>OV050030.1:148625487-149225487 GCA_920105625.2 Clusia tigrina
AAATATTAAACAGAAATAATACAAGCCATAAAACTGAACATAAACGAAGACAAGATAATTCTAAATAAAGAACTAAAAGAAAGCATATTTCTGAGCAATTCCATAGCACCCAAAAGTGGTATAACCCACATCAAAATACTAAACACAACAAACAAAGAGGTAATTTTAGACAGTATACAATTTGAAACTGACTCATTATAAAATTATGATATACTAAATTACAGTACACAGCATAACTAAATTACAGTACTACAACGAAAACAGACTACAAAAAAGCATTGAATCCCTAAATTTTAACTGCACAGATGAAATGACAAAAATCCAACTAATAAACATCCTGAGACAATACCAAGAAATTTTTCATCTTGAAGATGAACCCCTATCGACAAACAATTTCTATACACAAAATATAACAACACATGACAACACACCCGTTACATTAAAAAAATACAGACTGCCACACACACACACACTGAAATTGTGAATGAACAGGTACAGAAAATGCTACAGGAGAATATCATTGAACCTTCTGTCAGCCCATACAAATGCTCCACTCCTTGTGGTTCCCAAAAAGAACACAAATGATAAAAAGAAATGGAGACTTATAGTGGACTTCAGAAAACTGAACAACAATTTAAAATTGAACCCATCAAAATGCAACCTTCTAAGACCAGAAGTTGTATACTTAGGACATTTGATTACACAAGACGGAGTTAAAACTGACCCAGCGCAAAGTACGAGACCGTTAAGAATTACCCACAACCGAAAAACGCCGATGAAGTAAGAAGATTCGTTGCATTCTGCAATTATTATAGAAAATTCATACCAGAATTTGCAGACATTTCAAAAAGTTTGAACTTCTTACTAAAGTAATCAGCCAAATTTGTAGGGACAGACGAGTGCCAAACAGCTTTTTCCACTCTCAAACAAAAATTAATAAACCCACCACTACTACAATACCCAAATTTTAATAAACCCTTAATTCTAACTACAGACGCATCAAATTATGCACTAGGCGCCATATTATCACACCAGTTTCGAGGGCATATCAATTGACACCGTAGGACCATTAAAGATCTCAAACGAATACCCCTACATACTGACCATGCAGTGCGAACTGACAAAATTTGTAATAGCATACCCAATGACAACAAAAGACGCCCACACAACAGCAAAAACACTAGTTGAACACTTTATACGCAAATACGGACACTTTAAAATACTGAAATCTGACAACGGAACAGAATTTACAAACGAGCTAATGGCAAACATATGTGCACTGCTCAAAATACAACAAACATTTTCGGCACCGTACCACCACGAAATAATAGGCTCTTTAGAACGTAACCACAGAGTTCTGAACGAATTTCTACTGACATCGACAAACGACGACGAATGGGATAAGTGCATTCCTTACTTCACTTTCGCTTACAACACAATGCCACATGTTGACACTGGTTACACACCTTACGAATTAATATATGGGAAACTCTCAGGTTTACCAAATGAAGTACTAGAAAATAACGTAAAAATATACAACTTTGAAACTTACACCAACGAGTTAAGAGATAGATTACGACTTGCCCACGAAAAGGCAAAACAAATGCTAATGAAAGCAAAAGAAAAACGTATACAAACCGACCGAAAAAATAATACCAATACACTTAAGGTAGAAATAGGAGACTTAGTTTTATTGAAAATAGAAAATAGAAAGAAAAGTACCAACCCATACAAAGAACCTTATAGGTTATTAGATAAAGAGGAGTAAATTCAATAATAGATTACAATGGTATACATAAGAAGGTACATAACAATCAATTAAAACCTTACAAGGTAATAAATTAAAAATTATAATAAATTAAAAATATTGTAATATAAGTTAGTACAATAAGTTAATATATTATAAAAATTAATGCAAAAATCAAAGAAACCAAAACTACAGATGTAATTACAAATGATATAAAACCACACAATTCATATTTCAAGAAAAATTATTTGCTAACACCCCTAATTTTTCTCTTGAGGGTGAGGGTGTAGTGTTCCTTACCAGCGTACACTGACGACCACTTTAAGCACAAGCATAAGCTCAGTTCGTTATGCCGAACTCGCTGCATGTATGCCGTCCCTACGGCACGTGTCAATGTAAGCACCGTTACTAAAAATGTAACCCATATAATTTGGGAAATATGGAATGTGATGGGTTAGAATAAGATAGACAATATCATAAGTAGTTAGAGTAAGTAAGAAATATTTGTAAAAATCATATATAAAGGGCAGGCAAATTTTGCCGGTTACAAGCTTCACTCCAGGGCGCTATTCCGCTTTGTTAGCTTCTCATATTTCCTAAACATTAAAATCCTCAGAGAAAATTTCACCAATATTACACGGTGATCCAGCTTGATCCATTACATGGTGACCCAGCTTCGTCCATTACATAGTGATCCAGCTTGGTCCATTAGCTGGAGATCCTGCAATTTTCGATCCTGCAATTTTCAATTTTCGACGATGGAACCAAAGGAGCAATCAAATGTTACAACCCACAATCAAAGAATACAAGAAGCAATAAAAGTAGGACCTCTTCCGATTGCATTAGAAGAATATACAAAACGGCAACAACATAAAAAGGAACAACTGCTAACAACCATACCATCAATCAAAACAAACATCCCAAAAAAACGTGGAAGAAGCAGTTGTTTGGCACCTTTGATACTAAATTGCGGACTCAACTTCAAATACTGTGAATTTACATATTCAATCATTGGTGTGAAAGACAAAAAAATTCAGCTTAAACTGTTAAAAGTTAAGGATGGCATGTTAAATATTTGAATTATTTTTGTTAGTGGGTGATTATGTTGCAAGAGCTACCCTTTCAGAATGGTGAATTATCTACCTAACCATGTTTTTTCCGGTGGGTAGTTTCAGCTTCACACAAAATTTCCCATGAGTCAGGTATATGTCCAGCAAAAGTACCTGCTGATACCGACATTACACTCGGCTATTTCTTATTTCCCTAAATCAACAGTTTTGTTCTTTGAAGTCGGCGCACAAGGTTTTTTACATCCAAAGTTTGGTATGGATGCAATGACCATGAATACGAATACGGAAACTTCCGAGTGAAGTTTGTTATTTCGTGTTCCATGGTGGCTATCTCTAAGTGTCATCACTGTTTCGTATATACCAGGGAGCATTCACGATTCCTCTTATAACGTTATTTGGCTGAGTTTGATACAAGCCCAGAGTTGTATACCTTACGTCCCGTCCACAGAGGCTTAAGTGCTTGCTTCTATTAAATCAGTTTGCTATATATACTTGGGAAGATCTCTCCAAGTGGGAATATCTATCCAAGTCGATTTTCAAGTCCGTTGCATTCCTTTTTAGCGTGCAGTTTCCGCTTTAGTTTCGGGACTTTTTTTTTTTTTTTAATTCAACATGGATTTATTTATTGCATCTTTTCAATCGAAACCAACAATAATTTTACAAAGCTTACAACTAATAAATAAATTGATGCTCCGCGCCAGTGCTTAGAGCAATTTTAGTTCAAGTATTATATAAATTATGTAGAAAAAAAAATAAATATAAAAATATTAATATAAAGAAACTCAATTTTTTTAAAAAGTGGCCTTTTAAGTCGAGATGTATTCATCCTATGAAGCAGATTCCTTGCTAGTTCGTTAGGATGACACTGAAGTTTGAATTGGTATTTTGTTTTTAAAACTGCTAGTTCTTCTTCAACGGGTGCTATATTAAGGTCGCGGTGAATATTTTCGTTTCTGACGAACCATGGAGCGCCGCTGATCGTTCTCAGAATTTTCGATTGAGCCCTTTGAATTATTTGCAAGTTTGATGCACTAGTAGTGCCCCATATCTGAATACCATAAGTCCAAATCGGTTTAATTACAGCCTTGTAGATAAGTACTTTATACTCTAAACGCAGTTTTGATTTTCGGTTGGTAAGCCAATACAAGGAACTTGCCTTGAGTTTCATTTGCATTTTCTTGGCTTCTATGTTTTTTCCAGGTGAGCCGTCGGTCAAAATGCACTCCTAAGTATTTAACCTCTGTTGCTTGCGGGATTACAATGCCATTTAAGGAGACTGCCGGACAAGAACTGGGCTTAAGAGTAAATGTCACATGTACACTTTTTTGCTCATTTACATTGATGCGCCAATCTGCTAGCCAACTTTCTATTGTTTTAAGGTGTTCCTCTAAATCCCGGGAGGCTATCCGTGGATTTAGGTGAGAGCTCAGGATAGCTGTGTCGTCAGCGAAAGTCGAGGTAACGAGGTTTTTATCCGTTGGCAGATCGGAAGTGTACAGAGTGTAAAGCATAGGTCCAAGCACACTACCTTGTGGTACTCCAGCCATAATTTCAAAGTCTGGCGTTACAAATTCTTTATATTTAACCCTAAATTTGCAATTTGTTAAATATGACTCCAGAATCTTATGCGAACTATTTGGCAGAAGTTTTTTAATTTTATATATGAGTCCTTCGTGCCAGACTTTGTCAAAGGCTTGTGCAACGTCTAGGAATATTCCGGAGCAGTACATCCTCTGTTCAAATGCTCGCCTTATTTCAGAGGCAATACGGTGCACCTGCTCAATAGTTCCATGATGTTTGCGGAAACCAAATTGGTGGTGAGGAATGATTAAATCGAGCTTTGGTGCTAATTTTTCCAGCAATAAGCGTTCGAGCGTTTTAGAGAGCGTTGGCAGGAGACTTATGGGCCAATAAGAAGATACCTGAGTAGGGTCTTTTCCGGGTTTTGGAATCATTATTATTTCCGATGTTTTCATTGTTGTAGGGAAGTAGCCCAGACGGAGTATTGCGTTAAAAATGTGTGTGAGATGTATTAGAGCTATTAACGGCAATTCACTTACCATTTTATTGGTAATTAGGTCACAACCAGGTGCCTTTTTTGGGTTTAGACTCGTTGTACATAGGCGTATAACTTCCTTTGGTTTGAAATGAATTGGTACTGCTGACTTCGTAATTGAAAAGTTCTGTATGCTAGTGTTGTTGCAGGTCGGCGGGTTAGGTTGAAATACTGACCTCAGATGGGTTGCAAAGAAGTTGCCTTTTTCTTCTGTTTTTGCCCAAGTTCCATCGCTTTGTCTTAGAGGCGATTCACTATCCTTCGGTGTTTTAACCATTCTTGTCGCTCTCCAGAGTGAGTAATTGGTGACTTTGAGAGGAGCCAAATCTTCAAGGTACTTATTAAGGTTTTCTTCCTTTTCATCCCGTAGAGTGTTTTTCAGCTGATTTTGTAATGACTTTAATTTTACTCTTAGTGCTGGAGATCTGTATTTTTGCCATTCACGCCTTAATCTCCTCTTTTCTGTAACGAAGCATTCCACATAGTGTGATGTAGTGTGTCTCGCGTTAGTCTTAGTTGAGTTTTGTGCGGGCGTGGCACTAATAACAGCTGCTTTTATTATTGAACCAAGAGCCTGCGTCGCTGATTCAATGCCCTCTCCTCTCTTAAGTTTTGTTTTACGTGGGTACTAATATATTTGCGATATTTGAGCCAGTTTGTTTTCTTGGAGGTCAGTTTTATTGTTTTTTCAATGAACTCTGGTCTTTTTTTTAAATATATTATCACCGGTGAGTGATCGGATGATAAGTCGAAACAGGGCTCGGTTTCCAAGAAACACCTTTTAATATTTTTAGTTATGCCAAAGTCAATAAGATCGGGAATTTTTCTTTGAACTGTTGGCCAGTATGTAGGTTTTCCAGATGATACAAAGTCTAGACCATTCCGAGAGTCTATCAGCGCATTAAATAATTGCTTCCCTTTAGGGTTGATTAACCGTGAGCCCCAATAGGTATGTTTAGAATTGAAGTCTCCGGCAGAGAGAAATTTGTTACCGAGCGATTTAAAGAAAGAAACAAAATCGGTTGTGGAAATAGGAAACCTAGGAGGACAATAGACTGATGAAATTACTATTGGCTCACCCCAACACTGTAAAGAGATGGAAGTAGAATGGATGTTTTTTTTTGAATAGGATTCCAGAAAGTAATGCTTTAATCGAGACTTAATTAGAATTCCCGTACCACCATAACCTTTTCCTTGTGGGTGGTTTGTTGAGTAAAAATTATAGCCTGCTAGTTTGAAGTTAAATTTTATAGTTAAATGTGTTTCTGAGATAAGCATGATGTCTATTCTGTTACTGTCTAGAAAATTTTTTAATTCAATTTTTTGTTGGTTAATACCGTTAGCATTCCAGTGACATATTTTTATAACGTTCATTTTTGTGAAAGTAGAGTTTTCATAAGTAAGTTTTGGTTATGTACAAGCTCTTGAATCATAGATTGCATCGAGGACATAAAGTTAGTAATACACTGAGACAAGTTAAATATTAACGTTTCTAAATTTTGAGGTTGCATAGGGTGACTCGGTTTATCAGAAACGCCAGTTTTCAGTACATTCGCATAGCTAGTGGATGAAGAGATGTTTTCGGTGGTGCTTCCAATATGGTTTGTGTTGATAGGTATAGCACTATATTTTTGGGTTCGAACTGTCTTAGCAGTTTGGTTCATACTGATTTTTAGTTGTGTATATATCGGGCAGCCTCTGTAGTTAGCAGTATGATTCCCCCCACAATTGCTGCATTTTTTTGTATCCTTCTCACTAGTGTTCAGCTTGCATTCCTTTGATGGATGGAAGTCGCCACACGCAACGCATACAGTACGTAAGGTGCAGTACGATTTGGAATGCCCATACTCTTGGCAGTTTGTGCATTGTATTGGGCCTTTTCGTTTGTGAGGCTCCTCGACTGTTATTCTACGATGCATTAAATATTTTAAGTTGTAAATGGGGTGGGTTTCGTTTTGTTTTAACTTAATATTCCCTGGTTCTAGTTCTATTCTAAAGAGTGGTTGCGGAATTTTTTCCCTATTCCTTATATTAAACACAGATTTTGCTGTGAATCCAGTCTCTTGGAGTGCATATTTTAGTTCTATAGGGTCTACTTCAGGTTCTATACCTTTAATAACAACTGTCAACCCTTTGCTACTTTTTCGTGATTAGTGTTATTCCGTGTCCTCTGCGTACGCAGCTTCAACGGTTCTTTAATTTTCTAGTATATTCCTAGTGTAGAGGAAAAACAAGATAGGGCCAAAAACACTATCTTCCGGACTCCGGCGGCGATTTCCTTAAATTCGGCAAATTTCGGTTAACGACACACTTTATTCCGAAGCTGCCATTGTTGTACCGCCAGTATCGTCTATCAATGATTATCCATGAAATGGGTTACACATTTATTCTAAGTGCTCAGCAAATAGATCTACATTTTCTTTGTCACCTTTTACTCATTCTACACAATTGTATTTGGGTTTTGTTATATTTTTCTTGGCTCTCCAGAAATAGTGGTTTGTGCTTTTTTCGGTGGTTAGCGCTTCAAGATAAGCAGAAGTCTCCAGGTTTTTAGTTCTTGGAGAGTTTTTTTATGATTGTTCCATATGTAGTTCGAATAAGTTTTATGATGGTGAGCGCAGGATTGTTACAGAACTATTTCAATTAATCGGTCATTTATCAAAATGATCAGGGAGTGAGCTGAGGAATGATCAAAGATTTATAGATACTCCTTTTGCTTCAAGGAAGTCGTTACGTCTGGTATTTTGCTGCGTCCGAGGACAGTACTCGTATGTTGGAGATAAATCAACCGCAGATTTCATGCGATCTTGGTTCAAAAGTCAACCGTTCCGTGAATTGGACCCAAAATATATGTGCTTTGCATGAAATCGCTACCGAAAACAAAGCTCGGTCCTAGTGAATCAAAGACACTAATGCAGGTGTGACTTTTAAGTGTGTGGCCATTATATCGATTTCAATAGTTTTAGCATTGTTGTATAGTTGGAGTATCCAATGCAGTTTTTGCGTGGTGATAAGCATGTTATCTTTTTAGTTTACTCAAGATTATTTTTACTTGTACGAAAGCAAGAGAGTTTTGATGTGTTTTTCGGTTGCTCCTCAATTATATGGTGATTTAAAGTGAAATAATTTAATGTTTCGAGTTTTAAACCCAGCGAAATAGACGCATTATAAAAGTCAGTGAGTGAAATTGGCAAAAGGAGTTTGTGCGAAATATCAAATATCAGTTTTTAAACTTAAAATTTGAATTTGTGTTAGCTTCTAATAAAGAAGCGGAACTATAGCGGTCAGTGGATGAGCGTATTGCGCTCTCCCACTCACCCAGTGCGCTCTCCTGTTCAGTGCATGCGCTCTCAAAGTGTGCCTGCACTTGCACCAACACCTGATCTTCCTCAGTCGCTTTCCTAGCAGCGTCCGGTAATCGCGCAACTGAGTGAGTACAGAATGTTACCTTCTCTCCCCTATGCAAGGTAAGATGTACGCTGCATGACTGTCGATAGCAGTTTGACGACAAATGTGGTTCGCTCACCACCTTTGCTTGCAAAACAGAGACAGGCGAGCGGAGGTAGCATGTCCCCCAACGGCGAGCGGCCGGGCGGCGGCCCTCATGCGACTGCAACTCCACAGCGTACAATTGCGACTGCACTTAACAACGCAAGTGCAAGTACACACAGTTCGGACTCAAACCAGAACCAATGTGCAAAAGTGTTTCTGGCACTCTCTGCGCATGCGCCCTCTTGGAGCGCTCAATGTTCAACACCCAACCCAACGACGTCCACAACACACCCAACCCAACGGCGTCCACAAGAGTGCAAACAGGTTCCATCCACGTCTCTCTCTCAATCGTCCGATCGTGCTAGAACAAATTCGCTAACAGTGGCTGAGCGCACTGAAAATGCACTCACACCAACCATCAATGCAAACCACTCAACCAAATATTTTTCAAGCAACCCAGCAGGGAAAAGTGGAACAACACAAACTGGTTTAGATAGGTATATCCTTATAAACAAGCGCAAGCGAAGCCCAAAATCGAGTGCAATCAAAACTAACACCGCAAAAATCAGCAAAACTAGCGAGAGCCTACTCTCTAGTAATAATCGCTTCGCACTACTTCAAAGTTCTGAGGAGGCAGACGCACCCAAACCTAACATTGTATTTAAACCACCTACCATTTACCTACGAGAACGTAACTCCAGTAAATTAGTTGGAAAGCTTATCGAGCTCATTGGTCCTAAAAATTTCCATGTCACCCCTCTTGTTAAAGGAAATATCCAGGAAACGAAAATCCAAATACATAGTGAGAGCAATTACAGAGTGGTTATAAAAAACTTCGACACTGAGAAAAAAAGCTGCTACACCTATCAGCTTAAAAGTAGCAAAGGCCTTACCATTGTCATAAAGGGAATTGAATCAGATATTCCCCCTGCTGAAGTCAAAGAAGCACTACATGAAGCAGGGTTCGCTGCCCGCTCTATTATAAATATAATAAATCGCAACAGAATCCCTCAGCCATTGTTTCGCGTAGAATTGGAGCCTGAAACCCAAAAGCTTAAAAAAGGAGAAGTGAATGGTATTTATAATCTCCGCTATCTTTTGCATCGCAGAATTACTGTGGAGGAGCCTCTCAAACGAAACGGCCCAGTTCAATGTTCGAATTGCCAAGAATTTGGGCACTCAAGGTCCTACTGCACTCTTCGTAGTGTATGTGTTGCCTGTGGTGATTTACACCCCACATCAGAATGTACGAAGACTAAAACAGATAGAGCTGCTAGAAAGTGCAGTAATTGTGGTGGTAACCATACTGCCAACTACAGAGGTTGCCCTGTATACCAGGAAATTAAGAACAATGACCCTCAGTTAAAGAATAAGCGCACTCAACCTAGTCCAAATATACCGCCCATTGCACAACTACAGAAGTCAATTCCATACCCCGAAACAGGGACGACCTATGTAGGGGTACTTAAGTTAGGGAAGGATCAACAGTCCGGGACTGGTTCAAATCTGCATAATTTTGAAGGAATGATAGCAACGCTCAGACAATGTATGACGCAGTTCATGACCTCCATACAAACAATGATTCAAGAGATGATGAGAAACCAAAACCAGCTCATGCAGCTTCTGCTATCCCCGAAATGAACGTACTTAAGATCTGTCAATGGAATGCAAACGGTGTAAGCCAGCACAAGTTAGAAATCAACAAATTTTTACTCTCTAATGAAATCGACATACTTCTTATATCCGAAACCCATCTAACCGAAAAACACAATTTTTACATACCGGGATATAAATTCTATGATACAAAGCATCTCGCTGGCAAAGCCCATGGCGGCACTGGAATCCTAATCAAACAAAGAATAAAACACTTCGTTCTGGAAGAATACAACAAGGAGTACCTGCAAGCAACACAAATTTGTCTGGACGGATGGGAGGATAACTTAACAATATCCGCTGTTTACTGCCCACCTAGATTTAAAATAACAAGTAACCAGTTCTCAGATTTTTTTCTCCACATTTGGAACAAGTTTTCTAGCTGCTGGCGACTACAATGCCAAGCACACTCACTGGGGCTGACGGCTAACAACACCAAAAGCAAAACAATTATATAACTTCATGCTCTCTTCAAGATTGATATTATCTCTTCAGGACAACTATCGTACTAGCCGACAGACCCACGCAAGATACCTGACCTTATTGATTTTGGAGATGCTAGAAACCTATAACGAGAGCAACTCAAAGTAGAACACCTTAACGACCTCTCTTCAGATCACTCTCCTATTAGAATATATCTGAACAAAAAGTTATGCTCCACTAAAACTAACTGGCTGAAATACAGAAAATACATCAGTAGTCATCTCAGCCCAAACCCACGTCTCAAAACTAATGAGGACATTGAAATATTTCTGGAACAATTTACCTCGACCCTAAGATTAGCTGTGCTCCACTCTCCGCACAAGCGTGACAACAACTGCAACAGCATCCGGCGCCCACAAACCTCAACCCAAATTGATATTCTCCTTACTGAAAAAAGGAGGACACGTCGTGAACTGCAAAAATCCAGGTCCCCCTTTCCTAAAACGGAAGTTATCTATTGCCAGTGAAAATTTGAGAAAAGCCTTGCGTCTAGAATCAGATCGTTGCCTGGACCAATATATCCAAAACCTTTCTCCGACTTACGTCACCAACTACTCTCTGTGGAAAGCTGTCAGAGAAATGAAACCACCTACACGCGGAATTCCACCGATTCGTACAAAAAACGGAAACTGGGCAAGAAGCGATGATGCAAAGTCTGCGGTTTTCGCAGAACATTTAAAAGATGTTTTTACCCCCAACCCACCTCGCAGTACTAATAACCTAATATTAATCCCCTCGCCAGATACAACATGCTCGCCTTTTAAATTAAAAACAAAAGAAGTAAGTAATGCAATTAGTAACCTGCTCTTAACAAAGCCCCAGGACACGACTCCATTACTGGAAAAATGATAAAGGAGTTGCCCCAAACGGCCATCATCTTACTTACTTCACTATTTAATAGCTTGTTGCACTTAGGATGCTTTCCTAATGCCTGGAAAGTTTCAGTAATCTCAATGATCCCGAAGCCTCCTGCCGATCTTATCAAAACTCTTAGAAAGGCTTTTTCTTGCAAAACTAATGCCGCATATAAACGAAAAACGCACTATTCCCACTCACCAATTTGGCTTCCGCGAACACCATAGTACAATAGAGCAGGTTCATCGAATAGTGAACGAGATAAAAAACGCATTCGACAAAAGGCAATATTGTTCAGCCGTCTTTTTAGATGTGGCGCAGGCATTTGACAAGGTCTAGCACGAGCGTCTTATTTACAAAATAAAAAAACTGTTGCCCACAAAAGTACACCAAATATTGGAATCGTATCTGAGGGGTAGAAAGTTCAAGGTAAGGTACAATAATGCTTACTCTAAATGCTTTGACATCAAAGCTGGTGTACCGCAAGGAAGCGTGCTAGGTCCGGTGTTGTATCTATTATTTACCTCAGATCTGCCTACCAATAAATACTTAACAACAGCAACTTTCGCAGACGATACAGCTATCCTTAGCATTCATTCGAATTCCAAAATCGCATCCCGTGACTTAGAAGATCATCTGGTCCTAGTAACAAATTGGTTGGCTGACTGGCGAATAAACGTTAATGAATTGAAAAGTACGCATATTACCTTTACTATAAAAAAAGGTACAAGTCCAGCGATAAAACTCAACAACGTTCCTATTCCTCAAGCAAAGGAGGTGAAGTACCTAGGAATTCATCTTGACTCACGTTTGACATGGAAGCGCCACATCGAAGCCAAAAAAAAACAAATGACTTTGAAAGCAAATAGCCTACACTGGCTCATGCACAAAAATTCCAGGTTGAGCCTAGAATATAAAACACTGCTGTACAAAGCCATCATAAAACCAATTTGGACTTACGGTAGCCAGTTGTGGGGCGGCGCAAGCAACTCTAACATAGAACTGATTCAAAGAGCGCAGTCCAAAATTCTAAGAACCATTACTGGGGCTCCTTGGTTTATAAAGAATACAAACATTCACAAAGATCTGAACATTCCGCTTGTAAAAAAGGAAATCTTTGACGCCAGCTTAAAATATGCGCAAAAAATCAAAGAGCACCCAAATCATCTAGCTAGGATACTAGCATGTAATATAGTTCCAAGTCGCCTAAAACGTACGAAATCACCAGCACAACTAACATCGACACCTTAATCATGTACAAACACTAATATAACATTAATTACAGTAACTAACATATAACATTGTGATTACTAAAAAGCACTAAGCATTGGCAAGGTGTATTGTTATTAATTATTTAGTTTGTAAGATATGCTTACTTATTGTTAGTCTAAGCTAAGAAGATACAATAAATAAATATATGGAGAAAAAAAAAATTCTTTTGTCGTTTAAGAACATTGTTTATCCATCTGCATGTCGTCAGATCAACCCCTTTGATTTCAATGTAGCTTTTCATGTGGGAGATGTCGGTATTATCGAATGTTCCTTCAATGTCTAGAAAGCAGCCCACAGCATAGTATTTTCTCTCCAGTGAGTGCTCAATCTTCTAGCAGAGATTTAAAAGAGCATGCGGAGTTGATTAGCTAGATATATAGGCATATTCGTTTTTATGCAGAGGTATTTGCGTAAGATGCCTTTCTCTTATATGCCTGCCAATTAATTTCTCCATAGCTTTGAGAAGAAATGAGGTTAAGCTTATCGGTCTATATGACTTAGGCAGGCTCGGATTATTCTCACCCGCCTTGGGTAAATGTAGTACGATTACTTCCCTCCATGGATGGAGTCCCATGGAAAGGTGGCCCTAAATATACTGATTAGTGCTGACACGATGTATTGTAGCTCTGTTTGTAAAATTACTGAAAAGATTCCATTTTCTCCAGGGGATTTGTAAGGGTGAAATGTACTATTTGCCCATTTTATTATTCCCTCACTTAGTTCTAGCCATTGTCCAGTCATGTTTATTGGGTTTGTGACCCACAGGCTCAATTGAGTGACAATCGGCAAAAACTGTCATTCCCTGAAAATTTGTGTTGGCTAGAAGCTCTAATTTATCTGTAGAAGCTTGGTCGTATGAGTTTATTATTGCTGTATTAGTTGAGTCAGCCCCTCCGCTCGTAGGCTCTGAAATTCGTCCCAATTAGTGGACTTTCTTGCCTGTATTTGGTGAAGATTCTTACATCCAAGTCGATTAAGAATCATATATGTTGGTTGATCAGACATACATATTTCTTGTGAAACTTTCCAGTGTCTGATGAAGTTTCTTTGAAAAGTTATTGCTTAAGGCATGTGCCGCCAAACTTTTTTGATCATCGACCCCTATATAATTTTTCGAAATCTCCATCGACCCCCATAAAAGTAATTTTTTGTTACTTAAAGCAAACTTTGTATTTTTTACGAAAATCGCAAAATCCCCTGGCTCAGATCGACCCCCGCTTTTGTTAAATAGACTCCTGGGGGTCTATATAGACCACATTGGCGACCACATTGGCTTAGTGTAATGTCCAAAACCTCGTCCCTAATGCTATTTCTGAATTTAGGATTTGTAATTCGTTACAATTTAAAAATTCAAAACGGCACTCACCTCTTAGATTTATGTCCATACTGCCCTACCCCATATTATTACAATTATGTGATATTATTCCATAAGTCTTCAGCGGCAAGAAAGATAGGTCTTCAGAGTCGCCTGGCAGGAAGGCTGAGCATATTGTCATCTCTATCCCATCTGGCCTTCCCTTTCCTTTTGGTCCCTTCCCGCATCCATTTACGACCCTTGCTCTGATGGAGCTGGGTATCTCCTTCTCGAGGTAGGTTCTTTCCCAGGGGTGGTTTGATCGCACTGAGTTGCGAAGTGCGCGAAGATGAGCCCGAGGCGTCAGTCTTTTTTGCCGCTTGAAAGTGCCTTGCTCGGAGAAACGCTCTTTTTGGTATCTCACTGGTTTCGTCACTGATGGAGCTGATGCTCCTTCTACTTCCGCGGTCAATGATAGTAATATTCTTCGTATGAAAACCTTTAAGTTATTATATATGAGTATATAAATTGCAGTACAATTCAACTGTAGTATGCGTTGTAGTGCGAATGGTATCCTCGTCAGCGTAAGTGAAGTGTGTATGCGCTTATGTTTGCACATGACATACAAACATATAAAAACCTATAAGCTATGCACAACTAGGCAATGCTCACTGCTTACGCATATGCAGACACCGCAATATACATATTCACAGCAACATACCTACATACATATTCACAGCAACATACCTACATATATATTCACAGCAACATACCTACACATATATTCACAGCAACATACCTACATACATATTCACAACAATATACCTACATGATAAATTGCTACGTTCGATGGTGTTTCGTGATTCGGTGCATACTCACAGTTTTTACTAAAGATGATAACATAATGGTTGGCGATTTTGATATTGACCATTGCTGATAATCCTTTCGAAGCCATGCAGGACCTTGTCACTATCGTTTCTCCTGAGATAATTTCATTGGACTTATACCAGTACTTGAGATATCCGCTGGATTTTCTTCTGAAGCGACGGGACACCATTGTTCGCCGTTCGATATTTGCAGGATTTGGTTTAATCTATTAGCCACTTAAGTCTTCCACTGATTTGGATCACTGCGAATCCATCCCAGTACTATCATAGAGTCTGTCCAAAAAAAATGTGTTACCATAATCAATGTCATCATTTAGAGTTTGCTTTAACCATTTGAATAGCTTTGCGGCTAACAGTGCGACACACAGCTCTGCTCGAGGGATAGTTAATTTCGGCTGCAATGGAGTTATCTTGCATTTCGCTATGAGTTGATTGGTATGATAATCACCTTGGCTATCTTGCATTCTGAAGTAAGCTGTCGCAGCGAATGCATGTATAGACGCGTCACAAAACACATGAAGACTGGCCGGATCATTTTCATGAAGGGGTCTCAATCAGCGTGGTATATCCGATTTAGAATAAAATTCTCTTGTTTTCGTAGGTGTTGTTCAGCATTTTCAATTCGGTTTTATAGTTTTCCTCGACAAGAATAAGATGTTGTGTATCCTGCGCTGCACTTTCAGGCAAGGAGCTCTTCAAATAATGGAACCGTTGCAAATCAGACAAAGTTGTGCAGTTGTGCACTCGAGACAGAAACACTTCCTTGAAAGTAGGCCATTTGATATAATTTCGCTTCACTTCAGGTAATGGCAGCTCTTTACGGGAGATGGCAGTTGAGGATTCTCTAGAATTTGACCCTGACGATGTGTCAGCAGATGCGACTGGTTGGGGTGGCCAAGCAATGACATGTGCGTTGCGAATAGTGGTCAGCATCAGCCATCTGCATAAGCGATCGATGATTTTCCCGAAATTATTTGTGTAATATGCCCAGCGACTCCAAGCCTGCTTGAAAATACGAACGAGTTTACGGCTCACAGAATCTTTCGCAAAGTTTCGAGCCACTTTTTGCACTGACGCAGCAATTGATTGTTGTTCGGCGATAATTTCCGTTGTCATTTCAATAAAAAAATGTTCTTTTAAATAAGCCAAATGTTTCGTAGTACTAATATCAATATGCGCTTACCTTGTAATCCCTTTTTTCCTACGTTCTGTATATGCTGCCTCGGTTACGTGTGGATGATGTAATCGTCTATGTTGATAGCGCCACAATTAAAAGGAAAAATTCACTGTTCATATCATTCCTCATAGGAGGCACCAAAATGTTGTTGCAATATATCTTCAACGGGGCGTAGTCCAACAAGCTTCAAATAATTTTGCTAAAAATAAAGCTGCTGCCTTTTATTTTACTTATTTATTTAATGAACTATATAATATATAATGTATAACTCTGATTCAATTAGAGTAACATTTAATTATGGCACGATACGTTATTGTCTGTCCTAACTTAGCGTCGATTCTCCACTGAACCAGCTTTTAACCGCTTATTTCTAAGTACCGAAAAATACTTTATTGCGTAAAGAGCGAAAAGGAAGAAAATATACCAACAATGTTATTTAAAAATTATTGTGTAAACTCAATGCTTTATGGTTATTGTTGTCACATATTATATGCATACTGTAATTATTTGCTTACAGCACATTGTTGGTAGTTATAGTCTCCAACACAGTTTGTGAAAATAAGTGCAAAATTCTCAAACAAAAATGGTAAAACTAAAAAATTAAATTTGAAATTGAATATGTGTGAGAAGCGGTTTCATAACGGAAAGCAGATGAGCGTATTGTGCACTCAGCCGGGGCATTCTCCAGCACAGCGGATGCACTCGCAAATTGAAACAGATGAGTCGACAGGGCCGTCAAGATTATCTGGGACGGTCTTTGAGCAGCGCCCCAGCATACATGTAAGTGGTTTAAGTATGTTTCCCTCACTCCCCAAAGCAAAGAAACTTGTGACTGTATTATCAAGCAGCTCTGGCTTACAAATTTTAACTGGCGGTTCTCCCGTTCATAACTCACGTCATAAGGCAACGAAAGCCGAAGAGCCAAATGAAACTACCGCAATGAAGCGTGCTCCCACTGTTTCTGGTGAGAAAATTGAAAATAGCAACAATACAACTTTTGCTAATGATAAAGCGGGTGAGCATAAAAAAGTGGCAGTACAGACTGGTATGGATTAATACATATTAGTAAAACGCAAACATAGCCATACACATGTAAATATACCGACTTCCACAATTTGTAAGATTAACGATAAAAGCTCTGAAAATGCTGCATCCACAAATATATTTACATTACTTGCAAATGAGCCAGGCCCCAGCGACAACTGCTGGAGAAGAGGTAAAGTCTCGTCCAATTTACCTTTGCGAGCGTAACACTAATCTTTTAATGAAAGCGATGACTACTACAGTCTGTCCCAACATATTTCAAGTAGTTTCGATAACTAAAGCAAACTTATCTGAAACCAAAATTCAGGTTTCTTCCGAATCTGAGTATCGTAAAGTAGTGGATTATCTTGAGAAACACAAGAAACATTTTTACACTTACCAACTCAAAGAGTTAAAAGGTTATTGGTGGAACGAAACTTTGAAGCAAATATGACGTTTCGAAGTGAAGTCGGTATATAACATGCGCAATAAAAAAAGGCTGCATTGCCTCTATACCACGTTTAGCCACAGCCAGCCAATATGACTGTAAAGAAAGGAGACAATCACCCTATTTATAGCCTTCGCTGTCATCTACACTGAAAAATCACTGTAGAAGAACACCGCAAAAGATATGTACTGGTCCAATGTCTGAATTGTCAGAATTCATGTCAGAAAAATATTACACACTTTCCAGCATATGCGTTATCTGTGGTGACCTCGACGAGTCATAATTTTGCACTTAGTCCAAGGAAGATTCCGTGGCTAAAAAATGCAGTAAATGCGGAGAGAATCACACCGCGAACTACAGAGGCTGCTCCGTTTATGTCAGTATTAAACAAAAACTCATGCCTCAGTCGAAACTGGTCAAAAGTGCTACCCCAGCACCTGTTTTACGCGCTATGCCTACCAGAGGGGTTTAACCTCGAAACAGTTTCCTATGCAAATATTTTGAAGGAAACTCCTTCGGTAAACCCTACTCCTGAAGAGAATAGTATACTTGAAAAAGTCTTTAAGTAGTTATGGCAAATATGACACAATTCATGTGCTCAATGGAAGAGATGATGCGAAATCGAAGCATGCTCCCTTCTAGCAAAACCATGAACTCCTTAAAAATCTGCCACTGGAATGCAAATGGCATAAGCCCGCACAAAAATGAGGTGAAATTATTTCTCAATACAAACACAATAGATGTGATGCTAATTTCTGACACTCATCTCACTCAAAAAAAAACTGATTTCGGATGTAAGGGACACAGTTTACGACACCAAATACCCTGATGGCAAAGCTGATGGTGGGACAGCCACTCTTGTTAAAAAAAGAATAAAGCTTTTCCCAATGCAAGGTTTTTGTCCCAAATATCTCCAAACAATGAGTATTCGGTGAGAAGAATACATAAAATACTTATCAAACTCACCATTTATTGCCCACCAAGATTCAATATGGATGAGGGACAATATAAACATTTTTTTAGTACTCTTGATGCTAAGTTTATTGCTGCAGGAGATTTAAAAGGTCGAAAATTATTTGTTTGACGATGTCTTGTCGAACGTACATACTGGTTCAAATAGAAAATGTTTATAAGCTCACATCTCAATATTAAGACGTCCCTGAAGTCAGAAGGGGAATTAAAATCTGCTATTACCAAGCTCACGGAGCTGATGTCCGAAGCAGTGAAATTAGCTACAATTCGAAAAGAATGTACCCCCAAGATGATCAATGAACTTATCTCCGAAAAAGATCTCAGACGAGAATGGCAGAAACAGAGATCCCCATCTCTGAAAAAGGAACCCTCAGATTGTACCAAAAAGCTTCGTCGTCTTTTAAAAGAAAAGAAAGCCTGTAAGTTTAATCAATAAGTACTATGGCTTGCAGCAAAAAACTTAAAAAGACCAACACTAGCGGATTCGGCAATACGCCTTCCCAGCGGAAAATATTCAAAAAGCGATGCAGAAAAAGGAACTG
Organism: Clusia tigrina; assembly: GCA_920105625.2. Taxonomy (NCBI): domain Eukaryota; kingdom Metazoa; phylum Arthropoda; class Insecta; order Diptera; family Clusiidae; genus Clusia; species Clusia tigrina. The sequence continues at coordinate 148,644,459 of OV050030.1, forward strand.
CAGTTCCCTAATGCGTCACTTAAAGAGACTGTTTATCCCTAATGTTGCTGGTTTCAACCCTTTACCACCAATCAATGCTATCCCGAGCATTTCAGATACATCAGTTAAGAAAAAAGAGCTTATAAACGTTAGCAAGGATCTCAATCCCAAAAAGTTACCAGGACGCGATTTGATTACAGGTCGAATGTTAAAATAACTCCCAACAACAACTGAAATGCATCTCCTGCATATATTTAATGCGATAATTCCCGCTGGCTATTTTCCTCAATCATGGCAAATTTCTCAAATTACCATGATTCCCAAACCTGGTAAGGATCCTACAATTGTCTCTTCTTACATACCCATTAGCTTACTATCTACTTTCTCAAAGCCCTTTGAGAAATTGATAGTAAAGTTTGTGAGAAATGCAATTGAGCGGAAAAAGGTCATCCGACCATCAGTTTCGCATCCGTGAAAAACACAATGCTGTCGAACAAGTTCGCCATATTATTGTAAACACCCTTCAAAATGCATACGAGAAAAAACAATACTGTTCGGAAGTATTCGTAGATATCACGGATGTCTTTGACAAAGTGTGGCATACAGGAATTCTGTAGAACTTAAAACTTTCCTACCCCTCAATATTTATACTCTTTTGGAAGCTATCCCTCAGATCGACAATTTTTGGTGAAGCAAAAAAGTTGCATTTCTGAAAACCCAATCATGGCTGGTGTACCTCAAGGTAGTGTACTGGGCCCTTTGATCTACGCACTATACACTGCTGACATGTCAACTAACGACGATACTGTTACCTCAACATTTGCCGATGATACAACCGTACTATGCTTCTACTTAGAACCGAAAATTGCAGCAAAGCTCCTCCAAAAACATTTAAATATCCTACAGATTGGCGTGACTCCTGGAGAATAAAAGTCAAAGACACTCATCGCGGTTGTGTTCAATAGTGGTATCGGTAATTTCTTTCAGTATATGATTCTTGCGCAGTCCCACCTCACACCAATCACCATTCTCACGTACGCTATGTGCAAATTGTGCAGATAGCTACTCTGCCTCCAACAGATCATGCCCAAAATTCATCCAAATGAAACAAATTATCATAATAAAAACAGACAACAAGTGTAGCATGCATGAAGCAATAAAGTTTCATAGAATGCATATACCTCCTGCACTCAATGAGTCCTCTCTCTCCTTTTCCAATATAACAAAAAACTTAACTAGTAATCATCAACACAATACCAACAACATTTCAAGTTCAAATAATTACCATATGAAACAAATCTCCGCTGACAACAGCAACTCAAATATCAATTCTATAATTTTCTTCACCAAAAGAAAATAGTAAAAAAAACACCATACATTCCAAAAACACCTACTTCAATAGTTAATACCCATTCTTCTTCTGCCAACAACAAAAATAATAACCATCAACAAACCGAGCAAATTTGCTCTAGCAACATTAACATCGCCAACAACAACACTAACCAAAACAATCCTACCACATAAATTTCCCCTCTTGTAAAAAAACAAAATATTGAAACTTCCTCTTTACTACCTTTGTCCACAGAACTAGAACATTCTCGTACCAATATACGAGTAGATCTCACCACACAGTTTAGTAAGAAAGAAGAGTAGAGGAGCTCAAAACAAATTTCATTTATTTTTCGACTGGCGATACTCAACCATGCTGAGTACTTATTCTGGTTGTAAGCGCTCTCCATTCTCTTTCTTTACGTTTCCCAACCATCAGTCTTTCACTTACAGTTTTTAACAAATATTTTTATGATATGGTAACAATACTGCATTGGAATATAAATTGCTTAATAAACAATTACAATGCTATTCAATTATTATTAAACTCTTCCAAACGGTACTTAGGCCTCTTTCACAATCTACCGTTTATTACCTTCAATAAAAAAAGTATTGCTATAATAATCAAAAGGCACTTTCCGTATGAAAAAATCTATTTATTTATTTATATCTATTTCTTAAATAACAGCAAAGAAAAGCTTATTAATCGCAAATTCACTGGTGCTTAATATTCTACAGTGGAAGTTCTAGTGTGGCTACCACAACAATTATATAGATTTAGAGTAGTATGCCTTCAAGAAACCCATTCAGTATAATGGTACTGCATTTTCTCCGAAACAATACCAAAGTTATTTTTGCATTTTCCACACTTCTAAACAGGGTGCTGGTATTCTCGTGCATCATAGCATTCCTCACAAACTTATTCAAATTCAATCCAACCTAATTTTTGTGGCCAACCTAAATTATTGATTTTTCTATATATATTCCCCCTTGTCAATCCATTAATTGTAGAAATCTTATCAAACTTATTATAATATTAATACCCCTATTATACTTCTTGGCGATCTAAACGGTTGGAGTCCACTTTGAAAAAAAAAAAATCTGGCCCACTGTTTGAATTTGACAGCTATTCTCTGCCTACAAAAATTGATATTGCTTGGAGAATGACCTTTGTTAGTCCCTATATCCCAAACCCCATGCGCTGCAAATTATGTCAGAAACTAGGCCACACAGTCAAAATTGCAAAAAGTGCCCCTATGTGTGCAAATTGCAGTCTTCCAATTCACGTTCCAGAAACTTCCAGCCGAATTCCAAAAATCTAAAGAAATTCTAAAAATCAAAACCTTAGATAAATGCAGCATGCGCGATGCAATCAACAAATATAAATTAACTGAATTACGAATCCCTCTCATGATCTTACAGTAAACAATCCAATAAAAAATAACCGTTCCAATAAGAATAGAACCAATAACAACAACTCAAACAATAACATCACCAACAACAACACTAACGACAATATTCCTACCTCAAAAATTTCTTCACTTATCAAAATACACAATATTGAAATTTCCTCTTTACTACCTTTCTCCAAAGATCTAGAACATACTCGCACTAATAACACCAAGCAGCTTAGTAAGAAAGAAGAGTAAAGGAGCGCATGACTAATTCGATAGGTGATACTCAGCTTTGCTGACTACTCATTCTCGTTGTAAGCGCTCTCCATTCCCTTTCATTAGTTTTCTCACCCACTATTCTGCCACTTATAGATTTTTACAAATACTTTTCTGATATGGTAACACTACTGCATTGGAATATAAATTGCACTTTCCGTAAGAAAAAATCTATTTATTTATTTATATCTATTTCTTAAACAGCAGCAAAGAAAAGCTTATTAATCGCAAATTCACTGGTGCTTAATATTCTACAGTGGAAGTTCTAGTGTGGCTACCGCAACAATTATATAGATTTAGAAATTCTGTCAAATACATACAAACCACATATCGTATGCCTTCAAGAAACCCACATTCAGTATAATGGTACTGCATTTTCTCCGAAATCAATACCAAAGTTATTTTTACAATTTTCCATGTAATAGTACTTTCAAACAGGGTGCTGGTATTCTCGTGCATCATAGCATTCCTCACAAACTTATTCAAATTCAATCCAACCTAATTTTTGTGGCTATTGAAATAAATTACTGATTTTTCTATATATATTCCCCCTTGTCAATCCATTAATTGTAGCAATCTTATCAAACTCATATCCAATATTAATACCCCTATTATACTTCTTGGCGATCTAAACGGTTGGAGTCCACTTTGGCTCTCACAATTTAAGAGGACAAATCATAGAAAGTTTTTTCCTATCCTCCGACTTGGTCATTCTCAATTATGGAACTCCTATACTCTTTTCCACGCATGGCAGTCTCATAAATGTGGACCTAACTTTATGTTCTCCGCAGTTAATGCTGCTCGCTAACTGCATGATATTGAACGCCCTCCATAATAGCGACCATTTTCCGATATTAACTTCATTTAAATTCTCTAACCATAGTCACCCAATAACTTCCTCACCGGTCAAATTTAACTGTAACCGAGCAAACTGGGACAAATTTCATAATGATATACTATTTCTTGAACCTAATTATCCCGCTTCCTAAAATGTAAACAGAGAGGCTGCCTCAATACAAAAATTAATTCGTTCAGCACCAATAATTCTATCCCACTTTGTAAATCTAGGAACGTTCGACAAAGTGTTCCTTGCTGGTCTGCCGAACTAAATTTACTTGGAAAGGTGAAGCAAACAGTTTGGTATAAATTCCGAAAAAATAAACAGAAAATCAAAAAGAAACTCATTCGCTAAATTTACCGAAAGACTTAATCCAAATACTCCTACAGCAACTGTCGGATGAGATCGCCAAAATTAATTGTATGTATTTTGTTTATTTTTGCTTTGTATCACAATTGGTATAGTCAAATAATTGCGGACCACCCTAATAGAATATTTGGAATCTTATTACAGCAACAATAACATGCATACATACTGTTGTTTGCAAATATGCTTTTACCAGTATGCATGTTGTTGGCGCTACTCGGTTACGACGTCGATGCAATAACAACAACAGCGTTGTCGCAGTTATTTACTTCAGTTCTTCCATTCAGCCACTGTATTGTTATTATTGTTCCTTAAATACACTTCATTCTCCATAAAATCAATTCATCACAACTTTTCAACTATTTCGGACCCTTTGCTAATTTCTTCCAAATTTCCCGAATTTTATTCTCAAGGTTCACAAAACTCCGAATTTCCAACTCAATTTAGACAACAAAAAAGTGTTGTCTTTGCAGCAGAAACCCCCATGTGCGGCAGTAACAAAACGAAATTTCTTGCGGTAGATTTTAGCGGCAATGAATTTTCAGCAGGATCTTCGCCAGGGTTTGATAAGATAACATATCAGATGCTGCGTTATTATCCACAGGTACTTAAAGAAAGAATTCTCTTTCTCTACAACAATATATTTAAGTCTGGAACAATGCCTGCTTTAAAACAGCAATAGTCATACCAATTAAAAAGCCATTAAAAACGGCGGACCTGATTTCAAGTTATAGACCTATTTCTTTGTTACCTTGTATAGGTAAGTTGTTGGAGAAAATGGTTTCCAAAAGACTAATGTGGTTTCTAACTTCCACAAATTCACTGAATATATCCCAAGTTGGGTTTAAGCCTCGCTCTAGCACCATTGATGTCTTATTATCGATCATTTCATTTTTAATAGCCTTTCCACTAAATATCATATTTCTATTCTATCTACCTATTGGCTTCGAAAAGGCTTTTGATAAAATAGGTGTCCACCTGGTAATAAAAAAAAAGATTGGAGTGGAGAATTAGACCAGAAATGTACAACTACATAAAATCATTTCTATCAAATAGAAAAATACTTTTACGTTTTTCGGGCCTGCTTGGTCCGACCTCTGGATTGCGTAATAAGCACTAATAAACACAACCATAGAAACTAGTCGAAAAGATAGGATTTTATTATCGTAATAAAACTCACTGACAGTCGAGCTACTTTAACAATACTTCTTAAAACTATTTGTACATTTGCAATGATAAAGCAGTTGAGAATTACAACTTTTAACTATGCTTAACTATAATTTCTGCTGCACAGCCTACTTATACAAATATTGTGCTGTGGCAGCAAGTGCTAATAATATAGTATCCCTAACTCTACCATTATGCAATGGTATCCCGCAAGGCTCACCGCTATCTGTTACACTATATGTAATTGCACTTGTGCATCTAAGTGATATCCTAAAACTGCACAAAAATGTATTGCATTGCGTTTTTGCAGATTACTTGTATATTATTTACAACACAAAGAGCAGGAATCAAATAGAGAAAATATTTTCAGATGTACTGAAATCAATTAACAATTGGTCTAGTCAATTAGGATTTAAAATATCATTTGAAAAAACTCTACATATTTGCCGCAAAATAAATTGCACTAGCATTAATATCAAGTTTAATACAAATTCAATTGAAAATGTAAATTACCTTAAGATTCTAGGTTTAATTTTTGATAATAAAAATATTTTTAAATACCATAGTATTAGTTTAAGAAACAACCTAGCTGCCAGAATAAATATTGTTAAATATCTAGCCTCTAATAAAAGCCATGTACACATTAACATAACTAAATTAACTATATTATCTAAAATTAACTACGGATTGCAAATATACGGAAAATGCGTCAAATGTCATCTGGATAAGTTAAAAGCTCCATACCACGCAGCCATACGTTCCAGGCGTAAAGCATTCAGAACAACTTCAACTAGGAATCTACTTGCTGAAGACGTATTTTTCTCACTGGATGATAGATATCAGTATCTTAGATGTCACCTTTTCCCTAAGATTTACTGCAATCCTCCAGAAATTCTCTTCAAAGAAATTTACTTGTTAAAAGCTCGGAAACGCCCACTGTTAATGGCATCTGCGAAATTGGCAATAAAGTGAGGCTAATGTGGGTTCCTGGTCACGTGGGAATTCTCGGGAACGAGCAAGCTGACGCCTTTGCGAAGTTTGCAGCTAAGTCACCTTTGCACACTTATATGGCACTCTACAATAAATCCACTAGCAAAATGGTCTGTTCCCAAATTCTTCGTAATATCAAGCAATACTGGGAAAATTACAGCCACCCATACAATACCGTCAACCCCCACTGGAACAACATAAACCTTCCCACTACATCTACAACTAGTATGTGTAAATGCTTCTTCCAATTGAGGCTAGGACACACTAAAATAACACATCTTAATATTATAACGAAAGAGCTGCAACCATTATGTCACTTTTGCAATAGCTATCCACTAACTATTTTCCACATCCTTACTCAATGTTCATCACAATTATCAATCCGGCACCCATTTTTCATGATAATAATCCAACCGAGTTTCTTGCTATTCCGTCAGAATCCAACGTCAAACCAATTTTCCAATATCTTTCTCTAATTAACCTAATCAGTAAAATATAAATGATAACATAAGCCGATAGCCCTGCCAGCTAGTGCTTTTCTTTAATTATAATTTTAATTGTAATTAGATTATTAATAAATAAAAGTAACTGAGACTAAATGTGTACACTCTATGCAGGATTACTTGTCCCCACTGTGAAAATCAAGCCTATCCCACAAGCTTCTGAAACAAATTACCTTGGAATGTACCTCGATTGCGGACTTACCTGGACGAAGCATCATTTTCCCCAAAACTAGTGTACGAATTGTTGTAAATATAACCACCGATGTATGTGATTTTTGCTTGCGCTGATAAGAGACTCGTCAGGTAGTGCTGTCATTAGACGAAAAATAAGGAAGTGCCCAGTGGTAGTGGATCGACATCACCCTCAAATTTGATGCACAGAGGTCGTGAATTGAGGCAACTTTCAATCTGGCATAAAGTTGTACTCAACTCCTCAAACGTAACATAATCACCCAATATGCGCCTTAAATGAAGTTTTGTTATCTTAATTCCTGCCTCTCACAATCCACCAAAGTGCGAAGCTGATGGAGGGGAGAAATGCCATTGTATTCGCTGTGCAGACAACTCTTGTGATTTTTCGTTGCGTTACCGAAATATGTAAAAATTGATAAATTTCTCGTCTATATTGATTCGCGCCAACGAAATTTGTGCCATTGTCTCACTACCTATATTTATAGGCCTTCCTCGTCTAGCAATGAAACGACGAAACGATGCGATGAAAGTATTTGTTGACAATTCTGTCACCAGATCGAGATGAATTGCTTTCGTTGACAAGCATACAAACAGAGCGATCCAACTCTTGTGGAGTTTGGAACCACGCCCTTTCCACGAGCGGACTTGAATGGGGCCGACGAAATTCACTCCCGTGGTTATAAATACCGCACCTGGTAACAAACGATTTTTTTGAATATTCTCATTTGTTGTTGGTATGGCCTACTGCGGTTCTCATGCAAGTTGTGCATTTGAAGACGCACCGTCTAACACTGTAGGCGTCATTTGGAATCCAGTATTTCAATGCAAGTAAATATTGGAGTTGTCTATTGCCCACATGCAACTGCCGAACATGATGATGAGCACGGTTAAGTGATGATCTTTGTATAATATCAATAGGCGTTTTTGATTGTAACTGTCATCTGCGTTGCTAGGTCGACCTCCAACTTGAAAAGCCCTTTGTCGTCAATAAATGGTGAGAGTGATGCAAGCTTGTGATTAGACGAAAGTTGTTTACCATTCATCAATGTGTTAATTTCTGTGGGAAATGATAGACTTTGCGCTCTCTTCACAAGTGCATCATGGGCTTCTTGCTTATCCTGCACTGTCAACCATCCTGAGGGCCTTTTAGCTCCCTTACTGCTGGCCTTTCAAATGTTCACAATTCGTAAGATGTACATTGACGTTCGTATTAATTTATTATAATCTGAATATAAATCAATAAGTTCAGAAGCTGGAATGGTAACCCCAAGTGAAATAACATCTTGACGTCTTTCTAAGTCTATTTCTTGTAATATTGGACTTTGATGTTGTTAATGCAAACACGTTTGTTTCAAAAGGTCTAGTCCAAACCACCATAAAGTATTATTGTTAAGTTCAGCAGGTTTGATGCCCCTAGTGGCTAGATCTGCTGGATTTTGTCGTGATCTTATGTGTCGCCATCGTACGCAAGTAGCACCTTGATATCTCAGACGTTCTGTTTGCTACAAACGTCTGCCAGCGTGCTGGATGATCGGCAATCCAAGCTAAGACTACTATTGAGTCACTCCACCCATACAGTTGCATTTCAGTAACACTTAAGACAGCTTGAATCTTAGTTATTAATTTCGTCATGAGGTGTATTGCACAGACCTCAAGCCGCGGAAGTGAAATCTGTTTCACCGGAGCCACTCTTCTTCTCGATGCAATTAAGTTGGTCTTGATTTCCCCATTCTTGTGTTGATCTCGTAAATAAATTGTTGCTGCATATGCCACTTCAGATGCATCTGCGAAGCCGTGGAGTTCCACTGCGCAATCGTTTTCATATTGCATTCAGCGCGGGATTCGTAGCTCCTTCATATTGTTAATGTCTTTTCGAAACGCTAACTATCGACTTAGTAAATCAGCCAGTAATTCTTAATCCCAATCAATGCCTCGAAGCCACAGTGTTTGCATAAATATTTTCATTGAAATGACGACTGGTGCTAGCCATACCAATGGATCAATATACAGTAGAATCTCGAAAAAGTTAACCAACATGTTCCTAGGGTAATTAACTTTTTCGAAATATTAACTTTTCTAAGAGGTTTTCAAAAAAGAAAAAAAATACTATAATAAACATAGATTTTATAAAAATAACACGTTAAATTTATTTCAATGACTTAGGTTTTATCAATTTTACAAAAAGGAAACTTAGATTTATTTTGTACCGGCTGGTTTAAAATTCTCAGTCACTCTTGACCATTTCCTGGAGCAGAAAATTTATATGTATGTACTAATTTGTGCGGAGTGGTTTAAAGAAGCAGTCGAGGCTTGTTTGTTTTTTTTTCTTTTGTGTAATAGCTCTTGACCATTTTTGTGCGAATATTGACTAGGTCTGCCACTTGATTTGCATCGTCATTGTCTTCAAACCATTTTATCAAAATATTGATGCTTTCAATTGCTTTCGAGAAGCTCACTTTTGCTTGTTGAATATCTTGCTCGATAATTAGTTCATCGCTTTCATTATCGGACACTTCGAAATCATCGTTATCTTCCGTAATTTGATCCTTGTTCCAATTTTCAATGTCATCAATACTGATGTCAACATTATCACCCACTTTCGACATCAACAATTGAACTTCTCGAAGTGTATCGTCGTAAGCATTACTTGGATTAATCCATTCTGACAACGGAATGTCATCTTCACTATTGTATTGATCATCATCCCACTTTTTTTATCTTATTCCACGCTTTTATAAGAACAGCTTGCGGCAATTCGTCCCATATTGATTTAAGTAGCAAAATAGCATCACGAATTGAATGTGCCTTCAAAATATTTTCAATCGGAACGTTTTCTTGCGCGACAATGTTGCATAAAAATTTATTTCGATATCCTAACTTGACCAATCTTATTGGATTTTGATCCATGGGCTGCAAAACTGCTGTTACGTTAGGTGGTAGAAGCATTGCTACAATGTTTCCATCATCAGACTTGAGCATTTCAATTGGCTTATGTGCAGTGCAGTTATCAATAAGCAACAATCCCTTAGAAGGTAAATTATTTTCAGCAGAAAATTTGCGAACCTGCAAAAATTTACATATCGTAAGTAACAATTTAAAAATGAAACCAATAAAATAAGTTTACCTGTTTAATAAATGAATTGTGGAACCAGTTGAAGAATAACTGTGAATTCATCCACGACTTCTTCGAATTGGCGTATTCCAATGGGTTTTCAAATCCCTTAAAGCAACGTGGATTTGCGGATTTACCAATCACCAACGGCTGTAACTTGTGTGAACCATCTGCGTTCGCACACAACAAAAATGTTATTCTCTCCTTCGCAACTTTTCGGCCCGGTGCTGTCTTTTCGTTTGCTGTGACAAAGGTTTTATCCGGTAAAAAACGATAAAATAGTCCAGATTCATCTGCGTTATATAGTTGCGAGTCGGAGATGTCCAGATCATCCATTTTTGCTCGTAAATTATGAATGAAAGGTGTAACATCCGACGTATCGCTTGAAAGAATTTCCCCACAAATTTTGAGATAGCGAATACCGTGCCTTTTCTTGAAATTTGCCAGCCATCCATTACTGGCATTAAATTTTTTTCCAGGGTGCACTAATGCGAATTCGTGCTTAGCTCTTGATTTTAAAATTGGACCAGAAATTGCACAATTACGCTGTCGTTGTTCCAAGAACCATTTATACAAGCTTGCCTCAAGATCAGCATATTCCGGTTTATGTAGTGTTTTCTTCTGAGCTTTTTCATATGTGTTCGCCACAGCCTCCAAAATTTCATGACGTTTTTTCTTTATTTTTGAGATGGCTGCTTCAGATACACTATAATCCAACGCCAATCTTTTTCCGTGAATACCCTGATCACTTTTTTTTAAATCTCCACTTTCTGCTGTAAATCTAATCTGATCTGCGATGATTTCTTCTGCTTTGTTAACATTTTTTTAAGTAAACAATACACAACTCACAAATTCAAATGTTCCCGACTGACTAAATCAATTTTGTTTGATGATGAAGACGACCACAGGCTTTCGCAGCTCAAAGCAGAAAAGAAATTCTGTGAATACCCGAATATGTATAACAAAATTAGAGCTCAGCATTGTCACTGAGAATTATTAAAAACTGACCAAATTGCCACTTAAATGTAGTAGAAAAAAAACGGGTTTTTTGAAAAATGCATACGCTCAGAAAAGTTAACTGAAAAATTAACTTTTTAGAGTGGCACGTGGACGCTGAAATTCGGTTAACTTAACCGAGTGATTAACTTTTTCGCGACTTAACTTTTTCGAGATTCTACTGTATATAATATGAGATATCAGACAAAACTGTTCGCTTAGATACTACTTGCGGCATGGTTGACAAATTCACGCTATATTGAAAACGGTTTTTGGTCGTTGACCACAATAAACCAATGGTTCTTACAGTTTGTGAATTATCAATAACTGTTTCTGCACGTATTTCTCTATCTTGCAAATCAATACTTGCTAAGAACTGTAGTGAATTTGATGACCATTTTCTTAGATGAAATCCGGCATTAGATAGAATCCTAGTCAGCTCTTTCAGTTGAATAGCCTTTGCTGGAGATTCTTTCCACAAGATACGTTGTATCGACTGGTCGTCGGGATGCATTATGTTTCTGGAAGTGATGTTCTACCTTCTCTTCTTCAGGTGTCAAAATTAATTCAGTTGTTTGTCTAAGTCGTCGAATGTACATATGTGCCACTGTAATGCGAGGCTCTGGCTGGATAGGTACTTTCCCGAGAAAAACCCAACCAAAAATAGTGTTAAGTGCCTCTCAACTCTAATGAAGTGCGAGGCTGATAAAATATTCAACGGCAAATTTATCAGAAAATGCCTCCCACTCTATAGAAAATGAAACACACCATGATGTAAGAATAGGTGATGGACAAATTAAATCGCCAACAACAGGTGGTGGAAAAAGTAATGTGACAAGAAATGTGCCTACTATACAGACTGATATAGACAGGTATATACAGGTAAAGCGAAAGTTCAGTCCACAAAAAATGGAAATAAAAGACAGGCAAAAAATTCGATTCTAACTCCTCAACCGGCGAATATATCTGCCTCTCCGAAACAAATAAGTAGTAGAACTTTGGGTCAGAACAGATTTGCACTATTAGAGAATGAAAACGTTGACTCAACTGCTGCAAACAATTTCATTGCCAAAACTCCGAAGCCACCACCATTCTACTTGCGAGAGAGATGCTCAAATGCTTTAGTTGCAACTGTAGCTAGTCTCGTAGGAAATAACAATTTCTACGTAACGTCCATAACAAACGGGAATATAAAAGAAACGAAACTACAGACATACAATGAAAGCAATTATCGCAAAATAGTATCCTATCTTGAAAAAAATGGTAAAAACTACTATATACATCAACTGAAGAGCAGTAAAGGCCTAGTAGTTGTTATTAAAGGTATTGAGAATAGTGTAAGTACTAATGAAACAAAGATTCTCTCGAAATCGCCGGATTTAAAGTTAAAACGGTATTCAACATTAAAAACAGAGACAAAATACCACAACCACAATTTCAAGTAGAACTTGAACCGAAGGGAAGAAAATTAAAAAGTAGCGAAACACACCCAATATACCATCTGCGTTACTTATTACACAGACGAATAACCGTTGAAGAACCACACAAAAGAAAAGACCCTGTCCAGATTGTTTGTGTTGCCTGTGGGGACCTTCACGATTGCTCCAAATGTTTGTCTGGCAAATCAAACATAAATGCAAAAAAATGCAGCAATTGTGGGGAAAACCACACGGCAAAGTATAGAGACTGCCCAGTGTATTTAGCACATAAAAATGAATTAGATCAGAGACAGCAACCAGCTTTTTATTACACAGAGATTGCCAAATCAATTGAACCCCATAAGCAACTGACCAGTGACAACGTTTCTACCTCAAGGTCATATGCCAACGTAGTAAAGTCTGGATCAGAAGAAATTCCTAGCTTTGCAAATCCTATGCAAAATGTAGAATCCATGATATCAAAATTAGCAAATTGTATGACAGAATTTATGACATCAATGCAGACAATGTTAGATGAGATAGATTTAAGCATCATGCACTAGAAGAGTATACAAAGGACTATCTGCAGGCAATATCAATATGTCTTCAATGCTGGGAGGAAAAAATTGTACTAAGCGCAGTCTATCGTCCTCCAAGATACTCAGTGACTGAATTACAATTCACACAATTCTTTACATCATTGGGAACCAAAGTTTTGGCAGCAGGTGATTATAATGCGAAACATACCTTTTGGGGCTCCAGGTTAATAAATCCCAAAGGCAAACAACTGTTCTCTGCACTACTAAATCGGTGTTCTAACCTAGATTTCGTGTCTTCAGGGCAACCGACATACTGGCCCTCTGACCTTCAAAAAGTGCCCGACCTCATCGATTTTGGAATAACCAGTGGTATTGATCGTGACTTGTTATCTGCAGAATCGCGTTTAGAGCTCGTATCTGATCTTTCATCAGTTATTATATATCTACATAATCAAGCTCAACTGGGTAAGAAAACAGGTCACCTAACCAATAAAAGAACAAACTGGCTCAGGTACCGTCAATATGTAAGTAGTCATATAAACATTGGTCCTCGACTAAAGAGTGCAAGCGATATTGACTCCGCACTTTTGGCCATCAACTCAGTTCTTCCATCTGCAGCCACACACTCATCCCCAGCAGCCTCTTTATCCCGCTCCGCAACAACTCGTACAGCATCTGCAGTTATCGATCATCTCGTTAAGGAGAAAAGGCGCTTAAAAGAGAGTGGCAACAAAATAGATCACCCTACGCCAAGCAGAAATTGGCATTAGCAAAAAAACGCCTCCGAGAAGCACTAAACTGCGAGCTAGAGAACAATTTGAAAAAGTATACTGAGACGCTAACTCCAACACAAAATACTCACTACTCTTTATGGAAAGCCTATAAAAATATAAAGACTCCTAAAGACTCTCATCCACCACTCAGGCAAAATAATGGAACTTGGGCTAGAAGTGGCGAAGAGAAAGCTTCAGCGTTTGCAAATCATCTCAAATCCGTATTTCAACCTAACCAACCAACCAACAGTTTTGAAATTCCATTTTTGGCCCCTAAAATACCACTAATCCCGATGAAGGTTAAAATGAAGGAAGTGCAACTTGCAATTAGAACTCAGCTAAACCCGAAAAAAGCATCAGGATTTGAATTAATTACCGCAAAAATGATTGTGGAATTGCCTGAAATAGCCATCAAAATAGTGACGCAGTTATTTAATGCAATATTTAGGATTGGGTATTTTCCACAACCCTGGAAAATATCACAAATTACAATGATACCAAAACCCGGAAAAGACGCAACTCAACCCTCATCTTATCGGCCAATAAGCTTGCTCCCAGTAATTTCTAAATTGTTTGAGAAACTGCTTGTTCTAAAGCTGCAGCCGCACATATACAAATCCAACATTATTCCCCACCATCAATTTGGATTTCGTAAGAATCACAGAACCATAGAGCAAATTAACCGCATTACTAGTGCAATTCGAAATACTTTTGAAGAAAAAAAAATACTGCTCTGCTATATTTTCAGATATTGCACAGGCGTTTGACAGAGTTTGGAATGCAGGATTAATATATAAAATTCAAAAACTCTTACCAGTTAATGTGCATATGCTACTCGAATCGTATTTGGATAACCGAAAGTTCAGAGTAAAATTTGGAGAATACACCCCAGAGGACTTTGATATTGATGCTGGGGTTCCACAAGGTAGTGTGCTAGGTCATGTACTATATGTATTATTCACTGCAGACCTCCCTACTGATGATCATCTAGTTACTTCAACATTCGCAGACGATCCAATAGTGGCTTCGAATCGCCTTGAGGAGTATTTGAAGAAAATGGAATTGTGGCTGGCAAATTGGCGCATTAAGGTAAATGAGACCAAGAGCATTCATGTTACGTTTACACTTAGGAAAGAAACATGCCCTGTGATTACACTAAAAAATGTTGCTATTCCTCAATCGAATAATGGAACATACCTAGGAGTCCATCTAGACAGACGACTAACTTGGCGGAACCACATTGAGGCAAAAAGAACGCAGATAAAGCTAAAGGCCCATAAAATAAATTGGGTACTCAACTCCAAATCAAGACTTCGTTTAGAACATTAACTTCTATTGTACAAGGCAGTGATCAAACCAATTTGGGCATACGGAGCTGAGCTTTGGGGGAATGCTAGTTCATCGAACGTCGAGCTGATACAACGAGTGCAATCGAAAATCTTGCATGCAATCACGGGTGCGCCTTGGTTCGTTAGAAATGCTGACATCCATAAGGATCTCAACATTCCTGTTCTTAAAAGTAAGCTCTCAGAGATTATGCTCAAACAAAAAAAAAAAAAAAAACTACGAGAGCGCTCAAATCCATTGGTAAAAAATCTAGTTAGAATTAAAACAGCAAGACGCCTCAAAAGATTGGACTTACCTATATTATGAAATATTAAATATTAAATAATATTAAATGTAAAATATTAAGTAATTACTATAAAAGATACTAAAATGAAATGAATTTAAATTGAATTAAAACTAAAAGTATTGAAATTTAATACTAAGCCCAAACACTGGTGCGGGTTAAATATAGTTACTTTAGCTCTTAAGATTTAATTACTTATTGTTAGGCTCGAAATGAGTGAATTCAATAAATAATTAACTTTAAAAAAAAAAAAAAGTGCCCATAGTGAACCACTTGGATGTTCCAATTGGCCTTGTATCAGGCAATTCGAATATACATCGGCACACAGTATTACGTCCATTCGACCGGGGTTGTGGTAAAATGGATCTGCAAGTGTAAGATTTTTGAAGTAATTAAGTTTTTTATTTACAATTTCGATTCCAGGCAAGTTCAGAGTTAAACTTGTTAAACATAGTGCCACAGTTGTTATCGTCTTTTTGATGTAGTTTGCTGCTATATGAATTTCAACTTTGCCTCGCTTTGAATTCGCAGCGCTTGTACCCACTCGAGACAATAAGGTTCTATCGTGACAACGTTTTAATTTTAGTCGGTGTATGCTTTTTTCCGTGATAAGCGTTGTCTCTGATCCGGAATCTAACAATGCTCTCCACGGTTGAGCCACATTGTATCCATCTCTAATCATTATTATGACAGTTGGTAACAATGTCAGCATCTCCTGATTAATTGTCAAGCAATGTCATAATTTGCATTCGTGGGAATGATATGTTTGATGATTGATAAAGCTTCTCCCTTCAATTTGGTTTGAAGGTACTCTAGCTTTTCCACATTTGCTATGTTTGTCTTATTGTGAATTGTTGCTTCCAATAAATCCCGAAACCGTGCCCAACTTGTAATTCTTCCATCAAAATCTGAGATTTTTATTTGTGGTCGTTGCAATTCCTGATGCGGTTGTGACTCTTGAGTCGATACTCTCCTTACTTGAGTGTCGTTTGATATTGATACATTCGCTGTATTGCGTGCCATGCTTTCTATTAGAACACACATTGTGCTTGGGTGATCTAATAATGTATTCATGGCTGTCGTTAAATTGTGGTCCGTTGTTGGAACATTGACAATAGTTTCCTTTTTCATTTACTCGAGATAGAAAAACTGATTTTATTGCATTATATTTGACATCGACATATCATCTCATAAGAGAAAAGGTCCGGTGCAATACTCAAATTGTCAAGAGTATAGCTACACGAAACTTATTGTACGCTACGTTCAGTATGTGCCCACTGTGGTGATATTCACCATTTGTCACAATGCTCGTCAGACAAATCTAATGCTGAAGGCACAAATGCATCAACTATGGTAGCAATCATACTGCCAACTACCGCGAATGTCCAGTGTAGACCTTAAAAAAGCCCTTCCAACGTCAACAAATCCA
This sequence comes from Clusia tigrina, assembly GCA_920105625.2. Taxonomy (NCBI): domain Eukaryota; kingdom Metazoa; phylum Arthropoda; class Insecta; order Diptera; family Clusiidae; genus Clusia; species Clusia tigrina. Next base: position 148,661,390 of record OV050030.1, read on the forward strand.
ACCCAATCCTACTTCTGAGTCGAAACCAGGTACTACTAACCTGAAGCAGTCTGAGTCCTCAAATAATTCGTATGTTATGTCGTACGCAAAGATAGTAAATACTACCATTAACCGAAATACAGCCAATAGTATGAACTCTCAGAGTCTAGAAGCTATGATAATGAGTCTCACTCAATGTTTAACACAATTCATGACCAGAATACAAAATATGGTTCAATAGGTCATAAAAACGCAAAACCAAATGATGCATATATTCATGTCCAAAAAATGAGATTCGTTTCACTGGAATGTCAATGGTATCCGCCAGCATAAATTAGAATTAGATAACGTTTTCCTTGTCTCGGAAACTCATCTTACAAACAAATTCAACTTCCGCATCCCGGGTTATAGGCCCCATATGACGAATGGTGGTGCTGGGATATTAATAAGACATCGAATCAATCACTATGCTATTCATGGTTACGAAAAAGACTACCTACGAGTCACTAATATAGGAATTCAAATTCCCTCTAGATTTCCAGTCACTGACCCTGCAGTTCAATGAATTTTTTAAACGCTTTCTGGGGTTGCAGGCTGATTAATCCCAAAGGTAAGCAATTAGTCTCTGCTCTTATGAATCGTCGCTACAAACTTGATTTCATGTCCTCTGGCCATCCAGCATATTGGCCTTCCTATCCTCGGAAAATACCAGATGTTATTGACTTTGGGTTAAAGTCAATAAGATCTGTCCCAGCAGTTTCCAAAAACCAGTCAGCAGTTATTAAAAATAGACTACGCGCTCTTTCAGAAACTTTTTTTGCTGCAAAATCTCCGTATATTTGCATAATGGATGAGAGAGATGAGAGTTATTTCAAGGCAATGAATGGACTCCAAAATGTTATTTCAAGCTTCCGAATATTAATCCACCTGAAAACGTAACCACTATTGCCAAAACAAAGTTTCCTAAGAAGGTTTTAGTATGACTGGCGATAAGTGAGTGTTGAATAAGCGAACCTGTGTTCAGAAAAACTGGTTTAGCCGTAAACGCTGATGCGTACATTGACGAATGTCTTCGAGTACTTAAGAAGTTCATCAATAAGTACCATAAGAACGAGAAAACAATATTTAGGCCAGACTTGGCGCCCGCTCACTATGCCAACGCCGCACGATCTGCTTTAACAAATTTAAACATTAAATTTGTACCCAAGGAGAAAAATCCCCCAAACGTGCCTCAGCTAAGACCCAATAAAAATTGTTGGGCAAATTTAAAAAGAAATGTCTTAACCAAAAAATATCGATTGCCTGATTACAAAAATCAAAAGAGAGTTGTCCAAAATAGATACAAAGGGGCTTCAAGAGGCTATGCGGAAAGTGCCTCAAAATATAAGGAAGGCTAATCGCAGTGGATACTATTCTTTTTTATAAATATAGTTTAAGTTGTGTACTTCACCTTCTATCAATGTTAAGTTTATAAGAAATGAATAAAAGTTTTTGTTACTCTTAATGTGTAAGTTCGTATTTCATTCCGCACACGTTATGTAGTTAGGGTAGGTTAGGTTATCGTGTCAGTCGGTCTACAGACCAACTCACGCAGAGCACTATGGCTCCATTGCGATACCACCTTGTAACATCGCACCTCTACTTTACTAGTCATTCCATTTCGAAGCCCTAATAAAGCGCAGGATTTGTTTGACCTTCGCCCAAACACTTCCGTAAAAGAGTTGAAAGCGTATTTGCCTAAAGAGCCCGCCCGCTCTGCTTCTAGTTAGAGCCGGGCCCCTACAGAAGAGATGTTCGACAGTCTCCTCCTCATCCCCACAGCTTATGCAGTATTCATGAGAGAAGACCCCTAGCCTGAGAGCACGCTTGCCGAATAGCTTATCACCAGTTATACAAGCCACGACCTTAGAGATATCTTCCCTCGACACGGTAAGCAAGTCTCTAGATCTTTTCCCATCAAGTTCCGGCCATATTACCCTAGTCATTAAGCAAGTGCTTTCGTCTGCCCAAGACCTGTTGACCTCACGCACGACGCTGTCCTTCAACATTAGTTTCCAGGTGGAAATTGGTATTCCAACCTCGCATATGTCCGTACGCAAAGGAAGGTTGGTACCCCGTCTGGCTAGCTCATCAGCCTTCATTCCCTTCAATATCCCTAAGTCCCGGAAGCCATTTTAGGGTTACTCTGAAAACGTTGCCATTTAGGGCTGATACCATTTACGGTTGAAATCATTTAGGGCTGCCAGGCAGTCCTGGGGAGCCTTTGATTTCACAGCCACTGAGTTGATTGACTTCATGACTGCTTGGCTATCCGAGTAGATATTTATAATGGTTTTTGTTACGGCGTGTCTACTTAAGTAGACGGAATAATATAGAGTGGTCAATCTGTTTTATACAACTAATCCAGGCCAGTCTGAGATGTACAGCCAGTGCACAATTCGACAGGATATGCCTCACCTAACTCCAGCCGTTTTTCTACAAAGAGTACGAAGCAATATTCCTCCGTAACTCTTTCGTCAATATTGGGTTTCCAGATAAGTTTACTGTTTAGTATTACTCCCAGATATTTCACCTTCTCCTACATCGGAAGTTCCACATAAGCGTGTTCATCCACCGCTGGTACCAACTGAAAAAATTCTTTTACCCCATTGCATATAAAACTTTGTGCAGTAAAAAACTTGGTTAAATATTTGGACACAAAATGGATCGGCATTCAATTTTCTGAAAACAGATAAAAGAAGGTAGGAATGCTTCAAACTTTACTTTTTGTCATTGGTTTCATACCAAAAACATTTTAAGAATTGTTTGTTTTTATTACAACAGGTGTTTTTCTTTGCCCTATAAAGAAATTTATCCCAATCGCTGAATTTGACCAAATATTTGGATTACTCTCACCAATTCAGCTTGCCGCATGGAAAGGCATGAAGGAAGTCATTTACAGTAGACAAAATAGACAAAAAATGTTCGCCTACTGCTCGAATATACGTCAACACTATGCTAAGTACTTTTGAAAAGTAGGTGTGCATATTGTCAACAAAACTTCATTTTTTGAATTCTCATATGGATTCCGTCGAGCATATCAGTTAGCAAGAGAAACCGATGAAAATGGTGAACGATTTTATCAGACATGTGCACCTATTGAAAAACGCTATAAACGCTCTTATAGCTGATATATGTTGGACATTGTTTGAGAACAATATAGAATTGCCTAGAGCTAAAAGAAAAATGTAATTAAATAAATGCTGCTTAAATGCCCAAATTTGTACTCATCTTTTTATTTATAGATATTATATGTAGATCTTTCGTTTGTGTGGTGATTTATAGTGAAATTTTACGTAACACATTTTTTCATACAAACTAACCCCTAAAATGCGATTTGTGTGACATTTTAGCACTTCAATAGATACGATGTGTCGTTCAAGTAGAATGTTGAGCTTTGATGTATTCAGAGACTAATAGTAGAATTTTATGACAAATGTTTTTGAGGGACACTTAAACTTTATACCCCTGTTTAATTATTATTAATTCCATGTCATTTGACACAGTAAAACTATACTTACTAACAAAGTTAACTAAAAGACATAATTATAAAAGAGTCAAATATCGCTCCTAGTCGGAGCATAGGGCGGTCACAAAAGCTCTCCAACGGTTTCTATCAGCAGCCAGGTGTCTTATTTCGTTCCAGGTGGCTCTGTGGTGACTTTCGGCGTGGATAGTGCTACCCATGTTTGTCGTGGGCGTCCTGCTTTCCGACTACCATGTGGGTTCCATTGAAAGGCCATCTTTGCACCCCTGTTTAATGGCTAGACCCATACATTGCTGAGTTAGTGGGTTAAAAAGTTCCAGAAATATGTTCCTCGTAAATTTTAAAAAATTTCTGCTAAAGATATCCTAAAATGTAAGGGTTACATGGTTTCCAATCGAGATTCACCATCAGAATGTGCAAAAGGGGGTAACTTTAACCCCCCTAAAATAAAACTACGACGAAAAATTTCAAAATGCGGATACATGTATATTTTTGTGTGTTTTACAATTTAATACTTCGAAATTCTAATATGTATTAAACGAAATCTGAAAAAATGCGAAAATTTAAAACAATCAGTCAATCTCCTGGGTCCCAACTTAACTCCAGATGGCATACGTCCATTAGCATTCTAGATAGGTATTTTCAAATTAGTTTGCTTGTCCATTCAATCAGCATAGTGAATTATATTGATCATGGTAGACATTTGTGAGATTAATTGTTTCACCATGCTCTTTAGTTCAGATATGTCATTGTTGTCATTTGGAGCGGTGGGATGTGGAGTTTCATTTGGTTTACAGGCTGCTATTTGTACTTGTGCATACGTCCAGTTAGGTGAAGTGACGTTGTGTTTAGTTGGCTGTTCGTTTTGGTTTTTTTGAGTCGTTGTAGGCTGCTGCTGTTCAGAATCTCCTGAATCGAAACCTATAATTTTAAAGGGTTTATATACCATACACCCCTTGTAGCTTGCAGTGTGTTTTTCGCTGCATAATGCACGTTTTATACAATTATCAATTTTTTGTACAATTGTGACAATTACTAGTTTTATGATTTCCAGTATACTTAACACAAACTGGGTTTTTAGTGCAGAGGTTCTTTTTTGGTGTGGGGGCTCAAAACTTAACTTACAGTGAAGTAAGTGGGATATGGAGTATATTTCTTTGTTTGTTTTATTTTTTAACTCTAGTGAAAAAAGAGGTGTGTTAGTATTGGAGTCCAGTATGTTATGAATGTTCATGACTTCATGTCCCAATTCAGCAAGTTCCTTTATAATTTCATCTTTATCAGTGTAATGATGCATACCTCTCAAGATTACTTTAAATCGCCTTTGGTCTTTAGGTTTAAAAGTGTAATATTGGGTATTCTTTTTATTTAATAAATTAATGATTGCAATGTAGTTGGTCGATTCCACTGGTGGGATTTTTATTTCGTTCTTTTGAAGAAATTTCAATACGAGCTTGCATTTCCGGAGTTGATTTAATGCTTTAGTGAAGGTATTTATACGTTGTACATTTTGTACGTAAATTGGTGGTGGCTTTGGGATGTGCAATTTTTTGGATTAGTTTTCGTGATGGGACCCACTGTCATTTCCAATTTCTTCATTGTCATCATCAAGTGAGATAGCTTCAGACATATTGGATGTGAAGAGGTGTTACTATAGACATCACTGGAGAGAAGGAATGCATTACAGATGTTGTAGTTGTTGTGTTTGTTGCTGAGATGGTTGTTACTGTAGTGTTTGTTGTTGTGCTTACTAGAGCAAATACAGAGGTAGCAGAATCTGTTAGGGTAGAATTTGTTGCAGTTGTGCATTAATCGCTTCATGAGAGAGGCGTTGTTGAAATGACATGCGAGTTGACTCCACTAGGTTGAGAGAGAGCTGCAGTTATGCGTGGGTTTATATATATATATATATATATATATATATATATATATAATATATATATATATATATATATATATATATATATATATATATATATATATATATATATATATATATATATATATATATATATATATATATATATATATATATATATATATATATATATATATATATATACTACTCCAAATTAAAAAAACGGCCCAAATACTATATATTCCTTCAATCTAAATCTAAATAACATTAGCAACTCTTTAATCGATACATGGAGCAGAGATTCAATTTTTAAGCACAGTGAAATCACTAATAACATACAAATAGATACAAAAGTAAGTAAATGGAATAGGACAGCGTAGAATACAAATTTTGTGAAAAGTACAATGAAGTACAATTGTCTTTTGTACTCTCAAATGGAGCAAGATTGGATTATTCTACGATCAGAAGACCATCACGAAGATATAGCCTTCACAATGAGAAATGCCCTATATGATAGCACGATATCGATTCCAGTAAGATCCGAAGTAAATAGACTTATTAAAAATGGAAACTCCAGAAAACGAGGTTTTAATCCCACATCAGCAGTTACCAGATGGAATTTTTGTAGCAAGCACATTAGCAAACCAGCCCCAAACATTTGTCAGAATAATCAATATTACCAACAAAAATCCTACAATATCACATTTTAAACTGAAAGCGAAAAATTTAAATGATTATGAAAATCAGCTAACACAAATCAAGAAAACAATAAAGAAAAACTGGAAGAATTATCTAAAAATTTCCCAAATTTTTTGCTACAGACAAAGCACAAATTATGCTCAGACTTTATGGATAAAAAGAACAAAAAACTTGCAAATTTTCACAAACAAAAACTAAAAAAAAATAAATAATTCTCCCGTATATATTAAAATTTATAGAATCCCACATGCTCAGAAAAAAACAATTAACAAACAAAGAGAGAAATTAATAAAATATGTTATAATTGAACCATCCATTTCTGAATACAGTAGCCCATTGCTATTAGTACCAAAAATAACTCCCTGGTAATAAAAAAAAATATGGAGACTCGTAGTAGGTCACAGAGTCATTAACAAACGAGTAAAGAAAAGTCGGGTTAGACGGACTTAGAAATACCCTTTTACCTTTCCTTGTGCGTGCGAGTTAAACAATGGAAATGTTTGCTTCATAAATCATCCTTAGGAGAATATCTACGTTAATTTTCGGTCGGGTGCCTTGAATTGACTATATTAGTGGGAGGCGTGGCTTTTATCTGATCGACCCCATTTCTTGTACATGGCTTTGTAGAATCAATATATGTGCTAATATAAAATATCGTCCAAAAATATTCTATTGGTCTTAAGTTATAATAATATGTAAATAGTGGGCGTGGCTGTAAAAATAACAAGCCCATTTTTTGTGTGGTGTTTAATGTTAGTACCCGCAACCTTCCTATAGAATTTCGTTGATAAACTTTTAATAGGTACCTAGTGATGATTTTTGGTTAATTGGCGTGGCAGTACTATTATGATCTCCATATTCTACACACACTATTATCGACCCCGTGTATACCAGGTGTATAAGCTTAAATCCGCTGTTTAAAAAAAAAAAAAACACTTTTTATAGAAAGCAAAAAAATAATTTATTCTAGGTATTTGCCCTCGCTAGCTATACATTTTTCCCCATCTCTCGGGCAATTTGTGTATACCACGCCAAAAGAATTTTTCACCTTCCGACGTCTTCGTACGAATCGAAGTGCTGTTCTCCGAGCGCGTGACCCATCGATGAAAACAGATGATAATCGGAAGGGGCCAGGTCTGGTGAATAAGCGGGATGAGGTAGCACCTCCCAGTTGAGTGTCTCCAAGTTTTGGACCATTTTTGACTTGTGCGATGGGGCATTGTTGTGGAGAAAAATCAGCTTCTCATGTCTTGGTTCATAACCTGGCCTTTTTTCACGCAAAGCACGGCGAAATTTGATGAATTGTTGGTGGTAGCGGGGAGCATTGACAGTTTCACCAGGTTTCAACAGTTCATAGTAGACGACACCTTGCTGATTCCACCAAACGCACAGCATCGTCTTGCGTCCAAATCGATTTGGTCTTGGGGCAGAAGTTTATGGTTGGCCGGGATCGACCCATGTTTTTCTTCGTTTAGAATTCTCAAAGTGGATATCATCGCCAGTAACCATTCGATGCGATTCGGCAGACGATTTCTTCAAATTAAAGCAAAAAAGTAGAGTGGCACAAAATTAGACATGATTACGCAAGGGAAAATGTACGAGTATGTTGTTATTGGAAATCATTGATGGTGTGCAATGATTGATGTAAACAGGTGTCGAACTCACACAAAAAAAGTATGACGTTTCTATGGTAGCTAAATATGGTCACTAACGCCATCTATGACCAAACAGCGGATTTAACCTTATACACGTATTTCTGCAAATTTTTATTCCGATAGCATAAATACGAGCATAGGTTGGCTAATTTTAATTTTAGGCCCGAAAGCTCCTTATATCAAAAATGGGCGTGTCTTTTCCCTGATCAACCCCATTTGTTGCAGATAGCATTATAATGTCCACATGTTCCTTCTCGTGAAATTTCGTTCGTAAATCTCTACCAGATCTTAAGGTATGAAAATTTGTTAATAGTGGGCGTGGCAGGTAATATATACCGCCCACTTTTGACATAGTGTTTAGTAGGACCCATATCTCCATAACTTCCAAATTGCGTCACAATTCCATGAATTGGACCGAAGTTATAGTCATTTTAAAAGAGGTGAGAAAAGTTCCTTATCTAGGAGGTAGGCGTGGTCTTTGTCCAAATTGGCCCATATAGCAATCTGGTTCTGTATCTTTGTCCAGACCGTACTTTTGCAAAATTTAATTAAGATACCTTTATCGGTGTAGAAAAAAAGTGGCCACAGACGGTCAGCGGATGGACAAAATAAAAATTGCTTAGTAAGTGATTCTGATCATATCAGTATATATATCCATACCTACCACGCCTCCTTCTTGAAATTGCAACCCCTCTCAAAAGCACAAAATTAGTATACTCTATTTACCGTTTTTAAAGGTAAATGGTATAAAAACTAACAGCAGATAAATTTCCATTGCCAAGAAATGATTACATTCTTATTCAACTAGGCAGAGCTAAATACTTATCTTGCCTTGACTTAACATTTGGATTTCACCAAATTTAACTTAGTAAAGAATCCAGGAATTTAACTTATTTTTCCACTGACAAATCATATTAATAAGGTCTTAAAATAGCCACAAATTCATTCCAAAGAAGGATGATATTTGCATTCGCTGTCTTGTCACTAGGACAAGCTTTTCTAGATATTGACAATTTAGTTGTATTAGGTTGCTCTTAAAATTACATGATGTAGTATCTTCAAGATATATTTTCAACATGGACACAATATAATTTAAAATTACATGCTAGTAAATGTTCATTTTTCAGTCTAGAAGTAACTTATCTTGGTCATAAATGCACTGACAAGGGTAAACTGCCTAATGATAGTAAATATCATATAGTCACGAAATTGCCCTTCTGACATATAATTCTAACTGTCAATACTCGAATTCTTACAACTGACACGCCTGCAATTAACCAATATTCATTACTAGATTCAGCAACGAAATTTCGCAAGAGGGTTACGGGTACTAACATTAAAGACCACACAAAAAATGGGCGTTATATTTTGACAGGCACGCCCATTATTCACATAGTTTTCTACCTTACGATATATACAATATTTTTGAGCGAAACTATATTAGTACGTATATGACGCTTCAAAGCCATTCACAAGAAATGGAGTCGATCAGATAAAGAACACGCCACCCTCCTATATACAGAACTTTGGGGACACCACTTTAAAAAAATTACCCTATCTGATCATATTCATTCATAATAGTGTATGTGTGAAAAAGAGAGAAAATATGCATACTCGTACATGTGTCACACAGATATGATCTTCGCTGTGATCACTGACTGATCGTCGAAAATCTAAATCATTTTGATTTTGAGGGGAAATTATATTACGATGTTGATCATGATGTATGGATGATCGTCGTTTGTGGGCAATTTACATACAAATTTTGCTCATTTGAGTTTGACTTCCAATGTGTGAAGATGTGTGCGGATAAAAATAATAAAAATGTGTTTCTGCTGGAGCCCCTTGAATGCTATTGTACTATTTTTGTATGCCTTTCTTTCATCCAAAATCGTTTTTTTCTTTTTTCCAATTTTTCCTTGCACAGTACACGCGCTAGCGCACACAAAACTTCGTCATCCGACAGAGGCATGACAACCTCACTCAACGACGACTATGAAAAAATGATGATCTTCGATTTTGATCACTCGTCTGTGGCGGAGCTTCATTCAACACGTACACCAATGAGTATGATCATGATGTATCGTGTATGGGCCCCATAATGATGATATATGAATACAAATTAGTGACAGTATACATTAGGTCTGTTCCAGCATGTATTCCAAGTATAGGCATATTATTACTACTGCCATGCCCACAATTAACCAAAAATCATTAGAAGGTTGCGGGTACTAACAGTAACCACCACACAAAAAGCCGAGTGTATCTCATTTTAAAATATTTGGTGCTTAGCTATCGCACTAGATAAAAGGCGTCATGGTAAATTTCGACCGAAAGATAAGGAATATCTAATGGTGGATATTCCGATGAAGCAAAGGCTTATCGTCTAACGGAGAAATCAATGCGAAAAATCATTGTAAGGTCTTCACTATCTCTAGACTTTTTTACATTGTTAAAAAGTCTCCTGCAGTTTTTCCTGACTCCCTTAATTTCCTCCCCCCCCACTAGGTGGGCTGATTTCCCCCCCCCCCCCTGGGTCTATTAAGGAGACAAGGGACTGATAGAGCTTTATTGTGAGCACTCGTAAGAACCTCCACAGACCTATCAATTTCCTCACATGTGCTTGTGCCTTTGGGGTTATGTGGTAGTAGTCTAGCTACGGTTACCCTGTAGATGTTCCAGTTTACCTTGGTGATATTTGTTATAGCCGGGGGGCTAGGTAGACTATCTAGAATATCGAACTGGATTAACCGATGATCTGAAAAAGAGTGTTCCTCTAGATCTCTTCAATTTGAGATCCTGCCAAAAATTGATTCGGAGGCAAGGGTTGTGTCAAGGACCTCCTGCCTGTTAGTAGTAATGAAAGTGTGTTCTGACCCCTTGTTAAGCTACGATTACATTGCATTCAATTTTCTGAAAACAGATAAAAGAAGGTAGGAATGCTTCAAACTTTACTTTTTGTCATTGGTTTCATACCAAAAACATTTTAAGAATTGTTTGTTTTTATTACAACAGGTGTTTTTCTTTGCCCTATAAAGAAATTTATCCCAATCGCTGAATTTGACCAAATATTTGGATTACTCTCACCAATTCAGCTTGCCGCATGGAAAGGCATGAAGGAAGTCATTTACAGTAGACAAAATAGACAAAAAATGTTCGCCTACTGCTCGAATATACGTCAACACTATGCTAAGTACTTTTGAAAAGTAGGTGTGCATATTGTCAACAAAACTTCATTTTTTGAATTCTCATATGGATTCCGTCGAGCATATCAGTTAGCAAGAGAAACCGATGAAAATGGTGAACGATTTTATCAGACATGTGCACCTATTGAAAAACGCTATAAACGCTCTTATAGCTGATATATGTTGGACATTGTTTGAGAACAATATAGAATTGCCTAGAGCTAAAAGAAAAATGTAATTAAATAAATGCTGCTTAAATGCCCAAATTTGTACTCATCTTTTTATTTATAGATATTATATGTAGATCTTTCGTTTGTGTGGTGATTTATAGTGAAATTTTACGTAACACATTTTTTCATACAAACTAACCCCTAAAATGCGATTTGTGTGACATTTTAGCACTTCAATAGATACGATGTGTCGTTCAAGTAGAATGTTGAGCTTTGATGTATTCAGAGACTAATAGTAGAATTTTATGACAAATGTTTTTGAGGGACACTTAAACTTTATACCCCTGTTTAATTATTATTAATTCCATGTCATTTGACACAGTAAAACTATACTTACTAACAAAGTTAACTAAAAGACATAATTATAAAAGAGTCAAATATCGCTCCTAGTCGGAGCATAGGGCGGTCACAAAAGCTCTCCAACGGTTTCTATCAGCAGCCAGGTGTCTTATTTCGTTCCAGGTGGCTCTGTGGTGACTTTCGGCGTGGATAGTGCTACCCATGTTTGTCGTGGGCGTCCTGCTTTCCGACTACCATGTGGGTTCCATTGAAAGGCCATCTTTGCACCCCTGTTTAATGGCTAGACCCATACATTGCTGAGTTAGTGGGTTAAAAAGTTCCAGAAATATGTTCCTCGTAAATTTTAAAAAATTTCTGCTAAAGATATCCTAAAATGTAAGGGTTACATGGTTTCCAATCGAGATTCACCATCAGAATGTGCAAAAGGGGGTAACTTTAACCCCCCTAAAATAAAACTACGACGAAAAATTTCAAAATGCGGATACATGTATATTTTTGTGTGTTGTACAATTTAATACTTCGAAATTCTAATATGTATTAAACGAAATCTGAAAAAATGCGAAAATTTAAAACAATCAGTCAATCTCCTGGGTCCCAACTTAACTCCAGATGGCATACGTCCATTAGCATTCTAGATAGGTATTTTCAAATTAGTTTGCTTGTCCATTCAATCAGCATAGTGAATTATATTGATCATGGTAGACATTTGTGAGATTAATTGTTTCACCATGCTCTTTAGTTCAGATATGTCATTGTTGTCATTTGGAGCGGTGGGATGTGGAGTTTCATTTGGTTTACAGGCTGCTATTTGTACTTGTGCATACGTCCAGTTAGGTGAAGTGACGTTGTGTTTAGTTGGCTGTTCGTTTTGGTTTTTTTGAGTCGTTGTAGGCTGCTGCTGTTCAGAATCTCCTGAATCGAAACCTATAATTTTAAAGGGTTTATATACCATACACCCCTTGTAGCTTGCAGTGTGTTTTTCGCTGCATAATGCACGTTTTATAGAATTATCAATTTTTTGTACAATTGTGACAATTACTAGTTTTATGATTTCCAGTATACTTAACACAAACTGGGTTTCTAGTGCAGAGGTTCTTTTTTTAGTGTGGGGGCTCAAAACTTAACTTACAGTGAAGTAAGTGGGATATGGAGTATATTTCTTTGTTTGTTTTATTTTTTAACTCTAGTGAAAAAAGAGGTGTGTTAGTATTGGAGTCCAGTATGTTGTGAATGTTCATGACTTTATGTCCCAATTCAGCAAGTTCCTTTATAATTTCATCTTTATCAGTGTAATGATGCATACCTCTCAAGATTACTTTAAATCGTCTTTGGTCTTTAGGTTTAAAAGTGTAATATTGGGTATTCTTTTTATTTAATAAATTAATGATTGCAATGTAGTTGGTCGATTCCACTGGTGGGATTTTTATTTCGTTCTTTTGAAGAAATTTCAATACGAGCTTGCATTTCCGGAGTTGATTTAATGCTTTAGTTAAGGCATTTATACGTTGTACATTTTGTACGTAAATTGGTGGTGGCTTTGGGATGTGCAATTTTTTGGATTAGTTTTCGTGATGGGACCCACTGTCATTTCCAATTTCTTCATTGTCATCATCAAGTGAGATAGCTTCAGACATATTGGATGTGAAGAGGTGTTACTATAGACATCACTGGAGAGAAGGAATGCATTACAGATGTTGTAGTTGTTGTGTTTGTTGCTGAGATGGTTGTTACTGTAGTGTTTGTTGTTGTGCTTACTAGAGCAAATACAGAGGTAGCAGAATCTGTTAGGGTAGAATTTGTTGCAGTTGTGCATTAATCGCTCCATGAGAGAGGCGTTGTTGAAATGACATGCGAGTTGACTCCACTAGGTTGAGAGAGAGCTGCAGTTATGCGTGGGTTTATATATATATATATATATATATATATATATATATATATATATATATATATATATATATATATATATATAAATATATATATATATATATATATATATATATATATATATATATATATATATATATATATATATATATATATACTACTCCAAATTAAAAAAACGGCCCAAATACTATATATTCCTTCAATCTAAATCTAAATAACATTAGCAACTCTTTAATCGATACATGGAGCAGAGATTCAATTTTTAAGCACAGTGAAATCACTAATAACATACAAATAGATACAAAAGTAAGTAAATGGAATAGGACAGCGTAGAATACAAATTTTGTGAAAAGTACAATGAAGTACAATTGTCTTTTGTACTCTCAAATGGAGCAAGATTGGATTATTCTACGATCAGAAGACCATCACGAAGATATAGCCTTCACAATGAGAAATGCCCTATATGATAGCACGATATCGATTCCAGTAAGATCCGAAGTAAATAGACTTATTAAAAATGGAAACTCCAGAAAACGAGGTTTTAATCCCACATCAGCAGTTACCAGATGGAATTTTTGTAGCAAGCACATTAGCAAACCAGCCCCAAACATTTGTCAGAATAATCAATAATACCAACAAAAATCCTACAATATCACATTTTAAACTGAAAGCGAAAAATTTAAATGATTATGAAAATCAGCTAACACAAATCAAGAAAACAATAAAGAAAAACTGGAAGAATTATCTAAAAATTTCCCAAATTTTTTGCTACAGACAAAGCACAAATTATGCTCAGACTTTATGGATAAAAAGAACAAAAAACTTGCAAATTTTCACAAACAAAAACTAAAAAAAAATAAATAATTCTCCCGTATATATTAAAATTTATAGAATCCCACATGCTCAGAAAAAAACAATTAACAAACAAAGAGAGAAATTAATAAAATATGTTATAATTGAACCATCCATTTCTGAATACAGTAGCCCATTGCTATTAGTACCAAAAATCACTCCCTGGTAATAAAAAAAAATATGGAGACTCGTAGTAGGTCACAGAGTCATTAACAAACGAGTAAAGAAAAGTCGGGTTAGACGGACTTAGAAATACCCTTTTACCTTTCCTTGTGCGTGCGAGTTAAACAATGGAAATGTTTGCTTCATAAATCATCCTTAGGAGAATATCTACGTTAATTTTCGGTCGGGTGCCTTGAATTGACTATATTAGTGGGAGGCGTGGCTTTTATCTGATCGACCCCATTTCTTGTACATGGCTTTGTAGAATCAATATATGTGCTAATATAAAATATCGTCCAAAAATATTCTATTGGTCTTAAGTTATAATAATATGTAAATAGTGGGCGTGGCTGTAAAAATAACAAGCCCATTTTTTGTGTGGTGTTTAATGTTAGTACCCGCAACCTTCCTATAGAATTTCGTTGATAAACTTTTAATAGGTACCTAGTGATGATTTTTGGTTAATTGGCGTGGCAGTACTATTATGATCTCCATATTCTACACACACTATTATCGACCCCGTGTATACCAGGTGTATAAGCTTAAATCCGCTGTTTTAAAAAAAAAAACACTTTTTATAGAAAGCAAAAAAATAATTTATTCAAGGTATTTGCCCTCGCTAGCTATACATTTTTCCCCACCTCTCGGGCAATTTGTGTATACCACGCCAAAAGAATTTTTCACCTTCCGACGTCTTCGTACGAATCGAAGTGCTGTTCTCCGAGCGCGTGACCCATCGATGAAAACAGATGATAATCGGAAGGGGCCAGGTCTGGTGAATAAGCGGGATGAGGTAGCACCTCCCAGTTGAGTGTCTCCAAGTTTTGGACCATTTTTGACTTGTGCGATGGGGCATTGTTGTGGAGAAAAATCAGCTTCTCATGTCTTGGTTCATAACCTGGCCTTTTTTCACGCAAAGCACGGCGAAATTTGATGAATTGTTGGTGGTAGCGGGGAGCATTGACAGTTTCACCAGGTTTCAACAGTTCATAGTAGACGACACCTTGCTGATTCCACCAAACGCACAGCATCGTCTTGCGTCCAAATCGATTTGGTCTTGGGGCAGAAGTTTATGGTTGGCCGGGATCGACCCATGTTTTTCTTCGTTTAGAATTCTCAAAGTGGATATCATCGCCAGTAACCATTCGATGCGATTCGGCAGACGATTTCTTCAAATTAAAGCAAAAAAGTAGAGTGGCACAAAATTAGACATGATTACGCAAGGGAAAATGTACGAGTATGTTGTTATTGGAAATCATTGATGGTGTGCAATGATTGATGTAAACAGGTGTCGAACTCACACAAAAAAAGTATGACGTTTCTATGGTAGCTAAATATGGTCACTAACGCCATCTATGACCAAACAGCGGATTTAACCTTATACACGTATTTCTGCAAATTTTTATTCCGATAGCATAAATACGAGCATAGGTTGGCTAATTTTAATTTTAGGCCCGAAAGCTCCTTATATCAAAAATGGGCGTGTCTTTTCCCTGATCAACCCCATTTGTTGCAGATAGCATTATAATGTCCACATGTTCCTTCTCGTGAAATTTCGTTCGTAAATCTCTACCAGATCTTAAGGTATGAAAATTTGTTAATAGTGGGCGTGGCAGGTAATATATACCGCCCACTTTTGACATAGTGTTTAGTAGGACCCATATCTCCATAACTTCCAAATTGCGTCACAATTCCATGAATTGGACCGAAGTTATAGTCATTTTAAAAGAGGTGAGAAAAGTTCCTTATCTAGGAGGTAGGCGTGGTCTTTGTCCAAATTGGCCCATATAGCAATCTGGTTCTGTATCTTTGTCCAGACCGTACTTTTGCAAAATTTAATTAAGATACCTTTATCGGTGTAGAAAAAAAGTGGCCACAGACGGTCAGCGGATGGACAAAATAAAAATTGCTTAGTAAGTGATTCTGATCATATCAGTATATATATATCCATACCTACCACGCCTCCTTCTTGAAATTGCAACCCCTCTCAAAAGCACAAAATTAGTATACTCTATTTACCGTTTTTAAAGGTAAATGGTATAAAAACTAACAGCAGATAAATTTCCATTGCCAAGAAATGATTACATTCTTATTCAACTAGGCAGAGCTAAATACTTATCTTGCCTTGACTTAACATTTGGATTTCACCAAATTTAACTTAGTAAAGAATCCAGGAATTTAACTTATTTTTCCACTGACAAATCATATTAATAAGGTCTTAAAATAGCCACAAATTCATTCCAAAGAAGGATGATATTTGCATTCGCTGTCTTGTCACTAGGACAAGCTTTTCTAGATATTGACAATTTAGTTGTATTAGGTTGCTCTTAAAATTACATGATGTAGTATCTTCAAGATATATTTTCAACATGGACACAATATAATTTAAAATTACATGCTAGTAAATGTTCATTTTTCAGCCTAGAAGTAACTTATCTTGGTCATAAATGCACTGACAAGGGTAAACTGCCTAATGATAGTAAATATCATATAGTCACGAAATTGCCCTTCTGACATATAATTCTAACTGTCAATACTCGAATTCTTACAACTGACACGCCTGCAATTAACCAATATTCATTACTAGATTCAGCAACGAAATTTCGCAAGAGGGTTACGGGTACTAACATTAAAGACCACACAAAAAATGGGCGTTATATTTTGACAGGCACGCCCATTATTCACATAGTTTTCTACCTTACGATATATACAATATTTTTGAGCGAAACTATATTAGTACGTATATGACGCTTCAAAGCCATTCACAAGAAATGGAGTCGATCAGATAAAGAACACGCCACCCTCCTATATACAGAACTTTGGGGACACCACTTTAAAAAAATTACCCTATCTGATCATATTCATTTATAATAGTGTATGTGTGAAAAAGAGAGAAAATATGCATACTCGTACTGATCGTCGAAAATCTAAATCATTTTGATTTTGAGGGGAAATTATATTACGATGTTGATCATGATGTATGGATGATCGTCGTTTGTGGGCAATTTACATACAAATTTTGCTCATTTGAGTTTGACTTCCAATGTGTGAAGATGTGTGCGGATAAAAATAATAAAAATGTGTTTCTGCTGGAGTCCCTTGAATGCTATTGTACTATTTTTTTATGCCTTTCTTTCATCCAAAATCGTTTTTTTCTTTTTTCCAATTTTTCCTTGCACAGTACACGCGCTAGCGCACACAAAACTTCGTCATCCGACAGAGGCATGACAACCTCACTCAACGACGACTATGAAAAAATGTTGATCTTCGATTTTGATCACTCGTCTGTGGCGGAGCTTCATTCAACACGTACACCAATGAGTATGATCATGATGTATCGTGTATGGGCCCCATAATGATGATATATGAATACAAATTAGTGACAGTATACATTAGGTCTGTTCCAGCATGTATTCCAAGTATAGGCATATTATTACTACTGCCATGCCCACAATTAACCAAAAATCATTAGAAGGTTGCGGGTACTAACAGTAACCACCACACAAAAAGCCGAGTGTATCTCATTTTAAAATATTTGGTGCTTAGCTATCGCACTAAATAAAAGGCGTCATGGTAAATTTCGACCGAAAGATAAGGAATATCTAATGGTGGATATTCCGATGAAGCAAAGGCTTATCGTCTAACGGAGAAATCAATGCGAAAAATCATTGTAAGGTCTTCACTATCTCTAGACTTTTTTACATTGTTAAAAAGTCTCCTGCAGTTTTTCCTGACTCCCTTAATTTCCTCCCCCCCCACTAGGTGGGCTGATTAGTTACATGGTTTCCAATCGAGATTCACCATCAGAATGTGCAAAAGGGGGTAACTTTAACCCCCCTAAAATAAAACTACGACGAAAAATTTCAAAATGCGGATACATGTATATTTTTGTGTGTTGTACAATTTAATACTTCGAAATTCTAATATGTATTAAACGAAATCTGAAAAAATGCGAAAATTTAAAACAATCAGTCAATCTCCTGGGTCCCAACTTAACTCCAGATGGCATACGTCCATTAGCATTCTAGATAGGTATTTTCAAATTAGTTTGCTTGTCCATTCAATCAGCATAGTGAATTATATTGATCATGGTAGACATTTGTGAGATTAATTGTTTCACCATGCTCTTTAGTTCAGATATGTCATTGTTGTCATTTGGAGCGGTGGGATGTGGAGTTTCATTTGGTTTACAGGCTGCTATTTGTACTTGTGCATACGTCCAGTTAGGTGAAGTGACGTTGTGTTTAGTTGGCTGTTCGTTTTGGTTTTTTTGAGTCGTTGTAGGCTGCTGCTGTTCAGAATCTCCTGAATCGAAACCTATAATTTTAAAGGGTTTATATACCATACACCCCTTGTAGCTTGCAGTGTGTTTTTCGCTGCATAATGCACGTTTTATAGAATTATCAATTTTTTGTACAATTGTGACAATTACTAGTTTTATGATTTCCAGTATACTTAACACAAACTGGGTTTTTAGTGCAGAGGTTCTTTTTTGGTGTGGGGGCTCAAAACTTAACTTACAGTGAAGTAAGTGGGATATGGAGTATATTTCTTTGTTTGTTTTATTTTTTAACTCTAGTGAAAAAAGAGGTGTGTTAGTATTGGAGTCCAGTATGTTGTGAATGTTCATGACTTCATGTCCCAATTCAGCAAGTTCCTTTATAATTTCATCTTTATCAGTGTAATGATGCATACCTCTCAAGATTACTTTAAATCGTCTTTGGTCTTTAGGTTTAAAAGTGTAATATTGGGTATTCTTTTTATTTAATAAATTAATGATTGCAATGTAGTTGGTCGATTCCACTGGTGGGATTTTTATTTCGTTCTTTTGAAGAAATTTCAATACGAGCTTGCATTTCCGGAGTTGATTTAATGCTTTAGTTAAGGCATTTATACGTTGTACATTTTGTACGTAAATTGGTGGTGGCTTTGGGATGTGCAATTTTTTGGATTAGTTTTCGTGATGGGACCCACTGTCATTTCCAATTTCTTCATTGTCATCATCAAGTGAGATAGCTTCAGACATATTGGATGTGAAGAGGTGTTACTATAGACATCACTGGAGAGAAGGAATGCATTACAGATGTTGTAGTTGTTGTGTTTGTTGCTGAGATGGTTGTTACTGTAGTGTTTGTTGTTGTGCTTACTAGAGCAAATACAGAGGTAGCAGAATCTGTTAGGGTAGAATTTGTTGCAGTTGTGCATTAATCGCTCCATGAGAGAGGCGTTGTTGAAATGACATGCGAGTTGACTCCACTAGGTTGAGAGAGAGCTGCAGTTATGCGTGGGTTTATATATATATATATATATATATATATATATATATATATATATATATATATATATATATATATATATATATATATATATATATATATATATATATATATATATACTACTCCAAATTAAAAAAACGGCCCAAATACTATATATTCCTTCAATCTAAATCTAAATAACATTAGCAACTCTTTAATCGATACATGGAGCAGAGATTCAATTTTTAAGCACAGTGAAATCACTAATAACATACAAATAGATACAAAAGTAAGTAAATGGAATAGGACATCGTAGAATACAAATTTTGTGAAAAGTACAATGAAGTACAATTGTCTTTTGTACTCTCAAATGGAGCAAGATTGGATTATTCTACGATCAGAAGACCATCACGAAGATATAGCCTTCACAATGAGAAATGCCCTATATGATAGCACGATATCGATTCCAGTAAGATCCGAAGTAAATAGACTTATTAAAAATGGAAACTCCAGAAAACGAGGTTTTAATCCCACATCAGCAGTTACCAGATGGAATTTTTGTAGCAAGCACATTAGCAAACCAGCCCCAAACATTTGTCAGAATAATCAATATTACCAACAAAAATCCTACAATATCACATTTTAAACTGAAAGCGAAAAATTTAAATGATTATGAAAATCAGCTAACACAAATCAAGAAAACAATAAAGAAAAACTGGAAGAATTATCTAAAAATTTCCCAAATTTTTTGCTACAGACAAAGCACAAATTATGCTCAGACTTTATGGATAAAAAGAACAAAAAACTTGCAAATTTTCACAAACAAAAACTAAAAAAAAATAAATAATTCTCCCGTATATATTAAAATTTATAGAATCCCACATGCTCAGAAAAAAACAATTAACAAACAAAGAGAGAAATTAATAAAATATGTTATAATTGAACCATCCATTTCTGAATACAGTAGCCCATTGCTATTAGTACCAAAAATCACTCCCTGGTAATAAAAAAAAATATGGAGACTCGTAGTAGGTCACAGAGTCATTAACAAACGAGTAAAGAAAAGTCGGGTTAGACGGACTTAGAAATACCCTTTTACCTTTCCTTGTGCGTGCGAGTTAAACAATGGAAATGTTTGCTTCATAAATCATCCTTAGGAGAATATCTACGTTAATTTTCGGTCGGGTGCCTTGAATTGACTATATTAGTGGGAGGCGTGGCTTTTATCTGATCGACCCCATTTCTTGTACATGGCTTTGTAGAATCAATATATGTGCTAATATAAAATATCGTCCAAAAATATTCTATTGGTCTTAAGTTATAATAATATGTAAATAGTGGGCGTGGCTGTAAAAATAACAAGCCCATTTTTTGTGTGGTGTTTAATGTTAGTACCCGCAACCTTCCTATAGAATTTCGTTGATAAACTTTTAATAGGTACCTAGTGATGATTTTTGGTTAATTGGCGTGGCAGTACTATTATGATCTCCATATTCTACACACACTATTATCGACCCCGTGTATACCAGGTGTATAAGCTTAAATCCGCTGTTTAAAAAAAAAAACACTTTTTTTATAGAAAGCAAAAAAATAATTTATTCAAGGTATTTGCCCTCGCTAGCTATACATTTTTCCCCACCTCTCGGGCAATTTGTGTATACCACGCCAAAAGAATTTTTCACCTTCCGACGTCTTCGTACGAATCGAAGTGCTGTTCTCCGAGCGCGTGACCCATCGATGAAAACAGATGATAATCGGAAGGGGCCAGGTCTGGTGAATAAGCGGGATGAGGTAGCACCTCCCAGTTGAGTGTCTCCAAGTTTTGGACCATTTTTGACTTGTGCGATGGGGCATTGTTGTGGAGAAAAATCAGCTTCTCATGTCTTGGTTCATAACCTGGCCTTTTTTCACGCAAAGCACGGCGAAATTTGATGAATTGTTGGTGGTAGCGGGGAGCATTGACAGTTTCACCAGGTTTCAACAGTTCATAGTAGACGACACCTTGCTGATTCCACCAAACGCACAGCATCGTCTTGCGTCCAAATCGATTTGGTCTTGGGGCAGAAGTTTATGGTTGGCCGGGATCGACCCATGTTTTTCTTCGTTTAGAATTCTCAAAGTGGATATCATCGCCAGTAACCATTCGATGCGATTCGGCAGACGATTTCTTCAAATTAAAGCAAAAAAGTAGAGTGGCACAAAATTAGACATGATTACGCAAGGGAAAATGTACGAGTATGTTGTTATTGGAAATCATTGATGGTGTGCAATGATTGATGTAAACAGGTGTCGAACTCACACAAAAAAAGTATGACGTTTCTATGGTAGCTAAATATGGTCACTAACGCCATCTATGACCAAACAGCGGATTTAACCTTATACACGTATTTCTGCAAATTTTTATTCCGATAGCATAAATACGAGCATAGGTTGGCTAATTTTAATTTTAGGCCCGAAAGCTCCTTATATCAAAAATGGGCGTGTCTTTTCCCTGATCAACCCCATTTGTTGCAGATAGCATTATAATGTCCACATGTTCCTTCTCGTGAAATTTCGTTCGTAAATCTCTACCAGATCTTAAGGTATGAAAATTTGTTAATAGTGGGCGTGGCAGGTAATATATACCGCCCACTTTTGACATAGTGTTTAGTAGGACCCATATCTCCATAACTTCCAAATTGCGTCACAATTCCATAAATTGGACCGAAGTTATAGTCATTTTAAAAGAAGTGAGAAAAGTTCCTTATCTAGGAGGTAGGCGTGGTCTTTGTCCAAATTGGCCCATACCGCAATCTGGTTCTCTATCTTTGTCCAGACCGTACTTTTGCAAAATTTAATTAAGATACCTTTATCGGTGTAGAAAAAAAGTGGCCACAGACGGTCAGCGGATGGACAAAATAAAAATTGCTTAGTAAGTGATTCTGATCATATCAGTATATATATATCCATACCTACCACGCCTCCTTCTTGAAATTGCAACCCCTCTCAAAAGCACAAAATTAGTATACTCTATTTACCTTTTTTAAAGGTAAATGGTATAAAAACTAACAGCAGATAAATTTCCATTGCCAAGAAATGATTACATTCTTATTCAACTAGGCAGAGCTAAATACTTATCTTGCCTTGACTTAACATTTGGATTTCACCAAATTTAACTTAGTAAAGAATCCAGGAATTTAACTTATTTTTCCACTGACAAATCATATTAATAAGGTCTTAAAATAGCCACAAATTCATTCCAAAGAAGGATGATATTTGCATTCGCTGTCTTGTCACTAGGACAAGCTTTTCTAGATATTGACAATTTAGTTGTATTAGGTTGCTCTTAAAATTACATGATGTAGTATCTTCAAGATATATTTTCAACATGGACACAATATAATTTAAAATTACATGCTAGTAAATGTTCATTTTTCAGTCTAGAAGTAACTTATCTTGGTCATAAATGCACTGACAAGGGTAAACTGCCTAATGATAGTAAATATCATATAGTCACGAAATTGCCCTTCTGACATATAATTCTAACTGTCAATACTCGAATTCTTACAACTGACACGCCTGCAATTAACCAATATTCATTACTAGATTCAGCAACGAAATTTCGCAAGAGGGTTACGGGTACTAACATTAAAGACCACACAAAAAATGGGCGTTATATTTTGACAGGCACGCCCATTATTCACATAGTTTTCTACCTTACGATATATACAATATTTTTGAGCGAAACTATATTAGTACGTATATGACGCTTCAAAGCCATTCACAAGAAATGGAGTCGATCAGATAAAGAACACGCCACCCTCCTATATACAGAACTTTGGGGACACCACTTTAAAAAAATTACCCTATCTGATCATATTCATTCATAATAGTGTATGTGTGAAAAAGAGACAAAAATATGCATACTCGTACATGTGTCACACAGATATGATCTTCGCTGTGATCACTGACTGATCGTCGAAAATCTAAATCATTTTGATTTTGAGGGGAAATTATATTACGATGTTGATCATGATGTATGGATGATCGTCGTTTGTGGGCAATTTACATACAAATTTTGCTCATTTGAGTTTGACTTCCAATGTGTGAAGATGTGTGCGGATAAAAATAATAAAAATGTGTTTCTGCTGGAGTCCCTTGAATGCTATTGTACTATTTTTGTATGCCTTTCTTTCATCCAAAATCGTTTTTTTCTTTTTTCCAATTTTTCCTTGCACAGTACACGCGCTAGCGCACACAAAACTTCGTCATCCGACAGAGGCATGACAACCTCACTCAACGACGACTATGAAAAAATGATGATCTTCGATTTTGATCACTCGTCTGTGGCGGAGCTTCATTCAACACGTACACCAATGAGTATGATCATGATGTATCGTGTATGGGCCCCATAATGATGATATATGAATACAAATTAGTGACAGTATATATTAGGTCTGTTCCAGCATGTATTCCAAGTATAGGCATATTATTACTACTGCCATGCCCACAATTAACCAAAAATCATTAGAAGGTTGCGGGTACTAACAGTAACCACCACACAAAAAGCCGAGTGTATCTCATTTTAAAATATTTGGTGCTTAGCTATCGCACTAAATAAAAGGCGTCATGGTAAATTTCGACCGAAAGATAAGGAATATCTAATGGTGGATATTCCGATGAAGCAAAGGCTTATCGTCTAACGGAGAAATCAATGCGAAAAATCATTGTAAGGTCTTCACTATCTCTAGACTTTTTTACATTGTTAAAAAGTCTCCTGCAGTTTTTCCTGACTCTCTTAATTTCCTCCCCCCCACTTGGTGGGCTGATTTTTCCCCCCCCCCCTGGGTCTATTAAGGTGACAAGGGACTGATAGAGCTTTATTGTGAGCACTCGTAAGAACCTCCACAGACCTATCAATTTCCTCACACGTGCTTGTGCCTTTGGGGTTATGTGGTAGTAGTCTAGCTACGGTTACCCTGTAGATGTTCCAGTTTACCTTCGTGATATTTGTTATAGCCGGGGGGCTAGGTAGACTATCTAGAATATCGAACTGGATTAACCGATGATCTGAAAAAGAGTGTTCCTCTAGATCTCTTCAATTTGAGATCCTGCCAAAAATTGATTCGGAGGCAAGGGTTGTGTCAAGGACCTCCTGCCTGTTAGTAGTAATGAAAGTGTGTTCTGACCCCTTGTTAAGCTACGATTACATTGCATTCAATTTTCTGAAAACAGATAAAAGAAGGTAGGAATGCTTCAAACTTTACTTTTTGTCATTGGTTTCATACCAAAAACATTTTAAGAATTGTTTGTTTTTATTACAACAGGTGTTTTTCTTTGCCCTATAAAGAAATTTATCCCAATCGCTGAATTTGACCAAATATTTGGATTACTCTCACCAATTCAGCTTGCCGCATGGAAAGGCATGAAGGAAGTCATTTACAGTAGACAAAATAGACAAAAAATGTTCGCCTACTGCTCGAATATACGTCAACACTATGCTAAGTACTTTTGAAAAGTAGGTGTGCATATTGTCAACAAAAATTCATTTTTTGAATTCTCATATGGATTCCGTCGAGCATATCAGTTAGCAAGAGAAACCGATGAAAATGGTGAACGATTTTATCAGACATGTGCACCTATTGAAAAACGCTATAAACGCTCTTATAGCTGATATATGTTGGACATTGTTTGAGAACAATATAGAATTGCCTAGAGCTAAAAGAAAAATGTAATTAAATAAATGCTGCTTAAATGCCCAAATTTGTACTCATCTTTTTATTTATAGATATTATATGTAGATCTTTCGTTTGTGTGGTGATTTATAGTGAAATTTTACGTAACACATTTTTTCATACAAACTAACCCCTAAAATGCGATTTGTGTGACATTTTAGCACTTCAATAGATACGATGTGACGTTCAAGTAGAATGTTGAGCTTTGATGTATTCAGAGACTAATAGTAGAATTTTATGACAAATGTTTTTGAGGGACACTTAAACTTTATACCCCTGTTTAATTATTATTAATTCCATGTCATTTGACACAGTAAAACTATACTTACTAACAAAGTTAACTAAAAGACATAATTATAAAAGAGTCAAATATCGCTCCTAGTCGGAGCATAGGGCGGTCACAAAAGCTCTCCAACGGTTTCTATCAGCAGCCAGGTGTCTTATTTCGTTCCAGGTGGCTCTGTGGTGACTTTCGGCGTGGATAGTGCTACCCATGTTTGTCGTGGGCGTCCTGCTTTCCGACTACCATGTGGGTTCCATTGAAAGGCCATCTTTGCACCCCTGTTTAATGGCTAGACCCATACATTGCTGAGTTAGTGGGTTAAAAAGTTCCAGAAATATGTTCCTCGTAAATTTTAAAAAATTTCTTGGTCATAAATGCACTGACAAGGGTAAACTGCCTAATGATAGTAAATATCATATAGTCACGAAATTGCCCTTCTGACATATAATTCTAACTGTCAATACTCGAATTGTTACAACTGACACGCCTGCAATTAACCAATCTTCATTACTAGATTCAGCAACGAAATTTCGCAAGAGGGTTACGGGTACTAACATTAAAGACCACACAAAAAATGGGCGTTATATTTTGACAGGCACGCCCATTATTCACATAGTTTTCTACCTTACGATATATACAATATTTTTGAGCGAAACTATATTAGTACGTATATGACGCTTCAAAGCCATTCACAAGAAATGGAGTCGATCAGATAAAGAACACGCCACCCTCCTATATACAGAACTTTGGGGACACCACTTTAAAAAAATTACCCTATCTGATCATATTCATTCATAATAGTGTATGTGTGAAAAAGAGAGAAAATATGCATACTCGTACATGTGTCACACAGATATGATCTTCGCTGTGATCACTGACTGATCGTCGAAAATCTAAATCATTTTGATTTTGAGGGGAAATTATATTACGATGTTGATCATGATGTATGGATGATCGTCGTTTGTGGGCAATTTACATACAAATTTTGCTCATTTGAGTTTGACTTCCAATGTGTGAAGATGTGTGCGGATAAAAATAATAAAAATGTGTTTCTGCTGGAGTCCCTTGAATGCTATTGTACTATTTTTGTATGCCTTTCTTTCATCCAAAATCGTTTTTTTCTTTTTTCCAATTTTTCCTTGCACAGTACACGCGCTAGCGCACACAAAACTTCGTCATCCGACAGAGGCATGACAACCTCACTCAACGACGACTATGAAAAAATGATGATCTTCGATTTTGATCACTCGTCTGTGGCGGAGCTTCATTCAACACGTACACCAATGAGTATGATCATGATGTATCGTGTATGGGCCCCATAATGATGATATATGAATACAAATTAGTGACAGTATACATTAGGTCTGTTCCAGCATGTATTCCAAGTATAGGCATATTATTACTACTGCCATGCCCACAATTAACCAAAAATCATTAGAAGGTTGCGGGTACTAACAGTAACCACCACACAAAAAGCCGAGTGTATCTCATTTTAAAATATTTGGTGCTTAGCTATCGCACTAAATAAAAGGCGTCATGGTAAATTTCGACCGAAAGATAAGGAATATCTAATGGTGGATATTCCGATGAAGCAAAGGCTTATCGTCTAACGGAGAAATCAATGCGAAAAATCATTGTAAGGTCTTCACTATCTCTAGACTTTTTTACATTGTTAAAAAGTCTCCTGCAGTTTTTCCTGACTCTCTTAATTTCCTCCCCCCCACTAGGTGGGCTGATTTCCCCCCCCCCCTGGGTCTATTAAGGTGACAAGGGACTGATAGAGCTTTATTGTGAGCACTCGTAAGAACCTCCACAGACCTATCAATTTCCTCACACGTGCTTGTGCCTTTGGGGTTATGTGGTAGTAGTCTAGCTACGGTTACCCTGTAGATGTTCCAGTTTACCTTCGTGATATTTGTTATAGCCGGGGGGCTAGGTAGACTATCTAGAATATCGAACTGGATTAACCGATGATCTGAAAAAGAGTGTTCCTCTAGATCTCTTCAATTTGAGATCCTGCCAAAAATTGATTCGGAGGCAAGGGTTGTGTCAAGGACCTCCTGCCTGTTAGTAGTAATGAAAGTGTGTTCTGACCCCTTGTTAAGCTACGATTACATTGCATTCAATTTTCTGAAAACAGATAAAAGAAGGTAGGAATGCTTCAAACTTTACTTTTTGTCATTGGTTTCATACCAAAAACATTTTAAGAATTGTTTGTTTTTATTACAACAGGTGTTTTTCTTTGCCCTATAAAGAAATTTATCCCAATCGCTGAATTTGACCAAATATTTGGATTACTCTCACCAATTCAGCTTGCCGCATGGAAAGGCATGAAGGAAGTCATTTACAGTAGACAAAATAGACAAAAAATGTTCGCCTACTGCTCGAATATACGTCAACACTATGCTAAGTACTTTTGAAAAGTAGGTGTGCATATTGTCAACAAAACTTCATTTTTTGAATTCTCATATGGATTCCGTCGAGCATATCAGTTAGCAAGAGAAACCGATGAAAATGGTGAACGATTTTATCAGACATGTGCACCTATTGAAAAACGCTATAAACGCTCTTATAGCTGATATATGTTGGACATTGTTTGAGAACAATATAGAATTGCCTAGAGCTAAAAGAAAAATGTAATTAAATAAATGCTGCTTAAATGCCCAAATTTGTACTCATCTTTTTATTTATAGATATTATATGTAGATCTTTCGTTTGTGTGGTGATTTATAGTGAAATTTTACGTAACACATTTTTTCATACAAACTAACCCCTAAAATGCGATTTGTGTGACATTTTAGCACTTCAATAGATACGATGTGTCGTTCAAGTAGAATGTTGAGCTTTGATGTATTCAGAGACTAATAGTAGAATTTTATGACAAATGTTTTTGAGGGACACTTAAACTTTATACCCCTGTTTAATTATTATTAATTCCATGTCATTTGACACAGTAAAACTATACTTACTAACAAAGTTAACTAAAAGACATAATTATAAAAGAGTCAAATATCGCTCCTAGTCGGAGCATAGGGCGGTCACAAAAGCTCTCCAACGGTTTCTATCAGCAGCCAGGTGTCTTATTTCGTTCCAGGTGGCTCTGTGGTGACTTTCGGCGTGGATAGTGCTACCCATGTTTGTCGTGGGCGTCCTGCTTTCCGACTACCATGTGGGTTCCATTGAAAGGCCATCTTTGCACCCCTGTTTAATGGCTAGACCCATACATTGCTGAGTTAGTGGGTTAAAAAGTTCCAGAAATATGTTCCTCGTAAATTTTAAAAAATTTCTGCTAAAGATATCCTAAAATGTAAGGGTTACATGGTTTCCAATCGAGATTCACCATCAGAATGTGCAAAAGGGGGTAACTTTAACCCCCCTAAAATAAAACTACGACGAAAAATTTCAAAATGCGGATACATGTATATTTTTGTGTGTTGTACAATTTAATACTTCGAAATTCTAATATGTATTAAACGAAATCTGAAAAAATGCGAAAATTTAAAACAATCAGTCAATCTCCTGGGTCCCAACTTAACTCCAGATGGCATACGTCCATTAGCATTCTAGATAGGTATTTTCAAATTAGTTTGCTTGTCCATTCAATCAGCATAGTGAATTATATTGATCATGGTAGACATTTGTGAGATTAATTGTTTCACCATGCTCTTTAGTTCAGATATGTCATTGTTGTCATTTGGAGCGGTGGGATGTGGAGTTTCATTTGGTTTACAGGCTGCTATTTGTACTTGTGCATACGTCCAGTTAGGTGAAGTGACGTTGTGTTTAGTTGGCTGTTCGTTTTGGTTTTTTTGAGTCGTTGTAGGCTGCTGCTGTTCAGAATCTCCTGAATCGAAACCTATAATTTTAAAGGGTTTATATACCATACACCCCTTGTAGCTTGCAGTGTGTTTTTCGCTGCATAATGCACGTTTTATAGAATTATCAATTTTTTGTACAATTGTGACAATTACTAGTTTTATGATTTCCAGTATACTTAACACAAACTGGGTTTCTAGTGCAGAGGTTCTTTTTTTAGTGTGGGGGCTCAAAACTTAACTTACAGTGAAGTAAGTGGGATATGGAGTATATTTCTTTGTTTGTTTTATTTTTTAACTCTAGTGAAAAAAGAGGTGTGTTAGTATTGGAGTCCAGTATGTTGTGAATGTTCATGACTTCATGTCCCAATTCAGCAAGTTCCTTTATAATTTCATCTTTATCAGTGTAATGATGCATACCTCTCAAGATTACTTTAAATCGTCTTTGGTCTTTAGGTTTAAAAGTGTAATATTGGGTATTCTTTTTATTTAATAAATTAATGATTGCAATGTAGTTGGTCGATTCCACTGGTGGGATTTTTATTTCGTTCTTTTGAAGAAATTTCAATACGAGCTTGCATTTCCGGAGTTGATTTAATGCTTTAGTTAAGGCATTTATACGTTGTACATTTTGTACGTAAATTGGTGGTGGCTTTGGGATGTGCAATTTTTTGGATTAGTTTTCGTGATGGGACCCACTGTCATTTCCAATTTCTTCATTGTCATCATCAAGTGAGATAGCTTCAGACATATTGGATGTGAAGAGGTGTTACTATAGACATCACTGGAGAGAAGGAATGCATTACAGATGTTGTAGTTGTTGTGTTTGTTGCTGAGATGGTTGTTACTGTAGTGTTTGTTGTTGTGCTTACTAGAGGAAATACAGAGGTAGCAGAATCTGTTAGGGTAGAATTTGTTGCAGTTGTGCATTAATCGCTCCATGAGAGAGGCGTTGTTGAAATGACATGCGAGTTGACTCCACTAGGTTGAGAGAGAGCTGCAGTTATGCGTGGGTTTATATATATATATATATATATATATATATATATATATATATATATATATATATATATATATATATATATAAATATATATATATATATATATATATATATATATATATATATATATATATATATATATATTATATATATATATATATATATATATATATATATATATATATATATATATATATATATATATATATATATATATATATATATATATATACTACTCCAAATTAAAAAAACGGCCCAAATACTATATATTCCTTCAATCTAAATCTAAATAACATTAGCAACTCTTTAATCGATACATGGAGCAGAGATTCAATTTTTAAGCACAGTGAAATCACTAATAACATACAAATAGATACAAAAGTAAGTAAATGGAATAGGACAGCGTAGAATACAAATTTTGTGAAAAGTACAATGAAGTACAATTGTCTTTTGTACTCTCAAATGGAGCAAGATTGGATTATTCTACGATCAGAAGACCATCACGAAGATATAGCCTTCACAATGAGAAATGCCCTATATGATAGCACGATATCGATTCCAGTAAGATCCGAAGTAAATAGACTTATTAAAAATGGAAACTCCAGAAAACGAGGTTTTAATCCCACATCAGCAGTTACCAGATGGAATTTTTGTAGCAAGCACATTAGCAAACCAGCCACAAACATTTGTCAGAATAATCAATAATACCAACAAAAATCCTACAATATCACATTTTAAACTGAAAGCGAAAAATTTAAATGATTATGAAAATCAGCTAACACAAATCAAGAAAACAATAAAGAAAAACTGGAAGAATTATCTAAAAATTTCCCAAATTTTTTGCTACAGACAAAGCACAAATTATGCTCAGACTTTATGGATAAAAAGAACAAAAAACTTGCAAATTTTCACAAACAAAAACTAAAAAAAAATAAATAATTCTCCCGTATATATTAAAATTTATAGAATCCCACATGCTCAGAAAAAAACAATTAACAAACAAAGAGAGAAATTAATAAAATATGTTATAATTGAACCATCCATTTCTGAATACAGTAGCCCATTGCTATTAGTACCAAAAATCACTCCCTGGTAATAAAAAAAAATATGGAGACTCGTAGTAGGTCACAGAGTCATTAACAAACGAGTAAAGAAAAGTCGGGTTAGACGGACTTAGAAATACCCTTTTACCTTTCCTTGTGCGTGCGAGTTAAACAATGGAAATGTTTGCTTCATAAATCATCCTTAGGAGAATATCTACGTTAATTTTCGGTCGGGTGCCTTGAATTGACTATATTAGTGGGAGGCGTGGCTTTTATCTGATCGACCCCATTTCTTGTACATGGCTTTGTAGAATCAATATATGTGCTAATATAAAATATCGTCCAAAAATATTCTATTGGTCTTAAGTTATAATAATATGTAAATAGTGGGCGTGGCTGTAAAAATAACAAGCCCATTTTTTGTGTGGTGTTTAATGTTAGTACCCGCAACCTTCCTATAGAATTTCGTTGATAAACTTTTAATAGGTACCTAGTGATGATTTTTGGTTAATTGGCGTGGCAGTACTATTATGATCTCCATATTCTACACACACTATTATCGACCCCGTGTATACCAGGTGTATAAGCTTAAATCCGCTGTTTAAAAAAAAAAAAACACTTTTTATAGAAAGCAAAAAAATAATTTATTCTAGGTATTTGCCCTCGCTAGCTATACATTTTTCCCCATCTCTCGGGCAATTTGTGTATACCACGCCAAAAGAATTTTTCACCTTCCGACGTCTTCGTACGAATCGAAGTGCTGTTCTCCGAGCGCGTGACCCATCGATGAAAACAGATGATAATCGGAATGGGCCAGGTCTGGTGAATAAGCGGGATGAGGTAGCACCTCCCAGTTGAGTGTCTCCAAGTTTTGGACCATTTTTGACTTGTGCGATGGGGCATTGTTGTGGAGAAAAATCAGCTTCTCATGTCTTGGTTCATAACCTGGCCTTTTTTCACGCAAAGCACGGCGAAATTTGATGAATTGTTGGTGGTAGCGGGGAGCATTGACAGTTTCACCAGGTTTCAACAGTTCATAGTAGACGACACCTTGCTGATCCCACCAAACGCACAGCATCGTCTTGCGTCCAAATCGATTTGGTCTTGGGGCAGAAGTTTATGGTTGGCCGGGATCGACCCATGTTTTTCTTCGTTTAGAATTCTCAAAGTGGATATCATCGCCAGTAACCATTCGATGCGATTCGGCAGACGATTTCTTCAAATTAAAGCAAAAAAGTAGAGTGGCACAAAATAAGACATGATTACGCAAGGGAAAATGTACGAGTATGTTGTTATTGGAAATCATTGATGGTGTGCAATGATTGATGTAAACAGGTGTCGAACTCACACAAAAAAAGTATGACGTTTCTATGGTAGCTAAATATGTTCACTAACGCCATCTATGACCAAACAGCGGATTTAACCTTATACACGTGGTATTTCTGCAAATTTTTATTCCGATAGCATAAATACGAGCATAGGTTGGCTAATTTTAATTTTAGACCCGAAAGCTCCTTATATTAAAAATGGGCGTGTCTTTTCCCTGATCAACCCCATTTGTTGCAGATAGCATTATAATGTCCACATGTTCCTTCTCGTGAAATTTCGTTCGTAAATCTCTACCAGATCTTAAGGTATGAAAATTTGTTAATAGTGGGCGTGGCAGGTAATATATACCGCCCACTTTTGACATAGTGTTTAGTAGGACCCATATCTCCATAACTTCCAAATTGCGTCACAATTCCATAAATTGGACCGAAGTTATAGTCATTTTAAAAGAGGTGAGAAAAGTTCCTTATCTAGGAGGTAGGCGTGGTCTTTGTCCAAATTGGCCCATATAGCAATCTAGTTCTGTATCTTTGTCCAGACCGTACTTTTGCAAAATTTAATTAAGATACCTTTATCGGTGTAGAAAAAAAGTGGCCACAGACGGTCAGCGGATGGACAAAATAAAAATTGCTTAGTAAGTGATTCTGATCATATCAGTATATATATCCATACCTACCACGCCTCCTTCTTGAAATTGCAACCCCTCTCAAAAGCACAAAATTAGTATACTCTATTTACCTTTTTTAAAGGTAAATGGTATAAAAACTAACAGCAGATAAATTTCCATTGCCAAGAAATGATTACATTCTTATTCAACTAGGCAGAGCTAAATACTTATCTTGCCTTGACTTAACATTTGGATTTCACCAAATTTAACTTAGTAAAGAATCCAGGAATTTAACTTATTTTTCCACTGACAAATCATATTAATAAGGTCTTAAAATAGCCACAAATTCATTCCAAAGAAGGATGATATTTGCATTCGCTGTCTTGTCACTAGGACAAGCTTTTCTAGATATTGACAATTTAGTTGTATTAGGTTGCTCTTAAAATTACATGATGTAGTATCTTCAAGATATATTTTCAACATGGACACAATATAATTTAAAATTACATGCTAGTAAATGTTCATTTTTCAGTCTAGAAGTAACTTATCTTGGTCATAAATGCACTGACAAGGGTAAACTGCCTAATGATAGTAAATATCATATAGTCACGAAATTGCCCTTCTGACATATAATTCTAACTGTCAATACTCGAATTCTTACAACTGACACGCCTGCAATTAACCAATATTCATTACTAGATTCAGCAACGAAATTTCGCAAGAGGGTTACGGGTACTAACATTAAAGACCACACAAAAAATGGGCGTTATATTTTGACAGGCACGCCCATTATTCACATAGTTTTCTACCTTACGATATATACAATATTTTTGAGCGAAACTATATTAGTACGTATATGACGCTTCAAAGCCATTCACAAGAAATGGAGTCGATCAGATAAAGAACACGCCACCCTCCTATATACAGAACTTTGGGGACACCACTTTAAAAAAATTACCCTATCTGATCATATTCATTCATAATAGTGTATGTGTGAAAAAGAGACAAAAATATGCATACTCGTACATGTGTCACACAGATATGATCTTCGCTGTGATCACTGACTGATCGTCGAAAATCTAAATCATTTTGATTTTGAGGGGAAATTATATTACGATGTTGATCATGATGTATGGATGATCGTCGTTTGTGGGCAATTTACATACAAATTTTGCTCATTTGAGTTTGACTTCCAATGTGTGAAGATGTGTGCGGATAAAAATAATAAAAATGTGTTTCTGCTGGAGTCCCTTGAATGCTATTGTACTATTTTTTTATGCCTTTCTTTCATCCAAAATCGTTTTTTTCTTTTTTCCAATTTTTCCTTGCACAGTACACGCGCTAGCGCACACAAAACTTCGTCATCCGACAGAGGCATGACAACCTCACT
Source organism: Clusia tigrina (assembly GCA_920105625.2). Lineage (NCBI taxonomy): Eukaryota > Metazoa > Arthropoda > Insecta > Diptera > Clusiidae > Clusia > Clusia tigrina. The sequence continues at coordinate 148,696,157 of OV050030.1, forward strand.
CAACGACGACTATGAAAAAATGATGATCTTCGATTTTGATCACTCGTCTGTGGCGGAGCTTCATTCAACACGTACACCAATGAGTATGATCATGATGTATCGTGTATGGGCCCCATAATGATGATATATGAATACAAATTAGTGACAGTATACATTAGGTCTGTTCCAGCATGTATTCCAAGTATAGGCATATTATTACTACTGCCATGCCCACAATTAACCAAAAATCATTAGAAGGTTGCGGGTACTAACAGTAACCACCACACAAAAAGCCGAGTGTATCTCATTTTAAAATATTTGGTGCTTAGCTATCGCACTAGATAAAAGGCGTCATGGTAAATTTCGACCGAAAGATAAGGAATATCTAATGGTGGATATTCCGATGAAGGAAAGGCTTATCGTCTAACGGAGAAATCAATGCGAAAAATCATTGTAAGGTCTTCACTATCTCTAGACTTTTTTACATTGTTAAAAAGTCTCCTGCAGTTTTTCCTGACTCCCTTAATTTCCTCCCCCCCACTAGGTGGGCTGATTTCCCCCCCCCTGGGTCTATTAAGGAGACAAGGGACTGATAGAGCTTTATTGTGAGCACTCGTAAGAACCTCCACAGACCTATCAATTTCCTCACACGTGCTTGTGCCTTTGGGGTTATGTGGTAGTAGTCTAGCTACGGTTACCCTGTAGATGTTCCAGTTTACCTTCGTGATATTTGTTATAGCCGGGGGGCTAGGTAGACTATCTAGAATATCGAACTGGATTAACCGATGATCTGAAAAAGAGTGTTCCTCTAGATCTCTTCAATTTGAGATCCTGCCAAAAATTGATTCGGAGGCAAGGGTTGTGTCAAGGACCTCCTACCTGTTAGTAGTAATGAAAGTGTGTTCTGACCCCGTGTTAAACTACGATTACATTGTTTGACACACTCATTTGGTCAGAAATTTGGGTCAAATGGTTGCTTGATACGACGCTATATTACATTAGGCGCATTCGATTCGTAACTTGTATCGAGCTCGTATCGAGTTTGGCAAATAAAACAGCACACAAGTAATTGGTGTACTTGGCAGCACTGTTTCAACTGTTTTTTTAAACATTAATTTTTTATATTTTTTATACAAACTCATTATTTGAATATAATTTAAATCAACAATAATAATGTTTGTAATCAAAAAACAAAATCCAACAATTAATTTTTGTTTTCTTTAAATGTAATCAGCTGAAATATAGAAAATCCCAAGGAAATTTGTATGGGTAATTTTTAATCTCGTAGGTTTTCAAGCAATTGTCAATTTGGAAGTACTTTCTATCGAGGATAGAAAAATTCGCTCATTTCATCCGAGTATATTTTATAATTCTGAACGCAACAAGGTAGGAAAATGAGTTAGAAACAGTGCTAATTTGTAATTTTGGCAGCATATTTGTTGGATGAGCAACAAAATGCTCGTGAGTATCAACATCCAAAAAGGAAGCCACGTAAGGATTGTGTCAAGGTCTGGGTGATGAAGTGTGTTCAGGAAGGTATTTGCGCGAAATTAATAAAAGAATTGCGCGAATACGAGCCAACATTGTATCCTAATTTCCTCCGGATGACTGCGGAAAAGTTATTTGCGCAGTTTTGTCACGCTGCTAATCAAGTAAAATGATTCGCAACTGCGAAAGAGCATTCCTGTGGAGGAGCGTTTGGTGTTGGCGTTACGCTTTATAGCCACTGGAGAGGGCTTCAGGCCATTGCAGTATCTCTTTCGCATACCTCAACCGCCAATTTCTACAATTATACCTGAAGTGCTAGATGTAATTTATAAAGTGCTTGTGGACAAATACATTTTGTATCTAAAAGAACCTATTGTTTACATTGTATTCATGGTAATATGTATTTTTACCAACAGACTCCCACATCTCTAGAGGAATGGGAAAACATTGAACGTTTTTATAATGAATTATGGAACTACCCAAACTGCATTGGCGCTCTCGACGGAAAACATATAATATTGCAAGCACCGCTAAATGCAGGTAGTGTTTTTTATAATTATAAAGGAAAACACAGTATTGTGCTTATGATTGTTGTCACTGCGGATTATAAATTATGTTATGTCGATGTCGGACGCAATAGCTGGTCCTCTGATGGAGGTATTTTTAAACGATGCAGTTTCGCTCGAGGCATGGATAGCGCAAAGCTTTACCATCCCCCAAACGTCTGCCTGGACGAGAAATACCAATAGCCTGTGTTTAGGTTGCTGATGATGCATTTGATTTGAAGCCAAAAACATTTGCATATGATATAGCGCCTTCACAATTATAGACATAGCCGAGCGCGTGATCTAATAGAAAATATTTATGTAATTAAATCTACACGTTTTCGTGTTTTCGGAAACCGAATCCTTAGGCTGCGGAAAAGAATTACGCTTGCATGCTGTACACCTCACAAATTTTTCCTCACAACCAATAAGCAGACCTACACACCATCAAAAACATCACTTCAGGCGAATGGCGCCAGGAAAGTCCACAACCAGAGCGAACACTGTTTTCTTTGGAACCGTTATCAACAAATTCATTAAACGACCAAGAAATTCAATGAGAGTTTGCAGAATATTTTATAAATAAAGGCGAATTGGATTCGCAGTACAAAATTATTTAATTTTAATTTTAGAAAAAAAAAGGAAAAACAAAGTTTGGTGTACTTAATTCATTTAAAATATACATGAATTGTTTTTAAATACCTAAAAAGGAACATGTTCTTATATATTCATTATTTATGCAATCATGGGAAGATTGGTTGATGACAATTGGTGGAAAATTCAGAATGGTGACAGGCTCCGATGTTAATTGGGTCTAAATTCAAAGCGAACAAAGTACTATCTATGTTAAAACATTAAACTGACTGTATTATCATCCCAAAAGTCCAGCATGGTGCGTGTCAATCGGCGTTGCGAAATCATCGCTTCATTTTGCGGAAGTCGATGCAATTCTGCTGCGACGTGATCCCCAAATGCAGCGTACGCATCCGAACGACTCATTATTTCTAATACTTGCTGCACAATATTTTTTATACAATTATCCATCGGAGGCGTATTCTCTACTACATTGGTAGTACTCGCACGCTTGCGCTGTTTTCCATAAGTGGCTGTGCTTGGAGTCGAAGTCGTTTGCAGCATTGCTTCGTTAGAACTGATTAGGTCGCTTTGAATACATAACAGTTAAAACGAAAATTGGTGCTAAGTTCATCCACCTGAATGTGTACTTACAAAACTAAAATTGGATCTCGAATCAGTCCTATGCTGGATATCGCTTTTTCCCAGGATGTGCATAGAATTGTAGAATCTCCAATGCACCTTTGGCGATTCGGAGGCGTGAATTAATTTGTGGATTTTATCATCTGCCCACTCCCCTTTTATACTCTTTGCTGATCTTTGGCGTTTTTTTTAATTCCAAATTTTTATTTTGGTTCTCCATTTCAAACTTTTAATTGTGACAAAAACAGACAATTGCAGAAATATTAAAATCGAATATGAATTTAGCTCCACTGCAACAAATCTAGTGCAGTTAACTTCACATTCATTAATTGAATACGAGGAATCTTTTGGGCCAAACATAATTATTTGACCATTCAATATTTAAGAAGATGTCAAACAATCCAACGCTACCAAACTGTTTGACCATCTCATTTAGCACCAGATTACACCGTATGACAAATCATAAAATTTCGTTTGGCGTCAAACGCTTTTAAATGGTAGTGTGACCACAAAGCATTTGGTGATTATGCTGTTTGTCATAGCATTTTTTAGGAAAAGTTCATACGTTTGAAGTTTTGACAAACATTCTAATCATAGCTTTACAGATAATTAGGTTAGTCGTTAAAATATATGCATATAATGACTCGCCGCGTGCATTGACATCGTGGTGCCCCAAATGCCATGGTGCGCATTGGCTTCGCATCCAATGGTAGCAGTCACCCCTTGATCCTTTGCATCCACAACAAGCTTCCGTAGGTTGGGTTCTGGAAGAATTTCATGGTCATGTACCAAATAGGCCGAGACAAGCCAGAATCGTCTCTTGCCAGTTTCGAAGCAGATGGCCGTCAAATCCTTGTTGCTGTATTTGGGGAGAATAAAAGAGTTTACATTTTTCTTTATTTGGATGCAAGACCATCCTTCACTTACGATATACAGCAAGCTGTAATTGTCAGTGCTGAGACCGCAAACCAAGTCCCGGTTTGTCCAGGGTTCTTGGATCTGGACAACGTCAACCCCGCCTTTTGCAAGACGGAGTTGAAGGCCTTCAAGTGATGGAGGCACTATTCGTAGCATCTCTGCTACTGGTCACCTCCACCACAGTGACGTCCGCATCAGAATCGTCCGTGTCTGATTCCATACAGATTATCCCCAGGAGACTCCAAACCCCCCACAGTTGACACAGAGTCACTACGTCTCGGGTGCAAGGCGCAGTCCACAGAAGAAGTAGGATCAGGAGTTAGACCTGTAGGGTTCGCTACCTCTTGATCCGTGCCAGACGGTTGCCCGTCCTTCTTAAAGAACTTAAGGCTTGTGAACGACAATCCTTCATCCTTCATTTCCCTGGTATACCCTCTTGGGCCTTGGACTCGTTGTCCTTACCTTTAGGTGCGGCCACAGAGTACGCGGGGGATTTTGGATTACCATCCGAATTAGCGTTTAAAGACCGGACAACAGTTTTTTTTATATAGTTTGTAATCATTCTGGTTCTTACGGCCACCCGCTCGACGGATCAAGCTAAGGCAGCCAAAAATTGAAAAGGGGAAGGGGTTAGTCAATTGTGGCACTGTCGTACCACAGAAAGGGCACCGTGTTACTACCTGAGGCGGGGAATCAAGAAGGGCAGCTCCGTTAAAATACCACCTAATTTACCTACTGGCTGCAAAACAATATCCAATGGGCACGATCCCAGAATAGTTTGGATTAGGAGGAAGTTGGATTACTCCGCAAAATAGTCAGTCTGGTTCGGGTTATCCCATAAGAGCCTAAACTCCGTCCCATCCCATTGCGTCATTGCGTACATAAAAATAAATTAAAATTGTATACACGAGCCAACGACTAACCGAATAAGGAAAAATAAACGCGACATATTAAAAATAAAATAAAATATTAAATTAAACGAGGTAATGCGCACCGCTTACGCATATACATACTTACATATTCAGAGCGACATACATATCCAATAAACAATAAACATACATACATACATATATGGAAATATATACATAAGCGCTAGTCTTAAGCATACAATAAGTTATATGGAAATAAATGCAAATGTTATGATTTATTTCCTATTTAAGAACGTACAAGTCAATATTAATAGAGAATTCAATCGCGAACTTACTAATGCCAAGAATCAAATCCACACAATCAAAAGCCTTTCAACTCCCTAACACTATAAATACCTTTTCTTTATATTCCGAAGAGTTTTCCAAATAAAATAAAATAAAATGTATCCTACTTGAAGTTTTGTTACATAAATATACATAAATTACATACAAGTTGAATTTGATTTATATATTATTATTATTATCTTAATTTACTTCTTATGATATAAAACCAAAAAAGTTATTTTCTTATAATTTTTTTTTTTAGTTTTTCTGATATGGTTTTAAAATAATATTCATTTAAAATTTATTTAGTTTGGCCATAATTTCGAAGATTGTTTCAGTATACAATTTTGCAATATTTTAACAAGTTTCACTTTACATCTATAACACACTTATCGCCAAGTCCCAGTTGCCAAAATATTATGTTGTAACTTACTGTAACTGATTTCAGCTGCTGCCTTCAATCTTAACATACTTCAGAACTAGTCCATTGACTTCAAAGGAATACCATTATTTATATCTTGTTATTCCCGACTCGCTGTTTACGCATGCTGTTGTTTATTATTCCATGCTATTTATGCCTGCTGTTTATGAGCTTTTTATGGCCTAATGGTTGCTAGTACTTATTTTCTCAAAAATAATTGCATAATTAATTAATAACATTAATAACAATAAATTGAAAAATTAATTTATTAAAAAAATAATTATATTTTATTTGAATAGGTATCTCCTTTACAATCCCATTCCGATCGGAAATCACCTGTACTGGTTGTACCGCATGAGTGGGATAATGACTGCGATAAAGAACGAGACATTCCTAGTCAGATCACTGATAATCCTCTGTTTGAAAATACTGGCCACTTGAAACACCCTGATATATCAGTGACATCTTTAAATGTATTACCTAATTATGGAGCATACCAACCACAAGACCGTGCTATGAATCAACTCGATACTTTTCCTGCGCCCATGCACCGGATAAGTTCATATCAGCTTGTGCCAACTCATCCTCGCATACCACAATGCCCAGTTATTCACGGACCTCCGATAGGTTCGTTTAACAATATTTTTAATCAGATGACACCAAGACTGGGATTGGGGTAAGTTAATAGACCATTGTATAATTATGTAATTAATTTAAAAAATTACTCTTTGCAATCCTCTTTGGTTCCGTGGTCACAGTGTTTGCTTAAAAATCCTTCAATCGGAATAATACATTTTTTTTATATTTATATTTCTAAAGCGTAATAATTATAATCAATGACATATTTATTTTTATTTACTTCTTATTAATTAAGTAATCATATACATACTCGTAATAATAAATACAGCCTTTCTTAGTACATTCTTCTTAGTATTCTGCTAGCAGCCATGAAATTTGCAGTGCCATTTGCTAGTAGTTTTTTGGTTTAAGTTCCAATCAATACAGTCGCGTCAATAGTGTTATGGTAAATTTAACATTTTGCCAACAGTTGCATTACACCCATGAAAATAATTTTTTACAGACGAGAGCAAAACGAATTATCCTTATTGTAAATCCTCTTTGTTAACTTTCCATGGTTCAACAATTGTTGTCTATAAAGCAATTGTCTGATTATAGACGGCTACTGTTTGGTAGGCATTGTTGTGTGACTAATCGAAATACACATTAATAGGTGTAATTATATTTGTATTTATTCTAAAACTTGTGTAATTATATTTGTGATTATTTGTTAACAAAATTAAAAATTATTATTTCAAATTGTAATTATATTTGTAGTGTGGTTGGTTTAAATTTCAGTGCCAGCTTCTTGGTTGTTTAGAATTTGCTGCTTTCTTCCCGGCTGCTCTTCTGCTACTCACTCGTTCATTAAAAATTACCGGGCGAGTTTGTACTTCGGCGAGACATCTTACGGCGAAGACAGTAGCTTTTACTGCGACATCCCACCTACCGGTGGATTCATACTGGGATCCACGAAACTTAAAGCGGCTAGCTTAGATGCAGGTCTACGGATAATACCGCGGCTGGTGCGTACCGCGGCACTCCGGACTTGGCCGTCCTTGGCAGTGAAGACTTCAATTATTCGCCCTTTGACCCATTGGCTTCTTGGTAAGACAGGATCGCATACAACAACCAGTTGGACTACTCTTAGTGGTGAGGCTGTACTCCTCCATTTTTGTCGGTGCAAAAGTTGTGGCAAGTACTCCACAATCCACCTTTTCCACAGACGATCCTTCAGGTTCTGCGCAATTCTCCATTGTTTGCGCAGACAGATTTTCTCATCTTCCGATGCAGGTGTTTGAGTGGAATTGAGGCAGCCAATCAAGAAGTGGTTCGGAGTAAGTGGTTCCTCTTCTTCATGGGTTATAGGAAGTTCTGTAAGTGGACGGCTGTTTATTATATTTTCCGCCTCAATCTGTGCGCTGCGGAAGGTCTCCAAGCGTGGTGCCTCATCCTTCAGGGTTCTCTGTAGCTGGCGTTTCACGCATTGGACAAGCCGCTCCCACCAACCTCCAGCGCTAGGATTGGCTGGGCAATTAAAAATCCACTCTATGTTTTCCTTTGACATTGCCCGTCGAACCCGATCTACGTCAAATAAGCGGTTCTCCTCGAAACTCCTTTTGCGCACCTATAAAGTTGGTGCCATTGTCGCTACGAATTCTAATTCTTGGCTCGAGCGGTAATACAAATGACACAATCCCTCTTGATCCTTTTTAATAATGTGCGAGCATGAGGCACCCAGAACTTTTGCCGCATTTCATTTATTGTTAGGCAGTCGTTCTGGTGATGTCTCTTTTGGTGGTAATGCTTCATTATCAGCTGCGACACGCGATGTTTCTGGGGTAATATTATCGAGCGTCGGGCTGATTCAGAGATGTAATTACCGGCGTCGATTCTTCCGTTGACTCTTACCAGACCATCAGGATACAGAATCGGCGTGAGCTTAAATATGGCACTGGTCTTTGGAATTCCTGTACTTGCGCGTAGGGCTGACATTTCATCTGCAAATGACTCGTATTGTACGCGACAGCATACAAATTTTTCAGCATCAGAAACTTCAGCTGCTGTGAGCTCTCCAAAGTGACGGGATCTAGATTTGGCGTTGCGAATGAACCGAAATATCCATGCTGTCACCCTCAACGTCTTCATGTAGGATGAAAACTTGATCAAACTATCAAGAATATTGTCTGTGTTTATTATGTGTAGCACCTAATTAACAGCTTCTTCAGATACACAGTGCTCTGAGTGAAGCATCCCAGCTTCTAGAGGCCAGTGTATTTCTTCTTGGTACAAGAAATCTGGACCCAATATCCAACTGCTGACTTGCTCTACATACTGTGGCAACTTGGCTCTAGTTGCATCGTCGGCGACGTTCATCGATGTTGGTATCCAGCGCCATTGCATCGGCGTGGAAGTGGCAAGTATCTCAGCAATACGGTAGGCAACGAATTGCTTATACTTACGGGTTGTGGAACGAAGCCAAAGCAGAATTGTCTTGGAATCGCTCCAAAATGTCGTAGCGTTGATCTTGAAATCATGACAGTCTTCAATCGAAGTCTTCAGTCGGCTTCTTAGTACGGCCGCTTGCAATTCCAGGCGCGGTACGGTCATACCCTTTGCAGGTGCACATCTCGTTCCTGGCCTCAAACATTACCTTCTCGGCCTCCTGTATGTCATCAAAACTTATGACCAGGTCATCCACATAGGTGTTGTCAATGATAGCTTTTGCGCCACCTGGCATGTGAGGCAAAAACTGTGCTGCGTTCACGTTTTTTATGTATTCTGCACAACATGGCGAACAAATCGCTCCGAAGATCATCGACATCATTGAGTAGACACGGATTGGCTCGGCTGAACTTCCGTCTCTCCAAAGAAAGCGCTGTGAGTCCTGGTCTTCAGCTCGTATGCGGACTTGTGAGAACATTTCTTGAATATCTCCTGCAACAGCGATACCTCCTTGTCGAAATTTGTGCATGATGGCCAAAAGTGGCTGCGCATGCTCAGGACCCTTTAATAATACTGAGTTGAGAATTTGGCGTACCCCTTGTCAATGTATTTGGCGACTTCCGTTTTATATCTGGCTGCAAATGCGGCATCCCGGGACATCTTCCCCTCAATATTTAAAAGGCGCTGCTTGGCCATAACATAGCTCTGCGGCAGCTTAGTGGTATCGTTGCGCCATAATAGACCAACTTCATAGCGTTGGCCGATGTTTTGTGTGGTTTCAATCAATATTTTTCTTGCTCTGGCGTTCTCATCTGACTCCAGGACTGTGCTGGTGCTGCGGACTCCAAAACTTTCTACAGGAAAGTACTCTTCGACCAATCTGCTCAGTTGTGTTGAAGTAGATGCTTCTTTGACGTGCAACACCCTTGACATTGAGGTGGTGCTTGAGTGAAGTGGCCCATATGCCACCCAACATAGTTGCCGCAGCGATAGGTTGATCTGAACCGGCGGCGACAGTTTTCTCTGACATGCCTAAAAAACTATTATCCAATCCCAGCAGCAGGACCGGCTTTGCGGCTTGGTAACTGGCGATTGGCACATCTGTGAAGTGCCCATGCTGTTGCTTGATGAATGTCTGCATTGGTAAATTAAGCTGCTTCACGGTGCGTACGTTTCTGAGTGGGTACTCCTGGCCACCATACTCTGCACGTACGTTCAAGCTTACTTTTTTCGATGGCTCCGTGGTTTGCTTCTCTCCATACCACTGAAGCGTCAGCTGTGCAGTAGGGCCTTTGAGACCAAGTTGATTTGCGATGGTCTCTTCAAGAAGTGAGACCGAAGAACCTTCATCAAACATCGCAAATACAGGTATGCTACCACGTGGACCAAACAGCACCACGGGTAGTATCTTAAATAAGCTTGACTGCTGGTGTTGACGGCAGTTAAGCACATGCTCGACATCCTCTGGTTTCAGCTCTGCTAGCGGCTTAGTTGTCTGGTGCAGTAAGTTGTGATGCATACGGGTGCATCCATTTATACCACGTGCATGCCTTGCCTGGCAACTCAGCACGTTATGCCCTCTTTGCAAGCAGGCAAAACAAAGGCGGTGACGCTTTACCAAAGTCCATTTGTCATTTATATTAAGCGCCTTAAATTGACGACATGCGCTCAGTTTGTGGCTCAAATTGCATTGCACACAACTGAGTTGTTGCTGTTCCAGTTGAGGTTCGGTGCTATGCAAAACGCGACGTGGAATAGCACCTCGTGATATGGTCTGACGGTTCTGAAGGTTACCTTGTTGCACCCCTTGGTGCGGCTGCGGGGGTTGATGTTGGCGCATAGCTGTACTAGCTATGGCTGGCATCAAGCTCACTACCTTTGCGAGTTCACTAACCCAGTCGGCAAAGGCTTCAACGGTGGCATAAGGCGTTATATTGGAGGCGTGTCGACTCCATTCATATTGCTTGGTGGGCGGAAGCTTTCCAATAAGCTGTTCAAGAAGAGTAGGGTTGGCCAAATGGTGATCGCATTTTGCTGACTTAAAAAAGGCGACAATATTTCGGACGCGGTTTGAGAATTCCAGCACTTGCTCAAGTCGATTCTCATAAATTGGTGGGAACTGCTGCACCTTTTGCAGCTGCGAGCGGATCAATTAGTCAGAGCGTCCAAAATTGAACTCTAACTCCTGCATGACTTTGGTCACGTCGTCAGGATATATGAGTAGTGACGTCACAGCGCGCTTCGCATTCCCTTGAAGTGCCTTATGCAAACGCAAGGTTCTGGCGATTATTATAACCAAATTCATTGGTCGTGTCTCTGAAGTTGGCTAAAAACAGGGGCCAATCTTCAGGGTTTCCATCGAAAGATGGCAGTGGATATAACTTACCGCCGGGGCTATCGATAAAAGTCATAACACCATTATACGGCGTCGATGTATTTGGTGGCTGCGATTGCGGCATCTGCTATGGTTGCTGCGGTGACGTTTGTGGCAGCGGTGATTGTACACTTTCATGAAAAGAGGATTCATTACACCCAACAACGGATGCACCCTTATCCACTCGAGTGCAAAGTTGTTGAATCTCTATTTGGCCACGATGCATCTCTTTACGTAGTTCGTCAACAGATTCGCGCAATATATTTATACTGCTGAAAAGCTGCGCCAGTTGTTCACTAGTTACAACTGCTTGCGGCTGCACTTGGCCCTGTGTTCCCTCGTTGGCCATTCCTATTACTCTGCTGTCCAATGAATCCGAGCTTTCCTCTCTGTCGTCTACCTTTGCTGATTCTAATTTTTTTGATTTCGTTCGAGTCAACATTTATTTTTTTTTATATAAGGTCTGTTCAATTTCAACAGCTGCTTGGTTCGGCACTGCAATACCGATCGAAAATTATTTGCAGCAGTTTGTTCTGGTAGAATCGATTAATTTTGATATTAACAGATGTCGGTAATGTTGTTCGTATTTTTTGAAGAAATGGCTGTTGCAAATTATCAACCCTTGTTGATGACGTCACAAAAACGCTCTCGGAAGCACTAGCGCTCCGAAGGCGAAGTACGGCAGTATTTGTTATGCGATGGCTTTGACGATGCAAACAAATCTTGAAACAGCTCGGCGGTGGCTATTCAAGTCTAGCGATCCTGTAAGTATAATTACCTGAAGCAGTACGGCGGTGACTGCACTGAGTATATTAATTCCTAATAATTATCACAATGGCGGTGAAAATGCTGTGGTGGCAGCGGAAGAAAGCAAATTCTAGAACTTTTGTAATTATATTTGTAATTATTCTAAAACTTTTGTAATTATATTTGTGATTATTTGTTAACAAAATTAAAAATTATTATTTCAAATTGTAATTATATTTGTGGTGTGGTTGGTTTAAATTTCAGTGCCAGCTTCTTGGTTGTTTAGAATTTGCTGCTTTCTTCCCGGCTGCTCTTCTGCTACTCACTCGTTCATTAAAAATTACCGGGCGAGTTTGTACTTCGGCGAGACATCTTACGGCGAAGACAGTAGCTTTTATTGCGACAATAGGGTTATATCCAATTCATTTCGTCTATATAGTTTAGGTAGGTAGGTAGGTAGGGCAGCCGCATCACAGTGATGCCACTTAGACCAACAGTTGGGTCCGTTGTGAGCCGCGGATGCGAGGAATGGCTACGCTTCCCCCTCCAGATTGAAACACCCTGAGCCTTTTACAAAGCGAAGAAGGTTGTTAACACCTGACTGACATAGACCATCTATACTTGTTAAGAAGTGGGATCCGAGCAAACGCTCCATATTTCTGGCAAAAGCTGGACATGTACAGAAGAGATGCTGGACCGTTTCCAGCTCCTCCTCGTTCCTGCAGCTGCGGCAGAAATCATGTGTATAAACTCCCATTCTTCTTGCATGATTTCCTATTAGACAATGTCCCGTGAGAGCTCCTATTAAAGTCCTAATTTGTAGTCTATTGAGTCTAATGATATTCCTAAATAGATGTAGATTTAGCCTCGGCCATGTTTGCCTGGCAATTTCACAGGTAGTGGCACAGATCCACCTTTGATTGGTAGAATTAATTAGTGTCTCTCTTATGAGAAGCTTACAAGTCGCGAGAGGTACACCCATATGCCTAACGACATTTGGCATACAAGTGCCATCTCTCGCAAGTTGATCAGCCTTGCAGTTCCCTGGTTTATCCCTATGTCCTGGCACCCAGCACAAATGGATATGGAATTTTTTAGCCATCTCATTTAGAGATTGGCGACAGTCTAAGACACTCCTCGATGTTATTTGGAATGCATTCAAAGCCCTTAGTGCAGCTTGGCTGTCTGATAAAATGCAGATATCCTTGACGGTTACCTCGTTTATCCTCAGCCAATTCAAGGCTTCGTGAATAGCGGTTACTTCCGCTTGAAAAACACTTCAGTGATCCATTAGTTTGATGGATTCACTGATTGAGGGCATTTCGCAATAGACTCCTGATCCTACACCGGTATTCATTTTTGATCCGTCTGTGTATATCTTGATGGGAGTATCTGGTGATGGATCCCCCTCGAGCCATTCCTCTCAGAATTCTGACTCAAAAATTCCTTTCAAAACAGAGGGAAGAAGGAAGGTAATCAATATCATTGGGCATGTCCATACGGAACAGCTTTCCATTGTGAGCTCGCCTTGAGCCGAATGGCGGAGAATGCCGCTAAATATTTGCAGAAGAGATCTAAGGGTGGCAGATGTAGTATGATATCCAATGCCAAGGTTGGCGTGGTTTTCATGGTGCCACTTATTGCTAATTCTGCTGATCTCTGTGCCTTACCGAGTGTTTCGTGGAGGTCCTTTTCTACATTGCAGTCCACCAGACCACATTTCCATATAGGAGAATGGGCCTGACAACCGCAGTGTAAGCCAATGAGCTACCCTGGGCTTTATTCCCCATGTTTTACCTATAACTCTTTTGCAGGCATAAAAAGCCACCCCAGCTTTCCTAGCTCTTTCTATGGCGTTTGACTTCCAAGTAAGCTTTCTATCGATTATAAGACCCAAGTATTTCGTCTCTTCTGAAATCCCTAGAGCATTCCCCTTAAGAGTAAATGGGTCTTATTGAGGAATTTTATGTCTCCTAGTAACAGTAAACAGAGTGACCTTAGTCTTATCCGGATTTGCCCCAAGACCACAGTCCTCCGCCCACTTTGAAAGAATATCTAGAGCATTTTGCAACAAATCTCTCAGTGTAGATGTGAATTTTCCAGTGACAGCAATGACACCATCATCGGCATAAGCCACCACCTTACATCCCACCGCCTCTAATCTTATCAGGAGATTGTTAACAACTGTGTTCCATAGAAACGGTGAGAGTACACCTCCCTGAGGTGTACCCCTGCTCACCAACTTACGTAGGACCGATTCTGCTAGATTCGCCTCAATGACTCTGCTATTCAGCATGTTACCAATGAGGCCTACCAGGCCCGTTTCCACCCCAAGTTCAGTAAGTGATGCAGTGATGGCCCCCCCTTTGACATTATTAAAAGCCCCCTCAATATCAAGGAAGGCAGCCAGGGTAAATTCCTGCTTGTGCAATGACCCTTCTGCAATGTAAATAAGGTTATGTAGAGCTGTCGCCACATATTTCTTCTTTGTATAGGCATGTTGAGCCGATGAGATTAGATTCTTGTTTATAGTTAAGCTTAAGTGGATTTCTATCACTCTCTCTAAAGTCTTCAAAAGAAAAGATAAAAGATGAGTATGTGAGCTTTTTCCAGCTTTCGGAATAAAGACCACTCTGGCCTGTCTCCACTGAAGCGGTATATACCCAAACTTAAAGCATCCTTCAAAGATTGCTAACAGCCAACCTTTCAGGTGTCCAGCGGTTGTATGTAATTCCACATTTATCATTTTTGCGCCTAGCCTTCGCGAGTGCGCCACCAGATCCTTAAAAATTGATCTTGGTAGCTCTTCGTGATCGTGGGCTAGGTAGCATGACGATAGCCATAGCCGCTCGTCACCCGACTCCAGGCTGATAATCATTTGATCGGCATCGCTGTAATTAGAGAGCATAAAAGCATTTATCCCTCTACGTATTAGTACACACGCTCTAGGCTTACCTGTATTGCGTGTATACATCATTTTGTATTTTGGAGTCCCTAGTCCGCACACAAGACCATGTACAATAGGGTGACAGTTAATTTCGAAAGTCTTATTTTCTTTGGTCTCATACTTTTTTTGGGTTGAGTTTTATAAAAAAATAATCCCTGTAAAATTTCAGGGCCCTAGGTGGAGGTTTAGGGGTCGCGTCGGCCCCCCAAAGTTACACAAAATGCGTTTTTTTTGTTCTGTTGTGTTGACTTTGTAAAAAATTGTTGTTGACTTTGTGTTTACATGACTTTGTGTTGTTCATTTATGTGTTTACAACAACTTATTCATACATCATTTTTATCTAATGCCAATATTTACTGAAATAAATTTAAAAATGCTCACAATCACCTTTTAAAAAATTTAACATGAAATAAATTAACAACTTTGGTTAGAGTGCATGTTTTTATTGATTAAGTCTAAAGAACTTGGGTCAATGTTTTTTTATTACAATCTGGAAACCGATTCCGATAATCACTCACAATTTTAATAACAAATTGCTTTTGACGTTCATTTTTTGTGAACAATTCATTGAACTCCTCCATCAATTTGACCCCCCTTTCTGCACTGTCATTTACAACTTTAAGTTTGTTCATCACTTCAACCACTTTTTTATACGACTGGTCCTGATGCCATTTTGCAGGATTAAGTTTTAAAAAATTAGTATTTATTTGAAATCTTTCAAATAATGCCTTTGTTGCGACCGAGACGAACTGCTCAATTCCGCCATTGAATATTTCAGCTATTTCTCTACCATTTACATTAACTCGTTTTGTGTTCTGCTCTAGTTCACAATCGTTTTCCAAAGCTGCAACCATTTTTTGTTTTGTAGACACTGGTACGTTATTATCAAAAAATGCAAGACCAACCGCCTCAGGACTTAAGTACCACAAATGGTTCTTAAACTTTTTCAGCGCAACGAGCGATATTTCAGCATCAATATTCTTAAAATTTTCCAGTTTGCGCAAAAATACAAAATCTTGGTATGGCGCTTCAACAGCCAAAGGAGCAGAAAACCACGCTTCAACATAGACTTCAACAATAAAAATACAAATTCGACGAAGTCCATTTATTTCGAGTGTTGACAGCTGGAACTCGTTGCGGAATAAAAATATTTTAAGACAATAAATGGCTTTTGCCATCCATCTGGCATGGTGAACAGCTCCTGGTGAGCGAAACAATAGGCTGTTTGGGTGTGACTTGTTAGGTTTTTCACCCAGAAATAGTAAAGTCAGTTCCAGAAATTCCTTATAGTCTTCCCTGGGTTGTTTTACCTTTAAGACAGTATTTACAGCATTAATAATTCGCGCAGCTGATTCGTTCACGTAATTCTTCACAAGGGGATCTAGAAGGCCATACTCAAAGTTGCTTTTATTAATTTTAGCCCAAGCATTTTTAAATTTCTCAAATAATTTAACGTTGGGACTTCCGTAGTAGCTTATTTTTTCGTCGAAAACGCATTTAAGAATTATCTCGTATATATGATGCCGGCATGGTAACCACAAAAGTGGTCTTTGCAAACTGTTTTCTATTAAGGTACAAGTACCATTGAATCGCCCAGTATTGACCGCTGTTGTGTCAAACACTAGAGCTTTAATGTGATTTTGTAGGCCATATTCATAAATTGCATCGCACACAGCGAATGCCTGTTCTTTTCCGGTACCAGAATTCAATGCAGGTATTTGTAGAAGCTGTTCAACTTGCCCGCTCGTTATTATAATAGGCAGCCTATCAACTTTATCATTTCCCGTCAGCGCTGGCAAAAGTTTTCCATCCCAATGTAGGCAGATTGTATCCAGCTCATTTAATTTTAGCTTCTTTCTCAATGTTGAAACTCTTTCTTCGCGGATTTGTTCCCTTGCCTGGTGCAAAGACGTTCGGTTTAAAACATACTCTTCGATATTGTGGCCCAAAGATTCAGCTACTGCACTTATTATATGAACTGCATATCTGTCACTAATTTTACAGGCGTCCAATGCGGCCGCAAGTTTTGGAGTTATTATTTTATTCTTTCCTCTAAGGTTTTTGGCTGGAGGTTGACTACAACATGGTTCACATTCTGCACTTGTAAAACTATTATCCCCCCCTGATTCAGATGAGAGCAATTCTGCAGTTTCATCTAGGAAAAAGGATTAAGTCTTAAGAAAATAAAAATAAAAAAAAAACAATAAAATACAACGAACCAATTAATGCAATTTCATGATTATTTCGTTCCACCTGTTTCATCAAATTTTGTTTACGTTTCTCAATTTGGCGCTCTCTTCGTACTGCCTCGTAATCAATGCCATACATAAAGCCTGGGCGTCCGGGGTGCCGTTGACTTATCAAGAAAGCTCTATCTTCTTCAATAGACATCATTTGCAATGCATTGGAATGTGCCACGTCAAAAAGCTGATCCAACTTTTCTATCCACGCTTTCACTTTGTTGTTATGAAACTCAGACGTCTTTTTACAATCTTTTTGCATACTTTGCCATTCTTTGTATAATTTCTCAACCTTACTTATGCAGTGTTGTTTATCTCTGGTGGGAATGCGGGCTTTTTCCCAGAATACAAATAGTTCTGTCACAACTAAATTTGCACTTTCCCGTAAGTTCTTTTTCACTATACGTAAATTAAAAAACAAAACTTTCAACAACTCTAAATTTGATGGAAGTTTATTTCCTGTTAATGAATTTGAACAATATCCGATTAAATAAATTCGTTCACGTAAAATTGTAGAAGACATTGTCGACTTTTCACTCTCAAGTATTCACTGCAAATAAATAGAGAAAAGTAAATGTTATTAATAGGTTTCTTGAACCAACGATATTTTTCGATGGTTTTATATGCCAATTATTATACCGAATAAAGAAAAAAACGCACGGGTTTAAAATTGAAGTACAAATTATATTTGCTTTATTTACAACAACAAGAGAGATTTTAACTGAAGCCGAATGCTTGAGAAACGACTTGACAGCGAGATGAAAGCTAGATAACAACTGAACTAATATCGAAAATCAAAAGGCAATTATGCTCAAGTAGCTTGTTATGTTAACGTTAAGATCAAAGAGAATGAAAAAAAAGAGTAAGAAAAGAATGTAAAGGTTAAATAGTAAATGTATAAGAGAACTATGGTTTGTTTAAGAGCAATGATAATGAAAAGAGATTATTGAAGGCTTAGATCACAACAAGGTTATTTAAATTTATTTCAGTAAATATTGGCATTAGATAAAAATGATGTATGAATAAGTTGTTGTAAACACATAAATGAACAACACAAAGTCATGTAAACACAAAGTCAACAACAATTTTTTACAAAGTCAACACAACAGAAGTTACAAACAATCAAAGTGAGATTTTACTTAAAAAAACGCATTTTGTGTAACTTTGGGGGGCCGACGCGACCCCTAAACCTCCACCTAGGGCCCTGAAATTTTACAGGGATTATTTTTTTATAAAACTCAACCCAAAAAAAGGATGAGACCAAAGAAAAGTAAAAAAAAAAACTTGCCCATACATTTAATTGTCACCCTAATGTACAACCCATGGTTCTTGAATCAGGACAATATGGTATCTGTCCTTTGACAGATGTAGTATAAGATTGGCGGACGCAACCTTTGAGTGGTGTTGATTAATCTGAAGTACCCGTAACATCATGGTTACTGGTCTCCACCACCGTTTTATCAGCATCTTCTTCGTCCGATGCCAGTAGCTCCTCCTCGTCAGTCAGAGTGGCTTGCGCCACCCTTTCCAATAAGAAACAGACACTGCCATCGGATGATGCCCTGTTTAGCGCAACCGCTTTACCAGAGCCAGGTTCCACCACTGACGTTCCATCCCCACCAGCAGAAGTGGTGTTGGCCTCTTCTTCCAGCAGAGATGAGGCGTCAGGGTCTACCACAACTCCAACATGGTCCATTACATTGGAGACGTTCACGTCCTTTTTGTAGACCCTTAGTGTAATGGACGAGAATCCATAGCTCACGACACCATCGGATAGCGAAAGAAATTCCAACGAGTCCGTGCTCACCACCAAGGTAGCACTGCGGTACTCGCCTTTTGGCTCCTCCATTAGTACCGCCACTTCCACTAGGTTCTGTAGCCCCAGCTTCCGCCGTACGAATTATTTCTGACCTGAGCCAGATTCAGAAATGGAGGCAATAGCTCCCGTTCCATTTAGGGACTGCTTGTCCAAAGTAATTGTGTTTATTTGTTGTTTGTGATTCATCTTTTTCGTACGATCGCCGTCCACCGTAGCAGACATGGTGATCTTAAATTTCTAAGGGGAAGCATAGTGGTCGAGCGTGGCAGCGCCCCATACCACGGCAAGGTCGTGAATATACCTCGAGGTGGCCCGGTATCGAGGTAGCTTCGTAGGAATGCAGCCGGTATTACCCCCTGGCTGCAAACCAACCAATAGGCACGGGTCGCATAACACCTTTAGTTAGGTTAGATTTTTACCAGGGTTTGCTCCCTCCGCCGACTTATCTTAGCCAACCGTACACTGGATACGCTGCTGGATCCATTGTCAGGAATGGATCGCGCATCAAACCCAGTGCACAATTGTTTCCAGCCGTTACCACGTGGAGGTGATAGACCCAACTTCCGACAGAACCCAATTACGGCATGTACTCAAATACATGTTAGTCCCCTTGTGTAACAGCCGACACAACGACCGTCTATATAGTTTATTTTTTATTTATTTAGAAGAGTGAAGGTAATCACCCAGCAAATTACAAAGGTTGTGCAGTTTATAAACATCTGCAGAAAATGAAATACCCACAATTAAGGAAAAAGACAATTTACCCATGAATCCTGCCCATCAACAGGAAGTTCCGGTAAATCCCAGTACATCAGAACAAAATCAAAATATGCATTCATACGCTCAGGCACTGAAACACGCAACACAAGCAATTAATGAAAACACAACGGTCCTACTCATTAATACTGCTCCTGCAGAAACCCAAGCTCCGAACAAATGCGAGAAATGACAATGGTATTTCGGCAAGTCATGCAACAAATCACGACAATGATGAACTTATTAGTGACCCTCACGACTAAGCATTGCTCATTCTCAATCACATAAAAATCTTAATATGGAACGCTAATGGGCTGACAAAACATTTACTAGATATTAAAAAATTTCTTAAAACATATACTCCTAATATCTGAAACCCATTTCACCGACAAAAGCCATTTTCAGTTTCCGAATTTTAAGTTTCATCACACCCTGCACCCAGATAATAAGGCTCATGCAGGTACAGCAATATTAATACGCAATAATATAAAACACTGTGAGAGCACATGTTATCGCACAGATGCTATAAAGGGCAAGAATATAATTGTTGATGACTGGAAAGGTCGAATTACAATTTCCGCAGTCTACAGCCCACCTAAACACGCAATAAAAATGGAGGAGTATGAAAAATTCTTTAAGACCATTGGCATAACTGGAGGAGACTATACCGTAAAGCACACATACTGGATTACCCGTCTCACTAAACCAGAAAGCCGACAGCTTTATGTGGCCATTGGAAAAGTAAATTTATTCCTCGTCTCTTCAGGTACACCAACATACTGGCCAACAGATGTGAGAAAAATTCCCGAATTGATTGATTCTGTGTGACGAAAGGTGTGATGCTTAGTGATGTTATATGTAGCCCATGTTGTGAGCTGAAACTCGCTAGGAAATAGTTTCCTAGAAAAAAAATTAAATAAATTTGGATAATAAAAAATAAATTTTTAAAAAATTTAGAAGAGTAATAACACTAGTTTACACCGAAAATGTACATTTGATGAGAGGTGACTTTTCTTATGTATTTTCATCTGCTGAATTCGAAAATCAAGGTTAAATCGGTGAATCTACGTCTATTTTGTTGGAGGACAAAATTGCCACACACGTAACAGAAATTATTTGGATTGTTTACGCACTTAAATTCTCGTTTTCTTTTAGGCATTTTGGAAAATATGGAGTGGATTTATTCACTCAATTGCTTATAACTTTGCCATTTTTCGGTTGATTTTCTTCTAGTTGGTCTTAGTTCTTACGTTAAAGTATCATCTTTACGTACATGAAGAGAAACCAGACGTTTTTCAACGCTTTATATTTTTCCGCCGGCAGAGAATCACTGTAAAATATTATTTTTTTGAAAATGTGCCCTATTTTCATCGATATATTTTGAACCGCTTTACCAATCAAAAATCCGATTATACATGTTTGTTCTTCATCTCAATATCTTGCATTGGGTACCAATACGACCACTACGACCCAATCGTACATTTCTAGCTCGAGATATGATTTGTCAAGTGGAAAAAGGTCGAAAAAATACAAAAATTACAATATCTCAAAAACTATTCCATGAAAAAAAATTTAACCTTGATTTTCGAATTCAGCAGACGGAAATACATAAGAAAAGGCACCTCTAATCAAATGTACATGAAAAAAATTTTATTTTCTCAAGTAGTGTAATTATAAATTATTAATCTTATAGACTAATGCACTGGCTGCCAGATTTTTCCGCTTATGGTTATAGTATTATTGTTTACAAAGTTTGGGACTTACTCGTATATATATTATAATCATACTAATATAATATTATTGTATTATTGTTTACAAATTTGACTTGACAAGACTTGATAGAATTAGTAAAAAATAAAAAAAATATAAAATTTTTAGTTATAAATTTAATTTAGAGACAGATATAAATTTTGATATAGTACAAATGTTGCGGTTTATTGTTGGTGAATACAGAAGCTCTGATCTGTTGCAAATGTGGAGAAGCATCAACGAGATGTGCTACTGTGAGGCCAGTTAGGATATGTGAATGTGTAGGAATGGTGTGACCAATTCTAACTAAATAACTAAATACGTATTGGTGCGTGTTATAACCATTTCATATGATTCAGATCGTTTAGTGGTTTAGTATCTTCAAGGCTATCAAAAGTTGTTTGCCCAGCGTGTTCAGCCTTGTTCCCCATAAGACAGAGGAAGTGAATTACGATTTATTATTCTTTGATTGTTTACAGATTCTACAATATATCTTGCGAAGGATGCCTTTACTGGCTGCTAGCAATCCGGTAGACCAGAAAGCAATTCTGACTGTCGCCAGTCTTCATAAATCCCTTTTGATTTTGTTTGTGAGTGGTTTTGGTCTCTTCCAATTTTAGTTCGCTCAAAACATTTTGCTCCTGCATTTCGTTATCCTATTCCAGCTGTAATTGGCTTTCCTCAAGTATATTAAGGCGATTTAGCTCTTGACTGTACTCAGTGATATTAGTAGAAACACATCCTGACAATTGAATTGAAGATCCCGTTCGGGCCAGTTCATCTGCCTTTTCGTTACCCTCTACATTCCATTGTCCCGGACCCAGGTCAGGGTAAAACTGTGCTCACGAGCTACGACTACGAGGCTTTCTTTAAATTGTTTAACAAGATTTGAGGTTGTGGTAACGGAATCAAGTGTCATGATTGTGGCTTGGCTATATGATGTTGCGGTGTTCCCAGATGTTCGCAGTCGGATCTCACTGCTGCCAAACTGCCGTCTGTTGAAGACGCTGACAAGCTGCCGAAACTGCTGTTTATCTGATGGTCGCTGGAGGCGCTGATAAGCTACCTGAACTAGTTCTCCTAAAGGCGCTCTTAGCTGCCAAATAAAATACTCGCTTTAGAGTTCAAAATCACCACAGAGTTTATTACTGAAAATCTTAAACCTTATATACTATTTACAGTTCGTCTTACTTCATAGGTAAGCACTTTCTGGTGTTCCAGTTACGTTTATTGGTTGATTGGTGTCAGTTGGTTAATCCACTGACCTACTGAATATCAAATGCCGATAGTGTATTTCATTGCCATGTCAACTCGTAAGCGGGATTGTAACACCCTAAAAGTTTACATGATTATTATTAATAAAAGCATGTGCGTAATTCTTTAATGCTGAGACTATCTCTTAAATGCTAACTACACCAGATGTGTAGTGTCTATGAGGAGTTTATTTACAGGGTTCGTGCTGCGAGTTAACTAAACGCAGGTAGCTTGTTTTTGTTTCAGAAAACTGATAAGATAGCGACGTTAGTTTTGAAAGTATAATCTGCTTTCAATAGCATATACCTCCCTAATAACCAAATCTGCTGATATACACTAGCTGGGTCAGGGAAGCGGATAGATATATTTATGCTCAGTTTTTTTGAGAAAACTCCTGCCCCAAACCCACAGGCAATTTTAGAATCGTTCGTGAAAGCTGTAATGCTTTAGTTATTATGTCGGGATACAAAAACGCAAGTTCAGGCTCTAATAACAATTTAGTTCGCAGCTGCAGGACCTCACTGCCATTAAATAGATAAATGAATTTCACCAAATTTTTTATATTGATGGATTTGAGATCGTCCAAGTCATGGAAGAAGGGACGCCCTAGGTTGTCCACCTCCGCTTGGAGAGGGACGGACCCCGCGTGCCAAGGGTCCGCCTGGTGGCATGGATGCTAATTAATAATATAATAAACTCACACATCCAGCTTTAAGCCTTCGGTGTAGAAAGATTCTGATACTACCTACACCCCGTCTCGATCTATTTGGAATTTGGATGGAGAATTTGAAGTCGATGGGGAAGAGGGAAGGGAGGGAGTAGTATGTATATGAACTTGGGAATGTACGCCAAATTTTTTGGTATGGCTATGGCCGAAAACTCATCGAGTCTGCTTAATATAATGAGTCTCGTAGCTGAGAGGGAAGCCATCTGCTAACCATCTTGTTTAAGGTCCCTGTAATATATCGACTATATATATTTTTTAGTTTTAGTGAACTTAAAAAGAAAACAAAAAAAAACATGGATAACGCACCATTTTATATACTTATTAGTAGGCGTGGATATATACGAGTATATACGAGTATATATCCACGACACTGAGCAAACGCGGCACCCATCTTGCACCCGTCTTTTTTCTCTGCATTATTCTCCGAATTATTCAAGTTTACATTTGTATTTAGATTACAAAAAAAAATGCTATGAAGCTTTCAAAAAGGTTGGAGATCTTTCTCACATATGATAGAAAACTAGAGCAAGATTCGACTCATAACGACTACTGGCTCAGAGTAAAATCTCATTTTTATGTTTCAAAGATATCATATAAAGAAGAAAAGAACGCTTAGAAAAAGAAAGGAAGAAATAATCGCAATATTTATATAATAATTATTGTTAAAATCGACAAACGCTAAATATTTGAGAATTGAAGCAAAATTACTCTGGAAAGAGCATATGACAAAAAAAGAGAAGAAATGAATAATCGATTCAGTTAATGGCTTTTTAGCAAACAATACAAGCTCTACGTACCAAAGAAACTTAATATATAACTCAATAATCATGCGTATTTGGACATATGTTATTGAAATGTGGGGCATT
This sequence comes from Clusia tigrina, assembly GCA_920105625.2. NCBI lineage: Eukaryota > Metazoa > Arthropoda > Insecta > Diptera > Clusiidae > Clusia > Clusia tigrina. Next base: position 148,720,398 of record OV050030.1, read on the forward strand.
TCTGCAAAATAGAATATCCACATAATTCATAGTCCAAAATTCTTCGCACCATGATCAATGCGGATTAGTATATAATAAACGAAGACATCCACTATGTCCTGTACATTGACTCTGTTGAAGAAGCCAACCAAACATATAGACTCAAGCACGTGCACCGCCTGTTCACACTCAATTAATCCAGATCTGAGAGAAATTCCTGCATTAGAAAAACCAAGTAACTGAAACATTTCACACTAACAGAACTAGGGAATAGATATCTACCCTCTGAACCTTAACTAAAATCATATAAATGTTAGTGTAAATGTAGTCTTAGATATTGATTTAAGATTACCTATATTTGCAAATTGTTAAAGTCCTTGGATACTTATAGGGGTTTCTTTTCTAGGCAAAAATGTTACAGTTTTTATAAACGACAGTGCTACACTCCAATTGAGCTGATCGTATGAACCCAATGGCACTTATATACGTATAGTAGACAGAGATGACAACTGTTTTTATATACTTTACCTTTAAAAAAGTTAAAAAGAGTATACTAATTTTGTGCTTTTGAGAGGGGTTGCAATTTTAAGCAGGAGGCGTGGTACGTATGGATATATATATATATATATATATATATATATATATATATATATACAGATATGATCAGAATCACTTTCTAAAGCATTTTTTATTTTGTCTGTCTGTCTATTGCCACTTTTTTCTACACTGGGTGTGTTAAAAAGCTATACGATTATCGATATCGTATTAATGAAATTTTGCAAAAGTATAGTCTGGACAAAGATACAGAACCAGATTTGTTATAAGGGCCGATTTGGACATAGACCACGCCTACCTCCCATATAAGGAACTTTTCTTACTTTTCTTAAAATAACTATAACTTCGGTCGAATTGATGGAATAGTGACGCAATTTGGCAGTTATGGAGATGTGGGTCATATAAACACTATGCCAAAAATGGGTGGTATACGAGTATATTAACTGCCACGCTCACTATTAACAAATATTCATAACTTAAGATCTGGTAGAGATTTACGGACGAAATTTTACGCGAAGGAACATATGGACATAAAGCTATTTGCAATAAATGGGGTTGATCAGGGAAAAGACACGCCCACTTTTGATCAAAGGAACTTTCGGGTCTAAAATTTAAATTAGTCTACCTATGCTCGTATTTATGCCAACGTAACAAAAATTGGCAGAAATATACATGAGGTCCATAATAGTGTGTGTACAGAATATGGAGATAATAATTCAACTGCCACGCCAACAATTAACCAAAAATCGTTACTAGGTTCCTATGAAAGATTTCTCAACGAAATTTCACAGGAATGTTGCGGGTACTAGCATTAAACACCACACAAAAAATGGGTGTGTTGTTTTTACAGCCACGCTCCCTATTGACATATTATTATAACTTACGAACCGTACAATATTTTTTGACGAAATTTAATATTAGTGCGTATATGGACTCTACAAAGTCACATGCAAAATTCGGGTTCGATCAGAGAAAGGATACGCCTCCCTCCCATATACTGAAATTTGGGGACCACACTTAAAAACAATTACCTTATCTATGCTTCTAGTGATGACATATGAATTCAAATTGGTATATTTGGTCTGTACTAACATGCATTCCAAATATGGAGAGATTAATACTACTTCCACGCCCACAATGAAGCAAAAATGATTACTAGGTTCCTATTAAAGACTGCGGGTACCAACATTAAACTCAACACAAAAAATGGGCGTGTTATTTGTAGAACCCCGCCCACTATTGCTATAACTTACGACTTATACAATATTTTTGGAAGAAATTTTATATTAGTACATGTACTGATTCTTTAAAGACATATACAAGAAATTGGGTCGATAAGATAAAGGCCACGCCTGCCACTAATATAAGCAATTCATGGTACCATACCGAAAATTGCCGTAGATATTCACCTAATGATGATTTATGAAGAAAACATTTCCATTGTTTAACTCGCACGCACAAGGAAAGGTAAAAGGGTATATCGAAGTCGGTCTAACCCGACTTCAGACTTCTTTACTCGTTATAAATTAAGTTTAATAAATTTTTTTTTTTCATAACAAGAATTAATATTTTGTTGAATCTGCTTAAATATTAATGACCCTATTATGGTTGACAACTGAAATTAAAGTTGATCTGGAGATGTGAAATTGGTATTATGGTTCACAACCCTGGCAAAATTGTCTTGTGTGAACTGTCAGAATCAAACAACTGCGATTTACCAGTTGTTTTCTTGCCTGGGTGTGTTAAAGTATTAAATATGGAGAAATTTATGTAAGTATAGTAAATATATGGGTAAAAAAGAATTTAATTGGAAATGTTTTATAAGAAAATCACGAATAAACCTAAATTTTTTTTTTATTGATAAGTTGTAAGTAAATGAAGACTTGTTTTTGATTAACTCATTTTAAGAATATGAAGACTGTTTTTGATTAGTTAGTTTTAAGAAAATGAAAACGTTTGTTTTTTGTTAATTAGAATCAGAAAAATATTTATTTTTGTTATATGAAATGAAGAGAAAATTGTAATTTTTATTGCTATAACTTACGCATTATGCTGCTTTGTTGCTTCTCTCCTCAAAAACTTCATCAGGGACAACTTGTATTGTATGTTGTCATCACAGAATAAAATTCCATTTGGATACTTCACTTTAAAATGCTGGCTGATAGTGCACTGCACGCATTTACAATTTTTGTGGCTTTTTCTGGTGAGTAGTGCATTCGTGCAGAATGCAGCCAGCAAAACTTGCTTTTCCACAGAGTTTCTGGACTTTCATGGTTTGGAGTTTCTTGACTTGCGCTGAGCCATCAACCGTACTGCGGAACGGAGTCATAATATACGGATATATAAGCTGCGGATATCCAAGATCCCATTAAAATAAATTTTCAGAAACTTAATTCATTATTTTCACCATATAAAGAAACGTTACCTAAAGTCCATGATTGGTATTCGTATTCGGCTCAAGATATTCCTTTAATGTACTTACATTCCATACTAGGGAATTGTGATTTGCGCCAAGATACCTTGCGTCTACAAACCTGATATTCATTTTAAAATCAGGAGACTAAACAAAGGTTAAAATTATGCACAAATAATCAATTAAAATGCAATTTTTTTACAATCATTTCTGTTTAAATGCAGATGTTGTAAGTCCTTCCGCGGTGATATGATTCTCACATGAGTTTCATCAACGAATCCTTCAACTCTTAGAAATCCACTCTGAGCATAAACTCCCAATTTCGAATTGTTGATTTCGCCCACATTCATAGAGGCTTTTATCCATCGACAACAGATGCGTTGCTCTAAGATTTTTAAAACCTCATCGAAAACTATCGATAATGTAATGTGGGTTGCGATTGGCCCACGGTGTTGGCGCCGCATTTCAAGTAAGTGCCATCGGCAAAAATCTTAAAGCGGCGTACAACTAATATTGAGCGGAATATCCAAAGAACGAGTGAACTTTTAAAAAAAATTTTGCTTCTCGTTAAGTAAATAAAGAAACGCCTTCTTCCTTATTTACCCGAAAATAACTAATAAGCCTGAAAACAATTTGAATTTAAATTTTATATCTATTCTATCTCCCATATTACTTACTTAACATTCTAAAGGGTTGGACACATCCCTTAATCTTCCTTAAACGTACTACATTTGCCCATTTTTTCTCCACTGCTTCATAACATAATAATTCAGTACTTATTTCCATTATTATTAAAAATTTTCGTTTTTTTGTCGCCATCAACTGTCAAAATGAATAATTTTTAATATGGCATTGCCATAAATAACACAGCACAAATAAATTGCGAATTGTACTGCCTAAAAAAAGTGTGGTTGAGTTGTCTCACTTACAACTCCACTTTTTCAAGTTGTTAACATAAGCCTAACAATCTACATGCAATCTTCAAACTAGTAACTAAATAATAATTTTTACCCAAATTGAATTTGGCCATCAACATTTCCGCTATGCTTCGCACTTCCACTTGAGCCACGTCAAGGAATATTTCAGAGCAAAACTCCCCAAGCTCAAAAGTTTTTCTTATTTCATTTGTAATTCGATTCACTTGCTCAATAGTGATGTGCTTCTCTCGAAGACCGAATTGGTGTTGCGGTATTACGCTATGTTCATGAAGAAAAGCAGATAGTTTATTTAGTAATAGTTTCTCAAAAAATTTGGAAAGGCAAGGCAACAGGCTGATAGGTCTATGTGATGACGGTAGCGTTGCGTCTTTTCCAGGTTTAGCTATCATACATATCTGAGACTTCTTCCATGCATTCGGATAGTAACCGATGCCCAAAATTGCGTTAAAAAGCTTACAGAGAAATGCTGATGCAGAATCTGGTAACTGTTTTAGCATTTTCGGGGTAATATTATCGAATCCAGGTGATTTTTTTGGGTTCAGTTTTTAATTTGTTTGGCTATTTCTGGAAGGGAAATTTTAATAGGCTGAGCAATCTCAGTACTGCAAGGTAAGGCAGGCAGTGCAAAGGAGTTTGTAGCCATATTCGGTTGGAACACGTTGCATAGATGTTGTGCTGTTGGGGTGGTGTCCTTGCTTGCCGTCGAGAGACGTCCTGTCGCGGTTCGCTGGGCGCGTAGCTGAAAAACACTAAACCACTAGCTCTGAATGAGAATACACAGACACTTTTCGGTTTCAAGATAATAATCACAAGACTTTATTTCTTACAAATACTAATTCTTATATCATCATCATCATCATCATCATAATTGGCGTACAATCATTTCTGATCATTGCCGCGTTATCAGCCTTCGCCAGTCGTCACTGCTTCGCGCACACTGGCGCCAATTGGAAACACCAAGTGCAGCCAGGTCCTCTTGAACTTGGTCCTTCCAACGTAGTGGTGGTCTCCCCCTCCTGCGTCCGCCACCCGGCAGCATCGATTCAAATACTTTTTTCGCCGGAGCACTTTCATCCATTCGCACAACATGTCCCAGCCAGCACAGCCGCTGTGTTTTAATGCGCTGAACTATATCAATGTCGGCGTACAGCTCATACAGCTCGTTGTTCCATCTGATTCGATACTCTCCGTAGACGCATATAGGACCATAGATCCTTCGAATAATTTTTCTCTCGAACGCCCCCAAAGCTCGCTCATCGTTGTTTGTCATCATCCAGGTCTCGGCACCATAAAGCAGGACGGGAAGGATGAGGGCTTTGTAGAGCGTAATTTTTGTTCGTCGAGAGAGGGCTCTGCTTCTCAATTGCCTACTGAGCCCAAAGTAACATCTGTTGGCAAGAGTGATTCTTCGCTTGATCTTCTTGCTGACATCGTTCGTGGTGTTGATGCTGGTTCCCAGATAAACGAAATCCTTCACAACTTCAAAGTTGTAGTCGCCAACAGTGACGTGGTGTCCAAGACTCTGAGACTCTTTCTGTGTTGACACCAAGTACTTCGTTTTGTCCTCGTTCACCGCTAAACCCACTCGCCTCGCTTCTCTCTCGGAAAATGCAGCACTCACGGCGCGGCTGTTATGGCCAATGATGTCAATATCATCAGCATACGCCAGTAACATGCCACTTTTGTGGAAGATAGTGCCTGTGCGATTTAGACCTGCTGCACGTACGATTTTTTCCAACATTAGATTGAAGAAAACACACGATAAGGAGTCACCTTGTCTGAATCCTCGCTCAGTAACAAACGGCTCGGACAAGTCATTACCGATTTTAACTGAGCCAGTGGTGGTGCTTAGCGTCATTTTGCACAGCCGAATTAGCTTAGCAGGGACGCCAAATTCAGACATAGCGGCGTATAGTTGACTCCTTACGGTGCTGTCGAATGCGGCTTTGAAATCGACGAAAAGGTGGTGTATGTCAATCTGCTTCTCTAGGGTTTTCTCCAGGATTTGGCGTAGTGTGAACATTTGGTCAATGGTGCCTTTAACAGGTCTGAAGCCACACTGATAAGGCCCAATCAGTTCATTGGCGATGGGCTTCAGCCTTTCACAGAGTACGCTCGACAGGACCTTATATGCGATCTTCAGAAGGTTGATCCCGCGGTAGTTGGCACAGATTGCCGGATCACCCTTCTTGGGGATTGGGCAGAGCACACTTAAGTTCCAGTTGCTAGGCATGCATTCCTCCGACCATATTTTGCAGATGAGCTGGTGCATGCTTTTCGTGAGCTCATCGCCGCCAGCCTTGAATAGCTCCGCTGGTATACCATCAGCTCCGGCGGCTTTGTTGTTTTTGAGCCGCCTAATAACTAGCAAGACCTCGTCATAGTCGGGGGGCGCTACTTCATGTTCGTCGTCAGCAACTGTGGGGTCGGGTTCATCTTCATTGCTATCATTAGCGCTGTCGCCATTCAGCAGGTTCGAGAAGTGTTCCCTGCATAACGTGAGTACGCTCTGGACATCCGTCACTAAATTCCCGTTTTCGTCTTTGCAGGAATTGGAATTGGCTCCGGTCTTAAAACCTTCCGTTTGGCGCCTCACACGTTCGTAGAATTTTCGAGCCATATTCCTGCTGCCAAACATCTCGATTTCCTCGCATTCTCTCTTTTCGGCTTCTCGTTTCTTGCGCCTAAAAAGACGCTTCTCTTCCCTTCTCTTCTCTCGATATCGCTCCTTAGCAGCTCGCGTTGCAGCCGATCAGCAGCAGGATGAGTTGGTATGCTGCGTCTCTCTCTGCAGCTGCGTTGCGACACTCTTCGTCATACCAGCTGTTTTTCTTCGGGCGGTGATAGCCAATCACCTCTTCAGCGGCCGTGCGCATGGAGTGGGATATAAGCGACCACTGCGCGCAAATATCGAGATCAGGGGGAGAATCCGTCAGTATTCGAGAGCCGAGAAGCAAATGCGGTAGCTGTCTGTAGCGATTGTAGCTTTCCGACGTCAAGCTTCCTCTGCGAATTAAAGCGAACGTTTTTTGCCGCACTGAGGCGAGTGCGAACCTTAGCTACAACAAGGTAGTGGTCCGAGTCAATGTTGGCACCTCGAATTGTACGTACGTCTAACACGCTGGATGCATGCCTGCCGTCGATCACAACGTGATCAATTTGGTTCCTGGTTTTATGATCAGGGGACAGCCAGGTGGCTTTATGAATATCGGGATGCTGGAATCTAGTACTACTAACTACCATGTTTAATATTTAGTACATTTAATATTATTTAATATTTAATATTTCATAATATAGGTAAGTCGCTGTTTTAATTCTAACTAGATTTTTTACCAATGGATTTGAGTGCTCTCGTCGTTTTTTTTTTTGTTTGAGCATAATCTCTGAGAGCTTACTTTTAAGAACAGGAATGTTGAGATCCTTATGGATGTCAGCATTTCTAACGAACCAAGGCGCACCCGTGATTGCATGCAAGATTTTCGATTGCACTCGTTGTATCAGCTCGACGTTCGATGAACTAGCATTCCCCCAAAGCTCAGCTCCGTATGCCCAAATTGGTTTGATCACTGCCTTGTACAATAGAAGTTAATGTTCTAAACGAAGTCTTGATTTGGAGTTGAGTACCCAATTTATTTTATGGGCCTTTAGCTTTATCTGCGTTCTTTTTGCCTCAATGTGGTTCCGCCAAGTTAGTCGTCTGTCTAGATGGACTCCTAGGTATGTTCCATTATTCGATTGAGGAATAGCAACATTTTTTAGTGTAATCACAGGGCATGTTTCTTTCCTAAGTGTAAACGTAACATGAATGCTCTTGGTCTCATTTACCTTAATGCGCCAATTTGCCAGCCACAATTCCATTTTCTTCAAATACTCCTCAAGGCGATTCGAAGCCACTATTGGATCGTCTGCGAATGTTGAAGTAACTAGATGATCATCAGTAGGGAGGTCTGCAGTGAATAATACATATAGTACATGACCTAGCACACTACCTTGTGGAACCCCAGCATCAATATCAAAGTCCTCTGGGGTGTATTCTCCAAATTTTACTCTGAACTTTCGGTTATCCAAATACGATTCGAGTAGCATATGCACATTAACTGGTAAGAGTTTTTGAATTTTATATATTAATCCTGCATTCCAAACTCTGTCAAACGCCTGTGCAATATCTGAAAATATAGCAGAGCAGTATTTTTTTTTCTTCAAAAGTATTTCGAATTGCACTAGTAATGCGGTTAATTTGCTCTATGGTTCTGTGATTCTTACGAAATCCAAATTGATGGTGGGGAATAATGTTGGATTTGTATATGCACTGGGAGCAAGCTTATTGGCCGATAAGATGACGGTTGAGTTGCGTCTTTTCCGGGTTTTGGTATCATTGTAATTCGTGATATTTTCCAGGGTTGTGGAAAATACCCAATCCTAAATATTGCATTAAATAACTGCGTCACTCTTTTGATGGCTATTTCAGGAATTGCACTATCATTTTTGCGGTAATTAATTCAAATCCTGGTACTTTTTTCGGGTTTAGCTGAGTTTTAATTGCAAGTTGAACTTCCTTCATTTTAACCTTCATCGGGATTAGTGGTATTTTAGGGGCCAAAAATGGAATTTCAAAACTGTTGGTTGGTTGGTTAGGTTGAAATACGGATTTGAGATGATTTGCAAACGCTGAGGCTTTCTCTTCGCCACTTCTAGCCCAAGTTCCATTATTTTGCCTGAGTGGTGGATGAGAGTCTTTAGGAGTCTTTATATTTTTATAGGCTTTCCATAAAGAGTAGTTAGTATTTTGTGTTGGAGTTAGCGTCTCAGTATACTTTTTCAAATTGTTCTCTAGCTCGCAGTTTAGTGCTTCTCGGAGGCGTTTTTTTGCTAATGCCTTCTGCTTGGCGTAGGGTGATCTATTTTGTTGTCACTCTCTTCTTAAACGCCTTTTCTCCTTAACGAGATGATCGATAACTGCAGATGCTGTACGAGTTGTTGCGGAGCGGGATAAAGAGGCTGCTGGGGATGAGTGTGTGGCTGCAGATGGAAGAACTGAGTTGATGGCCAAAAGTGCGGAGTCAATATCGCTTGCACTCTTTAGTTGAGGACCAATGTTTATATGACTACTTACATATTGACGGTACCTGAGCCAGTTTGTTCTTTTATTGGTTAGGTGACCTGTTTTCTTACCCAGTTGAGCTTGATTATGTAGATATATAATAACTGATGAAAGATCAGATACGAGCTCTAAACGCGATTCTGCAGATAACATGTCACGATCAATACCACTGGTTATTCCAAAATCGATGAGGTCGGGCACTTTTTGGAGGTCAGAGGGCCAGTATGTCGGTTGCCCTGAAGACACGAAATCTAGGTTAGAACACCGATTTAGTAGTGCAGAGAACAGTTGTTTGCCTTTGGGATTTATTAACGTGGAGCCCCAAAAGGTATGTTTCGCATTATAATCACCTGCTGCCAAAACTTTGGTTCCCAATGATGTAAAGAATTGTGTGAATTGTAATTCAGTCACTGAGTATCTTGGAGGACAATAGACTGCGCTTAGTACAATTTTTTCCTCCCAGCATTGAAGACATATTGATATTGCCTGCAGATAGTCCTTTGTATACTCTTCTAGTGCATGATGCTTAAATCTATCTCATCTAACATTGTCTGCATTGATGTCATAAATTCTGTCATACAATTTGCTAATTTTGATATCATGGATTCTACATTTTGCATAGGATTTGCAAAGCTAGGAATTTCTTCTGATCCAGACTTTACTACGTTGGCATATGACCTTGAGGTAGAAACGTTGTCACTGGTCAGTTGTTTATGGGGTTCAATTGATTTGGCAATCTCTGTGTAATAAAAAGCTGGTTGCTGTCTCTGATCTAATTCATTTTTATGTGCTAAATACACTGGGCAGTCTCTATAGTTTGCCGTGTGGTTTTCCCCACAATTGCTGCATTTTTTTTGCATTTATGTTTGATTTGTCAGACAAACATTTGGAGCAATGGTGAAGGTCCCCACAGGCAACACAAACAGTGCGTAAGGTACAGTACGATTTTGTGTGCCCGTATTCTTGGCAATTGAAGCACTGGACAGGGTATTTTCTTTTGTGTGGTTCTTCAACGGTTATTCCTCTGTGTAATAAGTAACGCAGATGGTATATTGGGTGTGTTTCGCTACTTTTTAATTTTCTTCCCTTCGGTTCAAGTTCTACTTGAAATAGTGGTTGTGGTATTTTGTCTCTGTTTTTAATGTTGAATACCGTTTTAACTTTAAATCCGGCGATTTCGAGAGAATCTTTGTTTCATTAGTACTTACACTATTCTCAATACCTTTAATAACAACTACTAGGCCTTTACTGCTCTTCAGTTGATATGTATAGTTCATTGTATGTCTGTAGTTTCGTTTCTTTTATATGCCCGTTTGTTATGGACGTTACGTGGAAATTGTTATTTCCTACAAGACTAGCTACAGTTGCAACTAAAGTATTTGAGCCAACGTTTTCTCTAATAGTGCAAATCTGTTCTGACCCAAAGTGCTACTACTTATTTGTTTCGGAGAGGCAGATATATTCGCCGGTTGAGGAGTTAGAATCGAATTTTTTGCCTGTCTTTTATTTCCATTTTTTTGTGGACTCAACTTTCGCGTGTCTATACCAGTCTGTGTAGTTGGAACGTTTCTTGTCACATTACTTTTGCCACCACCTGTTGTTGGCGGTTTAATTTGTCCATCACCTATTCTTACACCATGGTCTGTTTCATTTTCTAAAGAGAGAGTGGCATTTTCTGATAAATTTGCCATTGAATATTTTATCAGAGCTAAAGCTGCAGTGTACGTGCTCGTACATATTGCTTGGCTGTATAAAAGAGTTGTTGTAGTGACTGCATTCGATAAGGCAAGAGTTGTATGCATATTTACGCGTAATGTTTTAATTTTCTCTTTTAAGTTGGTTGGTTGGCTCACTCAGAACGTTAAGCACAGACGACTGAAATTTTTGTGGTTCGTGAGCGACCGCTATATTATGTGACAGTTCTACACAGCCGCTGCGATTCATTTGATCTTGCGGAGAGAGTACACTGGAGGTAGAGCGGGCTCTTTGATTTGATATGCCTGTTCCTGGTTCTTCAAATGTTTGACTATTGTTACATATATATAATCAATCAAAAATTACATTATTCATTTTTTAAGAATTTACATAACCAGACATCTCTAATGTTGTATGAAATCAAAGAGGCACATAAAAATACAGTAATATATATCTATTTACTGTATTTGGGCACATATATACAACCCTAGGACACAGAAACATATAAATTCAAGGAACAAACAACAAATAAATAATTGTAGCTTGTGGACTAAAAAAGAAAATACTCAATTTCCTTTATTTTGTCTACAACATCTTCGGTCCACAAGAACAATGTATCTAAATATTTTCCAAAAATATTTGATTTCTTGCAACTTGATATTCCTTTTGGTCTGCAACACGTTTTAGTGCTGCAGGGGTGATTGCCGCATATTGTTTATTTACTGTATTTGATTCGAATTTTACAGGATGTAATTTTTTCAATAAATAAAATTTTCAATAAACATTTAATTGTAGCCACAGTGTGCGGAACGCATATAATTTAGTATTTTAAAAATAATAATTAACAAATCAAAACAAACAAAGGTGCGCGCCGAAAAAATTTAGTGTTTTTCACCCACCGCGCACAACTCCACCCTCAAACACAGCCGCAAAAAATGCATACTCTGTCAATAAGCAAGAGCGGACAAATACAGAAACAAAAACACCTATCATGCTTCCTTCATCCAATCTTCTTATTTACGGATAAAAAGCGGCAACGTAAAAAAAAAGCGGCAACAAGTATCCCAACAGCGAAATGAACCATCTAAGAACAACAACAGTGACAGCCAAAACCACAAATACACCTACATCAATCAAAGTACTCACAACAACTGCTTCTTCTAACATAACGACTACAACAACAATATATTTAAGCTCTCTACGAATGGCAACAAGTAAAAGTACAACAGGCAAGACGCAGACATAATTACCTAGGCAGTGGGTTCATATCTCCAAATCACCTAGTTAAAATTAAGCCCACAGCAGTTACGAGATTTATAAACAGTCTAGGACTGTTTTAGTTGGGTACGAGGCTGCACAATAGATCTTTTAGGTCGCGGTGTTCTTTTAGCCTGTTAATAATAAAATAAACAACAGGCAAAGTAAAAAATTTAACACACTCAAAAACAACAGCATTTACAACAACTAACAATACTCCAACAAAACTAAAAAGAATTCGCTCGCTCGCTGAAAGTCACCCCAGCACGAAAAATAGCAACAAGAAACATAAAACAATTATACAAAATTGTAAACAAAATACATTAAAATCTTACTGGCAAGCGAGACTAAATAACTTGAACTAAACACTAATGCATGGACCATAAATGATCTACTTAATAAAATTCAAAAACCCCTCCACTATATGTTCAAGCAAGTTACTCTGCAAAAATTAAAATGCTGAAACAAAAAAGGCGCAATATTACACGTACAAGCCAAAAGAGCAAAGAGAATTAAAAATAGTTTTAAAAACATGCACTATTCTGCAGATCAAGACATGATCAAGGCTGAGTTGGCAGAGTTGGGCCATACTGTTCTAAATATTTACACTATTCAGCAACGAATTACGCAAAAATCCCTACCACTATTTTTTCAAATGAAAGTAACAAAAATATTTACAACCTTGACCACTTACTTCATTGTAAAATATCATTTGATATTATAATAGACGTGTTTGGACTAATAGTAGTTTCATCCCTATACTGCCCACCAAAGCACACTATTACCACCTCACAATATAACGATTCTTCAATACTCTAGGAGAGCGATTTATCTTAGGAGGTGTCTTCGACCCAAATGCTTGGTGAATCTCCCGCCACTAGATGTCTTCATCCGCGGAGAGGCCATTAAGGCCATCTGCAGAGTGAAACATAGTGGCCACTGGTATGGGGTGTGCTCGATGTTGGACGACGGCGCAGGCACTGACATCGATTCTGCAATCCTGTCTATGCCCCCGGACTCCATGTCGTCAACCGTCATACTAGAAAAGCGGTACAATGTGTTGCTGCCAGAGGCTCGTTCATGGTTAGATCCCGAGAACGAGCCCGGCAAGCACTGCTGCCGTATTTTCACTGATGGCTCCAGGACTGAAGAGGGTTCAGGTTCTGGTGTCTTCGTGGAATCCTGTGGGACCCGTCGGTTCTTTGCCCTTGGTCTGCATGCGTCTGTGTTTCAGGCGGAGGTGTATGCGATACTTGAGGCGATGGACTTTGTTGTGGAAAACAGGTGGAAAGGCAAATCTATTTGTGTCTGCAGTGACAGCCAAGCTGCGCTCATGGCCTTGGATAGTCCGACCACCACTTCCACGATAGTCAGGTCCTGCAAATCCAGGCTAAATTGTGTTGGAAAACATAATAGTCTGACGTTGACTTGGGTCCCGGGACACGCTGGCATTGCGGGTAACGAGACCTCTGACTCCTTGGCCAGGATGGGCTCTGAGGCTGTTTTTATTGGCCCTGAGCCTTTTCTGCCACTCCCTTCCGCTGCCATCAAAGCCACTGCAAACAAGTGGGTTGTTTCGACCCACAAGCGAGCATGGCGGGCTGAGAGAGGCTGCGGATGGACGAAAATTATGCTACCTGCTATCTCTGACCGATGGTCACGGTTCCTTTTATCTTTAGGTAGGAGGGACTGCAGGCTGTTGGTTGGCGTGATGACAGGGCACTTTCTATGGGCTAGGCACATGGAAAGGATTGGCATATCAGACAGTGCGCTGTGCCCAGCCTGTGGAGAGGAAGACGAGACGGCGGACCATTTTCTATGCGTCTGCCGTGCCTTTGCTCGAATCAGGTTCGGGATTTTTGGCACTGATGTGCTGAGGAGTAACCAACTTGGCTCCTTGGCACCACAGGATCTACTTCTACTTCTTCGGAGGTCGGGTAGATTTAAAACAGAGTAAAAGGGAACCTTAAGTGCAGTACAATGGATATATACTCTGTCTGAGTGCTGCGCTTACTAGATTGTTCCGACAAAAAAAAAAAATAAAAAATAAAAAAATATTTACAACCTTGACCACTTACTTCATTGTAAAATATCATTTGATATTATAATAGACGCGTTTGGACTAATAGTAGTTTCATCCCTATACTGCCCACCAAAGCACACTATTACCACCTCACAATATTACGATTCTTCAATACTCTAGGAGAGCGATTTATCTTAGGAGGTGTCTTCGACCCAAAACATATAGACTGGGGTTCAAGGATCGCAAATACCAAAGGGAGAAATCTACTTAACGCAATCAAATTTAATAACTGTAAGCATATTAGCACAGGCGAGCCCACTTATTGGCCATCCGATCTAAACAAAACTCCAGATCTAATTGACTTCTGCATTGTTAAAAATATTGATGTAAAAAGTATGGTAACTAAATCGTGCTTTGAACTTTCTTCAGACCACTCGCCAGTCATTATAGAATACTCAAATACCCCACAATTAGTTTTACCAGCGCTACACTTGTATAATGAAAAAACAGGCTGGGAATTATTTGGAGAAATAGGCTAGCATGAATTGTGCCTCAACGTTGCCCTCAAAACACCTGACAATCTTGAAAGTGCAATTATCCACCTAAATGACGTAATAATCAGTACGAGATCCACGCCATCAATAAAACAAAAAGAAACACGGATGAACACTCCTATATGCATAACAAAGAAGATGAAAGAAAAGCGTAAAATTAGACCAAACATGGCAACGAACAAGATTTCCAGCGGATAAAACTAACTTAAATAAAGTGACGAAAGAACTCAAAGAAATGCTTAAAATATACGACAACTAGAAAACCTGGAACAGGTTGATAAATCTTACTGCAACACAATCGACAAATTAATCTCTATGGAAAGTTACCAGTAAACTAAAAAACGCAGCTAGTCAGCAACCGCCAATCTTAAAAACTAACAGCTCCTGGGCTGGAACTAAATACTTTGAAACAACATTCACAAATACCAGTACCAGTAGTACTATTCGCGATCAATATAATACCGTCTGTAACGAAACGAATATGCCAATGAGGAGAATATCTGCACAAGAAAGAAAGGATGCAATAAGAAAACAAATCAAAACCAAAAAGTCTCCTCAAAGAACTACCAGACTGGGCAGTATGTTATGTGAGGGACATATTTAATGCAATACTAAGACAAAAATTCTTCTTAAAGAGATGAAAAGTTTCCAAAATTATAGCCATCCCAAAGCCAGGTAAAGACGGAACGAAATTGAACTCACACCGACCGATCAGCCTATTGACCACCGTATTAAGACTTTTTAACCGCCTGGAAACAACCTAAATGGAAAATAAAGTTATGCCTGACCACCAATTTGAATTTCGCCGACAACATACTACCATACAACAAGTACATAGAGTTACCAACAAAATCTTATCACACCTGGATGAAAAAAGATTTTGCAAAGCCGTTTACCTTGTGTTGCAAAGGCTTTTGACAGTGTCTGGCATTCAGGAGTACATGCCAAGCTAAAGCGATTTCTTCAACATGATATTTGCTTGACGCTGGAAAGTTACCT
Organism: Clusia tigrina; assembly: GCA_920105625.2. Taxonomy (NCBI): domain Eukaryota; kingdom Metazoa; phylum Arthropoda; class Insecta; order Diptera; family Clusiidae; genus Clusia; species Clusia tigrina. The sequence goes on from OV050030.1 coordinate 148,735,912, forward strand.
CACTGCCCGTGCTTTCTATGTCCAATTGAATGAGGCTAGCTCACAATTACATAAAGCAAGTGCTGGCGCCCCTCAAGGTAGTGTACTAGTACCAATTTTATACCTGATATTCACATCTGATATCCCCACGCCAAACGACAACTCCGCTATGATTACAGCATTTGCGGACGATACTTCTTAACTCGAATAATTGCATTGCAAAAGCGACTATCACTATCCAAAAAATCTTAGTCAAATTAATAGATTGGTGTATGGGGTATCCAAATAAATTAAGACAAAACAGTAGAAGTAATATACACAACAAAAGAAATTACACATCGATACCACTAAAAATTAACAAGAAATTAATAGATATTGAAAACCATGCTAAATATCTTGGAATGCATATAGATAACAAATTGACATGGAACCAAATTATTCTTTAAAAAAAACGTGAGCAAATTAAATTAAATTTGGTCAAATATACTGGCTCCTAGGAAAAAAGAAACTAACAACCCACAATAAACTACTAATATAAACAAATTTTAAAACCAATCTGGACCTATGGGCTACGAATATGGGGCCACCGCCAACAAAACGAATGTGGAAATTATCAAAAGGTTTCAAAACGAAATATTACGGACAATTTTAAATGATCCATGGTATGTACTAGAGATGGGCGCGTGACGTGAATTTTACGTGATCACGCACGCACGTAAAATAATTTTCGCGTGAACAAGAGACAAATGAAATATGCAGGTTTGGCATCACTGCGTAGCAGCTGATTAATGTCATTTCATATTATAAGTTTTTTTTCTTTTGGCTGCGCCACAAAAGTGTAAAAGCATTCCAAAATGTCTTCTACGAAAAAATTAAAGGTTGAAATAGAAAATGATTTAAAGATCAATTCTAAGGACTCACGGTATGAGTTCGTCATACCAAATAACACCAAAAGCAAGGTTTGGAGTGATTTCCGTGCTGTCAAATACGAAGGAAACCAGCTTGACTTTGCTCAGTGCAACAAATGCAGGGAAATTCTATCATATTCATCCAAATTTGGCACTGCCAGTTTGATCCGCCACTCCTGTAATAATTTGACAATCGCAAGAAACACAACAACAAATGTTATGGACACGTTTTTGCTACGCAAGGTACCGGCATAATCTAAGGCTGAAATTGCGCAGCATCAACTCGGCTTTGTAACGAAAGACTCGCGCCCGTTTTGTGTTACGGAAGGTTTGTAAAAATTTTTAAAAAGCTTTAAAGAATGCATCTGAAATTCTATTTTGTAGGTTCCGGATTCAGGAAGTTTGGTCAAGCTTTGATTGACATCGGAGCCAAGTATGGCAAACAAAATATTGAAGACATATTGGTATCCAGAAGGACACTAGTGCGGACCACAATGCCTGCTGAATATGAAAAAATCAAAGCAGTACTTTCAAAAGTTTTGCAATAGAATAACTTAGCGTTTACAACCGATTTGTGGACGGATGAATATAGCCAACGCAGCTTCTTCACTTTGAGCGCTCATTACATTAATGAAGATTTGGTATTGACTGCTTCTGTTCTTGCCACGCGAGAATTTCCTGACGATAAAAAAACTGGCGAAAATATTCTGAGAGCTGTTATTGAAGTTTTAAAGGAGTTTAAAATTGAACAAAAATTGGAAAATGGTTTTATCGTAACAGATAATGGAGCTAATGTTGTTAAAGCCTTTAGATCATACAAGCGTCTTTCCTGTGCATGTCACAATATCAACCTTCTTATGGAAGATGTTCTTAATAATGATCCGATTGAGGACATCAAGGTCTTAATTTTCGAATCGAAAAAGATAGTTGAATTTTTCAAACGATCCCAGCTGAATACCAAGCTGACAAAATCATTGAAACAGCACGTGAAAACTCGCTGGAATTCGATTTTTATCATGTTACAAAGATATCGATGAGTCATATAGAGAAATGCAGGAGATACTTAACAAAAGAAGTGAGCTTTATCGGTTGGGTAAAATTGACCAAGGCTTACTTCAAAAGTTTTAAAGTTTCTCGAAATTTTTAAAGAATGCTCGGAACGACTTTCTTCCGATACACTTCCTACTATAAATGAAACAGTTTTAGTCTTTGAGAAAATTAAAAAACATTGCGAAGTCTCCTTAAACGATTCAACTGTTATAACTGAGCTTAAAATGAAAACAGAAAAAGCACTGCTTAAACGGTTAATACCTAATGACATCAGCCGTGTAGGCCTTTTTTTGAATCCACCCTATAAAAAGTTGCATTTTATGAGTGACGAAGAACGGACCAATGTAATTACCACTGTTAACTTCTTGATGGATATATTTAATGAAAATACATCTAATGCAGTCAAAAATTCGGAAAGACATTTAGGTCCTTCTACTTCAAAAGACGCTCTATTTTTGGAGTTCACAGATTCCTTCAATGTAAAAGAAAGTGATGGAAGCCAGTTGGATGAAATAAATCTTTATTTAAATAAAACGTGTGGAAATGAAGATATCATGGCATTTTGGAAAAATGTCATTGATTTACCCCGTTTAAAAGCTGTTGCTAGACATATTTTGAGTATTCCTGCAAGCTCTGCAACAAGCGAGCGAGTTTTTTCAGTATCGGGACGCATTTTAGAAGAACGCAGGACCCAATTAATCAGTGAAAATGTAGACAAGCTTTTATTTTTAAATAAAAATATGTAAGCAATTGCAATGCAGTGCTTTATATTACAGTTAATTTTTCTTTAATTTAGCTCTTATTAAAAGAATATAATTTTTTCATTTTTAATGTGTATCAACGCCCTTATACACAAATACATTTCTTGTATAAGTTGTAACAATAAGTTTTTATGTAATTATATAAATAATAAAACAAAGATTTTTTCCATAAAAAAAATATGGATTGAACGCTTTTTGAAATTTGCGTTGAGTCATCGTGCGTGATCCAAAAATTTGCAGCCGTGAGCGCGCGTGACGTGAGCTTTAAATATTTTGTTTAACGTGACTGTGCGTGAACGGAAAATTTTGGAGCGTGAGCGTGCGTGCCGTGAGCTGAAAATCACTCTCGCGCCCATCTCTAGTATGTACCAAACGAAGTAATGCATCGTGATCTAAAAATTCCACTGACAAGCGAGCGAGTTTTTTCAGTATCGGGACGCATTTTAGAAGAACGCAGGACCCAATTAATCAGTGAAAATGTAGACAAGCTTTTATTTTTAAATAAAAATATGTAAGCAATTGCAATGCAGTGCTTTATATTACAGTTAATTTTTCTTTAATTTAGCTCTTATTAAAAGAATATAATTTTTTCATTTTTAATGTGTATCAACGCCCTTATACACAAATACATTTCTTGTATAAGTTGTAACAATAAGTTTTTATGTAATTATATAAATAATAAAACAAAGATTTTTTCCATAAAAAAAATATGGATTGAACGCTTTTTGAAATTTGCGTTGAGTCATCGTGCGTGATCCAAAAATTTGCAGCCGTGAGCGCGCGTGACGTGAGCTTTAAATATTTTGTTTAACGTGACTGTGCGTGAACGGAAAATTTTGGAGCGTGAGCGTGCGTGCCGTGAGCTGAAAATCACTCTCGCGCCCATCTCTAGTATGTACCAAACGAAGTAATGCATCGTGATCTAAAAATTCCACTGATTAGCGTGGAGATAAGACTCATTAGTTAAAGATATAAACATAAAATTCTCTCATACCCTAATAATGAAGTAAGCCATATATTTGATAAAGAAAACACCACCTGACGATGATTAGAGAGACTCCGGCCATCAGACTTATGAGCCAGATTGTAAGCTAATGACAATAAATACTATCTATTTTTAAATATGCATTTATGAAAGGAATAAATATAATATAGAGGTTGATATGGCAGTGGCCACAGAAACTGTAAAACTCCCTATATATGTATATATATTAAGCATTTCCCAATTACTAAATGTTGTACATTGACAGAAAGTAATGAAACTGGGAAATGAAAAAAAAATAAAAATAAATTATAAGAAATTTTGTAGATTAAATTTAAAAACGTAAAAAATAAGGAAAGGTTCTCAGGAATGCCTACAACCTCACGAAACTGCAAAGAAATTACAGGAGCCTGCCTTATCTACCCCAAGTCTGCACTAGACGCGATTCTCAACCTTCTACCTACTGATCTTAATAATGCTTGCATTTCTGCACAAAGTTCAGTAAGACTCAGGGAATCCGGTTATTGGATCTTGTATTGTCATAGCAGCATTTTAAACCAACTACCACCAGAAATAAAAACCTTGAGCATTGACTTCTTCGTTCACAAACCGTATTTTGCGAGCTGGGTAAACACAGTCCTACCAAGTAAGAATAACTAGGAAGGGAGAGGTGCTCGCGAGAGGAGATACCCCAAATTTCACCTACGGTTCCAAGGAAGAACCTGATGTGGGAGCAGGAATATTTTCTGAATCTCAAAATTTTCTACTATCCTTCAAATTACCATCGAGATCTAGGGGGTTCCAAACGGTGCTCTTTACGATTTGACAATCATGCAGTGGCCCTGAATGATAGCTTCACCTGTTATCAGTTTTAAGCTATTTGGCCTGTAGAAGGACGAATCTAACAGATTAACGACCAGTAGTAGAGTTCCTTGTCTGTGTTCCGGAACACTGGAACATTGAAGGCAACGAAAGGGCCGATGAGCTGGAATTAAGAGGCTAACCTGTGTAAAAGGAAATATATATAATCACTTCCTCAGCAAGGCTCAGGAGAGGTGGAAAATTACTTCGACATGTGCATTTCGAGAACTACAGTGCAAGAAGACCGAAGCATCTTCTTAATAGACCTAGACCAACTTATAGATATCTGCCCCGATCATTGGACTATCGTCACGCAGGCTGAAAAATTGGCATTTCGTGATTGACAATGATGATTGGTGGAGCTGCATAGACCCACAAGAGAGAAAAACAGTTGTCCACGTCCCACGTTCGCATGAGATTAAAATTTTTCGGAAGTTCTTTTCTAGAGATTGTGGGCTGGTAGGTAGGTTAGATGGCTGTCCTAGAACTCACACCTCCGGATCCTCCTTAAACCATCCTGTGGATTTGATAAAATTAACCACTTTCGTTAGCTTCATCCGGGAAACCTTCTCAATGCTGTCAAGAAATGCGAATCCAAGAGTGGAGAACTTTTTTCTGTATAGAGACATGCAGGAGATCTTCCACAGTTTCCTCTTCCTAGTCATTTTCACAGCTCCTACAAAAGTCATAATGGGTACCCCCAGTCTCCTTGCATGTCTACCAATCAAACAGTGACCACTAAGTACCCCTATCGCATTTTTAATATCCTGCCTATTAAATTTGAACAGCAGTTTTGAATGGCCGAGATTCCATTCCGGCGGAGTTTGTCTACTTGTTAGGCAGGATGATATCTGTCCCCATCTAACATTTGCCACTTCGACAGTTTATCTATCTATTAGTAATTTGCATTGTGGGCCATTACTCTAGTATATAGTTTTCAAACCTAACAAAATTTATAACCAACTCAGGATATGAGATATCGCCATCTTTAGACTCGCGAGGATATGGCATCAAAACGGCACTATTGTTATTTAGGACGACCCGAAGGTTTTTCAACCATTTAACCTACCTACCTACTTACCTAGGATATAAATGGTTGAATATCTGTTTAGCTTTTGTCTTCAATATAGGTCCGAACATTTATTCTCCAGTCAAATTAAGATTATTGAGTTTTCATAAAATGTTCATTTCGATACCAATTAAATAGGAGACTAGAGGGCTGCGGTACATAAGTTTTGTAAATTTGATTGGATTTTGATCCATTAGTTTTAAAACTGATGTCACATTTGGTGTAAATAAATAAGTAAAAATGTTTCCATCGACACTTTGAAATTATTCTATTAATGCGTGAAGAGAGCAGTTACCAATTAGATGAAATGTCTTCGGAGACAAGACTTTTTCCTGACGTATGGGGAATACGCAGTGCACGTTTGTTTGTGCAAACAAATTTCTACATGAAAAAATGGAAAATATCGAGGACAAGATAATAGGTATTTATACAAAATTCTGAAACTTACATGTGATGTACTTTACTCCAAACCTAGTGGCAAATACTTATCCCATACTCTAGTAACTGGTTTGACGCAAGAAACCAAATTACTTGCATTTTTATAAAAGTCGTATTTAAAAATGCAAAATTGCAATCGCGCAAGTTTACTAAAATTTGTCAGCAAAAGCTAAAAGGAAAAAAACAAAAAAAAAATTTAAAAAAAATTAAGCTGACAATTTTAGATGCATTCAAAATCGGAAGGAATATATTATAGTTTCAGGAAGCATGAAAACTTAACGTAAATTTACATTGTATATAATCCAAAATAAATTTTTTTTGAATTGTTATAGATTATTACGCTAATATCTATTATTAACACAACGAGTCGTTATCGGGGTAATTATCGATTTGGGGATTTTATTAGGTTAGCATGATTTGTTAACAAATTTTTGATCATCACAGTGCACAAAGAAACGTGCATTCTTCGTATGTATATATTATTTGTATTTATGATCATATGTGCAAAACCCAAAATAAAACCAGCAGTTCTACTGCGTGCCATAATTTTTCTCAAATGTAGTTTTTGCAACTGAACATTAACCAACACTGGGAAAAATTATTCTCTGCCGACGTTGCCATTTCTTTATGATTTACATTCTTAATACTTACTTTTTTAACAAGCACATCATGAAACCACATCATCTTAGCATTTGGTTCATCATTCATTGCTTAAATTAAATACTTTTACATGTTTTTCGAAGTACAAAACTTTGGAGTCTGGTTAATCATGTTTTTCAGGATATAAATCGTTTAAAATCTATTTAGCCTTGGTTTTCAATATCTCTCCACGGATCTTACAATTCTTCTCCCGTTGCTTTAAGATTAATGAATTTTCGATATCATTTAAGTTGTACAATTTCTTATAGGCGTACACTTTATATGATGTACCCATTGCCTTTATGGTATCAATATGTTTATTTAGGCAAATTTTCGTCCACAAATTGTGTATAACTTTGAAATTATAAGCATGTGTTAATAATAGGCGTGATACTTAATATAACTCGATAATTTTGTTGAAATAAAGACATTTTTTGGTGCGTTGCAGATTTGCTTATTTATAAGTATTATGTACCGCATAGATAGTCTATTATTTATTAACATTTTTACTTATTTATGCTACTTAATTTTAACAGGTATCCACAATTCATACGACCTATTTTTCACAATATGCGGTCAGGTTATGTACCCACAAGAGAACCGCGTGAGACTCAACACTCAAATAATTTGGCATCTGTATATCAAGGCGTTGCTGCAAAAGTTGGTACTGGGTGAGCATATTTACAACTATTTTACAAAACGGTCGAAGATATTCCCAGTTAAATTTTAGAATTATTGATGACCCACTTGAAGCTTTCAATAGGATTATGAAAGAAAAGGAGAAACGCAAACAAGAACGTCGTCGATCGTTAGAGAATCGCCGTTCGCGGTCTTTTGAACGACAGCAACAGAAACATTTTAGAACAAATCCATATGACCGCCGAAAACCAAGAGAACCACATTCCAGAGAAGGCCGAGGATGTTCTCGTGAAACAGGCCAGCAAAGGCAGAAGAAACTTCGTTACAGACGTTCAACTTCTTTCAGTGATAGAAGTTCCAGGTGAAATATAATTTTATGTTATACTACTTATTTCTTTTATAAACCATATTTCTGGGGATGTAGGGTTTTCGGTCACATATTAATCATTTCCATTCAGGCTCCGTCTCGTTTACGTATTATATTATTATTGCCAGACAATTATTTTCATTATTTCACAGTATCTACAATCAGAATTGTGGCTTTGTTATTTTAGCACCAATTCTGCATAAGTACGAAATTAAAGGATAAGAATGTGCAAAAGGGGGTAACTCAGGCGTAAACTTTCAAAACGCCGATACACGTAAATTTTTTTAAATTTGGTCCCCCCTTTTTTTCTTCATATTTATCTTTTTATTTTAATCAGCATGATTTTGGTGTTGATGTGTTTTGACCATGTTAGTTGGCGAACAAGGTGCATTCCTAGATATTTTGTATCGGAGCACTGAAAGATAGGCTTCAAGTTTATCTGTACGGAGGCACAAGTTTTTGTACATAATGTAAATGTTGTAGGTGCACACACTTATCTTCATTAAATTTAATTCTCCAACAGTCTATCCAGTGCTGCAGAGTATTCAAGTGTTCTTGGAGCAGCTTGGATTCAATGTTTGGGTCCGAGTGGGAACATAAAATTGCAGTGTCATTGGCAACTTTTGACGTGATGGTTTTTCAATGGTTGGCAAATCAGCAATATATACCGTTTAGAGCAGAGGGCAAACACACTGCCTTGGGGAACTCCTGCTTGAATGGGGTATGGGAAACTTTTGTGCTTTATAACAAATTTTCTACACGAGAGGTAGCTTGCTAGTATCATATATAAATTTAAAGGCAGCATGCTTTTTAGCTTTAGTAAATGTCCTGTATGCCAAACTATGTGGAATGCTTGAGTAATGCCGAGGAACACAGCAGAACAATATTCTTTACGTTCGCAAGTTTTTTGGATGGTGCTTACAATACGGTGAACTTGTTGAACCGTGCCGTGTTTTTCGCGGAAGCCAAATTGATGAAGTGTTCTGAAGACGGAAAATACTACAAGTATTTTCCGCACACACAACTTACCAATAATATCACAAAGCCCGTATGCTACACAGAAGGCCGTTCTAACTTCAAACGAAGGAATAGCTATACGTACCCTTTTGCAAAGAAAGCACATACCACCAACACACACACATTGTCGTCTTCATCATTACCCAAGACGCTCATAAGATGGTGAAAACAGGGTGGGTGTACTCGCTCCGGAAAGACCAATTAGTGGCCTACTGTGCTGAATTCGTGCAAGATACCACATACTCATTGGAACAGCCACATAAGAGGCTGGCGGAGTGGATCAGCGGCACCGTATTGAGCCTGGAAGAGGAGCTTCGGTTGAATGAACTACAAGCCCGAGTTTGTCATCGGGGACAATTATGAGTGCAGGAGACCCTATAGCACAGAGCGAACGGAGAATGCAAATGACCCCGTGGACACGAGGAGGGATTTAGGCGCGAACAACCCGGACCGCTACTTGACACCTCACATAGTGCCACGCTGGAGTTTCCCCGAAGAGGAAATGGTCAATTAAGTATGACGGCGGCCGTGACCAGCTGGTATTCCTGGACCGAGTGGAGGAGCTGTCGGAAGTGTACGGGCTCAACAAGAATCTGCTCTCACGTACAATGTCGGAACTATTGAAATAGCGCGCATTGTTGTGGGTCAGAAATAACAAGAGAGTGTGAAGCAACTGGAACGCGTTACTTATTCCACACCTCAGAACCGAACGTACCACACAACGAGAGACGCGGAGCCGACAAATCCTGCCGACGGCCGACACCAATGCTAAGACCGTGATAGATGTGCTCACTGCATATCGGCATTGCGGGCAGAATGAACACGTCTCGAGCTACTGCCGGAATGTACAGGCTTTATTCTGTTGGGACTGTGGCAAGCTGTGAACCAGTACAGTTGGGTACTGCAAAGTCCAAGCGGGGAACTGGCGAGGCTGTCGTCCAGAGGCCCGACACAGTGCACAAGCAATCATCAACAATAAGTGTGTTGCACTGCGATGGGCTCCGCATCTGCATTCCTCTCCATTGGCACCCACATCTACACCGCCACCATCGACACCGGAGCCACCCGAAGCTTCATCGCGGAACGTCTTGCCCACAAACTACGTGCAACCACTGGTTTTCCTGAGAGCACGTATAGTAGATGGACACACGAGACATCTCAGAGGCTCTGGCGGGGGATGTCAAACTCGGAAAGAAGACCTGCAAGCTGGAACTACTAGCAATACCTGACTCAACAGATGACCTCCACCTCGGCCTTTTAATTTTTTCAAAACAAGTAACAAAGATCAGCTGCGGATACAAGGAGATCCCACTAGGATCCCAAGAAGGTGTCGTGCAAAACAGTGATTCAACACGGTGCACGACCATCCGAGAGGAGGCCCTCACGGATAAGGAATCAATCGAGGCATTCCTGAATACCGAGTTGGATAAGTTTGACCATATACTCACAAGTCACAAAATTGTGATGCGGGATGACAGACCAATCAAGCAACGCTATTATCCCAGGAATCCCGCACAATAAGAAATAATCCACACCCAAGTGGATGAGTTGTTAGAAAAGGAATGCATAGCCCACATAGCGCGACAATTGTCCTCGTACGCAAGAAAGACGGGAAGTGGAGAATGTGTGCATTGACTACAGACAGCTGAACGCTAGATCCATACCGGACGCAACGGGAGGCAAAGTGTATCAGCAGCCTGGATTTGAAGAACGGGTACTGCAAATACCCATGGACGACGGCAGTAAGGAGTACACCGCGTTTCCGGTGCCGGGCCGAGGACTTTTCCATTGGATAGTGATGCCATTCGGGCTGCATTCAGCCCCAGCGACCTTTCAGCTAACGTTAGATCAAGTGATAGGTTCCGAAATGGAACCACACGCTTTCGCATACCAGGTGATATAATAATCACAGGGCGAACACTGGAAGAATACAAGTATACAAGCCGATGTATTTCGCCGCTTGCGGAAAGCAAACCTTAAACTAAATTAGGATAAAATCGTTTTCTAGACAACAGAAGCTGAAGTATTTACGGCACATGGTCACTGCCCAAAGCATACATACCGATCCGGAGAAAATCGCGGCGATCCAAGAGCTCCAACCGGCCCAAAACCTACGAGAATTACGACGCTGCCTGGAAATAGCGTCATGGTACCGCCGTTTCGTGGTAGACTTTGCCAAAACAGTACAGACACTGACGCTGAAAAAGGGTAAACATTTTAAGTGGGCTGGGGAACAGCAAGAAGCATTCGAGCAACTGAAACAGAAGCTGACCGAGGCACCAGTTCTTGCTTGCTATTCTTCCACCGAAAAAGAATGCTTAGCTAGCGTATGGGGAATCAGGAAGATGCGACCCTATCTGGAGGGATAACACCTCACGGTCATTACATATCATCTATCGCTGAAGTGGATGAACTCTATCGAAAGTCCTGCAGGTCGTATCGCAAGAATTGCAACATTTCACATTTGGCGTGCAATATAGGAAAGGGAAGCTAAACGTGCTAGCTGACGCCTTGTCCAGGCAACCAACAGAAGCCGCCTGCACTATTGCTATTCAAGACCAAACCGAACCAGAGTGCCCCTGGTGGCGGAAACTCAAAGCTGAAGTCACCACTAACCCAGAGAAATACGCGGACTACCATTTGGAAAGTGGGCAATTGCACCGATACATGCAGGAAAACCTCGATGCCAAAGCCATAGCACGGATAGCAAATCGTTACTACTGGCCTGGACTGCTCCGCGATACCAGCCGCTACGTACGCCAGTGTAACTCCTGCGAACGGTTCAAGAGTAGCCAGTAAAAACCTGCGGAGAAAATGCTGAGCCATATCCCTGCTGAGTCTTGGTCCACACTGTGCGCCGATTTCATCGGACCTCTGCCACGAGCCACGCATGGTAATACCATGCTAGTGGTATTTTTCGATATGTGGGACGAAAGTGGGACGACCTTCTCCCAGAGCTGACACTAGAGATCAACACTAGTGTTTCGATGAGCTATTGATAGACTCCCACCAATGCGCAACGAACGAGCGGAACAGTTCCAGGTAGCCTACCGCATCATTAGACAAAATCTAGAGCGAGCCACGCAGGATCAGCGCAGATACTACAATTTACGGCGCCGAACGTGGAAACCGGAAATTTGGCAATGGGTGTTAGTCAAACAACGCCTCTTGTCCAAGGCACCGAGTACTTCGTCGCCAAGATAGCACCACGATATGAGGGACCCTACCAGATTGTAAACTTCATTTCACCGGTAATCGTAGAGCTGCAGCTAAAGGGAGACAACCGCGGGAAGACCTCTCATCTCAGCGAATTAAAAAGTACTGTGGGCCTGGTAACCACGAGGAACACAACACTGACCAACAGTAAGGCAAATGGGAAACGGTGAGAGAACCAGAAGAGCGGAAAACTAAGAACCAAGAAAACTAGACTGCCACTCTCGTGGAATACCGTTATCTCATCAGAACAAGTATAAAAGTCCACCCACGTCACCATACAAGCGTTTTTGATTTCAACAAGTAAGTAAAAAACGATGTTTTTTAAATTCAAACTGAAAAAAACCCAGAAACACAATTGGCTCAAGCCATAGTGACCCAATTCGCACGCATCCACGTGGAAGAACGCGATACCCCATCCGACAACGAAGTCATTACCATCTACCCAACAGGAACCGGAAGAATCGCGACCAGAGGTCAGATATTCCCGTCTACGCACGAACTGGCTGCGAAATGATATCCTGATCGACTTCTACTTGAAGTGGCTGCAGGAGAGCCTGGTGCCCAGCAGGGAGCGCGATAGGATGCATATTTTCAACACATATTTTTACAGCAGACTCACAAGACAACGGGGAACAGCTGCCGAAAGACACACAGGCGTGAAGCGATGGACCAAAGGTAAGGTTTGATAATGGTACCCATACACCAGGCTGGTACTTGGCCATCGTCTGCTTCCCCGGAACTCTGGTGACAGGAACACAAGGTGCAACTATATTGATGTACGATTCAATGGACCGAGCCTCGGACGAAAAGGAGGCAGAAGTGTTGAGAGTGTTTCTGAAGGAGGACCTACCCCTTCGTGAAGAGCAGTCACCTTGTCCGGTTACGAAGGCTTAAATGATTGCAATGACGCAATGGGTTAGGATGGCGGAGTTTCGGCTCTTATGGGATTACCCTGAATTACCCCTGCTGAAAGGACACCAGGTCATGGCGGTCATAGATCGTAATGACCCGGATGGCAGTATCGCTCCTGAGTGCTGGAAATAGGTAGAAGTAAGCCTTTCAGGCTCTACCTCCAGCCTTTGAAGGAATTCCCAGGTGGTTTTCCCTCTTTTCGCGACAGCGGATGGCATCACGTGAAGCTGATTGCCTGCGCGGATCAAGGGTCAGTCGACCTTTATAAGATTGCGATCTCCAGGATAGGGGAAGCATGGCCAGGCGCAAGGCTCGAAGTCGTAGCTAGGGAGCTGATCCCTAGTAGACCTAGAGCGCGCGCGTGGATCCCAGCCGAACCGTCTGACCATGAGGCTATCTTGGAGATTTTTAGGTTGAACAACCAGCAGCTCCGGACTAATAATTGGAAGGTTACTAAGGTAGAGGAACCAAGAGGGTATCACAGGTCAATAACCCTTGTGGTGAACGCCGAATCTCTGGCGACTCTAGTGAAATCCAATTGGGTCGTGGGCTATGGCTTCTCATACACAAGCCTTAAGGTCTACAAAAAGGACGGGCAACCGTCTTACACGGATCAAGCGGTAGTGAATCCCTCAGGGGTAACTGCTGATCCTGCTGCTGCTGAGGACTGCTGCTGCTGAGGAAAATTACAGCTTGCTGTATACCGTAAGTGAAGGAAGACCTAGGTCTTGTATCCTCATTAGGAATAATGTTTGCTCATTTAATCTCCCCAATTACAGCAACAAGGATTTAACGGCCGTCTGCCTGGAAACTGGCAAGGGTTGGTCTCGGCCTATATGGCGCATGACCATGAGATCCTTCCAGAAGCCAACCTACAGAAGCTTGTTGTGAATGCAAAGGCTCAACGGGTGGCTGTTATTATTGGATGCGATGTCAATGCGCACCACGACATCTGGGGAAGCACGGATGTCAATGAACGAGGTGAGTCATTATATGAATATATTGTAACGACTAACCTTTCTGTATGAAATAAGGGGTCAGAGCCCACTTTCATTACTGCTAATAGGCAAGAAGTCCTTGACTTAACCCTTGCCTCCGAATCAATTTTTGATCGGATCTCAAATTGGAGAGTTCTAGAGGAACATTCCTTTTCTGATCATAGGTTAATTCAGTTTGATCTTCTAGATAGTCTACCTAGCCCTAAGGCTTTTAGAAATGTCAGTAAAGCAAACTGGGACCTCTACAAGGTGACTGTAGCTAGACTACTACCTCAGAACCCCACAAGCACAAGCACGTGTGCGGGGGAGGAAATTAGGGGACTCAGACAAAACTGTAGGAGACTTTTCAACAGCGCAAAGAAGTCTAGAGATAGTGCAGACTGGGCTTAATATAAGGCAGCACTCAGAGCCTTAGGAAGGCACAAAGAGAATCGTGGAGAAACTTTTGCGGTGACGTAGAAGATATCTCTGAGACGTCCAGGTTGAGGAAGATTCTATCAACTGCTCCAATGGTACCTGGTTACCTGAGGAGGGAGGATAGATCCTGGACTTCAAATAGTAATGAGACTCTAGAGCTTCTTCTGGAGACTCACTTCCCTGGTTGCTCGGGGACCAGTCCGCGGAGAACGAAACCCAGCGGGAATGTAGTTGAAGTCAACTCAGACATAGTCACGAAACCAAAATTGCATTGGGCTATCCATAGCTTCAAACCATTTAAAGCATCTGGCCCAGATGGTGTAGCTCCAATTGAAATTCAGCAGTCAGAGGATCTTATAATAGAGTGTCTGTTAAAGATCTATAATAGTTGTCTTGAATTAGTGTATATTCCAGAGTCATGGAAGCATGTGAGGGTAATTTTTATACCCAAGGCCGGCAAAACCTAGCACTTAGCTCCAGGGGACTTAAGGCCCATTAGGCTGTCCTCCTTATGTCCGAAAATCCTGGAAAGGTTGTTAGACATTCATCTGAGGCTAACTATAGACAGACAGAAGCTGTCAGTCTCTCAGCATGCCTACTTCAAGGGTAAATCGGTTGAGACCGCTTTACACTCCTTAGTCTCTAGTATTGAGTGGTCCCTGCGTAACAAGGAGTTCTCCCTAGTGGCTTACCTGGAAATTGAGGGAGCTTTTAACAACATCAAATCAGAAGCAATAATCGGTGCGATGCGAGACTTGGAGGTGGAACCCGCCATTAAGTCCAAGAAGTCCGTGTGCAGAGGCACACCTCAAGGTGGAGTTCTTTCACCCCTACTCTGGAATCTTGCGGTAAATCAGCTGCTTGTTCGACTGGAGAGGGAAGGGTGCAAGGTGGTTGCGTATGCGGATGATGTTGCTATTAGTATCTCGGGTAAATACATATCTACTTTGAGAGACTTGATGCAAAACATGCTGAACATTCTCTCTAAATGGACTACTGACTGTGGGTTGGGGGTTAATCCGACCAAGACTAAGCTGGTACTCATCACTAGGAAGTATAAAATTCCTCAATTTATTGCTCCAAAACTAATGGGTGTAGATATTGACCT
This sequence comes from Clusia tigrina, assembly GCA_920105625.2. Taxonomy (NCBI): domain Eukaryota; kingdom Metazoa; phylum Arthropoda; class Insecta; order Diptera; family Clusiidae; genus Clusia; species Clusia tigrina. Next base: position 148,751,273 of record OV050030.1, read on the forward strand.
TGTCGAGGAGGCTAAATATCTGGGCGTGATCCTAGATAGGAAGCTGAATTGGAAGAAATATAAGCGAGCGCATTAGGAAGGCTCAGGTAGCTCTGTACTCTTGCAAAAGAGTCATAGGCAAAAAATGGGGGTTACAGCCTAAGGTAGCCTATTGGATATATACAGCTGTGGTACGACCAGTCCTTTTCTATGGGGTGCTTGCTTGGTGGACAGCCCTAAGTAATTCCACATACAATAGGCTGATAACAAAGGTACAAAGAACGGCAGAGGTATTCATAAGTAGTGCCATTAGAACGACTCCAACGGCAGCATTGGATATTATGCTCAATCTGCTGCCTGTTAGGCTTTTTGGCGAAAAAATGGCTGCAAACTCAGCTATCAGACTAAAAGCTACGCATCAATGGGTTGCCAGGAATGTAGGTCACGCGTCCATTTTAAAACATTTTGAGGGTATTCCTGACTCTTTCGACTACATCACACCAATGTATGCATTCAATGGTATGTGCAAGATCTCCATTCCCTCCAGGGACGAATGGAAGGATGGCATCCCCCCCATGTAGAAGGGGTTCACATCTACGCAGATGGATCCAAACTACAGAGTAGGGTGGGAGGTGGTGTATTCTCAGAAGATTTGGACATTAACATGTCCTTTAGGATGCCCGACCACTGCAGTGTTTTTCAGGGAGAGGTCGCGGCTATAGAGGCAGCACTGTCTTGGCTAAGGAAGAAGAAGATATCTGGACTTGATATTTGCATTCTGTCCGACAGCCAAGCTGCTTTGCGCTACCTGGATTCGGTTATTATCACCTCAAAAGCCGTCAAGAGCTGCCGCAAATCTTTACACGAGATAGCTAAGCAGACCCGTCTGCATCTGTGATGGGTTCCCGGTCACAGAGATATTCCAGGGAACTGCAAGGCGGATAAACTTGCCCGTGAGAGTACTACCATACCGATTGAACCAGATAGGTCGCAATTCGGTATTCCTATTGCCACATGTAAGCTCTTAGTAAACACAATAAACTCAGGAACACCCGGCAGGCGCTGGTCTGAACTTTCAGGATGTAAAATAGCTAGACAAACCTGGCCAGAGATAAATGTCAAGCGCTCTAAGGACCTACTGGCTCTAAATAGACAAAGCATAGGTCCAGTGATTAGCGTCCTAACGGGACACTGGACTCTAGGCACACACGGGTGTAGGCTGGGGATCGCCTCTAACGACTTCTGCAGGAGTTGCATGGATGAGGAAGAGGAAGAGTCCACTGTTGTGCACGTGTCCAGCTCTGTCCAGAAGGAGGCGCACTTTTCTAGGCGACTACTTTTTAGACTCCTTGGGAGATGTCTCAAAAAAAAATATTAGCTCCATCAAATGCTTCATTAAAAGCTCCGAATGGCTGGACCTTTGAAAGGGGCGGGACCTGTTGTCCCATGCGGTATCACATAGGGTCAATGTTGGCCTAAGTGCGCCCTTTTCGGGCGGCCACTGGAGGCCATACTAACCCGCAACGAAGGAATAGGTATACGCACCATTTTGCGAAGAAAGCTCATACTAACAACACTTTAGCATGTAATCATCCCCTATATCCATCCTACAGCCTAAAAAGGTAGCCACCTCCAATGCCAGATACACCAACAAACGCAACTTATCATAATAAAACACAAAATAAGAACACGAAGAAGCACGAGAGAGCAGCACACATGCCAACCGACCACAAGCACAAAGCATTAAGCAGGCGGAGTAACTATAAATATCTAACAACAACAAGACGTCAAAAACCAAGCTACAAACAACGGCAGCGGTCAGGCTGCACTGACTGCAGGCAACAACACTGCTGGACAACTAGAGGTACTATAACAAAGTGGTTGACCAGCAGAAGTTGAAGGTGGCCCAAGGACAATTAGTCCACAACAACAAATTAACACCGGCGAAGCGGCCCAACGGCAATTGGACCACACAACAGTTCAATCCCAACGTACGGATCCCGGTGGCAGCTTTTTGCTTTATAAGTAGAGCAGCCCTGGCAGTAAGGTCTCTTTGATCCGGTACCACTCGACCTCTAACCAGGATATCGAGCATCATCAGCAACTTATACACTGACTACGTTTATAACTACAAATACGTACGACATACCCAGGCGTTAATGGTCTTTACCGACTCGATCTGGAACTAAAATACACAAGACTGTACCAGGCGTTTATGGTATTTACCAACTCGCTCTGGGACTAAAATACATAAGACTGAGCCAGGCGTTTATGGTCTTGACCGGTACGCTGTTGGACTAAAATACGCACGACAGAGCTAGGCGTTTATGGTCTTTACCGACTCGCCCTGGGACTAACATTTTCACGAGTCTATAGTCTTTACCGATTCTTGACCAACACCTCCGACAGTGGACACATAGAAGGAATATTATATAAGAAATAGTTGATAGAAAACACTACATAATTGTACTTGAAATGAAATGTAAATAAATGCATATATAATAGTCAAATCCTACTACGTACCATTGTTATAAATTTCTGTAAGCGACTTTGGAACCCGCTGAGTATTTACCTCAGCGAAATTGGGTCGTTACAGTGTGTCGAGCGTCGTCTAAGATCGGTCCTTTACGTGGCACCTACGAGAAACTAAATTAAAAAAGTTGAAAAACGTGTGAAACTGATAAAAAAAAAATAAACACTTTGGAGCCTTCGAACTACTGAGTGATCCCAGCTAGTTATTTTATTTAAAAGTGGAAATTGTAAAAGATAAAAACTAAAATAAAAAAGGAAAATATAGTGCAGAATGGTAGTCAAAAGAAACTATATAATAAAATAACATAACACTATCTCACTGCACTGCTGACAAAGACAGCCAATTTATTACAGTGACACAGCTATTACTAAGTGTGGTTAGTGTATGGGATAAGCCACCCAGCATCTATTACATTTTATTATTCTATTACGATTTATATTTATAATTAATTAAATGGAAAATATCCGTACGCCTCCACCTGGAGGTGGTATCTAATAAACTGGAAATCAACAGAAATAAATGAATTCATTATGAAACCACAATAAACCAACAATCTAAGAAATTAGAAATTATGGAAAAAATGTGCATGGAGCTAAAAAATGAATTAACCAAAAGAAAAATTCAGAAAAATATAAAACAGATTAAGAAGAACTTGCCCGTGAACGGTTTAGATAAAAAAAAGACCCAGCAACAAAAGAAAAGCCGAGCATTCACCTAAAAATACTGACCGATCAACAGGAGAAAAAAACACCAGGGGCACCAATGCATAATGATATCAGGAGAATGTGAATATCAACAGACTTTTAACAATGCGAAAAACTAAGTAAGAAACGGGTTCTTCATTAAGCTTCTTTATAATAATCTATTCAAAATCAATTCATCAGATACTGATGATTATTCAAATTTAACTAAAATATTAACTAGCAAAAACATCTCATGGTACACATACGAAAATAAGCTAAACAGACCGAGAGAGGTGCGAAAAATGTGCATCACATGAACGATCTATTATAAATTATATCAGATCTTCAAAGACAGGGGCTAAAAGCGATAAGATATGTTTCTCCTTACCTTTGACGCAAACGAACATATTTAAAATATATACGAAATAAAAACTATACTGCATTCCTTTGTTGTCTTTGTGGCTGTGAAACAATCAAAACGCATCCCCCAATGTGAATTATGCCACTCGTATGGACATACGCAAAACTACTGTGGCAAATAGCTAAGATGTGTCAAATGTACAGGGAAGCACAAATTAGTAGATTTGCAAGAAGCGTGAACAACAGCAACAAAAGTACTGCAATTGTGGCGAGGCCCACCCCTCTGGGGCGTTGTTGCCAAAACTTTACAAAAAATGCGCGACCAAAGAACTGGTAAAAAGAAGAGCGATTCTCATGCCCACAAATCGTTAAGCAAACTTGCAGAACCCCATTCAAAAAAAGTTGTTCGCAGACCAATTGCCCAAATTAACGATTCAATATTAAATGGGCCTACATACACATTGAGTGAGACTCATTATCATAGCTTCTAGACTCTGAGAGTTCATACTATTGGCTGTATTTCGGTTAATGGTAGTATTTACTATCTTTGCGTACGACATAACATACGAATTATTTGAGGACTCAGACTGCTTCAGGTTAGTAGTACCTGGTCTCGACTCAGAAGTAGGATTGGGTTGGATTTGTTGACGTTGGAAGGGCTTTTTTAAGGTCTACACTGGACATTCGCGGTAGTTGGCAGTATGATTGCTACCATAGTTGATGCATTTGTGCCTTCAGCATTAGATTTGTCTGACGAGCATTGTGACAAATGGTGAATATCACCACAGTGGGCACATACTGAACGTAGCGTACAATAAGTTTCGTGTAGCTATACTCTTGACAATTTGAGTATTGCACCGGACCTTTTCTCTTATGAGATGATACGTCGATGCAATAAATAACGCATTTCGTAAATAAGTTGAGTTTCATTGCTTTTTAATTTTCGCGTGTCAGGGTCAAGCTCGGCTCGGAATAGTGGTTGTGGTAGATTATTCTTATTTTTTATATTGTAAACGGACTTTGCTTTATAACCAGCATCTTCAAGACCCTGTTTAATTTCGTCCGGATTTATTTACTAACTTACTACTTTTTAGCTGTTATGTATAATAACTATTTTTATTCTGATCGAACTGCGATATTATAATACGGTAGTTGCATTCTTCGTAAATTTGAACTTTTGTTTCCGCTATGTTACTTTTCATTATTTTCCATATTTGGAGGAATGAGCCAGTGCGTATTATCGCACTAAAAATATGCAGGATATGTATTATGGCTACTATTGGAGACTCCTTTATCATCTGTCCTGGTATAAGGTCACACCCTGGAGCTTTTTTCGTATCTAATTCTTTAATAGCGGTTTCCAGCTATTTTCTTTTGATTTCTATACCTGGGATATTTGGATTATCGCTGGTGTGAGGCAATTTGGAATTATGAATAGTAACGTTTGGAGTAAACACTTTCTTAAAATGAATAGCAAAAACGTCTCCTTTTTGGGCATTGCTTTTTGCGCAGTCGTTATATTGTGGGAGTATGATCCGAGGACAGGTCGAGCGATGGTTGTACGTGGGATGAATGTTGTATAAACCTTTAGCGACTCCGAACTCTATAAGGTCTGGGATCTTATGTTTATCTGTGGAGCTGCCCCAAGATAAAACGTCCAGCGCTAGTTTAGTTATCGTTGATAATAGCATTCTCTCCTGTGGAGTTACTAAGCGCGAGGCCTAAATGCGTATCTTTTTTTGTGGAAAAGTGTTTTAATTGCCCTTCCTCTGTATTGTGCCTGGGTGGACACCCACCACTTACATATTGTTTGAGTATAATACTTGTTGTTTGAATATAATCAGTGCTGAAATTTTGCACTGGGAAATGCTTTATTCTATTTTTAATTCAAATTGCTGTGCCACCACGAGCTTTGCCACTAGGGTGTTTGGTATCATAGATGGAATATCCATCTATATTGAATAGATCAGATAGGTCAATAGAGTTTGAATTTATAAAGTGTTTCGAGCTCAAACCTGCTGGGTTACACCGTTAGCCCCCTAGTGTCCGATTTTTATGGTGTTTATGTTTTTGACAATAGATATTGTAATATCATGTTTTGGTTTCGCATAATTTCTTGCATCATCATAATTTCTTTCATATTATGCATAGAGCACATGATTTGTGTCACAGATCCCCTGAATGTTTGCAATGATTTTTCTAACGATTGGTTTTGCTCATTTGAATTGTTTAGGGGAGGATTTCCTTTGAGTATATTAGCATAAGTCTACCCGCGGTTCCGGTTCGCTTATGGGAATAGTACTGATTTTTGTAGGATTTACTCTCCTTATTTGTCTTTGCTGTGGCCTTAGTTTTTGTTGAATATTTATATATACAAGGCAGCCTCTATAGTTGACTGTATGGCTTTCTCTGCAATTAACAATTAACAAATTAACTGCTGCATTTTTTAACATTTGTGTATTCATGTGACTTCGGGTAGCTCATCACAAATCACATACACAGTGGGAAGTGTGCAATATGTTTTGGTGTGACTAAATTTTTAGCAGTTCTCTGTCACTCAAATAGAGCAAAACGATTTCGGGGCTCTTCGACTGTTATCTTTCTATGAACCAGATAGCGAAGGTTATAAATAGGATGTGTTTCACATTTCATGAGCTTCGTGTTGTCTGGTTGTAGTTCAACTAGGAAGAGTGATACTTGAATCTTATTTTTGTTCTCTATATTGTACACGGATTTTATTGAAATTCTTATTGGGACAGTGCTTACTGGATTTCATTGATTGCTACATAAGATGCAATGCCTCTCAAAATCACCTTTAGGCCTTTAGGTTAGATTAGGTTAGGTTAACCTGGCTGGCTTAAAGCCACACATAGACCAATTGGTCCCTAGCGATACCAGATGGGGTCTGATCTTTATGCAGATTTCCAGTAGACATCTCGTAGGATGTCAACGCTTTTTGCGAATTTAAGCAGTGCTGTCAGCTCCATTCCGGAGATGTCTTCCAATCTCCCAAATTGTGGGACTCTTAAGCATTTTAAGCGCGTTTTTAATAACTCAGAACATATACAAAGGAGATGTTCTAGAGTTTCCCTGACTCCAACCTCCTTACATTTCCTACATTCGTCATTGTCCTATCTTGTGTGCATGTGCCGCCAAAAAATTATGGCCTGTCAATATACCTATGATAGTTCTGCAGTCTTTTCGTGAGAGCGCGAGTATAAATCTCGTTTGTTTCCTGTCGTTGACCTTACACATAAGTTTTGCAATTTTGCAGGTGGTTAAACTATGCCACCTTGCTTTCACCTACCTACAGTAAGTCCGTCGCTTTCATTGCATAGTTCTTTAAGGGGTTTCTTTATGTCGTTTTCTTGTTCAAGTGGTAAATAGACAGCGTTCTTTGCAATCTCATCTGCTATTTCATTCCCTTCTATGCCCTTATGACCAGGTACCCAATAGATATGCAGTCTTCTATTTGTGACTAGCTTATCTATGGCTTCCCTGGTCTGTAGGACATTTTTGGATTTTATACTATATGAGTTAATCGCCTTTATCGCTGCATGGCTGTCCACGTATATGTTTATTTTTGAGTCATTTCCTGTCTTGGTGTATGCTAGCTCTGCGGCTTTCCTGACAGCGAAGACTTCCGCTTGAAAGATACTGCTCTGGTCAGGCAGCTTTATAGGCTGCCTAATTCCCAACTCTGAGCAGTAGATGCCCGCTCCCACACCATTCATCGTTTTTGAGCCGTCCGTGTAAAAATTAAAGGTGTTTCGGCTGGCCGTCATGCCCTTACGCCACCCCTCTTCGATTGTAGTTCGATACCCTCTTTCCCAATTAAAACGTGGAGTCATGTAATCAGTGTTGCACAGACCCCCCTACTGCCTATTGAGCTATGCCCGAAGGTTCTGTATGTGAATTCTCCAGTAGCCGTCAGTCTCCCCGCGGATTTCGCTGCAAGATTCTCCGCCACAAGGTCGATATGCGGCATGTTGACTACTGTTTCGAGAGCATTGGCATTATATATGTAGCCTTCTTTGTTGCAGTCCACCAGATTAAAGCACCATACAGTAAGATTGGTCTAACTATTGCGGTGTAGCACCAGTGCATCAGCGAGGGAGAAATACCCCAAGTAACGCCTAGCATTCTTTTACATGCATATAGCGCGTTACTGGCCTTCTTCGCCCTTTCCTCAACATTGCGCCTCCACATAAGCTTATTGTCCAAAATTACTCCAAGGTACTTTGTGTGGTCTTTGGGATTAAGTTCACCGTCACCTAGCTTCGGGAAGTTCCACGCGGGGACCTTGTACTTTCTGGTAAAGAGAATCATGTCCGTGTTATCCGCGTTTACCTCCAAGCCTGCTCGAGACGCCCACTGATGGATTGTTTTAAGAGTGTTGTTCATTATATTACTGATGGTATCTAGGTACTTTCCCGTAACTACTATTGCTATGTCATCTGCATATGCCACTACTTTAGGTGCCTTCCCATCAAATTCCCTGAGTATTTCGTTTACTACAAGTAACCACAGAAGCGGCGATAGCACCTCCTTGTGGGGTACCTCTGCCTGCCTGTTTGGTCACCTTAGCTTCGTTCCATTCCGCTCTTATCGTTCTGCCACCTAGAAGCTATTTTATCCACAGATAAACAGTGGGTTCTACATTACTTTTTACCATGCTATTCAAAAAAGCATCCTTCGTCACGTTATTGAAGACTCCGGATATATCTAGGAATACCCCAAGGGCATATTCTTTATATTCTAAGGCCCTTTCAATATTCAGTACTAGCGAATGGAGTGGATCTGCCTTTAGTATAAGCGTGCTGTGCTTTTGACATATTGTCTGGCGCAATTGTGTCCCTGATATATGTGTCTAGTATCTTCTCTAACGCCTTCAGGAGGAATGAGTTCAAACTGATGGGCCTGTATTCCTTTGAGTAGAGAGGTTTGCTTTTAGCCGCTTTCGGTATAAACACAATTCTTGCCTGTCTCCACGCAGCAGGCACATAGCGGAACCGCAAATATCCCGTATATATCGTTTTTAGCCATTTAACCAAAAGATAGCTAACCCTTTGGAGCATGGCTGGGAAGATTCCGTCCAGACCTGGGGATTTAATTGGGTCAAAAGAATTTATTGCCTACTCTATTCTATCTGCTGTAATGATATCCGCTGGAATGTCGTTCACAGTATCTCTTATAGGTTCGAGATCTACAGTGTCAGTACAGCCCGGGAAATGTGTACTGACAAGGTCCTCGAGGGATTCCTCACAGCCGTCAATCCAGTCTCCATTGCTTTTACGTATTAAATTGGGCATGGTCGGATTCTTAGAAATCAGATTCCTGAGCCTAGCCGTTTCGTTTGTATTTTCCATATTGCTACAGAAGTCTTTCCAAGATTCCCTCTTTGCTACGCGCACTTCCCTTTTGTATTCCCTTAATCATTCCCTGTCCTCAATCCAACATAACTCATAGTCAGCTACTTTGGCCAACTTAAAGAATTCAAGTACCTTTCGCCTTTGCAACCCTAGCTCCTTGTTCCACCAGGGAGGTTTCGACTTGCGTTTTGTACGTGTTGGAGGACAAGACCTATGATGAGCTTTAATGAGAGTAATTGTGAGTGAATTAACCCCTTTTTCTAGTTCAACGTGCGAGTTGTACCTTCTTGGTCTCATTCGTTTATTTTATAGTATCTTTCTGTACAGATCCCAGTACGGCCTTTACTACTTTTAAGTTTTTTTTCCGGAGGGAAGGGAAATTTTAAATAAGACACGAGGGGTACGTACCACCCAAAAGTGTGAGATTTTTACTCACTAAAACCACCTCCCTAACCTAACAGTTATGCTAAGCCACAAACACCTGATAGCGATTTAGAAAGGGTATTAAACAGATATCCAAAGAGAACTACTCACGGTTTGAAAGAAAAAGTATTATTTTTTATTTCATTCAAACAAACCGCCTACAGAAATTAAATTGAAATCATAACATGCACTACGAAGCGGCGCCAAATCTAAATAGTTTCGATTACAAGGATAGAGATCCAAGGGAGTGAAAATTCTTGTTCTTGTTCCAAGTTGAGAATGCCAAGCAAAAAACTACTTTTTATTTCACCACTCATGACGCTAAATACAAGACATTCATTTAGTATAGATCTACGGGTTTTAAGAGAGGGAGAGAGGAATAAGTTTAAAACGATTCACATTCGAGGGAAGTTGAAAAAGGCATATCTAGGACACCACACAACACTATTCTAATGGTGGGCGTACCAAGGAAGTGTACAGAAGTTTAGTAAAAAGGGGACTCCTTTCTCCAACGTTTTATGATGCCATTTGTTAACTATAGTTGCAACGTGTTTAACAAAAGTAGTTTTTTGGTCAACGGATGACAATAGTTGATTAACAATGAAGTAAGCATGAGCAGAGTGGGATGATCTGGAAAAACTCGTTGGTAAGTATAATATTGTTTTTGGCTTTTATCGAGGTAGTTATTTTCGTGGTAAATGTGAACTTTGGTTTCATCAATATTACCCTTGGTTATTGGAATTACATGGAAATTGTTGGGACCGATAGTGGAGATTAGGGAATTTAGTTAATTGTTGGAGCTGTGTTCTCGGAGATAAATTGGTGGTGGTTGTGGTTGGTTTTCTAGTTTTTCATTTGTTGTATCATCTATATTTGTGAGTAGTACAAATCGATTTTGGGATAAAAAAGGGTTTTGATTTTCTTGGGCTTTCCAAAATTTGAAAGTTTCTTATTTGCTTGCTGAGAGCTTGACTTACGCTTAATTTATACGTAAATATATATACCAGTATATATTGGCGCTTTTATTTTTCGCTCAATTATAAGAGATTGCGTTTGGGAATAAATATTATTTCCATTCTGAATATTGCATGTGCGTTGCAGCGGGATTCCTCAATTCCATTGAGAATGTGTTGGTGGTTCAAGTTGGAGCGACCAAGCCGAAGCCGTACAACCATTTTTAACTCTATACAGCAGCTCGATGCAGGAAGGATTGGTTTCGTTCTTGAGGGGTTAGTAGCAACATAACAGCGTGGAGTATTAATCCAGTCCAAAATTTTCCTATGAGACAGGTGTTTGCTTAATATTTTATGTATATCAATCTTTTTTAGGAAAGAAGATGTGTGTAGTAGTTCTTTGGCTTCTCACTTATTCCCAAGTGTGACTAGGTGTCCACATTATTTTAATTTTGTCACTGTGTTGGATCAGTATTTCACGAATTAATGTTACCAGGAGACTTTCTGGAGCGCGGCAATAGATGAGTAGCTGTCTGTGCAAATCGCGAATTTGCCTTTTATGGTTGATGCGAATTCTACACCCTTCAAAACCGCGGAAGCTTGAGCTGTGAAAAGAGAGCAGAAGTGATTAAGATGTGCAGCTGCGATGGTGTTGCCGTTGTTATCGACTACTGCGAGGGAAGTGTGTGCTGTGTTCCGATTTAGACCCATCTGTGAAGATAAATTTCCAGTGCTTACATTTCAGCTCTTCGTAATATTCTAGGGCGAATTTTTGGTATACGGTATGTGCTATGGAGTGTTTGTCGTATTTATCAAATCTTAGAAGAAATAAGGTCCGAATGAGGTGCCACGGAGGAGTTTTATTGGGAATATTTAGTATTGGCGATTTTGATAAGTCCATCTGCTTGGCATAGTTGATGCATCTAATAAGGGTAGATTCGCGACTGAAGTTACATTTATAATGTATGGTGTTTTTGACATTGTGGTAAAGGATGTTGTTGTTGCAGCAGAGGAGTTAGAATTACTCTCATCGTGTTATATATAGCACGATCAGAGATCGATGGCAGCCAAGCTTCTGTTAATAGAAACTTAAGAGGCAAGAAACTTAAGTATGCACGAATGCTCCTGCGAACTGCAGTGTGGTATGGTGGGCAGACTCTCTTAATATTTCTTTTCGTACATTGGCCATAGATTGAAAGACTATAATCAATTTTTGATAAAATAAGTGACCTTGTTACCTTGATTAGTGTTAATACGTCAATTAGACTATGCTTAGAAGAAATTTCTAACATAATTACAATGATCCTTAAATGTAAGTTTTAGTCGAAAATTAATCCTAGGATATTAAAATAATCGACTTGTTTGATATCTACATTATTAAATATTAAGCCTTTCTAAGTTATTACAACTATTGCTTCTGAAAATGTATAGAGTTTTGCATTTATCGTATGAAATTCTAGCGCCTGAACCTGCAGAACAGAGTGAAATGTCATTTAAAATCTCACGAAACTTATTATTGGTTACATTTAAGTTTTTTGAGAACAAGCCACATAATGCGCTTGGAAACTATTTTTTCCAATATTTTCTCCATGCATGGAAGAAGCGATATAGGTCTGTAACCGTGGATTTCTGTTGTGGATATATTACGTTTGGGAATATAAATGATAGAAGCACATTTCCATGCTTGCGGTATATACCTTGTGCAAGTATGTTATTATAATGAGATACAAGTGTACTTTGTATGTTTAATGGAAGGTGTTTGATTGTTGGTTAGCAAAGAAGGCGGTCTTTTCATTCAATGACGCTAGTGCAGCTTCAAACTCGTATTGAGAAATTTCGGACTCAATTTGATTCGCATCGAAGGATGGGTTGTAATGTCCGGAGTGTGCTATTTTTGGATGAAATTAAGTTAGATTGGAAGTTAGAGTTGTGGGAGTAATTATACCTAGTGGATGCAGTTTAATTGATTATATCTTTAGGAGAGAATATGTGACCGTTATTGACTTGATAAATTGGATGTTATTGTGTTTGTATGAGCTTGAAAGACGTTTTATGTCTGACAATTTTCTTTTTTGGATTTGATAAGGGAGTGTTGGTTCCTGGGAGTTTTTCAAGGCTTGCCCTTTTGCATTCTCATGATTTTTTCTTGAACTGTGCTCGATTTTCTATAGTTAATAAAGTTACAAGTGGTTCTGTTCCGTTTATATTCGAGCTAGAGAATTTGCTTTGCAGTTCGTAATATCGAAAGCCCAGAGCTCCAACTGGGTACACCAGCTTTAACAAAATGATGACTGGTTTGAGGAATTGCAAAGTGCGCTGCGTGCCGTAATCCTTTAGTTTACACTGCTGTTTCTTTATTGATAATATAAGATACAAATGTACAAATAAACATTTGTGAGAGCGATGGAATTTTACCCAGTTAGCTTTATCGGTGATAGATTTGGGTTTTGGTGTTGAATTTTTTAATAGCTGTTGATATAGCGATATCAGTGTTTAATGTGAAATGGTCACTGCCGTAAAGGTTTGAAAGTGTTTTGTAGGTTAATTTTGGTGCAATAGCACTGGATCATAATGCCAAATTTATGTGTGTGAGATTATTGTGTGTGGAAAATAGGGGTGAGTAAACCATCATTTAAAACCATGAGTGTGAGATAAGACAATGACTTCCAGGATTTTGCTCCATGATTGCAAAATAGAGGAACCCCATAGTGGACTCCAAGCATTGAAATCTCCTGCGATAATAAACGTGAAATTGTTTTAAAATATTAATATCCTGGGAAGTAAAGACTTGTTGTGGTGAAATGTAAATATAAATTATGGTAAACTTAAATTTAAAATCTATTTCTAGTACGATTGTAGCTGTACAATGATTTGATTTTAATTAATCGTTCTTATTTCATATAAATTTTATGTTACAAGGTATATCGTATAAAAATTGAGCCGCCCTAATGTTTCAATTATTATAAAGGGCATCGCAACAATAACAACACAAAGTAAATGTTAATTTCATTAGTTGCGTTTTGTTCGTCTTAGTCCGCTATGGTCCTCTAACGTAGTGTTCTTGTTGTTGTTCTAACTCATCGAACCATTTTACTGATGCGAACAGATTTATATATATACATACCTGCATATGTAAATAACAATTAGGTTTTTTGGCTCTTTATCGTTTTAACGACAGCATCAAAAAAAAATAAGACAAAGGTTTTCAAGAAGTCAAGGGAAAATCAAGCGATAACTGCCGTGCTGCTTAGATCGTTTTTATTAAGATAGTGACCTGTCTCAGCATTAATTAGTTAACTTAAATAAATAAAGTTCTTGTTTAAATTCATCACAATTGAAATCGGGACTTAAGTGTTTTATTTTGTGGCTGGCTCAGTGAGCCAAAATAACTCGTACAATTGGAGTTTGATTTTAATGAATAATGTTTTGAGGTGTTGTTGGTATCTTTTATAGCATTGTCTTTTACAATTGAAGAAAAAGAAAGAGTAGAGTCATTGATGTTGTAGTGGCTGTTCTCTTACAAGGCGGATAGCATTGCGCATAGAACATTGTTTTTAATTTTTGTTTTTAGAATCTCTTTTGCTTGTAAAAATTTGGGACAAGTTTTGTGCGAGGGTGAGCCGGTTTCCAATCAGTTAGTGCAAAGAGAGCGAGTGCTTGGTGGAATTGCAATTAACGCAAGCTGGAGATTTTTTGCAGTATTTAGCGATGAGTCCCAGCAATTGAAAATTCTTGCACCGCATGGGATTGGGAATATACTCTACCGTTTACTGTACGCCAAGAAATTTAAAATTTTACCGGGATATAATAAAGGTTAAACGTGAGCAAGACCACGCCACTGGGTACAGTTTTATTTTCAATGGTTTTGTTAAACTTATATGCCGAAATTACTCCTTGTGAAGATATTTCTTTGACGATTTCACCCTCAGCTATGTGCTTAAGATATGGGGCGTACACCGTACCTTTGGTGCAGTTCAAGTTTTCATGGAACTTGGCCCTATGGCACAGATTCCATGGAGTTCTTTTGCAGCGAGGAACTTTTCTGTTTCTGGGCGTCTTTAACGAAGAGTAAAAGATTGCCATCTCGAAGTTCAGTAACTGTTATGTCTTTGCTGACTAAAAGCAATTACTTTTGGACAGCAAAACATGAATAGTGTGAAAGGGGTCTGTTCTCCTGAATGGAAGACAACACTATTTTGCTTCGTTACTGCGGAGAGAGAAGGAAAGTCCGTAAAAGTTTTATAAGCTATTTTTTCTTTTTTGGGGACTTTGCCGAGTAAGGCAAAAGGTTGTCAACTAAGTTAGTTGGCTTAGGGGCCATACCTTTGCTATTTATATCACTTGTTTGTTGTTCACTTGCAGTCAGTCAATACAGTTTGTATGCAGCGAGCAACTCATCTTTATGACATACATAGCAAAATATAAAACCACTGTATTACAATGAAATAACACATTTTTTGAAGGAAAATTGAAAAAACTTTAATTCAAAAACAAAAAACCAAAGAGAAACTTAACTTCTTCATATAACAAAAACTTTTACAAAAAGATCCTCAAAAATACGTCAAAAAGGTTTGTGTGCAAAATTAGTTAGTAAAGGGAAACTCATTATTTTCGAAGGTTTACTAGTATATTATGTAATATTCAATAATTAGTGGGTAAGCCTTTGTGTTTTATAGCCGCTTATAGTCTGTTTTGCATTGAAGACACCATGTTCATGGTCACGCTCGGCGGTATTTTCCCCCCACTCTTCTAAAAGGACTTCTTTTAAGTCCTTCTTTACCTCTAATCTCTTGTTTTCTGATTTGGCGTCCAGATGGTCCCACAAATGATCAATAGGATTAATATCTGGCGACTGAAGTAGGTGTTTTAAGTTGACTTTTGACTTTATAAAAGAGCAACTCCTTGACAATAAGCGCGGTGTGCTTTGGATCGTTGTCTTGCTGGAATACAAATGACTCCGCAATCCCAAGATTTGCAGCACCTCAAATATACGAACCGATCCATTATATCATCGATAAGAACTAGTTTGCCCACACCAGGGGTGCCATACACCCCCAAACGAGTGTCCATCATATTTTGTGGCTCAAGCTCAGAATTTCCTTTTTGCCATACCTTGGCACGTCCATCTGATCCGTGAATGTTAAATTTGGTTTCGTCAGAAAAAAAATGTCTTCCAAAAGTTCTATTCAGCTGTTTCATATTGTTTTCGAACAAAAGTATTTTAATTTATAATATAATTCTGATATTAATTATGATATAAATATGATATCATATATGAGAGGTATAATTTCATCATATATGATAATCACATTTAATATAATTATGATATTCACACATGATATAATTATAATTTGTATATGATATTGTAATTGTATTATATATGATATTATATGGTTTGTTGGGATTATTATTATATCTTACACCATAATTAATTATGAATGCAAGGTGTTGGGGGGAATGAGTACTAGCTACAGAGGCTTTCGACTCGAAGAGAAAAGGATTTTATAGAGAGAAGCATTTTGGAGATCAAGCCCGTGGCAGGATTTTAATCTGCGGCCCTTGCGGTGTGAGTCTAGCGTGCTTACCACTAGACCACAGAGGGCGGCTATGTATAATATAATTATATAATATATGGCAATATAAATACATTTGATGCACATCATTTTTGACGGACAATATACATTGCTTAACTCATCTTAAGTGAAAATGCCAAAGACTTTGGTTCAGTAGAAAAATTCAGCGCTTTCAAATATGAAAAAAATTCTACAAAAACTGAAAAATAAACTGCAAAGTAAAACAAATCAATGTGCTTAATTTAATTATACAATAGAACTGTGGAACGAAGAAGTACACATGAAGTTGGGTTGGTTTATAAACAATTTATTTTCTTTCGTTATGTTAAATAGAAGATATTTCTCAATAAAATATCCTGATAACTTTTTCAGTATACATGACAAAGTATATCAAATTGAAAATATAACAAGATATAATTCGTTTACCGTATCAGGATATGAAGTTTTAAATGTGGAAGATTTACTGAAACACTGCATTTAAGAGTTATGTTAATCAAAATATGGGTATATACTATACTAAATGAATTCAACTAGGCTTCATTTCGGTCAGGTATCATAATGATATCTATCATATATGATGTCAAATATGATAACTATCAACTGATATCATATTTTACTATCATACTGATATCATATTTTACTATCATGCTGATATCATATTTTACTATCATATACTCGTATATCATATATGATAACTATCATACTGATATCTTATGCACATTTTGTGTTGGCGAAAACGAGAAACTAGATGTAAGCAGTATCACACTGCTACGTGTAAATGCAGTCGTAATGTATTTTCTTATGTGATTAAATGTAGAGCTACCGGCAGCGCAACTTCGGGAAGATGGTTACCCTCGAATAAATTTGCCTAATAGTTATTTAGCCAGTAGAGCTGAAAAAATAATGCGATTTCGTCCGCTTGGAAACCTTTTATTCGCCGACAGGATGCTTCAGACACATCGCTTGAAATGTATGGCTTGTACCATTTTAAGAGAAGATAACCCCGATAAAATACAAATTTTAAATTAATTATAAAATATTGGTGTTTTATTTTTATTTGAAGTACCCTGTGTAAATATAGAAAACAATTTTTCTCGTCTCGTTTGTTTGTGTTTTGTCTTTGACTTACTCGTGTCAACACATTTGCTATCCACTTTTATCTAACGGTATCAAGGTGAAAAAATGATGACGTGAAACGTCGCCAGTGAAATATCTTATTCTAGATAATCTTTCTATAAACGTCTTCTTGCGGATTTGGCGACAATGGTAAATGGCATTACGGAGTACTTTACGAATGGCTTCAGTACAGCAAACTTTTCCAACCTCATTTTCCATGATATTTTAGATTTTTTTGCATCTTGTGCACGATACTCCTATTTTCCTTGGGTGTGCATGTACTTGGCTGCCCAGATCTTGGCTCAGTCTTATTGCTTTATTCTGCTCTGTACCTTTATGTTGTTTTTTGGATGGTTGCAGGGCTTATTCCAACTATTTCCGAAATTTTTCTTCGAGTATTGTGCTCGTTGTACTGTTTTATTATTAAATCTCTGGAGACAATTATTTTGCTCATGTTGCCATTTAAGGTATTTTTATTTTTTAACGTGTCTTTTCCAATGATTTGACCAAAGTTTTATAAAAAACTGAAGATCTCAATCAAAACTTAAAAAAAAATTGCTCGAAGCACCACTTGTCACCTTGCACGCGAAGACCACAATGAACTGTGCATTTTGAACACAAACTTTTTGACTACATTTCTGTACCTATCAGAAAAACATCTGCTCGCAAATCTAACGGTGTTTTGAAAACCGGTTATTCTAACATGAAGCTGGAAGCTAACATAGTAGACAACAAAACCAAAAATAAAAGACATCAATTGCGCACAGGGTGCGCGAAAAATTAAAAAAAGTATATCAACGTTTTTTTTATTAAATAAGAAAAACGTGGGTGGGTGGCAGTGACAGAACTGCACTGTAGTAGAAGCACAGACTTAGAGGGAATTTACACAAAGTGGAAAAAGAGTTGATAGCCGGTCTGCTCGCAACGAGTGTTAGCCAAAGACTGTTTATGTACATATACGAGGTGTGATAAAAAAATAACCGTTATTGTGTGACAAAAAAAAAAAGTATTTATTTATTCATCAACAACTATCTTGTCCCCTTCAAAGTAATTCCCCTCAGATATAATACACTTATGCCAGCGTTTTTTCCAATCCTCGAAACACTTCTGAAACGCTTTTTTTGGTATCGCCAACAGCTCCTGTTTCGATTTTTCTTTTATCTCCTTAATCGTAGCAAAACGCTTTCCTTTCATCGGTGTCTTCAGTTTTGGAAAGAGGAAAAAGTCAGCGGAGGTAACGCTTTTGTTTTTGGCCAAAAAATTACGCACAAGCATCGATGTGTGAGCTGGTGCGTTATCGTGGTGCAAAATCCATGATTGGTTTTTCCACAATTCTGGGCGTTTCTGACGAATTGCTTCTCGCAAACGGCGCATAACTTCAAGGTAGTATTCCTTGTTGACCGTACGACCTTGTGGCAAGAATTCATGATGCACCACGCCATTGCAATCAAAGAAAACTGTCAGCAAAACCTTTACGTTCGACCGAACTTGACGTGCTTTTTTCGGTCTTGGCTCATCTGGACGTTTCCATTGGGATGATTGGGCTTTGGTTTCAATGTCATAGCCATACACCCACGATTCGTCACCAGTTATGATCTTTTGAGGAAATCTGGATCGTCGTTGACGATGTTCAACAGCTCCTGAGCGATGTCCATGCGACGGTGTTTTTGCTCAAAATTGAGCAATTTTGGAACAATCTTCGCTGCCGCACGTTTCATGCCTAAAACATCCGTAAAAATTGCTTGGCATGAGCCGAACGATATGCCAACATCATCAGCAACCTCTCTGATAGTGATTCGATTTTTATCCAAAATCATTTTCTTCACTGCGTTTATGTTTTCATCGGTTGTTGACGTGCTCGGGCGACCAGGACGAGCATCGTCATTGACATTTTCTCGGCTTTCCTTAAACCGGTTATACCACAATTGAACTTGTGTTCTGCTCATAGTAGACTCGCCAAAGGCCACAGTCAACATTTCAAATGTCCTTGCGCATTTAATTTCATTTTTTACACAAAACTGAATACAGTTTCTTTGATCCATTTTTTCGAATAGTACAAAATCGAAGAGCACACCAAAACACGACTAACCTTTTTATCTGTCAAAAACAAACTGACAATCCAAAATGGTTGGTATTGCCAACATATATAACAGACATGTGTACCAACATAACAGAAAAAAAAATGCGAACATCGAACATACGTAACTCACGAAAAGATGAAAATAACGATTATTTTTTGATCACACCTCGTATATATATATATATATATATACTAGCTGACCCGGTCCGCGTTGCTGGCCCTAAGCAAACATTAGTGTTGTATTACCACACGATTTAAATAGAGCTTTTAACGAAATTTACGGCCTTTAAATAAAAATCCTTGGAATACCTATCATAAAGTTTTTTCACAGAATAACTTACATATGATGAAGATATGGGCTCAATCAAAAAAGAAACACATGTATTTAAGGCAAATTGGAAATTATATTTCTTTATTACTTCATCTTAAGGCCAGCGGATAAACAATGTTTTTTGTTTTTTTATTTGGTGTAAAAACGTATAAATTTTTTGGCGTGCCAACTCGGGACCAAGCCACATACAACTGGCCGTGTGAAAAAGATGAATTTTCAAAAATTAAGAGAGCAATAGTCAATGATTGGCCTTGTGCTTTGTTTATGGTAATAGCAAAGGCAAGACGCAAAGGGAATTGGAGCCGCTTGAATTGGAATGTTAAATCGTTGGAAATCATCGGAATTCGTGGAATAAGTATGTCTTCGCCTTTGAATTTTCCACCGATGATTGTTGCCTCGATTAAATTTGGTGAACAGTTTTTGATGGTCAATCTGGTTCCGTTGCATAACTTTGGTGCGTTTAAGTTGCGAATAAGAATTACGGGTGATCCAACCTTTAATGTTAGTACATGCGGTGGCTTTCCGGGTGGTTCTAATGAATTCAAAAATTCAGTGGGATAATTGACGGCTTGTTCTTCATCCATTACTGTGTCGATCGATTTGTATTTGATTATTTTGCCGGGCAGTTTCATTGAATTTGCTCATTGAGCTTGTTGACATCATCATTTTTTGGTGCCAAAATTGCACGTTCGCACAGCCAATCCGGATTTTTGTAGGAGGTTGTTAGACTTGGGAATACCTTGTCGGCAACGGCATGAATATTCATTTGCATTTGACAGAAGTTAGGCGGGAACGAAATCTCGTTCGTGGCGCGATCAATTGGAATTTATCCATTTCCGATGTCCAAAAGTTGTTTTGAGAATGTTTGGGCAGACGGGTCTTGCAACAAATGCGCACACATGTTCGTCGATAGCGTGACTTTCTCGACTGGGTTCCAAAGATATGAAGCTTTCAAGCATACGTTCAGCTCATCTGCGGGCATACATCTTGGAATAACGGGCAAAGTTTGGCGGAAATCACCAGCAAGAAGAATAAGAGCGCCTCCCATCGGTTGGTTGTTTCCTTGAAAATCACGTAGAGTCCGGTCAAGCGCTCGAGCAATTTCTTATGGGCCATTGTGCATTCGTCCCAAATGGTAATTTTGCACGTTTTAAGGATTGTGGCCATGCCGGAGTTTTTGCTGATGTTGCAAGTTGGTGTTTCTGCCTGGTTCAAATTCAATAGAAGTTTCAGTGCTGAGTGTGCAGTGCGTCCGCCGTTCAATAGCGTTGATGCAATTCACGATGATGCCACTGCGAGTGCAATCCAATTCTGCATTCGAACCGACGCCAATATTAAATTGATGAGGAATATTTTGCCTGTTCCTCCTGGTGCATAGAGGAAAAAAAGTCCGCCATTTCCGTTTGTTACCCGTCGCATGATTTTTGCGTAAGCAGTTTTTTGATAAACAACCAACCGTCTTGTTTGAGTTTCCACATATTGTTGTTGCTGGTTGACATCGAAGTGCTGTTCTCGCACCAGGTCTCTGTCTTGAACACTGTTTATGTCCCGTATCGGAGCCGGCATTCCAAGTTGAATAAGGACTTTGTTGTTGATGGATATGCACATGTCCTCAATCAGCAGTAGAGTTTGGTTGAAAATCTCGTCCGAATTGCCTGAGAATGTCTTCACCTAAGCTTTCGCGATGCGTTTCCTACAGTTCTCGTGGATTAGATGGTGAACACGTTGTTAAAATTATCGCAAAGTGCATATTTGTTTTGGGTGACACGTGAGTGACGCCTCTGTTAGCGTTGTGTTCCAATGCTGATCACTTTCAAGCAGGCCCAATCGGAAACACGCTTCTCTATAAGTCTGACATTCATTTCCATGGATGGTTTTCAAGGCGGCGAATGATGTTGGACCTTTGATCGTATGCAATAACAAAAGCAAATAATAGCATTCAGCATTATTCGGATGAACGGTGTAGACACGTCCCAAAGCATGAGAAGAATGCACACCAGCATATTCTGCGACAATCGCACCATGCTTTCTTCTCATGAACTTCTTCGACGACGTGTTCCAAGTGTAATATTTGGGAATTTCAGGATATATTAAAGTCTTGGCGAAATTGTCGGTTGCACACAATTCAAAGAAAGCGGTGAGAGTGGTGTGTGGCGGCTGTTCGGCTCTATTTTCAGCTCTTCGCTCGGTGAAATAAACACGATGGCCATTTTCCAAATGAACAGCTAGATGTTGAACTGTTGGATATCGCTCGTGGATGTTGAATGAAAGTATACGCCAAACTGCTTCATTGCTGCTGATGTAACGCCCCATCTGGAATTGCGTGATTTCGTCAGTTTGATTGGCAAGCCCGAATACTGCCATGTCGCTGCCTTTGTTGATGTATTTGCAAATATATTTGATCGACTTCACCGAATTACAGTACTCAACATTGATGTGGGCATCAAACATTTTTGAAAGCAGCGGTGAGTAGGGCACGATCCATCTGTTATCGACGTCAACATCTACATTGCGCATTTTAATTGTACTTGTGTATCCACCGTCATCCACCTTTCTTCGGCGTGTGGCAGGCCTCGCTTCTGCCATTCAACCGAGTACATCCAGCACTGAGTTTCGCCAAATATGTGATTTTTGGTGATGATATCCATCAGTCTTGTCAACTTTTGTTTGAATACTCGGGCGAGAATATCGTGTCTATGTGTTGAACTTTGGCCGGTAAATAAAAGGTCGGTGGTGTCTTTCCATGCTAGGTTGCATGTGAAAGTGATGAAGAGGTCTGGCCGTCCATACTTGCGCACGCATGTCATAGCATCTTGAGCGTACTGATGCATGTGTCGTGGACTACCTGTGTATGTCGCTGGCAAGATCACCATTTGGCCGATATTCGCAGCGTTTCCATCATTGGCGATCGCATCACGCAAGTGGACATATTCTTCGACGCGTAGCTTTTGCTGATTCAACCGAATGAAGAGCAGACGTTCACTTTCAATTTTCGCATACATGTCGACAATGAATTGATGGAAGACTTCACGACATTTCAACAAATAATTACATTCGTTTGGCCTGATCATAAGGCGATAGGCATTAAAGTCCATACAGGAAACTTTTTTTGTCGACTCTTCATTTGAGTTGGGGTTCATCTGCATTACGTTGAAATGATACCCATCCTCACCCCGTGGAGAAAGCACTGGATATTGTAGTGCATCATACGATCGATGAGTTTCCGCAATGCTTTGAACACTTGCATTCCGGCGATGGATGATGATATCGCGTCGCTCGAAGTCTGTGCCGACTATAACAACTGCCACGTCACCTATCACCGGTGCATTGAAGTGCCGCTCATGCTCACCAGCCGGTGTCTTGTCAGCTCTTATCACAACCGTATAATCATCTGCCGGCATCTGGTCTAGGGCTGTTTAGAATAGACGGATGAGGCTGTTGTGTTCGTGTAACATAGCTTGAAGACTCGAAACGATTTCCCGTCTGACTTCAGTACTGATTGCGCAACGCTGTTCAACTTCTGTAGCTTCATTACCAGTGAAATAAATTGGGAGGAACTTGGCATCATCATTGGGAAGTGGGAACAACGATCCAATTCTGTGGTAGATTTGGCCTTGCACTTTGAAGGTGGGCATGTAACCGGCGTTGTTGATGATATTAATTGCTCCGAAGGACGTCATTTGAAAGCATGAGCTGTACTTTCGGATGTTTTGAAGGAAGTGCTCGGAAATCGGATTGGCTCTAGAAATGTAACTTTGTAGGGATTCAGGCGGCTCAATCATTGGTGGCAAAACAACTTTACCGTTCGAACAACACATTCCCGGGGATTCCTTAGTGAACATCAGAGCACGACAATGTAAGCAAACTTTGTCCATTGCGCCAATCACTACGTCCTTGTGATTGCGGTAGTCATCGTCCCTATTGTAGTGAAATGCCGCCAACTTTAATTCGATTCTTTCTCTTGATCGAGCCATTCGGGAGCGATTGGCAGCAAGTCTTTCGACATGCTGTTGGGGTGTCTCAGCAGCTCTAGATGAAGATGCACTGTCACGCATTTGCTGAAGCCGTGATTCGCGTTCTCTTTCCGTTTCAGCGGCTCTAGACGTAGATGCCCTTTCGTGATTTTCCTGAAGACGTGATTCGCGTTCCTCAGCTGATTCAGCGGCTCTTCTTTCCCTCTGCTTCCGTGTTGCGGTGTTTTTTTTTAGCAATGGCTGTTTTTTTTTGTGGCTTTTAGTAAACTGTAATCGTGCAAAAGGAACAATGATGTACTTTCGGATGTTTTGAAGGAAGTGTAAAATAAATATATGTATATGTCATTGGTGGTACAATATGAAAATTAGATTTTGCCACGCCCCTACACCCACAGACCGAAAATCAAAAATCAGACTTCACAGTGTCACCCGCCTGAACATTTTGAAGATTCCCTGAAAATTTCATCGAAATCGGCCCAGTCGTTTTGGAGTCCATACGTTACATACATACACACATCCTGTTTTATATATATAGATATTAACGTTTTGTGTGAACTATGCGCAAAATACATTTCAGTGTGCGAAGAGGTAATATTTTCCCACAAATCGATGCAGCCAAATTTTTATTTAGTGATTTTTGCTTAATTCTATCTCCATACGATTTTCAAATGTTGATGTGAGTTCAGTGTTTAAATATTTGTGAGTAGGGCTGAAGTAAAGATTATGTATAACACCGGATTTCACCAACACCATCCCGGAGATACCCTCCGTTATATAATAATATTTAGTAATAAGTTTATTTTATTGTTACGAAATTGCCCTCTTGACAATTTACTCTGTTACAAAATTGCCCTCCTGACAATTCCTCTAACTCTCTGTACTCGGACTCGTACCGCTGGATTGTGTAGTAATCAAACAATCGCTGGTTAAATTAAAATAATTAGCTTTATTTAATTATTGCTATTTACACATTTAATATTAGGCTTAAAGTTTACTTAGTTATGATTTGCACTTTATTTAACACTTTATTTAATAAGTAATTTCATCACTTTGCACAATTACAAATACTGCTGCTTTGATTATAATGCTAGATGCACACACTTTTACGGTCTCTGATCTACTGTCCTCGAGTTTGAACAGTCTTGTCGCTTTTATAGTTTTCGAATGGTTGGTGTAGAAACTTCTACGCTATTCTCGTAGTTTCTAGAAGCTTCTATCCTCTTCGACAGAAGTCGAGAATATTCTTTTTGATATTACCGGCAGATGGTTCTTGAATAAACTTTTATTCGAATAGTTCGCATCTTGACTCACAGGGGCACTCATTCTCCAGATGGGATCCTAAAAGTATGCAATCCCTTTTCACTGAGCTATCACGTTTCACTGCCCTCCGCTTAAACTTGTTCGTCCCGAACAAGGATAGTACTGCAACCTTTATAAGGAGATAACCTCTCTAAATGAACGACTTTCATTTTGCTCCTGGCCTTTCTCGCCAACTGGATGCGGTATACTACATCGTTGAGCCGCTTTATCACCTTATAAGGGCCTTCCCAGTGTGTTTGCTGTTTTGGTGATAATCCCTTTTTCCTTTGCGGATTATGAAGCATAACTAGCTGCCCTTCCTGAAATCCCCTTGAGTTTGCTCTTACATTATATCTGGCTTTCATTTTATCATCTAGTTGTGTACGATTTCTGCTGTTTCCATGAATTTGATTCAGCTTTTCGCGTTTTTCAGGTATACAACTGCTGCATCGAAGTACTGTAGATTACTTTTAGTCCATTCTTCGTCTGCTTATCTACTACTATTCCTCGCTTATCACACTGTCAGCAATTAGGAATCTGACTTTCCGTTCGATCTGAGAAACGAGGATTCTGGGGCTGCATGTTGTGGGAGTCAAATCTTGCCCCTCGAGACTGACTCCATTTTGTTAGTCGACAGCTTAAAAACATCATCCAATTCCCTGCCTTTGCGGTCCCACATGCGAGTCTGATGGAGAACGTTTGCGTTTCGTCCGACAACCACGAGCCGCGTATCCAACCTCACTGGAGGCAAGGCACTTGCCCGTGCAACCCTGTCCACTTTCAACTTGCACCTGACGGGCTCTGCATACTGGCTGGCACACCAAGGCCGCTATCTCAAACGTTAAATCGCCAGCCACTGTTTCCATACATGTAGCTTTTGGGATTGTCATCGCTGAATAGTCCATTTCCGCATCGGGAATACCACATACGAAAGTATCCATCATACTTCTCTCTGCAATCTCGCCTGGACAGGCAAGATGGGGAAAACATTCCACCTCCACCACAACCTGTTGTGGAGATTTCCCACTCCTCTGCTGAACGGCATTCATCACGTTTTCATAACAGTCTCTCTCACCCCCTGCGATGGTCACCAGTACATCAGCACCTTTCAATGACATAGCCAGCGGTGCCAGTACTTCCCGATTACTCCAACCATTTGGGAAAGCGGTAGCCTCAAACTGCTTCCTGAAGATGCCCAATGGCGTGGTAGCATCATGGGGTGGCATAGGCAATACACCCTCCTGTATTAGGTGCATCGTTTGTCTTATTTGTTTGAAACTTCTACGCTATTCTCGTAGTTTCTAGAAGCTTCTATCCTCTTCGACAGAAGTCGAGAATATTCTTTTTGATATTACCGGCAGATGGTTCTTGAATAAACTTTTATTCGAATAGTTCGCATCTTGACTCACAGGGGGCACTCATTCTCCAGATGGGATCCTAAAAGTATGCAATCCCTTTTCACTGAGCTATCACGTTTCAATATGTTACAGTTTGGATGTAACCTTTTATTATAAAAGTATCAGTATAGCAATATCTCACTCCATTAGACATATCTTGGCAGCTGAGAACATTTTGTTAGGATACTCAACTTCCACCAAATGACGAGACTGGAGAAAGATCGAACTCATTCACCTAGTATAGTTATTTGATTAGTTCAATTGAATTCATGCATCCATATACCACACATTATAAACCAAAAAAAAAATTAGTGAAATTGATTTAATGCTGGTTTTTTACAGTTCCAAAATATGATTTGTTTGTTTTCGTTATTTGGATACTAAATAATTCACATCTTATATCAAAATTTATATGAAGAGAACGTCATTTTATATCAGAAAGTTTCGAAAAAGTAGTAGGTTTTGAATTCCAAGACCCTGCGGGCACAGTTATATTGAAACGTGATAGCCCAGTGAAAAGGGATTGCATACTTTTAGGATCCCATCTGGAGAATGAGTGCCCCCTGTGAGTCAAGATGCAAACTATTCGAATAAAAGTTTATTCAAGAACCATCTGCCGGTAATATCAAAAAGAATATTCTCGACTTCTGTCGAAGAGGATAGAAGCTTCTAGAAACTACGAGAATAGCGTAGAAGTTTCTACACCAACCATTCGAAAACTATAAAAGCGACAAGACTGTTAAAAGTCGAAGACAGTAGATCAGAGATCGTAAAAGTGTGTACAGCAGGCATTTTAATCGAAGCAGCAGTATTGGCAGTATTTGTAATTTTGCAAAGTGATGAAATTCATTATTAAATAAAGTGATGAAATTACTTATTAAATAAAGTGACTAATGATTTGTGAAATAAAGTGCAAATAATAACTAAGTAAACTTTAAGCCTAATATTAAATGTGTAAATAGCAATAATTAAATAAAGCTAATTATTTTAATTTAACCAGCGATTGTTTGATTACTACACAATCCAGTGGTACGAGTCCGAGTACAGAGAGTTAGAGGAATTGTCAGGAGGGCAATTTTGTAACAGAGTAAATTGTCAAGAGGGCAATTTCGTAACAATTGGTGTCAGAAGTGGGATTGTGTATCTGTGATAAACAATGGTTAAATTTGAAAAACTGAGATTGGAGCAGCTCAAGAAGGAGCTTGAGCGTTTAAATTTGCAAACACAAGGGCTTAAAGCGGAGCTGCAGGTGCGATTAAGAAGCGCTTTAGAGGAGCAGGGTATAGATGTCGATGAGCATGAATTCCAATGTGAAGAGGCAACGACATCTCGACACGAAGAAACACCGCAAGAAACTAACACGGGTAACTTTGACATGAGCGCACTTATCGGGATAATGCAATCCTTTAAACAGGATATGCAGCAGTTACATCAAAGATCTCAAGCAGCCGAAGAGAGAATGCAGCAGAGAGATGAGAAGATGCAGCAGCAGTTACAACAAAATTCTCAAGCAGCCGATGAGAAGATGCAGTTGCGAGATGAGAGGATGCAGCAGCAATTACAACAAAATGCTCAAGCTGTAAAGGAACAGTTACAACAAAATGCTCAAGCTGTCAAGGAGGAAGTCAAAGAGCAATTACAGCAGAGTGAAATACGACTCGCTCTATTAGCGGAACAAAACTCACAGCAGATGAAAGAAATGTCCGAAATGGTAGACAGGAAGGTTTGTGAAATTGAGACACGGCAGGAATCGTTCGAAAAATCTGTAGAACAAAAATTCATTGCGAACGAGCAAAAGCAAAACGAATTTAAGCAACAAATAGAGCAAAGAATTCACCTACTTCAGGAAGGTGCATTGCCTGTGCCAGCTTTATCATCAATAAAACTGAAGCCTCCTACCTATGATGGAACCACGACATTTAGCGTCTTCAGAATGCAGTTTGAGACTACCGCTAGCACAAATGGTTGGAGTGCTCGCGAAAAAGTGGCTGCATTAACCGTTTCGTTGAAAGGTGCTGCCGCTGATGTGCTTCAAACTATCTCAGAAAGTGAGCGAGACTGCTATGAAAGCTTGATGAATGCCGTTCAGCGCAAGTATGGTAGTGAACACCGGAAGCAGATGTACCAAGTAGAGCTACGAACACGGGTACAGAAGAGTGGTGAGTCTCTACAACAGTTTGCGGCGGAAGTGGAACGGTTGGCTCATCTTGCCTACCCAGGAGAGATCACTGAGAGGTGTATGATGGACACCTTTGTATATGGCATTCGCGATGCGGAGATAAAGCGTTCTGCAATAACTAATCCGAAAGCTACATATATGGAGACAGTAGCTAGCGCTTTGTTATCAGAGACAGCAGCATTGGTGTGTCGGTCAGAATGCACAGCCCGTCAGATAAGAGTCGAGAACAGACAAAGTTTCACGGGCAAATGCTTTACCTGCGGTGATGTGGGGCACATGGCTCGTGATTGTCAGTTGAGATGGAAACATTATGCAACACACGCTCCGGTAAGATTTCCAAAGTAAGACAAAGTCCGAATTAGGGAATCGGAAAAGATTGTCAAGCCGGGAAATGAACGGAATCCCACAACTGATGGCCCAAGAATCTTCGTTTCTCAGATGGCGCGGAAAAATAACAGCCTAACTGTCAACAGTGTAATAAGCGGAAGAAAAGTTGTGGTAACATTGGATACGGGGGCATCACATTCCATAATCAGAAGGGATCTCGTTCGGGGAATCGAGCCGCTTCAGGGAATAAGTTTGCGTACGGCAACTGGAGATGATGCACCGGTACTGGGAAAAGTTACACGGAAAATCACTATCGGCACCACAACAGTGAAGCACGAGTTTATAGTTGCAGATATTGTGGATGAAGTAATCTTAGGTGTGGATTTCATGATTCGGAATGGATTCACACTAGATTTTAAAAGCCGAGTACTGAAATATGCGAACACCGAAATACCGTTATTTATAGGTGATGATAAGTATGGAGTTGTTAAACATGCCATTGTATCGCGACGGACAAAAATCGCACCCAAGTCAGAGGCAGTTATACGGGCCAAAATGGGCGGAGATGTTGGGAAGCATAAGAGCCGAATCGTACCAGAAAAAGTAGTGAATATTTCAAATACCGCTGAAACCATAGCGAAAAAGAAGGTAAGGTGCCAGAGAATTTCAGCAATTGTAAACTGTGAGAGGCAACCGCGAGTCACGAAAAGCAAGATACGAGCTAATAAAAAGGTACCCGACGATCTAGCGAAAGAATGGTCTAAAGACTCATTTACAGTACTTCCATGCAGCAATTGTATACCTAAAAAACGAGGACAGTTGAATGAAATTCATGGAAACAGCAGAAATAGTACGCAACTGATGGGTGATAAAAGGAAAGCGAGATATGATGTACGAGTAAACTCTAAGGGATTTCAGGATGGGCAACTAGTTATGATTCATAATCCGCAAAGGAAAAGTGGATTATCGCCAAAACTTCAAACACACTGGGAAGGACCTTATAAGGTGATAAAACGGATCAACGATGCTAGATACCGCATCCAGTGGACGAGACATGTCAGGAGCAAAATGAAAGTCGTTCATTTAGAGAGGTTATCTCCTTATAAAGGTTGCAGTACTATCCTTGTTCGGGACGAACAAGATTAAGCGGAGGGCAGTGAAACGTGATAGCCCAGTGAAAAGGGATTGCATACTTTTAGGATCCCATCTGGAGAATGAGTGCCCCCTGTGAGTCAAGATGCAAACTATTCGAATAAAAGTTTATTCAAGAACCATCTGCCGGTAATATCAAAAAGAATATTCTCGACTTCTGTCGAAGAGGATAGAAGCTTCTAGAAACTACGAGAATAGCGTAGAAGTTTCTACACCAACCATTCGAAAACTATAAAAGCGACAAGACTGTTAAAAGTCGAAGACAGTAGATCAGAGATCGTAAAAGTGTGTACAGCAGGCATTTTAATCGAAGCAGCAGTATTGGCAGTATTTGTAATTTTGCAAAGTGATGAAATTCATTATTAAATAAAGTGATGAAATTACTTATTAAATAAAGTGACTAATGATTTGTGAAATAAAGTGCAAATAATAACTAAGTAAACTTTAAGCCTAATATTAAATGTGTAAATAGCAATAATTAAATAAAGCTAATTATTTTAATTTAACCAGCGATTGTTTGATTACTACACAATCCAGTGGTACGAGTCCGAGTACAGAGAGTTAGAGGAATTGTCAGGAGGGCAATTTTGTAACAGAGTAAATTGTCAAGAGGGCAATTTCGTAACAATATTTTCATTATTTAAATCTTGTATTACCAAAGTTTTTTTTCTAATTTTTTCCATACTCCCATCGGAATAGCTTTTGAACCTTATATTATATACATACAAGAACCCCGAAATTATTTAATTGGTTAAGTGAGTTCACGAGACAGGTAGTACAGTAGGTATTATTCTCCAAAGCTATAAAACCGCTACAATTATACGTATGAAACGGGTCAATAAGTCTATCGAGTTGATCCCTATAGACCGATCTCTTTTAGCTCCATCCTTAGGGAAGATTTTAGAAAAAATGATTTCAGCTCTTCTAATGTGGTTCAATCAAAGTATTACATTAATTACTACCACTCAGGCAAGATTTCAGGCCGTATATGTAACAATGACAACTTGTTTTATTTGTCCCGCATAGTTTGTATATCTGCGAACTATTATGTTTCCATCCTGTCAATTGATTATTATTATTTAAATTTCAATATAAACTTTTAAAAATCATTAAGTAAACTTAAACGAATTTATAAAAACGTGCACAGGCTACAAAAAATAACTCATTACAAGCAAAAATTTCTGCTTTTAGTCTAATTTTCATTTGCTCCTCTTTGGATATATTTTTTCATATCTTCTTTCTAACTATCTGTAAGATTTTACCAATGTTTTCAATACGAATGGAATTGAAATTCGTGTAAAACAAAATTTCTTTTTTTCCCAGCTGGTTTACACGATTTACTGCAATATGCTCAAAAGAGGCGTTTCGCCAAAATGCTTGCAGCACACCATTCTCTGCAGCAGTCCTCCTTGCACCGTAAGCGCTGGTAATTCTATATCTTCTCTAATACCAAGTATGAATCTAGTCGCTCTTTCGGTAATAGAGGTCAATTCAGACATATCATTGACCCATCTGTTCAGTCTCTGTGGCAGAGGTTCGTATATTTCAGTGAGTTGTTTTAATTTAAGTGAATAGAAAAAATACCCAAAAAAAAGAGACGATGTATATCTATAAAAAAACAAACAAAAATAAAGTGCCTTTCAGATAAATCAGTGGCGGATCCGTTCAGTATTTGTGGTATAGGTGCATTTCACACATTTCAATGGGTTGTTTGCACTGAGTTGAACAAAGAAAAAAAAGGTCTATAGAAAAAAAACAAAATAGATATGTGAATTTACTTTTAAAGTAATTCAAAAGTTGTTTCTACCTTAATGACTACTCTTCACAGGGTTTGTGTAATGTCACTTCTTCCGTAGATAGTGTATAACTATCAAGTGGCAAGAAAATTGTTTCCGTGTGGTTTCTGAAAAATAAACAAAACCCAATCGAATTAAAAGACAAATACAGTCCAAATAATTTGTGGATTCAATCATTCATCTTTAAAATTAATTCAATTGAAAATATCAGATGCTGGTGGACTGACTCGAATTCGGATGTCTATGCTGAGCCTCGCACATTAAATACCGATAATATTTTAACTCTTGGATTTGAATCACTGTGAGGACTAGATAGAATAAGAATAACTTAAAATGATTGACTTGATTTTATATGACTGCATTGATATGAAATCATTATGCACTTCATTGACTTGAAATCTCTGCTGAGACTACTGCAATCATTTCACTACAATGACTTCAATATATGCAAATTAGTGCAGTAATTAGAAATGATTGAAGAGATTTATCAGTTATTGCATTGCTTTTATTCCATCAATCACTTCATTTTCTTCAATAGCTGCAAATACTTGGAGTTATTTCAAACGTTTTTTGTCAGATTTCAGGCCGTGTCTGGAACAATTTTTTTTTTTTATCAGCATTTATATCTCTCCTACTGGGCATTCAGTATTGCTTCTATTTTATTTAATTAGGAACATGTGTAGAAATTTTCATTAGCATTCATTACATTATGTACACAATTCACAGAGACAAAGATTACGCAATGCTGTGTTCAAATTTGCTTCGTTCTGCGCATCTACGTCACGGTTGACTAACGAGCGAACAGCTGATTTTCTTTTCTATGGTGTTCTTTGCATTTTTAAGAAACATTGCGAAAATTTGTATAGAAAAACGTTTATAATTGGGTCGAAAGTTCTTAAATCGGAATTTGTACCCAAAGAATTGTGGTAGAGCGTTTCAGCAGCTCACAAAGTGTCAGTAAACGTGTTTAAATGTTTGTGGAGAGGAATTTTTTTTAATTAAACGCCGTCATCCTAGAAGCCCAAGAAAGGAGCAATGGAATAATGAGCGTCATAAGTGTAAATAAAAATCGGTTACCAATAAAAAATAGTTAAAAACAATTCAATTAATTGTTTTATTTAATTTTCGCTTTTTATTGTACATATTTTCTACAATAGTCTTATTTAGTGAACGGATTCTAAAATACATTCTAACTCTAAAAAACAGTTCTTTTACTTTTTGACTACAATTTACATGACTACTTAATTCTAAGTGTTTCTTAATATAATTTTTACATATATATAATTCACTGCTATTTATTTCATCAAAAGCAGCTTGCAGGGCTCTCATATGTTCCATTAACATATTAGTTGGTTTTGAAAGCCCTCCTTCAGAAAGATGATTTACCCAAGTATATGAGGAATCATTTTCTGGATTGGCGCATATTTCGCGATTGTCTTTTCCCAGTTTGTGGCAAATGTATCCTGCCAAATTCTCCAATCCATCGTTGTTCAGGGTCTCCAAATCGTCATTTTGTTCTGACATATCAGAGGAGTTCATCTCAACGGAGACGCGTTGAAAAATGTTACCTGAAAAAATATAAACATATGCATATGTATGAATAAATAAAAAGTAATACTTATAATCCTACCGGTTAGAGATAAATAATTTCCTTCCAAGTCTGGGGTGTCGTCGATTTCAACGTTCCCTCCCTTCAGATAAGACTCCTTCGTTGTGGCCAAGTATGTACGATCGCAACCTATATTTGAACTCATGGCGGTCGGGGTGATCGTGAAGGCCTCCTTTCGACCTTATAATGCCGAAAAAGTTTTCTAACACATCTTGATTCAAGCGATAAGTCAAAATATAATCGATTTTATATTTGTCGCGCAAATCAGTCAGCAGAAACTTTAACGCATTGTTGTTTTGAGGTATACCTGCAAATAAAATGAAAATTAAAGTAAATAATAAATTCCAATAAATACACATTCGTTATAGTGACGATATGTATACCTTTTTGGAACGGCAGCAAAGTATTTTTGCCAACAACTCTCATCGTAGAAACCATTTCCGTCATTTGCTCCAAGATATTAATTTGGGTGTCTAAAGCCAAACCATAGGCATGTAGACGTTCCCTTACTCCTTCTTTGGGCACTCTGTCAAACCAATCATTCGTCTGCAAAATAAAATTTTTTTAATGACCATTTTCATAAATATTTACGGTACTACTCACAATTTTGAAAAGTTTAAAGCATTCTTCCCAATTCTCGTCGTCTAATAACCCTAAACTAGCCGCCCTAAACTAGTTTAACCTTTTGCCTTTCCGCACCCGTAACAATCAAGTGCTTCTTTGAAATTTTGTGGGTTATCGACAGCTCACTGGAAGTAAAACCTTAAAGCTTTAAAATAATGTCATTTTTAATTACCTTTCCATTTATTATAAATCCATGGTTCACAAAATGATTCCTCTGGAGTTTTATTAAGTGAGGAACATCAGCGAAGACTACAATCCTGTCCCCGTCGTGTGAAAACCTGTAAATGAATAAACAAATAAATTATATTATAGAAATTTTCTTAAGACAAAATGTACCAAGGCTTCTCCATATCAACTTTAAGCTCATTATATAACCCTCTGCTACTTCCGCCCAAATCGCTAACCATGGCAACAACATTATAACCACATTTTTTGACGGATGATAAAATGTGCCACAGTATATTTTTAGTCATCTTCATCATCAACTCATAAAATACGGGCTGTTTCCATTTACATATTAAACCTGAAATCAAAATATATAAGTTTGAAGTTGATGTAAAAAAAATTGGTGGTTTAGGTACCTCTTAACATTGCAAGTTGAACGTAATTAACAGGAGGCAATGTAGAATCAGATGACCTATCGTAGCAGAAAGCCCTTCGTACTTTCATTTCGTCAAAACTGAGTACGCAAGTTTTTTGAGCTTTTGTCAACTCTGTTGCGGCCGTCAATAATTTCATCACAGGCTCTATGATACCAGGAGATATATCTATTTTTTTCGACCACCATTGAAGAGTTCGAACAGCTGGTAAGGGGAAATTGTTTCTTCTCAAAAGCTTGTATGCTTTTGGACTTGTTGAATACAGCGTAATAGATTTGGCAATATCCTCTTCTTTCCAATTCAGCCGTTTATTTCCATTTTTCAATTTTTCAATCTGCAGGTAGGAAATTTTTTTTTGTATTTTTTGAAAAATCATTATTTAAGTAGATACACTTATTACCTGGCCTTTGGTGAAAATGCAACCGAGTTTTTCTTCCAAGTTGTTTCTGTGGAATTCTGAAGACTTTATGCAAATTTTGAGGCGCTTTATCTCTATGATTTGCTTCTCATTATTTTCATTTAATTTGCATACAATCTTCTTTAGTTTTTCTCTGTAATATATGAAAAATTATATACATAACTACCCATGGACTTCAATTATGGCGCTCACATTTCTACTTCTAAACGTTGTATTTTTTCCTCCTTCTCGTCGACGACTGCTTTTATCGCGGCTTGTGGTACTTCTTCGATACCCTCAGTTTCTATATCGTCAACAAAAACTCCTGGCTCATTTAAGAGGGTTGACTCAAGTTGCTTCCTTGAACGATACTCCATTCTTTTCTGCCTCTCATTTGTTTCCTCTAAAGCTGCTGATATATTCGGAATAGCATTGGGCAGCAGCTTTGTTGGATTTCTTGAACAAAATCCTAAAATAATATTTCATTTCTTATATAATAATTATAATTAATACAATATAATTGCTATTCTTACCCATTTCAAACTGCAAATTCCTTTCGAAATTTTCTGGCGCAAAGTGCACCTCACATATACATGCATTTTTTATATTCATTTCGTCTTTCCGACGACAAAAGTTAATCCAATTTCTTGCAAGGGCTTCTCCATTTATTTTCGCCTTTTTTGTTATTACTATTGTCACAACCGACAGAACAACGCATTTTAACAAATTTTTTATTTGAAAATCAACTGAAAAGCGCGGTTGAATAGTAGAAAGTCAACCGTGACGTAGGCAACGCAGCTGATTTAAAGCAAACATGCGCATTGCCTAATCTCTTTCTCTATCATTCTTGCATAATCTTAATTTCTTCTGTTATGATCTTTGACCAATTATCGTTTATATCCGACCACGATCTAATTTTTGGTTCATTGAATGTAAATCTAAACCCAGTCGTTGCTGAAAAGTCTTTTTCCTTTCGAGACTATGAGTATAACTCAATTAATCTTGATGTTTTGTTTAATGACCTGTCTCTTATTAATTGGTTTGAATGTGGCTGTTTAGCCCTGAGAATGAAAAGCTGGATTCTTTAAAGTACAGAATTGGTGCCTTGTTTGACTTGCATGTCCCACTTGTTACTCGTTCTGTCACTAACAGCAGTTGCCCTGGTTTACGAATAATGCCAAATTGGCTCTTAAAAAACGGCATAGAACATAGAACGCATAGAAAAGAAATCCAACTGCATCTAAATGGGAAGAGCACAAAAGAAAACTCTACTATTAAATTGGCTAAGCGCAGATATTTCATGTCCAAACTATGTTTAGCACGACCTTCACCTGACATTTTCAGTAAGTGTCGTCATGTTACCATGCATGCATATGCTGATGACCTTCAATTGTATTTGTCCAGACCTATTGGTCTCATTGATGATTTATGTGCTAGGGTAAACGAAGACTTGATAATAATAGCAGAATGGGCTATAGCTAATAGGCTGAAGCTCAACTCCCAAAAATCATATGTCCTCCCGATTTCCAAGTCTGGTTACCCTTCCTCTGATATACCAACAATTTCACTAAATGATACAAAACTTAAATATGTTGAAAAAGTAAAAAGCCTTGGACACCACATTAACTCCATACTATCCTGTGAGAATCACATAAATTCAGTGGTGAGTGAGGTATACTATACCTTACGGAATTTGTGCCTACTGAGACCAGAAGGAGGTTCTTGCTTCAGCTTATAGTGCCGATCATGACTTACTCAGATGTTGTATATTGTAAACTTGACTCGGGTTCCAGGCATAAGTTGCAAGTTTCATTCAATAATGCTACAAGATATGTCTATGGTTTAAGCAAGTTTGACCAGATCAGTAAGTTTTGCAATCAAGTCCTTGCTTGCAATATTTTTAATTATATGGATGCTAAAAATTGCATATTTCTACATAGCTTGATATACACGCGAACACCTAATTTTTTATTTGTAAAGTTGAAGTTTTGTAAATCGAGTAGAAATATGAACCTCTTAGTCCCTAATTACAAGTATTTAAAGTCGAATAGACTCTTTTTTGTGATCGCCATCAGGTTGTGGAATTCGTTGCCTTTGGCAATTAGGAGTATCTCAAGTAAGCACAACTTTAAGCAATCAATTTTTCACTACTTCTCTTAATGCTATTTTTTTTCTCTTTTCTTTTCTAATTTTTGTTTCCTTTTTGTTTATTCATTGTCTTTCTGTTCTCACTTTTCCTTATTTCATAAAAATTATTAATTTAGTAATTAATTATTTATTTATTCAATTATTTATATGTTTATTTATGGGATGAATGGGCAGCAAAGCACTTTTTCATAGTTGAAAATACCAAATTATTTTGTGTAATTTGCCGAGAAGTCGTTGCTGTATTGAAGGAATATAATGTTAAGAAGCATTACGAAACAAAACATAAGGATTATTTGAAGTTCGATAAAGAAGTGAAACAATCGAAGTTCAAGGAGTTTAAGTCGGAATTAAAGGCTCAACAAAAAACGTTTGATGCAGCATTACAGCAACCTTCCAATGTTGTTAAGGCAAACTATTCTATTTTATTTTTTATTACAAAAAAAATCAAAACATTTTCAGATGGTGAATTTGTGAAAGAATGTTTGGAAGCTGCGATGAGGGATATTTTGCCTGATAAAAGTAAACTATTTTCGTACCTAAGCCTATCTCGGCAAAAAGTGTGTCGTCGAATTAATGACATTTCAAATGAAATTATACATTATATTACAGCTCCTGAAAAATCGATGCCGCAGGCTTCCCATCATATGTTGCAGCAGCATTGGCTTGTGTCGAACGCAGTGGATGCAGGATCTGACGATGCGCCTTGCTACGTCGCGCGCAATCACAATCCAGAACCGAAGGCGAATCAATGTTACCAGTGCTTTAGGTCCTGTGTGATAGTTTTGACTGTAAGTCTAACTGCTGAATGTAACGCTCAACGAAGCTGCATTTGCTGGGAAGCAAGATGGGATGTTTTCGGCTTTCTGGTAGATCTGCTAACTCGAGTTTTCCGCCCACCTTCAACAATTCGAATCCTTCCGTGGAATCCAAGAAAGGGTTAAGGTAACGTAGAGTGCCATTTGTCGTTGACTCTCTCTGCAGTAAACGAATGTCTCAAGCGAAGTATTGTTGCTGCACGTTCCAAACGATGCACAGCAAAGCGTTATTGAAGTCCTCAGGTACGAGGGGTTCAAAAAAGGTATTCGTTTCATGCTGGCTTAGCCTCTTGTAGAAACGAAAAATCCAGGCAACTAATAGTATTCCAAGGGCATAGGAACTGCATCTGTCGATAATTTCAAGAATAAAGTTGGGTTTTATCATTACCTTGAATACCGATTTTCTCATCTCTGAGTTCACTACTTCCATGTCGATGTGTTCGCTCTGCCACTTGCTCGTGTGTTCGTACAGAAACGGTGGCCCAATGTGTCAAATTGAATTCGCCAGTTCCGCAGCTGTACTTCCTCGGGAAATGATGTCAGCTGGATTGATGTGTGTTGATATGTGACTCCAATGAGCATCAGCAGTTAGATCTTGTATATCCGACATTCTGTTGCCAACAGAAGTAGAAAACGTAGCGGAATGGAACTTGAGACAGTGAAGTACAATCTGAGAATCTGTCCAAAGATATACTCGTACATAGAAATCGTAATTAGAAAAAAGTGATTTTATTTTTGCAAAATGTGGAGCAAGTAGAAGATGACTATGATTGCTTTTTGATGGGCGCGACTCTCGACTTTGCAGTAAAAAGATTAACGCGATAAGCACGAATCGATGAATCGCAGAATCCATGAAGCAGGAGGGATTTTAAATTGGTTGATAGGCAATAGCGTGGATTGATGAAAGCTCTGATAAACTAGCGACGAAGTTTAGCCAAGTGAACTGAATATTCTGAGGAACAGATTCATCCTAGTCGAGGTTTAGCAGCCATAGTTCCTGAAGAAGGATTTAAGCGGTGATGATGATTGGTGCCAAGAGACCAAATAGATCGAACAATTTACGTTACTCGCCCATTGAGGTTTTGCCTAGGTTTAAAAGAAAATAAAAAGAAGCCATGAGTTTGATCCCACTTTATGCCAAATGTACTCATAACAGACGTGTCGATGTTTAAGTCCTTTACGGAACCTTCGCTTCTAAATTGTTGTTGGTTGGAATACCATTTTCCCAAATCAAGTCCGCCTAATTTTAAAAGATCTGTTACCTCATTTTTTATGCGTGATAATTCCGTAAGCGTGTCAGCTCCGCACAACAAATCGTCAACGTAAAATGATGACCTGATTTGAACTGATGAGCGGAATGGAACTTGAGACAGTGAAGTACAATCTGAGAATCTGTCCAAAGATATACTCGTACATAGAAATCGTAATTAGAAAAAAGTGATTTTATTTTTGCAAAATGTGGAGCAAGTAGAAGATGACTATGATTGCTTTTTGATGGGCGCGACTCTCGACTTTGCAGTAAAAAGATTAACGCGATAAGCACGAATCGATGAATCGCAGAATCCATGAAGCAGGAGGGATTTTAAATTGGTTGATAGGCAATAGCGTGGATTGATGAAAGCTCTGATAAACTAGCGACGAAGTTTAGCCAAGTGAACTGAATATTCTGAGGAACAGATTCATCCTAGTCGAGGTTTAGCAGCCATAGTTCCTGAAGAAGGATTTAAGCGGTGATGATGATTGGTGCCAAGAGACCAAATAGATCGAACAATTTACGTTACTCGCCCATTGAGGTTTTGCCTAGGTTTAAAAGAAAATAAAAAGAAGCCATGAGTTTGATCCCACTTTATGCCAAATGTACTCATAACAGACGTGTCGATGTTTAAGTCCTTTACGGAACCTTCGCTTCTAAATTGTTGTTGGTTGGAATACCATTTTCCCAAATCAAGTCCGCCTAATTTTAAAAGATCTGTTACCTCATTTTTTATGCGTGATAATTCCGTAAGCGTGTCAGCTCCGCACAACAAATCGTCAACGTAAAATGATGACCTGATTTGAACCAATTTCAAACTGTGCTGCGTGTTGTTCGGCGAGATATACTAGACTTCGAACAGCGAGATACGGTGCAGCTGCCATTCCATACGTAACCGTGTTGAGTTGGAATGTTCGAACGTTTTCATGAGATGAACTTCTCCATAAAATATGTTGGAACCATCGATCTTCTGGACTCACTAGCACCAGCCGGTACATTTTAACGATGTCCGCAGTAAGCGCAAACCGATTTAGGCGAAAACGCAGAAGTAGGATTACGAGCTCGATTTGCAATGTAGGTCCCACCATTTGTATGTCGTTCAGTGACTTTTGCATTGTGGTTCGGCATGTTTCGTCGAAAACGACTCTCAATTTCGTCGATGTGCTGTTTGGCTTCAAGACGCAGTGGTGTGGAATATAATAGTGTGGCTTGTTCAAATTGGTAGTTTGAACTAAGCTCATATGCTTAGACTTTCATATTCCTCCATGAATGCGATTTACTGCGTCTTGAGCTCTGGACACCCTGACAACCGCCATTCCAACGAGTTAAACCTTCGCAACGCTGTTGTGTATGAGTCACCCAAGCAAGCTGTATCATCCTTGAATGGCAGTTTGACTATTACTCTGCCACTTAAATCTCGGGACACTGTGTCAGTGTATAGGCGTTCGCAACTATGTTGTTCACGGGTCCACGCGTCTGCCGTTGTTGACACTTCTTCAAGCACAATCGTTCCAATTTGGATTCTATGGACTGATCGCATTTCAGGAGACATGTAGTGGTGGAGAACTTCGTAGTGTTCGATAGATTGCGGCCTGAAATAACCCAGCCTAAAAATGTTTTCTGCAACATTGGCAAATGATGTCCGAGTTTGATTCGGCCGACCGCAGTAAGACTGAAAAAGCTCTCAGTTCCCTAAAGCAAAACATATTCTTTGATTTGTGAAATTGACTATCTGCCAGTACAATATTCGGTGGGATGTGCCGAGATGAGACGTTATACAAAATTGAAGCGGTAACTCAATTTCAGTTGCTTGGGAGTTTATGTTAGTATTAGTCATAAATTTAATATTTTTTGCTGACTTACCAATACTGTGGATTTGAATGTTATGCTTGCTTCGTTATAACAACAATTTATGTGAGAACTCATTCGTCATGTGATAAACTTGTGAGCAAGAGTCCAACAATGCTCTTCCCAATCGGTATCCACCAGATGCATCCCGAACTAAGACCATAGCAGTCGCAAGAATAATTTGATCCAACGACGAATTGTTGGTGTGTGTGTGTACAGCAGCTTCAGCAGGTATGTTTAATATTTGATAAATAACTTGACCAAGTGTATCGTAACCAGCAACGGATTCCAAAAATGAAACCGTATTCTACGAAAACGTTATACAGCAGCGGCAACCAAATACGTATGTAACGTCGAGTAGGAATACCGTAATCACAAACTGTGTAGCCAAAGTAGTACTTATTAACGATGCGACGAACGAGCGCAACGACAAATAGGAAAAAACCCTTAGAAAATGTTTGTTGGATTACGACTATTTAGCGCAGCGAGATGTGGAACGCAACAGAATTAAGCACAATAGCGAAGACGATGTAGCGAGGCATCGGCAGCTGCTAGTAATTACAGCGGTAGCAGAGCGTTAGACGAGAGTACGAAATGCGGGTACAGCGCAACTGGCGGAATGCAGTAGACGGCAGCGGCACAACAGCGGTGATGCAGCGACGTAGCAAGGTGGCGGCAGCTGCTAATAATTACAGCAGTAGCAAA
Organism: Clusia tigrina; assembly: GCA_920105625.2. Classification (NCBI taxonomy): domain Eukaryota; kingdom Metazoa; phylum Arthropoda; class Insecta; order Diptera; family Clusiidae; genus Clusia; species Clusia tigrina. The sequence goes on from OV050030.1 coordinate 148,792,797, forward strand.
GCAGCGATGATGAACAAAAAATGGCATTTTTTGGACCTCCAAATAACGGCTGTATTAATATTAAATGCATTAAATGATGATGCTCCAGAGTCTAACGTTGACCACCACTTGTGTGCGCGACACTAGGAACAAACCTCTATTTTAGGAAATTTATAATTTATTTAAATGCACTAGTCCCTGCTCGGGCGCCAAAATGTAGGGTTGGGAGTGTTTTCCTCAACCGCGAAAGACACTAGAAAATATGTAGTGGATATATATACTTCGGGCTGTACCCTTAAATAAAAATTAGAAAGATGCGATTGAGAGCTGATCAACAATTAGACTGATTTATTTTACATATGAATTTTATAAAAGAGCATGATGAGAAAACCTATGCGTATGGATGTGTTAATATGTATTGCCGCTGCTCTCACGTGAAGGCAAATGCAGCTACTCCCAATCTGTGACCCAACATATATATCCATATCGTAAGCTTGCTTCTTCTCTTTCCACTGATAGTCCCGTCTCAGCGCCGTGACTCCACTTTGGAGCTTTCGATTTTTATTTCGTGGACTCTTATTTTCTTGCTGTTACACTTCTCTACATATACACAACAGTTTTTATTCTATCATTCTTGTATATATATATTATATTTAATTTTTATTGTTATATTTTTCTTTACAATGTACGTTTAGTATTATTATTATTATATTATCTATGTTTACATGGAAGATTGAAAGTAAACATAATAATAATAACTGATTATGTTTGAATTTTTCACTCCAAAATAATATCTATAGTGTATCTAAATCTAATCCGGGGATATATAATTTTATATGTGGCCCGCGGAGTTTTGATGCATTTGAACGTGGCCCGCTAGATCATTTGGGTTGGCCACCCCTGGTCTAAAATAGAAGCGTAACCTTCTGATTATGATAACACTGCGCAACAGATATTTTAGTGCCGAAGGTTTATGAGCTGATTATAGATAAATATGTTGTGCTGAATTCAAATATGAATACCGTTTTTCATGAGCAGCTCTAGTTTTCAAGATACAACAATCGATGGTCTCCACTCTGACTGAAACTTAAAAAAAGGGGAAAAATAATTATATTTGTCAAAATTTAATGTTTATTTTAAATTGCATGTAAAATGATTAAATATATTTACCAATTTTAATGTACATTTAAGACATTTTTTTCCGGGACATTCTAGAATGAGTCCCTGGAGCGCAATCTCTTATTAAGCTCCAACAATAGTCTGCCATCATATGAATATCCCATCTTCCTTGTAACTAGATTCCATTATTTTCATGTCCTGATGGACGCTCACATTGCTCCTCACTTGTGTTTCCTAAATTCTCTGGAAAGTAGGCTAAATGACTGTGCATGTAGTGAACCTTGATGCTCATGTTACATCCAATATTTCGGAAATTGTCTAGCAGGTTGTTCACAAATTCCTCATATCGAGTGGCTTTGTAGTTGCCCAAAAAGTTCTTGACAACTGCTTCAAATGCCATCCATGCACTTCGTTCAAGGTCAGTCATCGAATTTTTAAAAGGAGGATCTTTTATTGTCTTATTTGGGGACCATCCAGAATACCAGCTTTGAGCTTTTCGGAACTTACTCCCGGCATTTTTCTGCCTATGTACGCAAAACATTCTCCATCTTTATTTAGTGCCTTCACAAATTGTTTCATTAATCCAAGTTTTGTATGCAATGGGGGAAGTATAATTTTATCTCTGGTAACTAAGGACTCACGATTCACATTTTTAACACCAACAACCATTGCATCTCTTACAGGTCAATCTTTTTGTTGCCAGTGATCTGGTTTGGCTCTGCTGTCTCAAAAGCATAAGAAGCAAGGAAATTTTGTGTAGCCGCTTTGCTGGCCGAGGAGAAAATTAACCATTTTTAAGTCCACACAAATTACCCATTGATGTTCATGGTACTTAATTTTATTCATCACCAAAGCAATAATATAATATTATTCTTTTAATTTTGTTGAATGTGCAATTGGTATTGCCGCATATTTGTTGCCATTGTGCAATATAACAAATTTTAAACTCCTTTTATAGCTGTCTATAAATAACCGCCAATCGCATGATTGATATCTATATATGCCCATTTCTTTTAAAAGTCCAGTAATATCATTACAAAATACAACCTTTTCTTCTTCAGAGAAAAAACGAAGTAAATTTTTGTCTCTTGTTCGGTAGAAAGTTATTTATGTTCCGGGGTTCAGGCAGTTTTTTTCTTTCAATCTCGAAACAAGCAATTCACTACTTTCCTTTGATAGACCAAGCTCTCGAATCAAGTCTAATAACTCTTCCTGACTGAAGCTTTGCGTTGATTGTGTTTCTGTAAAGTCACTATCTGAATTACGATCGCTATTTAAAGCATCACTTGCAGCAATTGATTCACATGCTGAGAGCTTTAGAAACTCATTAAATGTTGGAATTCGCATTTCATTTGAATGAGGAATAGGACGTCTTGCTGAGGGTATATCAGGATACTTCCACTTTCCACGGTTATTTGTATTTATGCCAGTGATGTTGACTTTTGCAAAAGTAGCAATCATCAATGTAATTTTTAGGATCTCGCCAAATCATTGGAATTCCGAATTTCAGACATTTACGTTTACCATTGGTACACTGACGTAAATGTTCAATGCAAGTCTTGCAGACAAATTACAGGCAAATTGAACACATTGACATAGCGGGACTTTTTGCTGCCAATAAGAAACACAGCTGCAAAAATATTAATATTTACAACAATACGGTTTGATCAAAAAATAACCGTTATTTTCAATTTTTTCAAAAAGTATTTATTTATTCATCAACAACTATCTTGTCCCCTTCAAAGTAATTCCCCTCAGATATAATACACTTATGCCAGCGTTTATTCCAATTCTCGAAACACTTCTGAAACGCTTTTTTGGTATCGCCAACAGCTCCTGTTTCGATTTTTCTTTTATCTCCTCAATCGTAGCAAAACGCTTTCCTTTGATCGGTGTCTTCAGTTTTGGAAAGAGGAAAAAGTCAGCGGGGGCCAAATCCGGTGAATACGGTGGTTGAGGCATGATAACGGTTTTGTTTTTGGCCAAAATATTACGCACAAGCATCGATGTGTGAGCTGGTGCGTTATCATGGTGCAAAATCCATGATTGGTTTTTCCACAATTCTGGGCGTTTCTGACGAATTGCTTCTCGCAAACGGCGCATAACTTCAAGGTAGTATTCCTTGTTGACCGTACGACCTTGTGGCAAGAATTCATGATGCACCACGCCATTGCAATCAAAGAAAACTGTTAGCAAAACCTTTACGTTCGACCGAACTTGACGTGCTTTTTTCGGTCTTGGCTCATCTGGACGTTTCCATTGGGATGATTGGGCTTTGGTTTCAATGTCATAGCCATACACCCACGATTCGTCACCAGTTATGATCTTTTTGAGGAAATCTGGATCGTCGTTGACGATGTTCAACAGCTCCTGAGCGATGTCTATGCGACGTTGTTTTTGCTCAAAATTGAGCAATTTTGGAACAATCTTCGCTGCCGCACGTTTCATGCCTAAAACATCCGTTAAAATTGCTTGGCATGAGCCGAACGATATGCGAACATCATCAGCAACCTCCCTGATAGTGATTCGACGACTATCCAAAATCATTTTCTTCACTGCGTCAATGTTTTCATCGGTTGTTGACGTGCTCGGGCGACCAGGACGAGCATCGTCATTGACATCTTCTCGGCCTTCCTTAAACCGGTTATACCACAATTGAACTTGTGTTCTGCTCATAGTAGACTCGCCAAAGGCCACAGTCAACATTTCAAATGTCCTTGCGCATTTAATTTCATTTTTTACACAAAACTGAATACAGTTTCTTTGATCCATTTTTTCGAATAGTACAAAATCGAAGAGCACACCAAACACGACTAACCTTTTTATCTGTCAAAAACAAACTGACAATCCAAAATGGTTGGTATTGCCAACATATATAACAGACATGTGTACCAACATAACAGAAAAAAAATGCGAACATCGAACATACGTAACTCACGAAATTTGAAAATAACGGTTATTTTTTGATCACGCCGTATATTGAAGTAAAATTTGTGCTACTTAAGAGTATGTGTGCTACCATTGCTGTGCGCGCGGTTATGTTAATGGGGATATGCATATGTACGTAAATGTATGTGCATATCTTTAAAACCAGAGCTGCTAGGTAAGAAAGGTCTACAGTTTTTAAATCAGCGCACAAAATTTATGTAAAAAGAGTTCAACAAATGCAGGTACCAAAAAAAAAAAATAATTTTTTTTTGCGCAGTGTAATCAATCGATAATTGAAGCAGAAATGATTGCCATGATCCGAGTACAAGAAACCATTGAGAGCAGACAAAGACAATAATTAATATGCAAAATGCATCAGTTGAAGCTAACTGGTAAAAATTAATGTCTACTTTGTAACGAACGTACTTACGCTGGGGTATACTTAGCGGTGTCCAGAGTTCGTCAACAGACATTTATTCTAACGAGTGAATTTTGAATTTTGATAGGTTTTTTATTTATTTAAAATTATATTCTACTATAATAACTAACATCAAATTTCCTACAGTAATTTAATTATATTGTAGGTTGTTAGCTAACGTAGTGCCTAGCCGTGTCAATATGTCTATGTGGAGTCGGTGAAAGCCTTAAACCACTGCCTCTGTCTGCATAAATTAATGTCCCAGTGGAGTCGGTAAAAACCTTAAACTACTGGCTCTGTCCGCGTAAGTTAATGTCACTGTTGAAATCAACCGCAGTGGATTCTAGGTATACAAGTCTTGCTTGCGGCTGTCTGGAGCTAAGGTCTTCGCTGGTGTTGTCTCGAGATGTCGATATGGAAGATAGAGAGTCATTCTTCGGCACCTGGTGCTTTTATAGTTCCAAGCTGCCACAGTATTGTTGTAGGAATGGCCAATTCTCTGTTGTTAAGGCCACTGTTCGTTGCTTTTGTTCCTGCATTGTTGTTATTGGTTCTATTTGTCCATGTGTCACCTTCAATACTTTGTTGTGGTTTTTCCTGTTGTTGTTGTGGTAACACTTGTCCTTGGGCGACCTTCACTGTTGTGTTGTTGTCGTCTTGCAATTGTTGTTGTGAGTCTAGCAAATATTTAAATTTGCTCTCGCGTTAGAGCATTGATTTTCAATTCTCTTCTTTGTGTCATGTACTTACGGCCGGTTGACCTGTACATCTCTGCAGTGGCTGCTTTGGGTATTGTCTTCGATCACTGTATTGTTGTTTTTGCTGCTCGTATCGTCTATTCGTAATTTTGTTGTTAGTGCAGTAGATCGGCTACCTTACCTCCAGTATTTACCGAGCATTGACAATCGTGTAATCATCGTGTGTGTGAAGTTTTGTTGTAAATCTGGAGCCGTTGCATTTTGACTTCTTCTGTGGGTTATACTTGTTGGTACGCTTTCCTCTCGCTGTATTTGATTTAGTTATTACAATTATTTGGCTTAGCTAATCATTGCAATCTGTATGACAGTTTATTCGTGTAGGGTTTCTGCGCTACCGACGTTGTTTGTGATTGTGGTTGCAAATTAACATGGGGGCGTTTACCTTTCTTGTTAATTGTTAAACTGTGGGATGTTGGGGATGATCTCAAGCTGTGTTGTGTTGTTGATAGATCTCTGTGCACAATTGCATGTAGCCAATTGCTTATTCATTGTAGTCAATGTGGAAGCGTAAATAAGTGATAATTTACGTTCTGACAGACTAGAATACATCGTAAATTAGAAATAAAAAACTTTTTCTCTCTAATAATATTGACGTAATGCTTGTGTCCCAAACTGATTTTACAAATAATTTTAATTTTCAAAATTGCATGTGTAGATTAAGCCGGATTGGAAGGTGCACGGTGGTATTGGGATATTAATTAGAGAACGGATTGACACGGTCCCCAAGCTTTCAATTACTGAACTCCACTTTATTGATTTTTTTAAAATACTTGAACAGAATCTGTGAGCTGTAGGAAAATTCAGTAAAAACCTTTTCGGATTGCCCGATGATTAATCCCAAAGGAAAACAATTATTTGCTGCGCTTATGAATCGTCGGTATAAACTTGATTTCTTATATATCTTATTGGTTATGATATAATAAATATTATAAATCGATATATGGTTTTTGCGAAACCACACTTAGACTTATCTTGATATATTTCAACTCAGTTGCCGAAACTATGTAAGTAGTCATCTAAATATAGCTCCAGAATTAAAATGCGTAAGCAATATCGAAGCATCCCTTATACAAATTAGGCTCTTGTCCGGAGCTAGACATGCAACTCCTCAAAAAAAAGGGACTCAAAAACTATATCTAAAATTGTATTTTTTGCCAAGAAAAATGTCTAAGACACGAATAGCAAAAACCCAGATTGTCTATGACCAAACACAACTACTTTATTAATTAAATGAAGATTTACACAAAGGAGTGGGAAAATATTAAAGACAAGTCTAACCATTCTAAAAAAACATAAAAATTCAAAAGAAGTCTGAGCTATCAGTTAAAGAGAAATGGAAGCTGGGCGAATAGTGACAAAGAGAAAGCTTTAACGCTTGCTTATCACTTAGGAAAAAGTGTTTCAATTTAATCATTTGACCAAGAATTTCGGAATTTGACCTCTGGTCTCGCAAGATTCAATAAATTTAATTCAACTGAAGACAACGGAAATTAAGGAGGTTGTAACAACTTTAAATCAACAGGAAAAAATTACCTGGCTACGCGCTAAATACTGCGAAAATTGTAGCCGAGTTACTTGCTTGATGCAATGTTCATAATTGGATATATCCCTTTAGTAACACAAGGAATCATGATCGCAGATACCGTAAAGATAAAAATCAACCAGTCTATATCTAGAGAAAAGTACCCTATTATCCACCTTTTCATGCTGCGAAAGCCTCTCCTATTCTTCCTCCTGACAGAATATGTAGTTCGGTATTTCTATGATGGCTATGGTCGCCATAAGATGGCTTTTTCGTTTTTACCACAAGATTATTGCCTCCTTAGATCAACATTCTTGATGTGGAGCAAATTTGCTACTATTTTGTTCGGTTTCTTTAGGAAGCAATTGGTTCTTTTGCCGACTATCGTTCCTTGTGCATACAATGCATATGGTCCTTGAAATATGCAGCAGCGCTTACAGCATATCGATGAGAATATCCAGCAGTGTTTACATCAGAGTGAAACACGACTTACTCAACTAGCGGAAAAGAATTTACAGCATATGAAAGAAATGTCTGAGTTGGTAGACAAGAAAGTTTGTGAAATTGAGACAAGGGCAGGAATCGTTCGAAAAATCTGTAGAACAAAAATTCATTGAGAACGAGCACAATAGAATGAATTTAAACAGCAAGTAGAAAAAATTATGCACATACTAACTACAGCAAGGTTAATTGGCTATGCCTAAAACTGAAGCCTTCGACCTATGATGGAACCACGACATTTAGTGTCTTCAGAGCTTAGTTTGAGACTACCGCTAGCACAAATAGTTGGAGTAACCGGAAAAAAGTGGCTGCATTAAGCGAACGGCGGCGATAAAGCGAACGACGATAACAAATACGTATATAGAGACAGTAGCTAGGGTCATAATATTAGAGATAGCAGCATTGGTTTGTCAGAACCCCCACTATAATCCTGAGTTCTCCTCTACTGTGCCGAAGAAGTACGTTAACCCCATTTTGGCTCAGTTTTGGCCACATGTATCTAGATGTTCGATAGTCGGTGGTAAAGTGCCACTGTTAATTCGTTAATCTTTTTACCGTGGTTTCGATCTTGTTTGTGAACTCCACGAGAGGTGAAACGCTGTCCACCTGTCTCTCTTCCATCAAATCTGATCCGAGTCTGGTACATTCGTCAGCTTATTCGTTGTCAGGGATACCCCGATGTCCAGGGACCCAGCATAGCTCCATCTTGTGAAGTTTGTTCGCAAATAGTAATTTTCTGCAGTGTATTTTACAATATTAGCTTTTAGTGTTTTGGTCGCTGCTTGACTGTTTACACATATGATTATTGTCGAGGGAATAAGCTCACCATTTGTGCAGCTTGTCAATGGCATAGATTTCAGCTTGAAAGACGCAACACAAATTTGGTAGTCTAATGGACCATTCAATTGTTTGTCCGAGTAGACTTCTGCACCTGTATCCACGTATATCTTTAACCCGTCAACGAAAATGGTAGGGTAATTTCCCCGGAAGGGTTGTACTGCTTCCCATTCCCGCCTTATTGGAAAATGAATGTGGGTTGAGTTAAAATCTATCTTGGGTGTTCAATAATCCGTCTCTTTACGACAGAGATTTCCGTTTATTTTCTCCAAAATAGAGGAGTGCCCTGAGAACTTACGTACCACCCCAGTAAAGCTTTGGCCTGCAAGTATCTGTGCCTTACGAAGCTTGTCTATTAACGACTTAGTGTTCGTGGCTTCCCACCACCCCAGTGCCCCGTACGATAGAATAGGTCTTACAACCAACGTGTACATCCAGTGCCCGAAATATGGTTTTACTAACCATTGTTTGCCAAAGGTTCTGTTTCATGTGTAAAAAGCGCTTATATCATTCCTAGACCTCGCCTCCACGTTTGTCACCCATGAGATAAACAAAACTAGATCCGTCGTATCAGGATTAACACCAAGACCATTTCGTTTTGCCCATCCCTACAAATTACTAAGTGCAGAGTTTATCAGTTCACCGGGATTCCAGGAATAAATTTTTCTTTTATCAGGATACAAAGTCATCTGCATAAGCAACTACTTTTATCTCCTATCTCCTTCTAACCTGGTGAGAATTTCGTTAATAACAAGGTTCCACAGAATCGGTGATAAAACACCGCCTTGTGGAGTTCCTCTTGTAACTGCCTTTCTATTGGTTGAAAGACCCAGAGATGAGTTGATGATTCTATGTTCCAACATATTGTTGATCCACTGAACCATCTTCTTATCCGTCTTGTCATCAATACGCTCTAGTGCCGAACTTAGTGATTTAAGTTCCACATTGTTGAAGGTGCCTAATACATATTCTTTCACATCTAAACCTATTTCAACCACCACTAACCACTTCATACAGAGCAGTTGCAACTGATCTACTTATAAGATAGGCTTGTTTTGCTCCGCTAAAGTTTTGCTCATTGATTGTGTTTTTTATCGCAAGTAAAAGTATTCTGCATTGTTTGGGTGAACAGTATATAAGGGTGGCCTAATACGCCGTTCGAATATAAAGTGATGTGTCCTTCAACTGCTTTACCTTGCCCCCGACGTTGAAATTTCTTCGCTAATGCATTCCATGTGTAGTATGTTGGCACTTCAGAGTAAAGTAGCGTATTTGCAAACATATAATTTTTCCACAATGAGAAACATGCAGTTAACGTTGTTGGCCTTGGTGACTATGCTCTTGCATCCCCATTTCCTGTCGTGAAGTACACACACTTTCTATTTTCAATAGGTACTGCCATTAGAGCAACTGTATGATGTCGGTCATGGATTGGAAATGGTAAAATTCATTCATTACTACTAATGTAGCATCCCACTTGATATTGGTGGATTTCAGCGAAAGATGCCGTTGCATTTCCAATTCCAAAAACTGCAATATCGCTTCCTTTATTGACATATTTGCAAACTTTCTTCTGTTGAATAATTATGTTGCGGTGGTGGCTATTGGAGTCAAGTTTCTTTCTTCTTGTCGTCGCCTCTGTTGTTGTTGGTGCAATTGATTACACGCTGGTTGTCCCTTGACCTGTCTATAAGTCCATGTGGTATGTCTCGGTTGTTTCGCACTGGTGATGAGCTTGTGGAATGTTTGGGAAATACCCTGATTGTCCGGATGGTATGTCGCCTTAACTGTGCGACCTTCTTGCGTTTGGGTCCGCCCGCATTCTTCTCCCGAAGCCCATGTGTGGGTTCTTGTGAAGTCCTTCTCTGTATGCTTTTGTGGGATTCATTGTGGGTTTTCGCGCTGCATAGTCCGTGGCAGGTGAATTCGTTCGTGAGACTTATTTGTTCCTGGTGTTCTGTATTTGCGAAAGCGTTGATTTTCTGTATATTCTCTGTTATGTCTCTGTTCCTTATACTTTCTGTCGTTGGCGTGCCTCTTGGAGGGCGTTGCATTCATATGTGGGATATTCTCAACGCGAATTGTAGTGCACGTTGGAATTGCTCGGGAATGCACGCAACTGTTATGATGTCCCAATGTTACCTCCTGATCGCCACACCTCAGTGTCAATCCCAGGCTTTTTATTAAGTCTAGCGGATAAGTAACTCTAGCTAGCTTGCCCGCCCTCCACATTGTTGTTGTTGTGTTAACATTTGTCCTTGGGCGACCTTCATTGCTGTGTTGTTGTTGTCACGTTTTAAATGTTTTAATAATACATTTTCTTCTGCATTCCTCCTTGTGCTTTATTCGTATTGGCGACACTCGTAGCGATTGTTCTGTCGTGCTTCAATTTCGTTTCTGCGTGTTGTTAGCGTAGCAATTGTCCAATTCATGCGTTCTATTGTTCATTGCGCTAGTGTCTGTTGTTGTATTTTGCCGCTTGTATAGTTGTTGGTGTGGTCGGCCTGTAAGTTTTGAACAACACTTTGATCAACCCCCCAGTTGGAAAGTCGAACGCTATGATTGGTGGAGTGCAGATCTTTCCATTATATTTCGATTGGCCGTCGCTCTTGTTGTTTGTGCCATTTACGTTGGTTACCAAATCTATGGGATGTTGGGGATGATTGCACACTGCGTTATTTTGTTGGCATAATATTTCTGCTTAGTGCCTTTCATCTGCTTATACTTGATCTTGTGCATAGGTGCGTGCATGCAAATAATATATTGCTTCTGCACTTGTTGTGAGAGCGTAAATGTAAGTTTATTTACGTTCTTACAGTGCGTGTGTGTGTGTACGCTATTGGCTGTTGCATTTGTTGTGAGAGCGTAAATATAAATTTATTTACGTTCTAACAGTGCGTGTGTGTGTACGTTATTGGCTGCTGTTGGCGACGGCAGTGAGAGCGTAAATATGAGCGGTCTGAGAATTTAAGTTCTCACAACTTTAAATAAACCATTTCACAATGCGGACAATATATATAATTATAGAAAAAACTTTTTATATCAATAAGCAATGGCACACTTCTAGATAAAGCAAAAATAAAAATTTATAATGAAGATGTAGTTAGGATAAATAATGATATAAATCCACTACTGCACACTTTTACTGAAAATTCTGGGTGGAAATTTAAGAAAGAATGTTTAGAAGTAAAAAGGATACTACTTTAGAATTATTAACTATTGTATAACACTAACATCACGACCGCAAGCAACAGACACTCAAGTCGACCAATGCCACAATGTTTGGTAGCGTACAGTTACAAACTTGTAAGTGCGTCGGTCAGCAATACTTGCAGTGAACTGTGATGCGACGCATTTACACACACCACACTTTATATTGTATAAAAAACTATATTAGAAATATTATGCGAAGATGTTTTTATAAACAAAATATCTGGGATTTGAGGGTATAAAAAGAGCCCTCAACTCAAGAATAAAATTAGAATTGAACTGAACTCAAACTGTTTCATTTCTCTGCGCGGAACTTGATTCGCGAGACAAAATAAGGTGCTTTGGACTAAACATACAAATCAGCATCTACACCGAGGGCAAAATACTGCCGGTACCACTATACTCCTTTAGACGTACTTTAACTTGTTAAAACTAACACCAAACATTACACTATTGCATAATTAAAGACAAATTAGCCCCACAAAACACAATGGCAGGTTTTATTCTAGAAACAGCCGCAGCAAAATACTTACTTCATTCATGGCAACATTACAACTTTGACATTTGCTATGATAGTTTGAAAAGATGCAGCTAAAGCACTTATGTTAGAATACATATTACACTCCAATATTTCTATAATTTGTTCTAATAATATTTTTATTTTTTCTATAATTCTTACAATTCTCCTGGTTCGCCGCATTTCCCCGGTGAATTCTGCATTCCGTTGTCGATGGGGCTTGCTCCTGTCGTGGGAAATTTCTCCGTATTATACTGCTTATCGCTAGATAGATCATTATTGCGACTACTACGAATACAATCAAGGCTATGCCTACTCCTCCCTTGTTTTTTGGTTGATTTTTAGCATCGCATCATCGTTCATTCTCAGCTTCTTTCAGCATTTCGTCTACTGTCTTTTTGTTAGATGTTAGTAGTTGCTCTAACTCTGCATATGGTGGCTAAAATGTATTACTGAGGGATCTTACGTATTACACATGCGTTGTGTTGGTCCCAGCACCTTGCACTGTTCCTTTTCAAGTGTAGATAGACAATGTAAGAATCATGTGTATAGCTGTCCGCTATATAATCGTACTCTATTTTTGGTACTATACTCCAATTCCTTTTTAAATTTTTGGGATTGGGGTATGTTCTGTAAAGAGTGTATGAGTTCGTTATTGGTAACGGTATTCGCATCACTACTGTGAAACCCTGTGTTGAGGGTGCCGCCCGCACTGTCGCTAGTTCGTATAGTCTTTCGGGTTGCCTAGCATACCAGCTGATTTCGTCGAGAGGTTTTGGTGCTGCATCGAATAGTTCTCTTACCGGTATGAACAGCGGATGCAATTTCCCATGTAGTAAATCATCAACGATGGCCATGCTCAGGTTTTGTCGACTTTGCACGTCCATTAACTGTTCAGTGATAACATTTTCCAAGCTAATAAGCTGTGATAGATTCGCGTTAACCTCTAGCTGGTGTCCTCTTAGCGTGCTGATTGCAGACTGTAAATGCTCAATGTTTGTGAATGTTTCATTTACAGCATTATTCAGACCCGTGTAACTTGTACCCAGAATAGTAATGTATTTCTTTAAGACAGTTATTGCTCTAGTCTACTTGGTCCAAGTTCTTGCAAGTAGTCATATATTTCATAGGCATTTTAACAGTTCCCCACCAACATCCATTAATGACCCTTTCCTTCTGTGGGTGTTGATTTGAAGTCTCGCTATCATCGACTCTGCTTTTTTAGCCGACATTTTACATCTTTGTCTTTGAGCATCTCAATCGACCGAGTTTCCTTGTAACCCGCATAACTCGTTAGTTTTCATTTGTAACATTTCGAGTTACTCCAGTGTAGGCTCTAGCTTAGTCCTGCAAAACTCTGACACGACTATCCATTCATCTTTAGAGAACCACGCTTCATTTAGGGTTTACAGCATCACGTCCGTTTCCCCCAGTTGCTCATCAGTACCTCTGATGTCCTGGTAATTGCCATAGTGCATATTAGTAGTGCCATAATCTTAGTGTCCGGGCTGAAATGTATTATTTTTTACGTTATAATATACTCGTACGAGTATATACATGAATTGGTTTTGCGCTATGGTTTTGTTTTAAGTTGTTTCCCTCGTTTTTTCCTTTCAGTTACAAAAGATTTTACTTAATATTTATATAGTAATATATATATTGGGAAGGAGGAGTGAATTCTTTAAACCGTGTGATACATTCGTTTTGTACATACCCTGTATTATAGGTGCAATTTATACAACTTTTGTCTTCAATCATTTCTACATGTGCTCACAATTTGAGTTATTTTTTCTCTTTATTTTTGATTTCTTGTGAAATTGCTTGGGTAAGGGTATTTGACATTCTGAGGCAATTGAATCATATTCGTAGTTCATTATTAACTCATCTGTCTGATAGTTAACTTCATAAACGGTAACTTATGGAACCTCGAGGAATGCATCTTGGAGTATAGGCAGGTGCTGAGGATGTTGCGGGAGCACAAGGAGAACTATGCCCACCCAATGATGACGCCCCCTGTGAAGAGGGCATTGTTGACTTGTCCCCAATATAACGCTGAGTGCCCTAATAGAGGTGGGCAGCTGCTGGGAACATGAAGCAGAAAAACGGTACCTATGGGACCTGGCGGTCACCACATTGATGTGGACGAATGATACCGATGTGTATCGTCCTTTTGGCCGCCTACTAGTGCTGCTGCACCGGATTGATGTTATCCGGGACTCGCTTTATACCCCGGATTCGTATTAGAATTTTATAATTAAATTATAAACGATTGTAAAACAATAAAGAAAATATTTATACCTACTGTCATGTTTTATATATTTTTGTTTGGCTCATTCGAGTTTGGTTTTGTTTTGGTCTACATTTTACTCTAGTGGTAGTCCAGATTGTATTATCCCACAGTCTGATTTACCCTTTTGGAGGTTGTTTATGTCTGTCCATTCTAAATGGCACAGACATCTGCTTGAATCTCCTCTCGTAGATGAATACATATATTTATAAGCATGCTTCCGTATGTGTTCACCGGCTGCGAAAACGTTTTGTGAAACTCGCTTAAAGAATATTATATGTAATTTTTTTTTTTGCTTGATTAATTCTTTTATTCCTAATTAGTTTGATCCAATGTATTAAAGTTGTCTACTTCTACTTCTTAATCTTATCACCTTGTTTTTTCTCGTCTCCTAAAGTTTATTTTCGCTAAAGTATATTCGATATATTCAAGTAAATAAAAACAAATGGAACATACTGTCATACTCATTTATTCGAATGCATGCCAATGCACTCATTCCATATTTCACATTTGGATAGATTGTGTCCATTTTCGTATTATGTGTCGTTTTTGTACGAACGTACGTTTACAAACATACATGCACTCCACCTTCATACTATATGCAAAGTTTGTACGGATGTACAAGGATATATGCACTGCTAACATTTTCGCCCTCCATGCGATCCACTTCGTACTTTGGACAATTGGTTGGTCAATGCAGTTTCGATTTACCCGAATGCACTAAACAAATCTTCTATTCATATTCTTTTTTCCTCAGCTGAATTCTGATTCTCGTATCTGTGTTTTTTTTCTATTTTACGTTTATTCATTACTAATGATTACCGTACTTAATATTTTTCAACTATTCTTTCTCTTTTCATTATTGTTGTTACTGCATTTCGGCTGCAGTGTCTGCTTGCATACTCGCATTATGTAATTTATCAAAGACCTTTGTCAACATGGTTCCATTTCACGCTGGCCTTGACTTTGAACATAGAAAGACGCTATTTTATGCTTGTTTATAAAATGCTGATTTCAGTTCCTCATCAAATGAGAAATATGAGTGTCTACGAGTGTACGAGGGGTACTATTTATTTTCCGGGAATAGCAAATAATAATAAATATTGTTTTTCAAAATATTCCCCTTGATGATTGTAGAGTATTGCTCTGAAAGTACACCTTCAAGTAAAACGCCACCTAGCGACTTCTCGCATAAGACTTATGTCAAATTAGATTTAAGAATACATTGTAGGAATACATAAGTGAAGCAGTTGTTGTTTAACCTTCAATTAATAAGCACTCAAGTTATTAACGTGGCGAAGAGGATAAAAGAAAAAAAAATTTTTTGTACAATTCAGATTCTGAAGTTTTCCATAAAGGACTAATATACAGTTTTTTTTTTAATAGTAAGCGCGCACCAATCACAATGCCAAATGATGATTCGGTAGTTAGCCAAAGAGCAGGTAATGATACCATTATTGCAGCAACAGCTATGGCAACTGGAGTTCGCGAATTTCGCCCAGCCGTCGATATTTGGCGCAATTGGCAAGAACTGCTCGATTCACATTTTGTGGAAACGTCATGTGAAGATGACAAAATTAAATCCTCAGTATTACTGAAAGCGGTTGGTGTTGAAGCATACGGATTACTTGCGATTTGTGCGACCCCGTACTGCCAGCAGCAAAGAAATATAAAGATTTATGTGCGCTGTTACAGCGAAACTATTCTCAACCAGTTATAATTTCTCGAGAAAGACAAGCGCTTTTCGATGCAAAGAAAACGCGCGAGGAGTCAGTAGCAGTTTGGTTTGCTCGCGTTAAAAAACTGGCAAAAACCTGCAAATTTGGTGCACAATTAGACGCGTTTGTGTTGAACAAATTTGTGACGGGCTTGGACGGTAAAGTTTTTGAACGGCTCTGTGAGGAAGAGGAGAACTTAAGATTGGAAAAGGCGTTGATGAAGGCTAGTGCAGCTGAAGCAAAAATTTTTGCGCAACGTGTTGAAAGTGAGGTTAAACTGGTAGCAAAGGATAATCATCGAGCTTCTGTTAAAAATGGCGGTTTCAGCGTGGTCAAAACAACACAATGATAAAACGAAGAAGTGCAAGCATTGCGGGTGGAAGACGCACGAGAGCGACAAGTGCAGATAGAAACACAGTTCGTGCTATAAATGCAAACGAGTGGAAAAATTTGCAAACATTTGTACGAGCAAGCACGTTAATTTAGTGGAAGTATCCGCGAAAACTCTAGTAAATAAGTATTGTAATAACCAACAAAATTATTTTAATTTGGTTTCAGATTTCTCCATTTTCAGTGTTTCTGCTAAGCGGGTACTTACGGTCGAAGTTAATCGTAATCCACTAGACTTTATTTTGGATACGGGAGCAGCCTGATCACTCGTACCGAAAGCGACATTTGACTAATATTTGTATCAAAATAAATTGAGACCGTGTAAGGAAACATTTTGTGCTTATAACGAAGCGGACATTGAAATTTTAGGTGAGTTTAATGCTTCTGTAAAATTTCATGACCAACCGCGAAATTTACGTTTGATTATTAGTAAAACATCCAGTCCACCTATTTTGGGACGCGATTTTATGTCTCTATTCGGTATGGGCCTTTCGCAGGTAAATTTTCTAACACATTATCACGAAGAAGCACAGTTGCGAGATTTCGTAGATAAAGGCGTTCTGGTTGCGGTAGACAATTCCTAGTGGGCTACCCCTTTAGTGCCGGTATTGAAGCTTAATGGTGATATAGGCATTTGCGGAGATTATAAAACAACTATAAATAAGTATTTAGAAGATGTTAAATGCCCGCTACCACGCATAGATGAGCTTTTCGCTTCGCTACAGGGACAGCTATTCTCGAAATTAGATCTTACGAGCGCTTATAACCAATTAGTTTTGGAGGAGTCCTCTCAATTATTTTGTGCGTGGAATACACACATTGGACTATTCAAAATGGCACGTATGACTTTCGGCGTGAAGCCGGCAGTGGATATTTTCCAAAAAACTATTGAAACTGTGTTGCGTGGCATACCTAACGTGGGTAGCTACTTAGATGACATTATTATAACCGGAGGTAATACAGCTGAACATATCAGAACTTTAGAAAAAGTATTACAAAAATTAGAGATGGTCGGTTTAAGACTAAATGCTAATAAATGTGAATTTTTAAAAGAAAAAGTGTTAAAAGCAACGTGTCAGAAGTAAGAGCTTTTGTGGGCATGTTAAACTATTACTCAAAATTTATCCCTAATTTTGCACATAAGATGGCCCCTTTGTACAATTTGCTTAAAAACAACGTGGAATTTAGATGGACGAATACATGTAAAAATTCCTATGAAATGTTAAAGCAAGACGTTACTTCCGACCTGGTGTTGACACATTTTAACCCCAAAATCCCTATAATTTTGTCCACGGACGCATCTAATGTAGCAGTGGGAGGAATTCTTACTCATTCGTTTCCAAATGGAGTTCAGAAGTCAATTGTCTTTATTTCTAGAGCGTTGACAAAAGCAGAAAAGAATTACAGTACGATTCAAAAAGAAGTATTGGCTATAATTTTCTGCGTTACCAAGCTAAAGCATTACCTCTTGGGTAACCGCTTTATACTACAGACAGACCACTAGCCCCTTCTTTAAATTTTTGAAGAGCACAAAAGTGTACCTGTAATGGCGGCTGCGCGAATGCAGCGCTGGGCCTTAATTTTGTCAGGGTTCAATACATAAAAATCAAATTCTGCTGATTTTTTGTCACGCCTACAACAGCATGAAACCGTAAGCTGTGAGGATCATACAAATAATGAATTGTGCTTTAATTTTAAAAACATAGCGAATGCTACTAGAAACGATCCAGTTTTATCGAGAGTTGTAGAAGCGATTTATAGGGGAGACTTAGAGACATTCAAAGGAAATGAGTACAGTGCTTTCTGTGCTAGCGAGAACGAATTGTCAGTTGAGTACGGTTGTCTATTATGCGGCCACAGAGTGATCATTCCTTCAAAATTGGGCTGCAAGGTATTGCAAGTATTGTATCGTTCCCATTTGGGAATTAACAAAACAAAAGCCTGTTCATATGTGTGGTGGCCTAAGCAAGACCATTCTATCGAGCAGATGATTTCGAATTGCGTACAATGTAAACGCGCTCAAGCGAGTCCCGAAAAATGCACCCTGATTCCATGGACTCCTACCAAATTCCCTTGGTCCCGGATACACATAGACTATGCCGGACCTGTTCAGAATTTTTATTTTCTCGTTATTATCGACTCATTTTCAAAGTGGGCTGAGGTTTTAAAAACTAAGAAAATGACAACAGATTTTACTATAGCTAAATTGCGCGAATTGTTTAGTTGATTCGGTTTAATAGAAACTTTGGTAAGTGGCAATGGTACCCAATTTACGTCTAATGAATTTAAACAACTTTTGTCATCGAATCATATTAAGCATTGCCTAATGGCTCTCGGCCAACTAATGGTCAGGCCGAACATTTTGTAAAAACTTTTAAAAAGTCAGTATACGCAAACCTAAAGAGTAATGCAAGGAATTTAAATAAAGTCTTAAACGATTTTTATTCGATTATCGATGTACGAAGCATTGATCCACCGGAGAATAGCCAGCAAAACTGATGTTAGGAAGAGAATTAAGAAACCGTTTAAGTTTGCTTAAACCTCCTCTAGTTCGAAATAAGATTTGTGAAAGCCCCTTGTCGGATGTGAAAAACCAAAAAGGTAACAGGAAAGTAAGTTTTGAAGAGGGGTCAAACGTTTTCGTTCGTGATTATACTAACCTAAACAAGATGGATTGGCACTCAAGCGACGGTAGCTAAGCGTATTGGTTCGAGATTATATCAGTGTATATTAGCTCCAAATAAAAAAGGCATTAAACGACATGTAGATCAAATAATACCAGGGTGTTCAAGTGATTACCCTCAACTTAACGAAACAGAAGCGGACAAGACAGAAACAGACCAGGTAGCTACGACAGATTTTTCAAGTAAAGATACCGTGGCACCAACAAATGTACCCGCGAAAAAGAATGGTGAGGTGTGTGTACCCAATGAAACAGAAACAATGGGAACCCGAAGATTGCGTTAGTTAGAACGTATCAACTATAATGAATAATTTTGGAGTTAACATTCATTAAACTTGTATATACTTTGTCAAAATAGTTAATAGACTGTACTGAATTGTATGAATTAATTTTGAGTAGTTTTGTAGAATTTTGATAATTGTGGTTTATATGATCAAAACTTTAGTGGGGAGTTGTAGAATATTGCTCTGTAAGTACACCTTAAAGTAAAACGCCACCTAGCTTCAGCTGCGTCTTCGGCGCTCGTAAATCGTTGACCACGCAGTTTAGCTTTGATATTCGGAAACAAGCAGAAGTCACTGGGTGCCAAATCAGGACTGTACGGAGGATGAGTCATCAATTCGATGTTTTGACTGCTCAAAAATTCACCTGTTTGACGAGATGAGTGAGAGCTCGCATTGTCATGATGGAGAATGATTCGTCTTTGGCGGTTGGTTTTACGAATTTCTCCGAAGACTTCCGGCAAACAAATGGTCGTGTACCACTCAGAATTGACCGTCCTACGTTGCTCAAGCGGAACATTGGCCACATGACTCATTCGCCGAAGAAACAGGCGACCATTTGCTTCGCTGTGCTTTTTCCACGAACAACTTTTGTTGGATTTAGCTCGTCTTGGAATACCCACACGGTCGGTTGTTGTTTTGTTTTCGGCTCATACGCATATATCCATTGTAGTGTATGAAAAGCATAATGTATATATATACACACAAACGCCAACACCATACGCTGCGTAGGCACATGCAATGTGAGCGGAGACCCAACGTAAGTACATCGAACTCTTATATAAGAATATTTACGTTATGAAGCGCGAACAGCGCACGTTTTTGATTACGTTGCATTCTAATGTTCGATGCCCTCGAAAGAATGTACACTGGCATT
This sequence comes from Clusia tigrina, assembly GCA_920105625.2. NCBI lineage: Eukaryota > Metazoa > Arthropoda > Insecta > Diptera > Clusiidae > Clusia > Clusia tigrina. Next base: position 148,812,822 of record OV050030.1, read on the forward strand.
GACCGTGATACTTTCCGCTGACATTGCAAAAGCCCTCTTTATGTATTAAGAACCATATTATATACTAAGTCTTAGCACATAAGAAATTAAAAGTATAAATAGCAATAAGATTTTATCAATAAATCAGATTCGATCTGGAAACCAAACCTTTCGTTTCTCATTTAATATTTGGCTGTACTCAGGTAGTCGCCGATTGAAATTGTGCGCAAGCTCTCGCGCCGCTAAATAATACTTTGAGCCCATCTGTACATAGCGATCATATATTTCGCTTCATACACAAATATTTGGCTGTACTCTAGTAGTCGCCGATTGAAATTGTGCGCTAGCTCTCGCGCCGCTAAATTAATTAATTGAGCCCATCTTTACATGGCGATCCTGCCAAACTGGCAATTCTCTTATCGATCCTGCCAAACTGGCAATTCTCTTATCAATCCTGCCAAACTGACACTTTATTAAAAACCCAAACATTTTAAACAATCCTAAAATAATGCTAAAACTGCAATAAGAAGATGAATACCGATTTCCACCGACTATTCGAAAAAGTTCAACAACTGGCAGAGCAACATATCCACAAAGAAGCAAACCACCAAAGCCTGACGTTATACCCTGTTGATGGGAGAACTCCAACCCCACGCTTAATAAAGCAAAATTTTGAAAAAATAACAAAAATCGAAGAATACGTGCCACAATCTACAACTCCACACAAACCACCACTTTACATACCATCTACTTCACGAGCACGCCCTAAACCAATAACCATAGAAGAGTATAAACAAAGGAACTCGATCCACACTCCACAACCACACAAAGACGAACAAACGACAAAACGTCAACGGAGAAAACGAGCAGGGAAAAACTCGCACAAAAATAGCATTACTCTGGCGAGATTTCAACCTCGCGAACACAAAAATTAAGCAAAAACAAATAAAAACTAAAATTCATAAAATAAAATACCCTAATGTTAGAACATAGGATTATAAAGATTGTATTAAGAATAAGTTAGATAAGATTAAAACAAGACAAAAAAAATATATATATATAAATAATAATAATATAAAATTTTATACAATGGGTAAAACTCAATCGAAAGTTCAAAATCACAATGGAGACCCACAAGTCACAAAATAATCAAGTTCAACATTCTGAATCCCTAGAGGATCAAGATTTAAAAATATTGATCATATTAATAATAGTATGCGCTCAATTAGGAATTACACTGTTATCCATGTATAAGAGGTATAACAAAAAACAAAATTTAAAAGCGGCAAAATCAATATTTGATTTGACCGAAGTAATGTCAAGAAAATAAAATAAAAAATTAAAATAAACTCATTAAAAAATTTAGAAAACTTAGTAACAAAGTTAAAGAAAACACCAAGAAGAATTTATTCATATTCATATGTAGAAGCCCTACAAAAAGATTTACAAAGTTATTCGACATTGTTCAAACTAGAAGTAGCCGCATTATCTCAAATTGACCAAGAAAAGCGACAGACTTATTTAAAAACTACAGCAATTACATAGAACATATAATAGAAAATAATTTAAAAAATTTGACAGACGAAAACATAGAAGAAACCAAAGCCACCACCATGACAGACTTCAAAATAGAAACAGCAATCAAAGTAATTCCAGAATTTACTGGAAACTATAAAGAAATAGACTCATTTTGCAAAATATGCACACTGTTGAACGATCCACTAACGCCAGAGGGTAAGAAGACACTCCTTGATTTCATTTTTCACGTAAAACTTAGCATCAATGTTAAAACAGCAATAGGTACTACATTAACACTCGACAATTTTGATACATTATTAAGCACACTAAAGTCCAGATATAAGAGCCACTCAACCATTACACAGGTACACTCTCAATTGATAAATACTATACAAAAAGGATCTGTCAGTTCCTTCAAAGAACGAATTTTGACACTGATTTCCGAACTCACTACACTACAAATTGAAAATCTAGGAACAAACGTAACAGCAACTGAGAAGTCTGCAATAGCAAAAACGAATGAGTCATATGCTTTAATCACTTTCAAAAACGGACTCAAAGATAACTTAAAACCAATCATACTAGCAGCACAACCCAAAACATTAAATGAAGCAGTAAATCTCGCACTAGACCTAGAACAATCTGTATCCAATACTAATCAAATTTTTGCCATAAATCAAAACAATCAACAATTCAGAAGATACAGTAATTACAACAGCACGAATAACCGATATAACAAAAACACCAATTATAATCATACTCGAAACAACAACAACAACAAAACGACTTACAACGAAACAATAGAAACAACAATAATAACCAATATAACGGCAACAGACGGTATACCAATCAAACACAAAGCAACAATGGGAACTATGGACATCCTAACTACAACAGCAACTATAAAAACACCTACAATAACAACAATAATTACAATAACAATTACAACAGAAACTATAACAGCAATTACAATAGAAACCAGAACCAAAACAACAGACAACGTAACAATATATACACATTAAACGCACAGGGAAACGACCAGGTCCCGGAGGACCACGACTATATCCCTCCGGGAAACAACTACAACAACAACGAAAATTAAATATCTACAAAATATCAAATAACTTAACAAACTACATAACTTTACATTGCACAAATCTACAGCAACACTTAACATTTTTAATTGACACCGGAGCTGATATCTCTGTTTGCAAGCAAAAAAGCGATGACCAAATAATTTCCTCAATAGATAAATGCAAGCTAACGGGGATAACAAATGAAGAGGTACATTCATTAGGAAAATCACATTTAGAATTAAGAATACAACAACAAAACATTAAACAAGAATTTCGTATAGTAAAAGACACATTTCCCATAGAAACCGATGGTATACTCGGAAGAGACTTTTTATCAGCATTTCTGTGCAAAATTGACTATGAAACATTCACCGTAACAATCACGATAACAGACACAGACATAACGCTACACTTGGAAACTCGTTTACTACCCACTCCATACATAACGATACCCGCAAGAACAGAAATAATTCAACATATAAATTTAGAAATAAAAGAAGACAAATAAGAGTTAAATAGTGAAATAGAAAAATTCGTATTTGTAGCAAATACAATAGTACCAGCAAAGGGAATGAGCCACATCAAACACAGGAAGAACTAATCCATATGTTCAGAGAATATCAAGATATATTTCATCTGGACGATGAACCACTTACTGCAAATAACTTCTACACTCAAAACCTATCCATCACAGACAATTCACTGGTTTACATAAAAAATTATCGTTTACCCCAAATACAACATGATGAAATAGAAAAACCGGTACAGAAACTACTCAGGGACAAAATAATTGAAGAATCACACAGCCCTTACAACTCACCATTGTTATTGTTTCCTAAGAAAACTCACGATAATGAAGACAAAAAATGGAGACTAGTAGTTGACTATAGGAAATTAAACGATAAACTAACCAGCGATAAATTTCCATTAATGAGATTGGAGGATGTACTAGACGGACTAGGTAGAGCAAAATACTTCTCTACTCTGGACAGGACGAACTCTTTTCACCAAATTCCACTGAACAAGAACTCCAGGCCCTTAACAGCATTTTCAACAACAAATGGACATTACCAATTTACGAGACTCCCTTTTGGATTGAAAATATCCTTTTAACAGTTTCCAAAGAATGCTTACATTGGCCTTGGCAGGTTTAGGTTCTAATGCTATCCTTTACGTATACGATATAATTGGGTTCGGATGCAGCCTCAAACATCACAATGAAAATTTAAGAAAAATATTTGAAAGACTGCGTCAATACAATTTGAAGCTGAACCCGTCAAAATGTCATTTTCTAAGACCCGAAGTAGTTTACCTAGTCCATTTGATCACCCCACATGGTATAAAAACTGATCCAGCAAAATACGAAGCAATTAAGAAATACCCTACCTCAAAAAACCCAGATGAGGTAAGAAGATTTATTGCATTTTGCAACTACTATCGTAGATTTATACCCAACTTTGCGAGTATCACAAAAAGCCTGAATAACCTTCTAAAGAAAGGCCAACCTTTTGTATGGAGCGAGGAACGACAAACAACATTCAGCACTTTAAAAAACAAATTGATGAACCCACCAATACTGAGATACCCAGACTTTACAAAACCTTTTATATTAACCACTGACGCATCTGACTAAGCTCTAGGTGCAGTACTATCGCAAGGTGAAATTGGCGAAGATGTTCCAATTTCCTACGCAAGCAAGTCCTTATTAAAACATGAAATAAATAAATCAACCATTGAAAAAGAACTACTTGCAATCCATTGGGGCATACAGTTTTTTAAGCCATATCTATTCGGAAGGAAATTCCTCGTGGTAACGGACCACAGACCATTAGTGTCGCTTTTCGTCCACAAGAACCCTTCCTCTAAACTGACAAGAATACGACTAGACCTTTCAGAATATGAGTTCGAAATAATATACAAAAAACGAAAATCAAATACCAACGCAGACGCACTTTCCAGAATCAAAATTGATTCTTTACTTTAAAATAAATGATTCCTAAAGAAACCGATGAAAAAGCTAAAAGAACATTAATTATAACAAGGGGAATGGCTGCCAAAAAACATGCAGACCAACAAAAACAAGTACAATACAAAACCCAAGAGAAGTCTGATCAACTTCATATCTTGGACTGTACATCTATTACTGACGTCAGATACATTACAAAATTGAAATTTGAAAAAGCGAACGATATAAATATGAAGAGTACTCAATTAATCTATGAAAAAGATAAGAATATATTGCGCGTAAGGTACAACGACAATCCACCGAAATCCGTTTCGATTCTGGAGAAGTTGTCACCTCTTAATACAAAAACTATGCATAGTAGATCTAGTGATAACTATACGAAATACGTTTCGATTATGGAGAAGCTAGCATCTGAAATAAAAAAATTAAAAGTCGAGATTTTAGCGCTATCGAATAAAGATATAATTTTTTAAAGTATACAAAAAGAAGAATTTAAAAATATATTTAACAAGCTGCAAGAACAGCAAATTAAAGAAAATCGTTTCGCATACAAGATTATTTTATATGAACCCCTTAAAATAATTGAAAAGGATATAATTAAATATAAATTAATAAATGAATACCACAACTCAACACATGGAGAAAACCTTGGTATAAGAAAAACCACTCTAAAACTAAAACAAAGATATGTGTGGAAAAATATGAGTCGAATGGTGAAAGATTTTATAAAAAACTGTGACAAATGCGCACAGAACAAAATAACTAAACATATACACGAAAAAGATATAATAACAGACACACGAAACACTAGTTTTGAAGTACTTGAAATAGACACAGTTGGACCACTAAGAATGTCAGGCAGATTCAGATACATACTGACAATACAGTGCGAACTGACAAAATTTGTAAAGCACACCCAATAGAAACCAAAGACGCTAAAACCGTACCTAAAACAGTAGTAGAACAATGTATCCTAAAATATGGCCATTTTAAGACATTAAAATCAGATAGGGGCACTGAGTTCACAAATGAGCTCATGCACAACATTTGCAAATTACTAGACATTGAACAACAATTCTCAACACCATACCATCACCAAACATTAGGATCAGTAGAAAGAAATCACCGCGTATTAAATGAATTCATGTTATCTTTTACCAACGACTATGACTGGCACAATTGGATCCCGTTCTATACATTTGCATATAATACAACCCCCCATGTAGACACACAATACACACCTTTTGAGCTTGTATATGGCAAATTACCACACCTCTCAAGTACTGACAGCCAAGAAAATACAAAAATATACAATATGGATAACTACGCTAACGAACTCAGAATTAGATTACATTATTCAATAAAAAATGCAAAAGCATTAATCGAAAAATCGAAACTACAAAAAAGTATTGTAACACAAAAACACATAAACACACTAGATTTAAATATAGGAGATATGGTATTAGTAAGAAATATGAATAGAAAGAAAAACCAAAAACCCTACAATGGTCCTTACAGAGTAATTGAAATTCGGAATGTAAATTGTCTATTAGAAATAAAAGGAGAAATAAAAGAACTCCATAAAAACTTATTAAAAAAACATACACCATTGTAAAGATAAACAAGTAAAATTTTAAGTAATTAATATAACATTAATACTTTTATAAAAAAAAAAAATTTTTTTTTGTTTAAACACCAACAAAATTTTTTTTTCCCAGTAGGATAAGGGTGTAGTGTATTAAAAGCATAATGTATATATATACACACAAACGCCAACACCATACGCGGCTTAGGCATATGCAATGTGAGCGGAGACCCAACGTAAGTACATCGAACTCTCATGTAAGAATATGTACGTTATGAAGCGCGAACAGCGCGCACGTTTTTGATTACGTTGCATTCTAATGTTCGATGCCCTCGAACGAATGTACGCTGGCATTGACCGTGATACTTTCCGCTGACATTGCAAAAGCCCTCTTTATGTATTAAGAACTATATTATATACTAAGTCTTAGCACATAAGGAATTAAAAGTATAAATAGCAATAAGATTTTATCAATAAATCAGATTCGATCTGGAAACCAAACCTTTCGTTTCTCATTTAATATTTGGCTGTACTCCAGTAGTCGCCGATTGAAATTGTGCGCAAGCTCTCGCGCCGCTAAATAATACTTTGAGCCCATCTGTTCATAGCGATCATATATTTCGCTTCATACACAAATATTTGGCTGTACCCTCGTAGTCGCCGATTGAAATTGTGCGCTAGCTCTCGCGCCGCTAAATTAATTAATTGAGCCCATCTTTGCACCATACATATAAACCCAAACATGAAAAAGACTTTAGCGTAGAAGAAATAAAAGAGGAAATAACTAGGTTGGGATTCGGTGTTACAAACGTTTCAAATATAAAACAAAGAATTACAAAGCATCCGTTGTCGATGTTTTATGTCAACTTAAAACAAAACAAAAATAATACAGACATTTATAAAGTTGAAGCAATTATGCACACAAAAATAAAATTCGAACCACCAAATAAAAAAAGGGAAATAGCTCAGTGCACAAAATGTCAGAGGTATGGCCACACTAGAAAATACTGCAACCATACTCCTCGATGCGTTAAATGCGTTGGCAATCATGCAATGTCAGACTGCCCTAGTAAAGAAAAATCACAGGATGTGAAATGTGTGCTATGCGGAAGAAACCACCCGGCTAATTACAGAGGCTGTAATGTGTACAAAGAATTGCAGCAAAAAACGCAGAAAGTCGCACGCTAAGGCAGAAAGTGTTTGAAACACTAATTTTAACAACGCCCCAGATTCCGAAAGCCAACCAGGTTGCACATATGCGCAAATCGCCAAACAGAGCACGCAACAAGAGCAAACTCTAAACCAGCAAAGTGAAAATCAATTCGCCTCACATCGATCAAATGACATGAATGAATTAAAGAGTATGCTGAGAACCCTTATGACACAAATGGGAACAATGCTCAATTTATTAACAACAGTGATCTCTAAAGTGACTTAATGGAACAAAAACTTATAATTGCAGTATGGAATGCGAACGGGCTTTCTCGTCATAGTAATGAAGTCAAAACATTTATGGAACAGAACAAAATTGACATAATGCTAATATCTGAGACACACTTCACAAGCAAAAGCTTCTTAAAAATAAATCAGTACAACATATATCACACAAATCATCCAGCTGGCACAGTAAGCGGTGGTACTGCTATCATCATTAAAAACAAAATAAAACACACAGTACAAGACAATTATGAAAAATCTCACATTCAAGCAACAAGCATTACAATACAGGACCAATATGGACTGCTAACCATAACATCAGTGTATTGCCCTCCGAGGTATTCCATTAAAAAAGAGCAATATTACCATTTTTTTCAAACACTTGGTGTGCGATTTTTGGCTGGTGGTGATTACAACGCTAAACACCAATTTTGGGGTTCTCGGACAATCAATCCGAAAGGAAGAGAGCTACTAAAAACAATGCAAGACCACAACCTTATACACGTATCAACAGGTCAACCCACATACTGGCCATCTAATAGAAACAAAATTCCAGATGTCATTGACTTCTGCGTGATGAAAGGTGTTCTCAGAAGCTGTGTTGAGATATCCCCGTCGCTGGATCTGCCATCAGACCACTCTCCTATTATTGCAACACTGAACTCGGAGGTAGCATGCACAAAAAAACCAATCACACTACATACGAAACAAACAAACTGGTTCCATTTCAAGGAAATTGTAGATGACATTCTGTGCCTCAATATTTGTCTGAAGAGTGCTGAGGATATTGAGTTTGAGGAAATACATAACGCTGTGCACAAAACACTGAATGTGAAAAAGGCACCTGGCTACGGCCTGATAACAGGTAAAATATTAAAGGAACTACCAAATAAAGGAATAAAATGCCTTACCTATCTCTTCAATGCAATAATTAGATGTGGATATTTTCCGCGTCAATGGAAAGTGGCCGAAATTATTGTCATCCCAAAACCAGGAAAGCCCTTGGAGGAAGTCACTTCTTATAGACCAATTAGCATTTTGCCAATTGTTTCCAAAATGTTTGAAAAGCTCCTGTTAAACAAACTTAAACCAATTCTGCTCAAAAAGGAGATAATACCCAATCATCAATTTGGATTTAGGGAACACCACGCCACAACAGAACAAGTTCATCGAGTGTACAGCATAATAAGAAACGCTCTTGAGGAAAACTGTTATTGTACAACTGCTTTCCTATATATAACACAGGCGTTCGATAAAGTATGGCACCCTGGCTTACTATTTAAACTGAAAAAGTTACTACCTCAGACATTTTATGATATCTTAAGATCATATCTGGAAGAGCGGCATTTCAGAGTAAAGACCAAAGAAGAAGTCACAGAACTGTTCTCAATAAAGGCGTGTGTACCACAAGGCAGTGTTCCAGGTCCTGTGCTCTACACTATCTACACGGCTGACCTTCCACTGACGGAGAATACAAAAATCGCAACCTTCGCGGATGATACAGTCATAATTGCTACAAGCAGCAAAAACATAATCGCTGCAAATTATCTCCAAGAAAGCTTGGATAAGCTCCAAATCTGGCTAAATAAATGGAGGAGTAAGGTGAATGCAACTAAGTCTGTGCAAGTAACCTTTTGCTTAAAAAAGAAGACTTGTCCTTCAGTAATATTAAATGATTGTCATCTGCCCCAATCCGAAGACGTTAAATATTTAGGGCTACATCTTGATCGACGTCTGACATGACAGAAGCATATTCTTACGAAGAAAAAACAACTTGGAATAAAGCTTACTTCCTTATATTGGCTCTTGAGATATAAATCCCAGTTATCGCTTGACAATAACCTGCTCGTTTATAACACAATTCTAAAACCCATACGGACATATGGTATACAGCTATGGGGTTCAGCGGCAAAAAATAATATAAAAATTATTGAGAGATTCCAATCAAAAGTATTACGCTTGGTAGTAAAGGCTCCATGGTTCGTCAGGAATGATATAATACGTCACGACTTAAACATCCCTACTGTCCATGAGGAAATAGCGAGATACAGCAATAAATACCTGGAACGACTAAGTAAGCATCCTAACATTCTAGCTTCAATTCTTCTGGAGAGGACAGGCACAACACGGCGATTGAAGCGAGCAACACCACTAAATTTATAATAATAATTTTTTCTAACGCAATAGTTCTGAACTAACCTTATGGGAGATTAGCACTGGCTCCTCTTCCTCATGTTGATTTAAATAACTATTTTAAGAAAATTACTTTGTGTATTTATTGATTTATGTAGCTGTTTAATATTATTATTTAATTTGATTATTGCCCCAAGGGGCAGAATGCAAATAAAACTGAAGTTAAAAAAAAAAAAAAAAAACTATTAATCTTAATTGCTGTTGCTACATTACATTCCCTTTTAGTCTATACAGGAGCAGATATTTCGCTAATCAAAGTAAACACTGTATTAAGGTATGTACCAATAATATCGGATAATGGCTGCAAAATTAGAGGAATAGGAGAAGGTATAATTAAATCAATAGGAAATTTACTGTTAAAAAATTTTAACTGCGTACATACATTTCAAGCGGTAGAGTCCAATTTTCCAATACCTTGTGACGGAATCTTGGGGTTGGATTTCATACGAAAATATAATTTTATTTTGGATTTTTCACAAAGTGTCAGTTCTTTCCACTTAAATGTTGGATCTCAAACAGTTTCAGTATCTTTAAAACCATCTCCTATGAAAAATTCGATTTCATTCCCAGCCAGAGCAGAAGTTATTAGAAAAATAGACGTTGAAAACTTGAATGAAGATTTGTTTGTACCTACACAAGAACATTCAAATGGCATTTTTATACAAAATTCCATACTTTCTAAATATCATTGCCATGTAAGAGTGGTAAACACGACTGAAAATAATGTTATGCTGGAAAATAAATCCATCAAAACTGAAAGATTAGATAATTATGATATAATCAATCTCAAAAATTGCAAGAATACAGAGAAATATGAAAGGAAAAATCTTATTCTTAATAAATTAACTAAAAATTTTGGCAACTTTGTAAAAAAGGATTTAACTAAATTATGTGAAGAGAATAACAACGAATAACTTTTACAAACAAAAACTGAGACTAAGTGAGAATAGCCCGGAATATCTTAAAAATTATAGAATTCCAGAAACTCAAAACACTGAAATCAGTAGACAAGTCCAAAAACTAAAAAATGATGACATTATAGAACCATCGGTATCAGAATATACTAGCCCTCTGCTACTGGTACCCAAAAAATCATTGCCAGGTGAAACTGCTAAAAAATGTCGTTGGGTGATTGATTATCGTCAGGTAAACATGAAACTATTGGCAGATAATTTTCCTCTCCCACGTATAGATGATATATTGGATCTACTGGGTCATGCTAAGTATTTTTCATGTTTGGATCTGATGTCAGGTTTTCATCAAATTCAACTTTCAGAGGAATCTAGAGATATCACTTCATTCTCAACAAATCAAGGTTCATATAGATTCAAGAGACTTCCTTTCGGATTAAAGATAGCACCCAAGTCATTTCAGAGAATGATGAATTTAGCATTTTCGGGACTAAAGCCTGACCAAGCTTTCCTGTACATGGATGATCTTATTGTAATAGGATGCTCAGAAAAACATATGTTTCGGAATTTACAAGACGTATTTTTGACATGTACAAAGTATAATCTGAAGTTGCATCCTGAAAAGTGTACATTCTTTTCACAGAAAACTGTATTTTTGGGACATAAATGTACAGATAGAGGAATTCTTCCAGACAATAGTAAATATGAAACAATAAAAAATTATCCAAAACCAATAGATGCCGACTTGGCACGACGTTTCATCGCATTCTGTAATTACTATAGACGTTTTATACCGAATTTTGCGAAATATGCTATACATATTACACGACTTACACGTAAAAATGCTGAATTTGTATGGAGTAATGACTGTGAAAAGGCTTTTCAATACCTGAAGAACTCATTGCTTTCACCTAAACTATTGCAATATCCGAATTTCCAAAAAGAATTTTGTATAACCACCGATGCTAGTTAATTGGCATGCGGAGCGGGTTTGAGCCAAGCGTGCAGCGGCATTCAATTGCCTATTGCTTTCGCGTCCAAAACCTTCTCAAAGGGAGAAAGCAATAAATCATTGATTGAAAAAGAATTAACAGCAATCCATTGGGCAATAAATTATTTCAGACCGTACGTCTATGGTAGAAAATTTTTAGTTCGCAGTGACCATAAACCACTTACATGTTTATTTTCATTGAAAACTGTTATTGTACAACTGCTTTCCTATATATAACACAGGCGTTCGATAAAGTATGGCACCCTGGCTTACTATTTAAACTGAAAAAGTTACTACCTCAGACATTTTATGATATCTTAAGATCATATCTGGAAGAGCGGCATTTCAGAGTAAAGACCAAAGAAGAAGTCACAGAACTGTTCTCAATAAAGGCGTGTGTACCACAAGGCATTGTTCCAGGTCCTGTGCTCTACACTATCTACACGGCTGACCTTCCACTGACGGAGAATACAAAAATCGCAACCTTCGCGGATGATACAGTCATAATTGCTACAAGCAGCAACAACATAATCGCTGCAAATTATCTCCAAGAAAGCTTGGATAAGCTCCAAATCTGGCTAAATAAATGGAGGAGTAAGGTGAATGCAAATAAGTCTGTGCAAGTAACCTTTTGCTTAAAAAAGAAGACTTGTCCTTCAGTAATATTAAATGATTGTCATCTGCCCCAATCCGAAGACGTTAAATATTTAGGGCTACATCTTGATCGACGTCTGACATGACAGAAGCATATTCTTACGAAGAAAAAACAACTTGGAATAAAGCTTACTTCCTTATATTGGCTCTTGAGATATAAATCCCAGTTATCGCTTGACAATAACCTGCTCGTTTATAACACAATTCTAAAACCCATACGGACATATGGTATACAGCTATGGGGTTCAGCGGCAAAAAATAATATAAAAATTATTGAGAGATTCCAATCAAAAGTATTACGCTTGGTAGTAAAGGCTCCATGGTTCGTCAGGAATGATATAATACGTCACGACTTAAACATCCCTACTGTCCATGAGGAAATAGCGAGATACAGCAATAAATACCTGGAACGACTAAGTAAGCATCCTAACATTCTAGCTTCAATTCTTCTGGAGAGGACAGGCACAACACGGCGATTGAAGCGAGCAACACCACTAAATTTATAATAATAATTTTTTCTAACGCAATAGTTCTGAACTAACCTTATGGGAGATTAGCACTGGCTCCTCTTCCTCATGTTGATTTAAATAACTATTTTAAGAAAATTACTTTGTGTATTTATTGATTTATGTAGCTGTTTAATATTATTATTTAATTTGATTATTGCCCCAAGGGGCAGAATGCAAATAAAACTGAAGTTAAAAAAAAAAAAAAAAACTATTAATCTTAATTTCTGTTGCTACATTACATTCCCTTTTAGTCTATACAGGAGCAGATATTTCGCTCATCAAAGTAAACACTGTATTTAAGTATGTACCAATAATATCGGATAATGGCTGCAAAATTAGAGGAATAGGAGAAGGTATAATTAAATCAATAGGAAATTTACTGTTAAAAAATTTTAACTGCATACATACATTTCAAGCGGTAGAGTCCAATTTTCCAATACCTTGTGACGGAATCTTGGGGTTGGATTTCATACGAAAATATAATTTTATTTTGGATTTTTCACAAAGTGTCAGTTCTTTCCACTTAAATGTTGGATCTCAAACAGTTTCAGTATCTTTAAAACCATCTCCTATGAAAAATTCGATTTCATTCCCAGCCAGAGCAGAAGTTATTAGAAAAATAGACGTTGAAAACTTGAATGAAGATTTGTTTGTACCTACACAAGAACATTCAAATGGCATTTTTATACAAAATTCCATACTTTCTAAATATCATTGCCATGTAAGAGTGGTAAACACGACTGAAAATAATGTTATGCTGGAAAATAAATCCTTCAAAACTGAAAGATTAGATAATTATGATATAATCAATCTCAAAAATTGCAAGAATACAGAGAAATATGAAAGGAAAAATCTTATTCTTAATAAATTAACTAAAAATTTTGGCAACTTTGTAAAAAAGGATTTAACTAAATTATGTGAAGAGAATAACAACGAATAACTTTTACAAACAAAAACTGAGACTAAGTGAGAATAGCCCGGAATATCTTAAAAATTATAGAATTCCAGAAACTCAAAACACTGAAATCAGTAGACAAGTCCAAAAACTAAAAAATGATGACATTATAGAACCATCGGTATCAGAATATACTAGCCCTCTGCTACTGGTACCCAAAAAATCATTGCCAGGTGAAACTGCTAAAAAATGTCGTTGGGTGATTGATTATCGTCAGGTAAACATGAAACTATTGGCAGATAATTTTCCTCTCCCACGTATAGATGATATATTGGATCTACTGGGTCATGCTAAGTATTTTTCATGTTTGGATCTGATGTCAGGTTTTCATCAAATTCAACTTTCAGAGGAATCTAGAGATATCACTTCATTCTCAACAAATCAAGGTTCATATAGATTCAAGAGACTTCCTTTCGGATTAAAGATAGCACCCAACTCATTTCAGAGAATGATGAATTTAGCATTTTCGGGACTAAAGCCTGACCAAGCTTTCCTGTACATGGATGATCTTATTGTAATAGGATGCTCAGAAAAACATATGTTTCGGAATTTACAAGACGTATTTTTGACATGTACAAAGTATAATCTGAAGTTGCATCCTGAAAAGTGTACATTCTTTTCACAGAAAACTGTATTTTTGGGACATAAATGTACAGATAGAGGAATTCTTCCAGACAATAGTAAATATGAAACAATAAAAAATTATCCAAAACCAATAGATGCCGACTTGGCACGACGTTTCATCGCATTCTGTAATTACTATAGACGTTTTATACCGAATTTTGCGAAATATGCTATACATATTACACGACTTACACGTAAAAATGCTGAATTTGTATGGAGTAATGACTGTGAAAAGGCTTTTCAATACCTGAAGAACTCATTGCTTTCACCTAAACTATTGCAATATCCGAATTTCCAAAAAGAATTTTGTATAACCACCGATGCTAGTTAATTGGCATGCGGAGCGGGTTTGAGCCAAGCGTGCAGCGGCATTCAATTGCCTATTGCTTTCGCGTCCAAAACCTTCTCAAAGGGAGAAAGCAATAAATCAGTGATTGAACAAGAATTAACAGCAATCCATTGGGCAATAAATTATTTCAGACCGTACGTCTATGGTAGAAAATTTTTAGTTCGCAGTGACCATAAACCACTTACATGTTTATTTTCATTGAAAAATCCATCATCGAAGCTCAACAGAATCCATTTAGACTTAGAAGAATATGACCACACTGTGGAACATATAAAAGGCAAGGAAAATTGTGGAGCTGATGCACTGTAGCGTATAGATATAGGTCAACTCAAGGAAATTGACGAATTGCAGAATGTTTTAGCTTTGACAAGAGCACAAAAGCGCAAGGAAGGTACAAAATCCAAAAATGAATCAAATAAACAAAAGACCCAACAAAGTCAAAATTCACCGAAATGCTATGAGGTATCAAATTCAAATTCCAGACAAGTAAAGAAATTCACTAAATTGCATTTCTTATAACCAAAAAATCAGAAAATTGCTCAAGACATGGTATATCAACACTTATTGATATAAATATATCACTCTATATTATCAAGGGTTAAGTATCTCTAAAGGAACTATTTCCAAGGCTTGAAAGAGAAGCCTGAAGTGTAGGAGTTGATAAATTGCAAATTAATGCAAGGGATGATATCTTCAGAATATCATCCATAAATGAATTTAAAAGGCTAGCCAATGAAAATTTAAAAAGTTTAGAAATCGCGATAACACATGAAATAAAAACTATAGAAAACGAAGAAGAAAAATTAAAATTGTTCAAATTTTACCATGACAATTCAATTTACGGAGGCCATGCTGGAGTTACAAGAACTCTAAAAAAGCGAAAGAACTATTACTTCTGGAAAAACATGGCAAGGGATGTTAAAACCTACAAAAAAGTAGTACGAAATGCACTCTTAATAAACCAAAACCATCAACAAAAGAAGAACTAATTATTACCCCTACACCAACACAATCATTTGATACAGTAATAATTGACACAATAGGACCGTTACCAAAGACAGATAATGAACATGAATATGCGGTGACCATTGTTTGCGACTTAACAAAATATTTAATAACTATTCCAATACCGAACAAATCTGCAAACACAGTAGCAAAAGCAGTTTTTAAGAAATTCATACTACAATTTGGAACCATGAACAAAGTTATAACAGACATGGGAACAGAATAGAAAAATCAAGTTTTCTCAGAATTGTATAAATTATTAGGAGTTAATCACACCACGTCAACTGCATATCACCATCAAACAGTAGGTTCAATAGAAAGATCATATCGAACATTTAATGAATATTTAAGATCATATATTTCCGTAAACAGATCAGACTGGGATAAATGGCTGTGCTATTTCACGTATTGCTATAACACTACACCCTCAACAGTTCATGGCTATTGTCCATATGAACTAGTTTATGGCAAATTACCTAGCAATATAGAATGCATGGCATCTAATGGTGTAGATCCTTTGTATAATGCAGATTCATAGGAGAAAGCGGTAAAATATAGATTCCAAATAGCACAGAATAGAGCAAAAACTTTTATTGATATATATATAAGCTTCAACAGAAAGCGACACATGATAATCGAAACCACAGACATTAAAAATAGGAAACTATATGGTTATAGAAGACCCAGCAAGACATAAATTTGTCCCGATATATTCAGGTCCATATAAAATTATCGACTTTGACGCATTTAATAATTGTACTATCAAATTAGATAATAATAAAACTGTAAACATAAAAATAGAATTAAATTAGGTTAACACGTTGTATTGGCCAGTACAACAAAATAAGGTTAGAATTAATTTCAAATAATTAACAAGTACAATAAAACAAAACTAATAGTTTAAAATAAACAACGATACAATAACACAATTAAAATTAACTCGAACAAATAACAAGACACTAAAGTCAAATATTTACAATTTATATGTTATACTTATATATTTTCTTCATAATATACCAATGTAATGGAAGTTTGGCATGGAATTCACATTTAATCGAATGATCCTCCACTATCTGTAGGATCATTCTCCGAAAAGGGGAGGTGTAATATGTTCTGATCAACCCTCCTAAAGTGATGGATACATTCTTACAATCATTTTAATTACACTATTCTAATTGCTTGTTTGTCCGCTCTTTCGTTTCAAACGGAATTCGAGGAATATGAAGTAATCAATTCATTAATGGGCCAGTGGAACACTTCCATTCTCTGTTATGCTTAGCTCTTCAGCGTTACAACAAAATTCCAAAGAATTTGTTGACGTAAATTTATTAATGGGCTAGTAGAGCATTTGCGTTCTCTGCCATGCTTCACTTTTCGTTGTTACTATAACTTCTTACATTGGCTCAAATTACTTTCCGGTACAGTTTCTAAAAAGGTCAAGCCAAGCTTTCAATTTCTAATTCATTAAGTCATTTATAAATTTTAGCTAAGTCTACACTTTTATGTTATAAAAGATTTAAGTAATTCAAATAAAGACACATTCAATTCGATCATTCTCGGGGACGTGTAACTTAGTTTTATTTGCGCATAGAGCGAGACATTAAATGGCGATCCTGCTAGGAGTCACGTTTTCGAACAATTGAAAAAGATTATAAAATTTAGTTCCGGAAGAGACAATCTATGCAAGTGAAAAATGCATAGCGTAAAAAATACAAAATGAAGAACAAAATTTTCATCCTTCAACAAACAACAAGCACGCTTTAGTTATTGACAAGACTGCAAGAGTGCAAGAGTGTTTTTTACAAATTAACAACATGGCATGGTGGAAAAAGACATTAAATGCCATCTTCATAGCTTTTACCGGCTACGAAATTGGTCAGATAGTGAGAAATGAAAAAACAGAGAAAAAAGATATTGTGCACTACATACCTGTACCTGTGAAAAACGAACATCAGGAAAATGAAACCAATTACTGGGCAATAAGCCGAGTAGGGTTAGTTACTTTATTCGTCGCGTTCATAATAATTGAAAACTACATTAAAAATAGACTTCGACAGGCACAAAGCGGACAGCGAATTTAATATAGAACAGTTTAAAAGAGTGCCACATATTTAAAAAAAAATAAAATCTCTAAGAAATATTGAAGAAGTGCCTCCTTGCCTTGAAGCGCCAACACCTCCCGAATCAAGGACGGGGGCTGCGGTAATAACAACAGCAACATGAACAGCAATAGCAGCAGCAATATGAACAGCAATGCTATTTTATAAATTAAAAACATGAATGCAAATATTTATGAACGATTAAGTAATGTTTATTAAAAAAATTCATAAAATCAAAATATTTTTTTATATTAAAATGTGAATTGTGCTTTTATATATATTTTCTTATTTTAAATATATTTCCTTTATTTGTATAATATATAAGAAAAATTTCTTAGCAAAATTAAATTTTATTCAGCATATATTCAATGATTTGTATGACATTCACAAACATTTATAGTGACAATATTTTTGTATAATGTTTTTAAACTAGGGCAATAAAAATCATGTATATTTTGTGTTATCTCTTGTACAATCAAATTTTCTATGCAAGTTATTTATTCAAAAGCTTTCACATATAAAGTTGAACTTCGTTCTCTCTTCACATTAATAGGAATAGTAAAATGTTGATTAAAACATTTCAGTTTGTTAAATATTTTTAATTCATCAATGTGGACATTACAGCTATAAATCTTGAACAATTGATTATTTTTTCGTAGTAAAATTCGTTACGCAGTTAAGGCGTCAGTTATTCAAGGGGATTAACATACGAGTATATATGAATACATGCCGTAATTGATTTTTGACGGAAATTAAGTCTACCACCTCCACGTGGTAACGGCTGGTAACAATTGCACAAATGGATGTGACGTGCGATCTATTCGTGATAACGATCTAATGTACATCTAATATCTAATGTACATCTAATATTTTTGGGGCGGTGGGAGTAAGGGAAAAAATCAAGCAAGTTGTTTTGCGATGGTTTGCAGTCAGGGGGTAATACCAGCTGTATTTTTACGGAGCTACCTCGATACCGAGTCAACTCGAGGTATATTCATGACCAATCCGTGCTATATTTGAAGATTACCATGTCTGCTTCGGTGGACGCTGATAGTAAGAATCAGATGGATGTCAACACAAATATAAAAATTTGTATGGACAAGCAGTCCAGTAAATGCAACGGAAGCTATTGATTCATATATTTGTGCGGCGGAAGGTGGGGCTTCAGAACTTAGTGAAAGTATAGACAAGCCAACGATGGCTAGCCGATCTCGTATAGCGAGAGCTGGCATTGGGGAACAACCTGGTTCCAGTGGAAGTGGCGCTACCAGAAGTATTCTCGTTACGAATAAGTCTAAAACTTATATGGCGTATACCGGGTTAGGCCCTGGTAGACGTGACGGCATAGCAACGTCTGAAACGACTGATGCCTCCTCAGTGGTAAAGCCTACACGGTATAACTACAAGAAGAGACGTGCTGCTTTGCAGAAGCGTCCTGAAGTGAGGGAGGTCCGAAAAATAAAAATCCTCTATTAGCTCGACAACGAATGTTACGGAGGGAGTCCCACAGGTTCCGAAACCGAATCTGCCGCCAAAAAGTCAACTGTCGGACGACCCGCCCAGAAACCCCAGCACGATAAAGAAGCCCTGCCATCATATGACTTCAACTTCACCAAAGACCTTCTACGAAGCTGTGAGAAGTATAATCTCAAGCGCTTTCTTTCAGATTTTGAAAGAGCATCCTGGCCCAGATCCTTTTTGTCACGATAGTGGATGGCATCGAAACCACGTGAAACTTATCGCATTGGCCGATCAGAGATCAACAGATCTATACAAACTAACCATCTCCAGAATCGGTGAAGTGTGACCTGGGTCTAAGTTTCAGGTAATATCAAGGGAGGATACCAGCTGAACCATCTGCCCCCAAATGGTTCTGTAGATGCTGCGGGTATGTAAGCCAGAACTCCCGACATCATCGTGGAAAGTCACGAGTACGGCAGTGCTAATTTTGTGGTGAGCATAGACTCGTTGGAATCTTTGTCGCGTTCTGATGGTGTCGTGAACTACGGCTACTCGTCCATAGCATTAAGGGTCTAAAAAGGACGTGAATGTGTCCAACACTATGGACCCTTTAGGAGTTGAGGTAGACCCTAACAACTATTCTCAGCTGGAAGGAGAGGCCCACACCACTTCTGTTGGCAGTGATGGGGCGACAGAGGTGGAACCTGGCTCTGGTTCTGTTAAGGCATTTGCGCTATATAGGGCATCAGTCGATAGCATCATAAGACAGACTAGGATAGTCTTCATTCCAAAAGACAGAAAAAGCTTACATACTCATCCAAAAGATCTAAGACCGATCTCATCTTTTCTTTTAAAAAACCATAGAAAAAATGATGGAAATCCACTTAAGCTTAACTTTAGACAAGAATCTAATCTCATCGGCTCCACATGTCTATGCCAAGGGGAAATCGGTAGAGACTGCTCCACATAACCATATTTCCACTACAGAAGGTTCATTGTATAAGCAGGAATTCACTCTGGCTGCCTTTCTTGATATTGAAGGGGCCATTAATAATGTCAAAAAGGAGGCCATCATTACAGCACTCACTGAACTTGTGATGGAAACGGGCTTGGTAGGCCTAATTAGTAAAATGTTGAATAGCAGAATCATTGGGGCGAATCTAGGAGAATCAGTTCTATGTAAGTTGGAGGGCAGGGGTACACGGCAAGATAGTGTCCACTCAAAGGTTCTATGAAACACAGTTGTTAAGATTAGAGGAGGTGGTATGTATGGTGATAGCTTATGCTGATTATGTTGTTATTGCTGTCTCTTGAAAATTCATATCTACTTTGAGAGATTTGTTGCAAAATGCTCTAGATATTCTTTCAAAATGGTCGGAGAACGGTGGTCTTGGAGTAAATGCGAATAAGACTCAAGTCAATCTGTTTACTCAGAAACATAAAATTCCTTATTCCAATTATGCCTAAGGGAAACGGTCTAGAAATTTCAGAAAAAACGAAATATTTGAGTCTTAAAATTAACAGGAAACTAGCTTGGAAGTCAAACACTTCCGAAAGAGCTAGGAAATCTGGGGTAGCTTTTTATGCCTGCAAAACCCGGGGCATTAAGCTTAGGGTAGCTCATTGGCTTTATACTGCAGTTGTCATTCTCCTATAAGGAAATGTTGTTTGGTGAACTGCAATGCAGAAAAGGACCTACTGTGAAATGCATAGTAAGGCACAGATCAGCAGAATTAGCGATAAGCGGTACAATCAAAACTACGCCAGCCCTGGCATCGGATAACATACTACATCTGCCACCCTAAGAACTCTTCTGCAAATAAAGCCTCATGCTCTGCTACTCGGCTCAAGGCGAGTGCACAATGGAAAGCTGTCCCGTATGGACACGCATACTAGAATCCTATACATACCCTGCCTTTGTCTTTTTGTTTCGAAAGAAATTTTTAGGTAAATATTCCTTCCAGACAGGAATGGCTTGAGGGGAATCCATCACCAGATATTCCCATTAAGATGTACACAGACGGATCAAAGATGAATTCTGGTGCAGGGAATGGATCAACTGGATCACTGTAATGTTTTTCAAGCGAAAATAACCGCTATTCAAGAAGTCTTGAATATCTACATTTTTTCAGATAGCCCAGCTAAGGGCTTTGAATGCATTCCAAATAACAGCAAGGAGTTTCTTAGACTGTCTGACTGTTAATTACCACTTTTTTAAATTGGTTAATATTTTTATTTGTCAGGTCATTATTGATAACATTTTCCTTCATCGTCAAATGTAGTCAGCCTTAATTCCAAATGTTTAATAAAGTTGTTTATGTTATTTAAAGTAATGTTATGGAATATTGTATAAAAATTTTCGATCACTTGGGTGTTGTCAAGTTTAATTGTTATTATTAATTATTATTTTTTTTATAATATTTATTCGACGTAGACTGGAACGGAATGGAATTTTCTGTGTTCTTTTATAAATATAAAATTGTAACCCTGTACCAGCATTGAGGGCAACATTGAAAGAGTATTACCCTTTCACATGGTAACATTTTTATGTAGAAAAGAAAGCGCTATCAAATATCCACTTTGTCCTTCGAATTTTTCCATATGTATTTCGCATCGGCAAATAAATTATTAAGAATACAATTATTGGAATCGGAAATATATTTGTACATTCTTTTAATGTTGTTGAGATGGAGATTTTGGTTATTTGGAATTTTAGATTTTGGTTCATTTTTATGCCTAAGTGATTTATAGTTTTTGATAAATAAGTTTTCTTAATTTCTAGTTGGTTCGGTTTGTCTGTTTTTGTTAAGTTTTTTAGTCAGGGAAATCTAAAAATTCTGAGCTGTCCTCTGTGGTCTAGTGGTAAGCATGCCAGACTCACACCCCGAGGGTCGCAGGTTCAAATCCTTTCATGGGCTTGGTCTCCAAAATACTGCTTCTTTCTATAAAATTATTTTCTCTTCGAGTCGAAGGCCTCTGTAGCTAGTACTCATTCCCCAACACCTTGCACTCATAATTAATTATGGTGTAAGATATTGTTGAAAGCGTGACCCTTCCAACGGGGGGAGGATGTTCGTAGTAACAATTTATTTAATTATAAATACTCGTATTTTAGTAATATAACAATGTCTCTTAATATAACATAGCTTAACTCTCTTAATTTAACTCTCTCTCTCTCCTCCTTTAATTTTGTATATGTATTTTTGATGTATTAGCATAGCTTGCACTGTGCAAATAAAATTCTCCCCAGTTGATAATATACCTTAAGCACACGTAGTTGCAGTTTTTATTATCGGTCGTTTAAAAATTGAATAGTTCAAGCGGTTGGTAAAAACGCTTACCATTCCCTTAAACATTGGTGACCCCGACGTGATATCGGTTGCGTTTTTTCATTTAATTCGTTTTTGGATTGGGTATTCCAACGGGCTTTTATTAGGTCGGAACTTTTCCTGCTAAAATTGGTTGGCTGGAAAATACACCGACGCTTTCTTTTTGACTTTGTGTGACCTTCGGGGATAATTGGGGATTCAAACACTTGGTTTGATTCTCATATTAAACATTATCTGCTCGCTGCCGCTGCCAGCGCAATTTCGCTTACTTCGTTTACCTTTCGTTGCCGGTGCATACGAGTATATTGCTTTCTCGCTGCTTCGTTTAGTGTCGCTACAGTTGTGTTCGGTCAATTCAGTTCGCTGCAATCGTGCTGCTACCTATATTGTCATATTAATTGATTACTTTGTGATCGTGACTTTCTATAACACAGTTTTAGTGTTCGGACATTCGGTTTAATAAGTTCATGAAACGTGTGCATTTAAATGCAAGGGTTAAAATAATTACCTAAAGTTTAGAGGCAAAATAAATACGGTTTCGGACATAACGGTACTCGCTATTTCTCAGTTTACCTTTCGTTGTAGCTACACTAGACAATATCGGTACTTTTCGTTCGTCATATCAGTTTGTGATTTTTAGTTTACAGCAAATACTACCATGTCAAGATCAAAGAAAGGTCGACATTCCGTGTCAAATCCATCGGTTCTGGAAACGGTTAATAAAAATCGGATGTTCTTGGCGCGTAAAAGTGCATGGTTCATCTCGCAATTGCAGTTAATACAGAAGGGACTAACTGAAATTGTGTTACGTTCATCTGATGAATTACTGCTTTCCATCAAATTGGAGCAGCTCAATCGATTGCAAGAGCAGTTCGAAGACGTGCAAACTCAATTGGAGATGGAGGACCATGAAGAAATTGAGAGTGATGCTCGATGCCAATTTTTTGAAAACTTTTCGGAGATTAAATCTGCGATCGCCAAAGAGCTAAAGGAACGTGCGTCTTCAGGTGCGATGGCATCTACTCCCAAGACAGTTTTCGGTGGAGGCTCAGATGTTTCAAACTGTAAAACTTCGTATTTGCCGAAGTTAGAATTGCCACGCTTCGATGGTACGATCACTGAGTGGCCTGACTTTGTCATTGTTTGAAACAATAATTGGCAACCATGAAAATTTAAAGGGCGTGGAAAAATTCCAGCATTTAAAATCTTGTTTGAGTGGAACAGCGATGGATGCCATTCGGTCATTGGAAATAAACGACCAAAATTATATTAATGCGGTAACTTTGCTAAAATCTAGATTCGATATTAAACGCATTCAGTTTCAGACACATGTTAAGGAAATTATCAATCTAAAGACGGTTCGTGATGGCTCTGCCATTGGTTTAAGGCAAATGTGTGATAAGATTAAATCTCACCTTCGAGCCTTGTACTCTATTGCCGGTCGAGATGAACTTCGTGATAGTGTGCTCATATATCTGGTTAACAGCAAGGTCGATGCTGGAACCAGAGCGAAGTGGGAGGAGGAATCTCTGATCTGAGGAATCTATGGTGGAGTTCCTGGAGAAGAGATGCCGGATAATGGAAGGTATAACTGCAGCCTCGGTAAGCCAGACACTGAGCAAGCAGGTGGGTACTAAACATGCGTTCGTCACAGTTCATCCTAATCAACCTTGCACATTTTGCAATGTAAGGGAGCATGCAATTACTTCCTGTTCGCCTTTTTTAAGGTTATCTCCCACCTTACGGTTTAAAGAAGCCAAAAGGCGACAGCTATGTATTCATTGTTTGAAACCAGGGCATATTATCAAAAAATGCAAATCTGTCTGTTGCAAGCAGTGCTCATCTAAGCATCATACACTATTACATTTTGATCGCATTGCTTCGCCTCAAGCTGCTGCTGTAATATCAAATTGTTCTAACATTTCTGCTCCTGCCCACAATTCACAGGCAGCCCTGGTGTCAACTTCACTTCTGAACTCTCAGCTTGCCACATCAAGCGCAATGCCTGAAGATTTTATTTTTCTCGCTACTGCAATTGTGTTTTTGAAACCAAGAACAGGAAACCCGATTCCATTCAGAGCAATCCTTGATTCCGCGTCACAATTAAATTTTATAACAAATCGTGCCGCTAGTCAGCTACAACTCAAAACAACCAAATGAAAAACCCAAGTGTCTGGAATTGGTGAAAGGGATTTTGTGGCTGACCAAACTGTTGATATCTGTTTTCAATCGTCAATTGTCACGATTTTATACACGTCTTTTGAAGCACCACTGCATCGATGTTTTGTGGCACAACAACCGATTTTGGACGACCTTCACGGAGTTCGTCGGCGACCGAACTACGACCACGATTTAATTCACTCTACCAGCGATATACTGTATTTTCTTATGGTGCTTTATCGCCATACAAAGAACTGAGTTCATCGACACATTCTTGTTGAGATAATCCACGTCGAAAGTTTGGAAAAATAATCCAACGAAAAGCTTCTCTTGACATTTCCATTTTTTAGCCAAATTGATTTTCTTAACTCACTGTAAACAAAACAAATAGCACATCAATACGTTGTGAGTACGTTTATGCTAAAAAATGTCAAAATTTATTATGGTGTTGCCAGATTTTAGCTATTGACATTAATGTTGCCAGTTTCCTAAATATAAATAGTAGTAGACTACAAACACTGTTTTTAGTTATGAGTTCGCAAATGGAATAACTTTAGCAATTTATTGTAGAGATTTTTGGGTTTGCCTTTAATCGTTACTACCGTGGTAACAGGGCTGCCGATTTCGGCCCTAACCACACAGGAGAAAATTTATTTTTCCTAATTTTTTTTTCGTTAGTACTCGGTCACCCACATGAAAGACTACTGGGTTTAATACCTTGTTTGTTGTAGGCTTCTTTGGCTACTCGTTTAGCACGATATTGGTTTTTCCTAACCAATTCGTGCGCTCGCTGTAGCTGATATTTCCACACTTTATTTGGGTCATCAGCATTGTATGCGGGCGCCCATTTGCGCTAAAAATTTGCTGGCATGTTGTGAAGTTGAAATTTGTCCACACACAAAATCACTTTTTACAAAATATAAAAAAACTCAAAGCAGGCGAGTCAAATTTTGAGTTCGTATGTTTTGTTCACGTAAAACTTTTAGTAGGTTAAATATTGATCGAGAATATTTCAGAAAGTGTGGAATAATAGGCGTTGGAAGTTGAAACAAACATTCAAATTAAAAACATTAAAATTTCCAAATAAATATCTCAGTCGTAATAATACGAATATTCAGTTCAAATGTCAGTTCCCTTGTATACGGTTTTAGGCAACTCTTGACATATACTCGATGCCTTATTTACATCTGTACTACTATCGTCGCCAAGTCTCCTGACTCTATCAACCCGAAGCTCAAAAGCCATTGACAGGTTCATGGAATAAAATCAAAGTTGAAATCAAATATTCTCAAATATAAATAAATAAAGTATTATCATGGACAATCAAGTAAAATTAAATAAATCCAAGAATTATTGTGAACCAAGAAGTTTTATTAATAAACAAATAAGAACAAAAGGAATAAAAATTGAAGTATTTCTGTTGACGCAATCTGGAGTAGCTGAGCTCTACCTCGGCTCTGAAAAATTCGTGACAGTGACGCCCGAGCAGGGACCTCAAGTTAGAAAAGAAACTGAAACAAGAAAAGGTCATCGAAGAAATTTGTACGACGAACATCGAGGACTATCGATCAATCCTTCAACCATGGTACACACTACGTGGGTGTATAGCTTACGGAAGGAGGACCTGGTAGCCATCACTGATGAATTCAGCCTCGATGCCACAGGTTCGGTAGACGACCTGCGACGAAGGCTCGTATCATTCATCCAGAGATCAGAGTTGAAAGCGGAGATGAAACAAAAATTACGAGAGCTGGAAGCAGAATTTACAAGGACCCCTTTCCATATCATTGTTCCCAGCACAGCTGTACAGATACTACTAGGTCTAGCAACGCCATTGACTCAAACATCTGTGCCGCTAATGAACACGGCGGTAGACACAAGACGTTCACAAATGTGGGAACCTGCTACATCATCGTATCCAGCCGTCATAGACCAGGTGCAGAAATGGTCTGTCCGTTTCAACGGTGGAAATGAACCACTCGCATTCATCGAACGGGTAGAGGAACTGGCAGAGACATATACATTCCCAATAGATTTGCTTCCCCGAACGATGCCTGAGTTGTTGCACGAAAAGCTGATGTGGTTCCGCAAACAGCAACAAACACTAGGAAACGTTTCTTCCTGCCATCTCGGTATCTGGAAAGGTTCGACGATGACATACGCCAACGACGGCAAAAACTAAGCGAAACCTTCAAATCGTTGAAATGGAGAACAGAAACTGGTGCGTGGCTTTGGGAACAGCCTCGAAGAATATCAGTGGTATGTACGCTGGAAGGATTTTTCGACATTAGAAGAACTGAGGGAAATGGCAGACGCAGTGGTCAGGACACAGCGCTGGCTGTGCCAGTACTAACCAGATCTGAACACACACCACCACAACTAACCATGAAAGTTCAGCTCCACTAGAGGCTCGACACAGACAGATAGCACCAGCAACGACGATAAGGTCTGAAGTACCAATTGACAAACGCACTGCGTGCAAGCGCTGAGGTCAATCAGGATATATAGCATACTGCCGTACTGCCGATACTGCCGTAACGCACAAATACTATTTTGCTGGGAGTGCAGTAAGAGAGGAGTCGCACAGCGGAATGTTGCAGGACTCAGATGGGAAACGGACAAGACTGTTGTCAGGATCGAGGCGGGACACAGTCCACCAACAACATACCTCGACAACATTAAGTGCGTTACGTTGCGACGGACAACGCGTTTGTGCCGCTGTTACTATATGCACATACAGTACCATCGCCACCATTGACACTGGAGCGTCCCGAAGTTTCATGAGTTAACGCCTCGCCCGCCAGATATGTAGGAGCTGAACCACTTGTAGGATAGTTGCTACATACATTCGAGCATGTATGGCGGACGGGAACTCAAGAGACGTTATGGAGGCAATCGTGGAACTTGGAAACAACAATTTAGAACGTCTCAAGACGGCTTACTCCAGAGACGATATATTCCTCGGTCTTTTTGACGAAAAAAGGAACCACTATTCTATCCGGAGGACCACAGACCGGCGCGTGCAAACCGGGGATTTCACATTAAGCACGACTATCCCGGAAGAACCCCTCACGGAGGAGGCAAGGATTGACACGTTTCTGGCTGCCGAGCAGAGTAAATTCAGCAAGGAACCAGATGTGTCCAATGTATCTAGTCACAAAATCGTGATGCGAGACGATAAGACTATTAAAGAAAGGTACTATCCCAGAAACCCAGCACAGCAGGAAATTATCAATACGAAAGTTAATGACCTACTAGCGAAAGGCTGAATAGAGACTTTGCATAGCCCTCATAGTGCCCCCATTGTACTAGTTCGTAAGAAAGTCGGAAGCTGGAGACTGTGTATCGACTATCGACAATTTAATGCAAAATCCATTCCCGATGCACCCCGTATACATCACATCCTGGACCGTTTGCGCGAAGCAAAGTATATCAGTAGCCTCGACCTAAAAATCGGTTACTGGCAAATACTTATGGACGAAGAGAGTAAACAATTCACGCCCTTAACTGTACCAGGAAGGGTACTTTTCCAATGGAAGGACATGTCCTTCGGCTTACACTCCGCACCGGGAACTTTGCAAAAAGCACTGGACCGAGTGATAGGCCTCGACATGGAGCCTTACGCTTTCACCTACTTTGACGACATAATAGTCACGTGGAGGACACTGGAGGAGCACCAAAAGAATCTGGCCAAGGTTTTCAGACGGTGGCGAGAAGCTAATTTAAAATTCAACCGGAAGAAGTGTGCTTCTTTCGCAAAGAACTCAGATATCTTGGGCTCCTTCCATCAAAAGCATCATATTCGTATACCATTTTTGCCTTTTTTAAAGGTAAGGGGTATAAAAATAAAGAAAATTCCGACAAGCTTAGTTTACTTGCACTTTCCCCAAACTCGAATCAAATTATACAAATGACGTAATTGCTAATTTATACACTACAAGGAATGAGCCATAAATTAATTTATGGAGTGACGTACTAGTAATACTGGTCGAAGATATTTCTTGGGTGCAGATGTAAGTGGCGTTAGTTTTTGATTATTATTATTAATATCTCTTACACCATAATTAATTATTACTACAAGGGTTTAGGGGATACTAGCTACTGAGTTTTTTCTTTCTGTGATAATGAGTGAAAATATTTTTGAAGGTATCGTTATTGAAACTTTAAATAAAAATATCAATATACATTTTATTACTATTAAAATTGTTTACAATATTTAAAGATAGTTTTATAGTTTTTTTTATTTTTTATAAAGATCGAGGTCCTGGTCTATATCGCCTCTTAAAAAGCGCTCGAAGTCTCCATTTTATAAAAAGCGTTCAGGAAGTCGTACGAACGCCTTTAGGGAAAAGTAAATATTCTATCAGATAAGATTTTTGGCACCCAATTTTAATTAGTTGTGTATTTTTAGATATCGTGATTTGGGAAAGGATCATTCGTACCACAAGCCCAGTGTATTCAGTCATGAATCTCCTATACAAGATGCTAAGTATGAATAAATATTATTTGTTTTCGAAATCATCCCATTAAATAAGCAAATTGTCCAGTATTTTAAGTCGCTTTTTACATTTTTTTTAGAAAAGTATTTTTTTATGTGTATCAATATTCTCAGTAAATAATTCACATAACTTTACAGTAATTTGATAATATGTAATCGATCAAAATAATGCACGTGCATATTTTAAACGTGCATTATATATATATATATATATATATATATATATATATATATATATATATATATATATATAAATATATAAATATATATATATATATATATATATATATATATATATATATATATATATATATATATATATATATATATATATATATATATATAAATATATATATATATATATATATATATATATATATATATATATATATATATATATATATATATATATATATATATATATATATATATATATATATATATATATATATATATATATATATATATATATATATATATATATATATATATATATATATATATATATATATATATATATATATATATATATATATATATATATATATATATATATATATATATATATATATATATATATATATATATATATATATATATATATATATATATATATATATATATATATATATATATATATATATATATATATATATATATATATATATATATATATATATATATATATATATATATATATATATATATATATATATATATATATATATATAATACTTTTCTAAAAAAAATGTAAAAAGCGACTGGTCGTATACAATAGCAAACTATTCAAAACTAACGGTATAAACTTGTTTTTTGATGAGTACATACAAAAGTGCAAAATTGAGTACATGCGAGTTATTTTTGTTATATATTGCTATCTCTCTCAATATATTGCATTTTATTTTGACTTTCTTGTTTTTTTATTCAGAATATAGCAAAGAATAAACGACAAAAAAAAAATGTTTTTATTTCCTTTGTTATTGATCATTTTATCGTCCAGAAAAGTAAAAAAATGAATTATGTACTCATTTCTGCACGCCACTGTATATACTCGTATACACGAGTATATACGACTATATATATGATGAATTCGAAAGATCAAGTTCGATTAGCAGCCTAGCTCCTTTCATTGACCATATGGGTATCATTCGTGTGGGAGGACGGACGGTTCCCAGGTATTATTGGGAGGCGCTTCTGACCAATCAAGGGAAAGTCAACGGCAAGAACAAGTGTACAGCACTGTGTCCGATGCTTCAAGGCTCGACCACAATTATGTCAGCAGATTATGGGTAAATTACCCCAGGCTCGAGTAACTGCAGCAAGACCGTTCATCAATGCTGGCGTAGACTATTGCGGGCCATTCTGGATCCATTATAAGATCAGGGGAGAAAAGGCAGCAAAGGCATACATTGCTGTCTTCTGCTGCTTTGTTACCAAAGCAGTTCACCTCGAGTTGATAAACGATTTGTTGACAGATCCATTCATCGGAACATTGAAACGCTTCATCAGACGTAGTGGGCGTTATCAAAACATCTACTCTGACAATGCAACAAATTTCGTATATAGTCCAAGTGTAAAAGGGGGAAGATGGATCTGCACGAGTCGCTGATGTAATAACTGCAACGGGAGTTTTTAAACGTGCAATCCACCGTGTTGCTCTACTACTCGTTGATACAGACAACCAGCCAAAACCAGTTCAAGATGCAAGTGACGTTCTCCAACCCAATACTAACGTGACAGTTGAACCTGCTTCAATTCAGGAATCCAAGAAAAAAGAAGGATCAGTAATCTTGGTTTGACTTTACTCATGACACTATTGATATTGCCAACAATGTTGGGAACCCTAGTTGAAAACAAGAAGTTTGGATAAAATTTAGGCATTCATTTTGAAGGAATAGGTTCAATCGCTATGTAATCAAGCGAATGGAATATTTTAGTAAATTATGATTTGGCAATGCAGACCAAGGGCAAAGAACAGACGTGTCCCACAAGATTCCACGAAGACACCAGAACCTGAACCTTCTTCAGTCCTGCAGCCATCAGTGAAAATACGGCAGCAGTGTTTGCCGGGCTCGTTCTCGGGATCTCACCATGAACGAGCCATGTACCGCTTTTCTACAGGGTGGCCCAAATAAGACCAGCTGATGTGAAACACAAACAACTTTTTTATTTTTTAACATAATTTATTTTTTCTTTTTGCAGATTGTAACTGAACTCTTGGAAATTTAAAATGAATACGTACAGTCCACAACAACGCATTAAAATTATCGAATTTTATTATTCTTCTCAACGATCAATTGTTCTGACGCAGCGAAATTATCGCCGTTTTTTTAACGTAAGATTTCCATTTAAGTGGTTATGTGAATAAACAAAACTGTAGGTTGTGGGGCTCCGCAAATCCAAGGGCAATACATCAGCATTAGTCACACCCAATCAGATGCACTGTTTGGTGCAGTGTTATGGCCACAAAAATCATCGGCCCATATTTCTTTGAAAATGAGGATGAAACGCCAGAAACGGTCTCCGGGGCTTCTTACAGAACAATGATCGACAACTTTTTGCGGCCAATGGTGGAGCAACATCCTAATTTGTGGTTTCAACAAGATGGAGCCACTGCGCATACTGCTAGGCAAACTATTGACATGCTGCGTGAAATTTTTGGTGAACGTATAATTTCAAGAAATTCAGATTTCCCTTGGCCTCCTCGTTCACCAGA
Organism: Clusia tigrina; assembly: GCA_920105625.2. Lineage (NCBI taxonomy): Eukaryota > Metazoa > Arthropoda > Insecta > Diptera > Clusiidae > Clusia > Clusia tigrina. Next base: position 148,844,837 of record OV050030.1, read on the forward strand.
TTTAACTGCGCCCGATTTTTTGTTATGGGGTTATTTAAAAGACAAAGTGTATGTTAACAAACCACAGACACTTGGACAGCTCAAGCAGAATATTCGAGACGAAATACGGCGCCTGCAACCAGAAACATTACGTGTAATGCAAAATGCGCTAAAAAGAGCCAATGCCTGTATCGAGCAAAATGGTGGTCATTTGTCTGATGTCATATTTCACACATAGTCATGTTAAATTTCCATAAAATGTATTTAACATATTAAAATAAATCATTAAAAAAAACCCGTTATTACAAGAGTTACACGTGTTTAACATCACTAGGTCTCATTTGGGCCACCCTGTAGTATGACGGTTGACGACATGGAGTCCGGGGGCATAGACAGGATTGCAGAATCGATGTCAGTGCCTGCGCCGTCGTCCAATATCGAGTATACCCCATACCAGTGGCCACTATGTTTCACTCTGCAGATGGCCTTAACGGCCTCTCCGCGGATGAAGACATCTAGTGGCGGGAGATTCACCAAAGCATCAAGTGCCGGCCCTGGAGTAGTCGGAAATGCTCCGGTACAACATATGGCCACAGCACGTTGTAGTTTTGATAGAGCTTTTTTGACCCCTACAAGAGAGAGTCTGCTCATCCAAACCATCGATGCATAGGTGATAATAGGTCTTACCATAGCTGTATAGATCCATAGGACCTTATTAGGGGAAAGACCCCCATGTCTTACCAAAAATACCCTTACACTGCCAGAAAACTGACAGTGATTTGGATGTCTTCAGTTCGACATGTCTTTTAGTACAACTTTTTTCTACATTACTTTTAGTACAAAGGGTGTCAAACTGATAGGCCTGAAGGAGTTGGGACGGAACATATCCTTCTTACCTACCTTGGGAATAAATACCATTTTAGCTGTATATACCCAAAAGCACTGATATTTACCAGGTGCGGAATTAGTACCTCACCGCTCCTTTTGGGAAGGATTGGAAAGATGCCATCCGCACTCGGTGATTTCTATGGCTCATCTCCCAGCAGTTATAATTTGTTTGGCCACCTTCCAGCCAATTCTAGGAAGAGCATCCATCTGCGAAGATGGTGGTATCTGGATCGAGCCCCCAGGAAAGTGCACACGCTGCAAAATTAGAATGCGATCTCTTCATTCGCCATGAACGACCCATTCTCAGATCTCAATGCCAGCTTTATGTCGACTCAGTTTTTCGCAAGAACTCTATGGAGTCGTGCTACTTCAGGAGTAGATTCAAGACTTTCACTAAAGGATCTTAAGCTAGTATATTTTGCTTGTCTGATCTCTTTGTTATAGATAGTCAACTCTTTTTATATTCATCCCAGTCTCCCGTACGCTTGGCTAGGTTGAATAACTTACGCACATTAGTACATCTAGTAGACAGACTCGAACAAGGGAACATTCCTGCTTTAGAGGAAAAGATCAAATCGATCAGAAATAATTTCATTCAGCCCATTGATACCTTCTAGGATGTTTGAGGATGAGAGTAGTGAATGAACTGAACTATCGAAGAATTCCCAGTTAGTAAACCTGAGATTTCTAAAAGCTACCGTTTTTGTTACGATATCTCCTATATCGATATATTACACTGTGGTCCGACAGAGGGTTCCTCCGAATTTTTCCAATTGCTTACAATATCAGTTAGCCCTGGACTATAGAAAGTCAGGTCAAGAATTTCCTCCTTACATTTCTATAATTGGGTGTGTTCTCCTTATTCAATATATATGAAAAAAGTGATAATAAAAATGTTAGAACCGACTCACACCGTTTATTGGTGCCACTGCTGCCCCAGATGGTATTGTTTGCGTTGGAATCACAGCCTACCAAGAGTGGAATCTTTTTGGATAGGCAATACGTCGCCAGCTTGATGGCATCTTCCGGAATGTGGTGGAAACCTATTGGAAAGTAGGCCGATGCAAAGACTATATTGCGAGATCTGGTGACTTGAATTCTTAAACACATAAGTTTTTAATATCATTTCTAATCAAGCTATAGGTGCGGGGACGGCCAGCATTGGGACTCCACATTACCCTTGTAAACTTACTTGAAAGGCCCCTAATTTGACCATTGTAACACTATGGCTCTAGAATGAGGGCCAGCCACATGTTATTTTTGGCAAAGACCCTCCCAATGACAGCTGAGGCTGTTATGGCATGATGGATGCTTGCCTGAGCCACTTTCAATCCTGTCATCTTACGGAACGGGTTGTGACGTGATGGTGCTGTTCCCATCTTCATCTGAATCGTCCTCCTCGTCCATAGAGACATCCTGCATACTGTGGACCAGTGAAGAGCAGTATACGGCCTCCTCTCCCCTATCTCAACAGCGGGAAGAGATTTCCGGGTCCACAGTCTACGGTTTAGCCTCACCTGACTGTAGGTTACCACTCGTAATTATCTTCGACAGAGGTGGGATGTTTGTCTCCCCTACTTACCATGCATTAGGCTTTTCTTGAGTACGTTTGGAACAACCTACCTTGACCCTGCAAAATCGAGCTTTTGATGAGTTGCATGGACCCATTATCTATTTCCACGGACAGCAACTGTACATTGCCCTCCTCCTTGCAACTCCATATTCTCCAGAAAATGATGTTTAATCCAATATCGTGGCTGGAGAGAAACTTGAGTGACACAGCCACCTCTTGTCCGCTACTACGAGGGAGGAAGAGGAAGACTGTGTGTGATCGTGGGATGTTGTCTCCAACTGTGGCGTCCAAACTGATACCTCCCTCCCTGACAGCTGGGTTACGACACCTTTCAACCATTCCGCCGAGTCCGTCAAACAGCAGTCAATACTTAGGAAGCCAGGCTTGAAGTGGATACCATCGAAGGAGAATTCTTTGGTCCCCTCCCCAACAAGCCTTTTCAGCAAAATCTGCTCAACACTTGTCAGTTCCTTGCTATTCAGGATGGTGTTCGGGTAGTCCACAGCAATGTCGGATCCCATCCCAGCGTAACTACCTTTTGTTTTGGACCCTCCACGACTAGGTGGGCCTGACGATGTTGGCGTTTTCCTTTTGGCTGCGTCAGGATTAGGAGAAAAGTTTTTTCGTACCCATTTCTTCAGTTTATTGTTCCCGTTCGGCAGTGATATTGTGCCAGCCGAATCCTTTAGAACCCGAGCCAGGTAGGTAGATGCCATCTGCCTCCAGCTTCACTTAGCTCCTTTCTTCTCACGTCACTGGCAACACAGAATATAGTCTGTGATTACCTCAACCAATAATCGCAGTTCTTTCCTTTGTAATCTTAAAAGTAAATCTTTATTTCTGGGTCCCCTACAAGTATTACTGGATCTCTCCATTGCTCCCTTGCCGGGATGCTGACTTTGTACTTTCTTCAAAAAGAAACTCTGGTAAGAGTTTATCCTTCGGTGCCAGAGACAACGGGTATTCCTTCGATAGCCTCCTGAACATCACACTTGTGCCCAAAGTTCTTGTCGTCGTGCCAATATTCATAAGAATATAACCGACATATCGTTTTCATCGCCTTTTGTTGAATCATAAGATCAAGTGGTGGCAAGTTCAGCACAGTATTCAGAGCGTCAGGAGATGTGGTACCCATAGCGCCCTTAATGCTAAAACATATACTTCTCTGCAGTCTGTCAATATTCTTAAGAATATAACCGACATATCGTTTTCATCGCCTTCTGTTGAATCATAAAGTTCAACATAGTCTTCAGAGCGACACGCGATGTGGTACCCATAGCGCCCTTAATACTAAAACATATACTTCTCTGTAGTCTGTCCCAAACATGTGGACTTAACCCCAGTTCTGCGCCACCAGACTACAGCATCATACAAAATTATTGGCCTGATCAATGCTTTGTACAGCCAAAATACACCATCTGGTTTTATACCCCAAGTCTTGTCAAATGCTCTTCGGCACTGCCCAAATATTTTATGTGCCCAACTAACTTCCAAGTTTCCTTTCAAGAACGATGCCTAGATATTTCACTTCCCTGGAAAGACTGATATTTACACCTTTTGGTACTGGTAGTTTAAGTCCTACCAATTTTCTTTTTCGTGTAAACAATACCACTGTTGTCTTACTTGGATTAATAATAAGTCCCTGGGGAGTGCACCACTCTGCGATCTTGTACATAGTACTCTGTATGTTCAGTCCTAAAGGACATTGCTGATGCCAGTGCACATACATCATCCGCATTTGCTTGGATGTGTATTTCGTGGTTCTGTAACTTATTCAGAAGAGAGTCCACCACAAAATACTACAGAAGCGGAGAGAGTATGACGCCCTGAGGACATCCTCGAGCAAATTCTGCCACGGTGCAATTGTCGTTTGTCTCCACAACAGTTAACATCCTTTTTGATAAAAATTAAATGGATCCACTTGACAACAGTTTCGTCCATCCCATGTCTTCTAGCAGCCAAGCATATAGTGAATTATTATTATTATTATGTAGAATTATCAAATGCTCCCTCAATATCCACAAATACCCCCATTGTGTATTCACCAATTTCCAGCCCTTTACAATCTTACATACTAGATCGTGCAGAGCTGATTTGTTTGAATTTCCACTTTGGAATGAATATCGATAGATAGTAAGGGGGCTATTCAACATTAAACCCCCCGTAATGTACGCTCCAAACCTTTGAACAGGAACGAAGTCAAACTAATCGGCCTGAAGAGTTTCGCTTATGTGTAGTCATCCTTCCCGTTTTGGGAATATATACCACCCTAACCTGTCGCCAAAGAGATAGTACATAACCTGGAGCAAGACAAGCAATGTAGATCTTTTTGAAGGCCCCATTGAACTTTTCCCCTCCTCTCTAACATTATTGGGTATACATTATCAGTACCAGGTGACTTAAAGTTGTCAAAAGAGCAAACAGAAAACATCATTAATTCCTCCGTCACAATTTTTGATGCCGTATACCAGTTTCGTCTGGTGATTCCACCATTTGAGCTGTTAACCTCCACCCTAGTTCCTGCGTCAGTAATGATTCTGCTGCCCGGGAAATGCGTTTTCAGGGGGATATTGTAGGTTTCAACCATTGAATTGGTATAAAAACCATTTGACCTGAGAAGAGAATCTAGCCTAACTGCACGGACCCGCTTAAGCACCCTGCACAGCCTAGCCCACTCCTTCATGTTATCTGTTTCACCACAGAAGCTTCTACAAGCTTCTACTTTGGCTGACCGATTGCTCTTCTTAAAGATTCTTAGCGCTATTTGATATTCAGTTCAATCTTCTTCTTTTCGGGTTTTAAGCCCTATTCAGAAGTCTTCTGAAGCTTTTACGTAGCTTTGAAAGTTCAGCATTCCACCATGAAGCTACTCTCACCTGCCTGCTCTTTCTTAACGGACACATTTCCTCATATCATTCTTTCAAAGTACTAGTTATCCGTTGAGTCCTCTCTTCGATTGTCGCTATGGTTCTGAGTTTAGGAAACCTGGGAGTCGTATCTTCAACAAGAACCCCAAACTAGTCCCAGTCCTCCCTCTGTGGATTTCGACCTTTCGGCACTATGCTTTTGTCAACGAAATTCAATAAAACAATGATCTGAGAGAGATACCTCTTCCAGATTTTTCCAATGTTTTATTTGATGTTATTAATTGTTAATGTTATTATTGATGTTATTAGTTAAAGGTAAGTTTATTACCGAAATTGTGTATCACCAAATCTGAGGACAATAAAATTCAACATATTGTTCAAGTTGCACTTCGTGCTACCCCATTATGTGAAGTTGCGTCGCAGCCGACAATCTTGCCCAGCCCATTGAATTTTCCGTACTTAATTACTTCCGTTGATGGTGGGGGAATTATAGAAACGTAGGGCAGGTATGTCGAGACGATAACTGCATGAACCATATTCCCTCCCCGTTGTACTTTATTTTGGCTGCAACGACATCTTGAGAACAAAATTGTCTAAACATCGTGCATTCAATAAACCGTGGCATGATAATACATGAACGCGACCTATCATTCCCTTCGTACTGAAGAATATTTCCCCATTTATAATATACCTATGGTTCCTGTATTAATATTATTGGAGAGCATGTATGCATTTTTGCTTGCGTACTGCGGAATAAAACAGTAGACGACTTGTTATACTGCAAGTTTATTTACCAGGTGAGAACTCCCTTCCATGTTGGAAGCATATTTTCCCCGTAGGTAGAACAGTAATGCACGTTTATAATGCCGTTGTCCACTTGCTTCCCTTCGAACTTCGGATTGTCCTTCCACTCATCGATGGCCTTCCAAAGGTAGCTGTTGACCTAGTCTAGCTGCCCTTTCGACAGCAGGCTATCGCGTTTATTGTATGTGTCTCTACCGTCATAGTTCTAGCTGTCACTCTTGCGTATGAGTCACTAGAGGTAGACGGACGAATTTCAACCGAATTCTTTAGGGGTCCTCCTCCTTCTTAGGAGGAGACTGACATGCAGACACCTGCGTCGAGCATACGGGCAGTTCAGATTACGATTTTGCGACCTTCCTTATTTTTGCCTTTCTGCTCTTCTCATCGTCCTCTACATACTCCAAATAGACACCAGAAAAGTCTGTCATGGCAGACGAGTTATAGTCAAAGAGCCGTTAATTACATTCAGTAATTTCCTTCCTCCTTTCCGTCATTGTTGATGGTGAGGTTTGTTCCTTCAAATACGATGCCGACGCGGCTTATACTTATCTGCTCAGTGTGAATAACTGCCGTCCCACTGGTGTCAGACGCAGACCATGTGCCGCCCACTATGGAACAGACGTCCCTAAGCTGGATTGAATTGACTGGGTGTGATAAGAGAAATTTAGGATGGGAGAGGATAGGGTGAGTTAGTGATATTTTAATATGGAAGTTGGTTAGGTTGAAACACGATGTTTATGTGTTTCGCAAACGTTGATGCTTTCTATTCGTTATTCCTCAAGTAACATTAATTAGCCTGAGTGGTAGATCACAATATTTTTAAGTAATTTAAAAGCTTTCCATAAAGAGTATATCGTATTTTCTGTTGGAGTTACTTTCAGTATACTTCTGCAAACTGTTCAGTTGCTCTGAGTGCTTCTCGGAGGCGTTTTTTTTTTTGCTAGTACCAATCTCGAATTTGCGAAGGGTGATTGATTGCCCTTTTTATTCCAGGACTAATGTTTATATGGCTATGTACTATTTGGTGGTTTGTTCTATAAATAGTTAGCTGTGCTCTTCTTACCGAGTCGAGCTAGTTTATGGAGACATGTAATCACTGGCGATTGATCAGAAGTGAGCTTTAATCCCGATTCTGTAGATATCAGGGTTCAATAAATATGATTGATTATACCAAAATCGATGTGATCGCACAGTTTGTAAAGAGCCCCAAATGGTATTCTTCACATTATAATTGGCAGCTGCTTAGAATTAGCCGCAGTATTTTAAAGAAATGTGTGAATTTCAGTTCAGTCACTGAGTATCTTGGGAGACTGCGCTAAGTAACATTTGTTTCCTCCCACCCTTGAAAACAAATTGATGTTTTCTGCAGATGGTCCTTCGCATACAGCCTATTCAACAAGAGAGAAAACTATAATTTTAATTGTACACTAATTCATTTTTGTACAAATTATAATTTTATTTTATTTTTTACATTGAAGTATGTATATATTGAGAGCTATTGACGCTGCACTGCTTTCATCGTCGAGAATTGCCTCGCATCTTGTTGGCAGGTTTTCAGCATTCTGCGTGGAAAGGGACCGTCACAATGTGTTTATAGTTCGCAAGGGAACTCGTTTCGTCAAGCGTTCTCTCAATGAAGTACCGCGCAATACTGAACTAATATGACATTGGCCTCGTAGACATGTAAACAAATAATCGCAATGTGCGAAGAGATTAGTTCTAAGTCCGCCTTAACTACGAATTAACGTCGTTTCTCGCTTATTAAACAGACTGTGCTACTCTATGTTGTTGCCATTCTCTTAAGTGAATTTTCTCCTTAACGTGAATATCGATAACTATCGGGTGATGTACGAATTTTTGTGGGGTGGGTAATGAGGCTGCCTGAGATGAGTGTATGGCTGCAGATATAAGCACTGTGTTGATGGGCAAAAGTGCCGAGTCAATATCAATTGCGCTCTTTAGTTGAGGAATGTTTATATGATTACTTACATATTGGCGGTACTTGAGCCACCGAGTTGAGCTTGTTTATGTAGACATATATTCACTGGTGAATGATCCGAAGAGAGCTCTAAACACGATTCTGCAGATAACAAGTCTCGATCATTACCATTGGTTATGTCAAAATCGATGACGTAAGAAGACACGAAGTCTACGTTAGAACACCGATTCAATATCGCAGAGAACAGTTGTTTGCCTTTGGGATATATTAGCAAGGAGTCCCAAAATGTGTGCTTCGTATTATAATCGCCTGCTGGCAAAAATTTGATTCCTAGTGATATGGATAATTTAGTGAATTGTAATTTAGTCACTGAGTACTTTTGGGGACAATAGACTGCGTACAATTTTTTCCTCCCAGCATTGAAGACGTATTGAAGTTGCATGCAGATTTTTATTTGCATACTCTTCTAGTGTGTGATACTTAAATTTAATCTCTATTTTATTAATATTCCCGTATCAACATGAGCTTTATTATCAGTATGGTTTGACTTGTGGAATTTGTATCCTATTATTACAAAATAATTTCTATTTGCTAAGTGCGTTTCTGATAAAAGCATAATATCAATTTGCTTAATATGTAGGAAATGTTGAATTTCGAGTTTAGTCGTGAGCATTCAAATGAAATTTTAATCTAATAATTTTTTAGAGATCAACATTTGTAGAAGTTAGTTTTCCCTTTTCAACAACTCTTATGGCATGGATTTTGGATTGGATGTCAACTTTTCTTACTTTTATTATGATTCTACGTTTTTAAAATATAATTTTTAGATCTAGGGTTTTTTGAGGGTCCAGACTTCACTATGTTTGTATACGTCCATGTCCTTGATGTATATTGTCACTTGTTATATGTGTACGGTGTTCGATCGTTGGGCACTATGTGTATAATTAAATTTCTTTTGTAATTTCTTTTCAAGTACTAAATACTTTTTATTATATTTTTAAATATTTATATTTGATTTGTCAGACGATCACTTGAAGTAATAGTGAAGGTAAATTACATTTTTGTATTTTTGACAAGTAAGTAAGTAATAAGTAACTGAGCGTATGTTTCCTTAGTTTTTAATTCTTTTCACTCGGTTCAAGTTCTAATGCAATTAGTGCTTGTAATAGTTTGTCTCTATTTTTAATATTGAATACCGTTCTGTCCTTAAATCCGTGGATTTCGAGACCATCTTTGACTTTATTAGTACGTACACAATTCTCAATACCTTTATAAACTACTAATATGACTTTACTGCTCTTCAATTGATATGTATAGTATTATATATAATTTTTATCAAGATAAGGAGCAATTATGCGGTAGTTACTTTCATTATATTCTTGTAGTTTTGTTTTCTTTATATTTCCATTTGTTATGGAGACTACGTGGAATTTGTTATTGTCTACAGGACTAGCTATATTAGGAACCAAAGCATTTGAGCATCGTTCTTGCAATTAGAATGGGGTGGCTGAGAAGTTTTGGCTGTAGAGTTGTTTGCAGGGGTTAAGTCGACGTTTTCATATCCGACTAAAGCAAATTTATACTGACCCAATGTGCTAGTTGGTACTATGCTTACAGTCAGTTTTGTAAGTTTGGGTGATTTATCTGCGATATTTTGTTTTACTTGAATGTAACCGTCAATACCAGATTGCACTGCCGCTACAGGATGTTCTACAATATAAATTTTTATTTACGAATGGAAAAAAATTAAAATAGAACTAAACAAAGACTGATGAGGCATGCATCACAGAAACCAACTCCTGAAATACAAATACATTCGTATTCTACAAGATATGATTTTTTTCTAGTTGTAAGAGATTTGAAATGTCAAAATTGCATAGACTCAATGCCCAAGTTCCAAATCACGTTTTCGAATTTGTTCTAAAAATTTCAAAGAAAACTTATGCCTATTTACTACAATAAATTTTGCAAATTAAATTTAAAAACTCGGCGCCAATTTGATGGCTACATTACATTCGGCACTGACCTCGCTGCCATCATACACCGGCGACTGGTCTCGTGGCCATACTTTTGACATTCTATACAATAGGGTGAGTTATTTCTTGTGTGACAATCATCCCTAGTATGACCTTGCTTATGACAAAACGAGTAAAGAAGTCTTTAATCGGGTTAGACCGACTACGAAATACCCTTTACCTTTATAGTTTATAAAACCACGCTCATACAAATAAAATGTACGTGAGAGTTCAACCATTGCGATATGGGATCAACACAATTTTTTCTCCATGTCGGTTGAAATGCTACACCTATAAGGATCACTAAGTTTCATAGTTGAATTCTATAATGCTATAGACACATTTGTTGATATATTTTGTAGAGATTTCGAGTTATAAATATAGTTAACTTGGTACTGTAGTTATACTTCACATTTCCATATGTACATATCCGTACCTGCTACGGCCATTATGCTGTTTATAAAAAAGCTCTACGGCACAAAATTAGTTTAAAATTTTGATAGTAAAGGTTTGAAGGTATGAATACTAATGCTTGTTGGTTCGCGGCAGGTAGTTGATACAGCTCCTACCTCCAATATATGAGGGGCTTTCCCCTATCCACTACCTGGGGACGCGTCCTCTAGGAGTTACAAGCTCTGCCGAGGAACCTAATTAATTGTACCTATTACTACACCTAAATCAACTAAGTTAGCATACATTAAATAAATAAAGAATGCAGCAAAAATAAAGAACCCTATTATGATGAAATTGTAACACAAACTGCATCATGTTAACTGTAAATCGTTTCGTATGTTTCCGCCTTGATTGCACTACTGTCCATATTAGAGAAAGCCCAGTCTATGTGAGTATTTCCTGAAGTGGTACCCTTATCTTTACATAGAAAAGATATTAAGCCGTTTTCCGTTAGGATGTCTTCTACTTGGTCACAGTCACTGCCACGACATATATTACAATCTCCTAATAGAACAATTCTCTTATTGACAGAACAATCGGTACTTAAAATATTTTCTAGTTCTATTTTTAGTAACCCTGACGGAAACGATTTATTTCTATAAAGTACTATTAAATGGATATTTCTATATTTATATACAATGATTTCAAAAGTGAATTTACCTTCATGTAATTTGTTGCTAGGGTAGGTAGGTAGGTAGGTAGGTAGGATTGATTGGCCGCCCAGTTTGCTAAAAGCACACTTGAGCACACATAATGGCCCATTGTGATACCACGGTGTGGCGCCGTTCAAGCACTGACTAAAAAGGTTCCCATACTTGGGATGGTGATAGTCAGCGCAAGGACAGCGCCTGGAAAGGCACGACTCCCCCGTCATGTTTCAGGAAACCATCCTGATACTTTGATGAACCTGGCTATGTCCCTAATATTAATGGATGACAGCTCTGTCAGGCTTGTAAGAAATGGGGCACCAAAGGTGCGAATTCTTCTTCTGCTCAAGGATGGGCAGTGGCATAAGAGGTGGAAAACCGTCTCGTCCTCCTCCTCGAAGCCACAGCCTCGGCAAAAGTCATTTGAGGGTAGGCCCAGTCTTTCTGCGTGCTGTCCCATTATGCAGTGGCCGGTCAAAACCGACACAATTGTCGACAGTGATACGCGATCAAGTCGAAGAAGTTGATTGGTTCTGTTTTTGTCCATGCTTGCCCAAGTTAGTCTAGCCGTGTGGCAGGATTCCTCGTTAGCCCAGGATTTGTAGGCGTCAGCCATATATTTCCGTTTGACTTCGAGCTTGGCTGTTGCCAGTGGAATGCCGATGTTTACAGAGGGGTGAATGTCGTGTATTAGCGTGCCTGCCTTGGCAAGCTCGTCCGCCTCGCAGTTTCCCGGGATTTCGCTTAGGTGCACCGGGAACCCAGATTAGGTGCACCCGAGAGTAACTTGCGAGCTCATTTAAAGATGTTCGACATTCATGAACTAGTCTTGATGTGGCCGTGGAGCCAAAAAGAGATTTAATGGCGGCCTGGCTGTCTGAGAAGATAGATACGTCAACTGCGCCGATATCACTACTCAGCATCCATTTGGCTGCGTGGTAAATGGCCATGACCTCAGCTTGAAAAACGCTGCAATGGTCTGGGAGACGTAGGGAGATGTTTAAGTCCAGCTTGTCGGAATAAATACCGCTGCCGACTCTACCTCCAAGCTTGGAACCGTCGGTGTAGATTTCGACTGTTTCACCGACGATTCGGTTTTCTGAGGTCCAGTCGCTTCGACTTGGAATAGTGAGGTCGAATTCCCTGTTCAAATCGGGATAGACCGACATATAATCGATAAAGTTGGGGACAGGTGGGTCCTGATTCAGAATTGAAGCATGGCCTGTCAGGGTTATGCGCCAGTGCGAAAGATGTTTTGTTGCTATATAAATACTGAACTGAATCTGCTAGCTCAATTTTAACATACATATATAATAATAGCCTTTGAATGACATCAGAAGATAATTCATAAAAATACAGGACTCTTGGTTAAAAATAAACTGAATGTTTTGCTAATGATTTCTTGTTATAATCCGCCATTTTGTAAACATTACCAACTTCACTATACTTTGAATACCATCAGACGATTATTCTTAAGAATAAAGGACGCTTGGTTAAAAAACTTTTTAAAAAACTGAATGTTTTGCTACTGATTTCATGTTATACTCCGCCATTTTGTAAACATTACCAACTACACTATACGTTGAATGACATCAGAAGATTATACATAAGAATAATTGACGTGCCCTTAAAAAATATTTAAAAAAAACTGAAAAACCGTCTTTTATCTGGACCACCCCATTTCTTTTGTATGACTTTATAAAGTCAATAAACTTTTTTTTTTAATTTGATATAGGTCCAAAGTTTTAAGAACCTATCTATACTATACTATGTAGCTCATAAAGTGCATCTCTAATTTTCTTATTCTTGGTTTGTGTTTTATACTATCACTCTGAAGCTTCATATGAAGTTTCGTTGACGAGCCTTGAATAAGGCCCCAAAAATGATTACTGGTTAATTGTGGGCAGGGCAATAGTAACAATGTGCCCATATTTTGAATGTATGCTTTTTCGGAACTAATATATCCTGCTACCAATTTCGCCCAAAAATATTGTATAAGTCGCAAGTTATAAAAATATGTCAATAATGGGCGTAGTTGTGAAAAGAACACGCCCATTTTTTGTGTAGTGTTTAATGTTGGTACCCGCAACCTTTCTGTGAAATTTCGTGATAAATATTCAATAGGAACCTAACCTGTAAGGAACGTTCCTGCCTACGCTTATGCTGAGGTGACGCTCGCCGTTGTCCAGGGTCCATACAAAATTTATTTATTTGTTGATTATAATTATTATTTATTATTGGAAAAAAGTTAACCTATCTAACATCGATATATACTTAATTCTAATACAAAGTGTTTTCCTGAAGTACGGCCGTGGTTTACTATATATTACCAGACTGTAGCTTTTACAATTATATAATATTTCAATATACTTACGTGCGGTGGCGAGGAATCCCACGTTGCGGCGAAATAGTCCATGGTATTTCCTGTACATTAGGTCACGAGCGTATGGGTTAGCACCGAGAAAGGCAGACGAATCCCGAAATTCTCAGTGTAACGAAAGCGTCAGTGTTCAGTGCATACTCGTTACCTGTGTTGTCAATCTGCTGGCTCGCCGAAGAAGAAGGCTGAGTTACGCTCTGTACGCGTTTTTAAAGGGTTTTCCAACAAGAGGTGTTATTTTGAATCACCCGGTATTTCGGTAGCTGTCACTTTTGAAGCTTTTATTCTTTGACATTTGACAAGTAGAAACTACGCCATTACTAAAAATGGAACGATACATGCTTCAACAACGCATGAACGCAACGCAAAAATGGTGAAAATCTTGCAGTCACAGTTCGCAAAACTAAAGCATTTTTGGGTCGTCGTGAAGCACCTTGTCGGACCGCAATACAGCAATTGGTGGAAAAATTGGAGCTGTTGGGACAAGTTAGTGATGTGAAGAATAAAACCCGTGCACGTCGCTCAAGAACAACTGAGAATATTGCTGCTTTAGCCCAAAGTGTTGAAGAAAACCCAGGTTTGTCCATTCCTCGTCGTTCTGTGGAATTGGGCATTCTACAAACGTCATTACACCGTATTTTGCATAATGGCTTGGGTCTTAAGGCTTATAAAGTTCAGTTAACACAAGAACTCAAGCCGGCCGATCATCAACAACTTAGTGTCTCTGCTGATTGGGTCCTTGAAATGCATGAAAATGATCCGGAATTCCATCGAAAAATCATCTTGACTGATGAGGCCCATTTCCACCTCGGTGGCTACGTCAACAAGCAAACTTGTCGCATATGGGGCTCGGAAAACCCAAGAGTTATTGTTGTGAAGCCTCTCCATCCTCAACGTGTGACTGTTTGGTGCGGTTTATGGTCCGGCGGGGTCATTGGCCCTTACTTTTTCGAAAATGAGGTTGGATCGACAGTTACGGTGATTGGATTGCGCTATCGAGAGATGTTTAATGATTTTTTATGGTCAGAGTTGAATGGTATTGATCTGGACAGCGTTTACTTTCAACAAGACGGCGCTACGTGCCACACAAGCAACGAAACCATTGCTCTTTTACGGGAAAAGTTTCCGGACCGTGTTATCTCTCGAAGAGGTGATCACAATTGGCCACCGAGATCTTGTGATTTAGCACCTTGCGACTTCTTCTTTTGGGGCCACGTGAAAGATAAAGTCTGCGCCAACACCCCAGCGTCGATTCAAGACCTCAAAGATAGAATTCTTGAGGCTATCGAGGACATAGGGCAGCTACTTTGCGATTTGGTTATGGAAAATTTCATGAAAAGGATATGGTCCTGTAAGCGTGGTCGTGATGGCCATTTGCCTGATGTTGTTCTTCATTATTAACGGCATACATTCCTCTTTATTATGAAATAAACATCCGATCATTTATCTCAAAAAATGGCATTTTTCTTTGAATACCAAAATAACACCTCTTATCGGAAAACCCTTTATAATCCCGTCTCAGCTGTTTGTGGTGTGAGGTATTCGGGCGCGTTTCCATATGGCCACCAAGTGTGCTACGTTCGATGCTGCAATTGTGTAGCCCTAGTGGTCGCTAAATGGCTGTGATCGTTTTTTAGGTGTGGGCAACTCACATGCGCGCGTGCGTGCCCACGTTGTGAGACCAAAATACGAGGATGTTCAGCATTTTGGTTCCTCACAAACATAATAATGGCAGTAGTAATAATCTGCCCATATTTGGAATGCATCCTAGTACAGATCCAATGAAGCTACCAATTTGTATTCATATATCATCACTATAAGCATAGATAGGGTAATTGCTTTTAAGTGGAGTTCCCAAAATTCATTATATGGGAGGGAGGCGTATCCTTTCTCTGATCGAGAAACCTTTCTGTGAAATTTCGTTGATAAATCTTTAATAGGAACCTAGTGATGATTTTTGGCTAATTGTGGGCGTGGCAGTTGGATTATGATCTCCATATTCTGCACACACACACTATTATGGACCCCATGTATATTTCTGCAAATTTTTATTACGCTGGCATCAATACTAATTTTAATTTTAGACCCGAAACTTCCTTATATCAAAAGTGGGCTTGTCTTTTCACTGATCAACCCCATTTGTTGCAGATAGCTTTATAATGTCCACATGTTCCTTCAAGTAAAATTTCGTCCGTAAATCTCTACCAGATCTTAACTTATTAGTATTTGTTTATAGTGGGCGTGGTAGTTAATATATACGCCCACTTTTTGCATAGTGTTTAGTAGTGCCGACATCTCCATAACTGCCAAATTGCGTCACGATTCCATCAATA
This sequence comes from Clusia tigrina, assembly GCA_920105625.2. Classification (NCBI taxonomy): domain Eukaryota; kingdom Metazoa; phylum Arthropoda; class Insecta; order Diptera; family Clusiidae; genus Clusia; species Clusia tigrina. The sequence continues at coordinate 148,860,715 of OV050030.1, forward strand.
GGACCGAAGTTATAGTAATTTTAAAAAAAGTGAAAAAAATTCTTTATGTGGGAGGTAGGTGTGGTCTTTGTCCAAATCAGCCCATATAGCAATTTGGTTCTGTATTTTGGTCCAGACTATACTTTTGCAAAATTTCATTAAGATAGCTCTAACGGTATAGAAAAAAAGTGGCCACAGACGGACAGACGGACCGACGGACGGACGGACGGACAAAATAAAAATTGCTTAGAAAGTGATTCTGATCATATCTGTATATATATGTCCATACATACCACGCCTCCTTCTTGAAATTGCAACCCCTCTCAAAAGCACAAAATTAGTATAACCTATTTACCTTTTTTTAAGGTAAAGGGTATAATGAGCACGTGGGTACCTTTCGTTGGATTTTCTTCTCATGGCTTCTCTGTTCGCTCCGCCCCGAGAACTCTCTTGCAAATCTTCCATCTTCATGCTTGTAAGGTGCTGCCACTGTCCCTACAGGTGTGCTAGTCCAACAGATATTACCTGTCGTAGCCCGTTGCCGCCGAGGAGTCGGCTTAAACTAACTCTGCCATGGTAGTTTGTATAACATTTAGTGTGTAGTTAGCCAAGTCCCTATTTATGAAGCCTTCCTTGAACACAGAAATCATAGCCCTTTCTATTTGTTATTTATAAACTGAAATGTGTTCTGGGAACTGCGTGTCGGCTTCCGGTCCAGCAGCATCTCCTGAAGATCTAAGTTGACGCCCCCAAGCTCTCAGATCTTTTCCAGGTTTTTGAGTAGCCTCTTGGATTTCTCCTATGAGTGTATCATACGATTTCTGCTTTAAATAAGTTCTATCCAAGAGCGCGTACAAATCTGACAGGGTGCTTACTGAGCTATGCGCTAGTAAATCAAAGGCATCACTTGTGGTCCTTTGCCTAATGCACTTTATTAAGTGTTCCCCATCTGCCCCGGCGAGACTGAAACTCTGATGTGCTAGCTCCCAACCTTCTTCGAAATGTCTAATTTCAGTTCTGAGATCATAAACAACGAAGACCGAAAAACTTGGGCACCAGCTTTTCCATGGCATGTGCTACCTCTAAAACAACCATTTTCCTTTTACCACTCGTTATATCCTTTCTTAGCGAAAAACCGTGAACTATCCCATTGAGCGCTGCATTAATTTCTTAATTATCAATAACCCATTAACCCCTTAAAATACAAATCTGCCAATTCATAAGCTCAAAAAGTCTAGGTCAAAAATTCAACCTGCTCATTTGATCCAATTACATTTCCATTTATAACAATTTCTGTTTTTTGCTTTCGCTTATATTATTTTAAATTAAATTGCCTTTATTTGGAGGCAACAAGGTAGATTTTTCTTCGCATTTAATTTTAAACTTAATTTTTCCTTTCTAATGTTAATTACCCAAAGCGTGTAATAATATAACAATAAACTACTAAAAAATTAAATGCTATACATCCAACATCATTGCTTTTATAATGACATGCTTGATTCCCGGTAATTTGAATCCATTATCCCGAAACGTATGCGCAACGCATTGAGATTATTTATCAATTTCGTTTCAAATTTATTATTTAGTGAAACAAACATTGTTTCGTAAATAATTAAAATATGAAGACAACTGCATTTATATGTAGTTCGTAGGTTCGGAATTACTCAAACTATGATGCAACAAACCCGTGTTGTATGCACCTCTTGATGAGAAGGTTTATACTTGCCTAATGCTTTATACTTACTGAATTTAAATGTGTTTAATAAAATGTAAAAATGTGTACTTAAAAAAATGTCGCTAACGAAACACACACAAAGCCCCTACCAAAAAAATCTTAAAAAACTGCGGACACACATCCGGCCGTCCGATCATACTGACGGTTTATGGTTACCAATACTGATTTGCATGCAACAGCACAATGCCGCCTAATGTTGCAATTTGTTCGACCGTCGCTAAGGCGCCTCTTCAGTCGCAGAAATGTCTATTTATATTACGCTACCTATAGTAATAGTACTACATTTGATGTCATCTTGTCCGTTGCAGGATTCTTTGCCTACTTCAGGAACGGCTCAACAACTGGTCTTGTGTTTCCTCCAGATGTTTCAGGCAAATTGTCCTGCTTCAGGGTTCTTTTTCCCGGGTTTCCTCCTGTGAAGCTGGTCCTGGCCAATAAGCCGGTATCCGGGTTAGTTCTTGGACGGTATATGCTTACACCGTCTGCGCCAATTGTTGGGGTCTTCGTGCCTGTAAAATGTTGTAATTGTTGACCATCACTAAAGTTCTTGCGTTGCATCCGCTACTGTGTACCTTAAGGCGCTAATAAGCTGCCGATAGTACCTGCATCTACCAAAAGGAAACGCACGATTTACGTTCAAATCACAAGACATAAGACAGTTTATTCTTAAAATCAAAAACCTTAAATACTATTTACATTTCGTCTTACTCGCTAAGGAAGCACTTTTCTGGTGTTCCAGTTAGGCAATTGTTGATTGGTATCAGTCGGTTAATCCACTAACCTACTGATTGCAAGAATGCTGATAATGGATTTCCATGCCAACCCAAAAGCGGATCTGTAATACAGTAAAAGTTTACATAATAATTTCTATAATAATTAACGCACCCTAAAAAGCATGTGCGTGAATATAACTTAAATGTTAACTACACCAGCTGTGTAGTATCTGTTAGGAGTTGATTCTGTGAGTCAACTTCACGCAGGTAGTTTGATTTTGACTCACAACAAGTCTCTAGTGTGGTGGGAAGCCACGAACACTAAGTCGTTCATATTCAACCTTCGTAAGGTACAGAGGCAAGCATGCCTAGGCATTACTGGGGTGAGATCTGCACAACAGACACGACTGGAGATGCTACTGCATATTCTGCAAATCGATCTATACATTCAGAGTAAAGCAGCAAAAGGAATTCTTAGAATTAGGGAATGCGGCAAGCTGCGTAATTTCTCAGAACATTGCTCTATTTTCGAGAAAATAGACGGAAATATCTGTCGTAAAGAGACGGATTACAGAACACCCAAGATAGTTTTTAACTCAACCCACAACATTAACTTTCCAACAAGGCGGGGAATGGGAAGCAGGGAGAACCCTTCAGGGGAAATTACCTGACCATTTTCGCTGACGGGTCAGAGATAGACGGGAGTAAAGTGCAGGAGTCTACTCAGACAAACTAAAAATTGAATGGTCCATTAAACTACCAAATTTGTGTAGCGTCTTTCAGGCTGAGATCTATGCCATTTACAAGCTGCGCAAATGATAAGAGCCAGGGAGCTTACTCCCTCGACAATAATCATCAGAGTAGACATTTCAGCAGCGATCAAAGTGCTAAATGCTAATATTGTAAAATCTAAGTGTGTAGAAGATTGCAGGAAATGTTTATTTGCAACCAACCATTAGAAGATAGAGCTATTCTGGGTCCCTGGACATCAGGGTATCCCTGACAAAGAAGAAGTATATTTTGAATATTTAATATGTAATAATCCGTATTTATTTTGTGAAATTGGTAAGAACAAAAATTCGTTTAGAAAAAAAATAGAATTTCTTTTAAATCATAGTCGTTCTTTTTCAATTTATTTGTTCTTCATATATTGGTTTCTTTTTATTATTATTATTTTTTTTTTGTTTAAAGATGTCATAATTTATTTCATATCATTTCTCTTTTTATATATCTTTTTAAATTTTTCCATTCTAAGCAAATTCTTTTGCCCTCTGACATAAACAAAATTTTATATCAATTCTAGGCAAAATTAGTTGCCCATCTTACACAAGCGAGTATATAAAAGATAAACCCGTTCATGTGAAAAAATTGTCCATTGCATGACTCAATTTTTCATTGCATCTAACTACTCTATATATTTCAATTTACTACTAGCCTGGTATGTATATATCCATTAACAAGTGTATTTCCCTACACCATGTAACCTGCTCTTATATGAATACAGTACAACGTCGACAGTCCGGACATGCGCCAGTCCGGTCACTCCAATAATTCGGACGCTTCTACATTTTGGACAACTTAAAATTTTTACCTCTACAAACCGGACAAATTTTTTTATGCAAGAAGAAATTAAATTCCGGGGGTTTCCCGTTTTTAACTCGCATGTTTTGTTATTCATACTTTTATTTACATTTTGCACTATCATTACTTCAGTTTCGGTTCATTCTTTCGCAAGCGTGTTAGTCTAATTACATACCAAGTGCCATGTCTTTAAATAATAAACGCAAACATAAAACACTAACTTTAAAGGAAAAGTGTGATATTTTACAAAGTCTTGATAAGGCAAAAACTATTAGGCAGGTTGCCGAAAAATTACATGTTCCTAAATCAACGATTTGCGACATTAAAAAAAATAGGGAGAAAATAAAACAATTTATTTCGAATACCTATAATGGACCCGGTAACATTTGAACCAAAATAATATAATAAACCAATTTCATAATATCAATTTTTTTTTTAGGATATAGAAAAGTTATGAAAAAAGCAGAAAATTCAGAGTTAGAGGATGCGCTTTACACATGGTTTTTGCAGGAAAGAAACAATTTAAAAGCAAAGGCTAAATTCTTTTATGTAAAGATGACGGGAAAAGAAGATTTTTCAGCGAGCTCAGGCTGGTTAGATAAATTTAAGTTACGGCATGGTATTCGTTATCTAAAAATTTGTGGTGAAAAAGTTTCCAGCGATGAAAGCGCCGTAGAGCCTTTTAAAAAAAAGTTTGCCGACATTGTTGCTGAGATGGATTTGAGTAAAGAGCAAGTTTATTATGCAGACGAATCTGCTGCTTTCTGGAGAGTGTTGCCTGGTAACACATGGGTGCATACAAAGGAAAAATCAGACCCAGGGAGAACAATTTCCAAAGATCGTGTGACATTTATGCCATGCTCAAATGCTGCAGGAACACATAAACTGCCTCTTTTGGTTATTGGGAAATCTGCTAATCCAAGAGCCTTTTCGCTAAACGAAAAGAATCGCCAGTGTTGCTTACGGACTCTGAAGACGACTTTGTAGAAATGGATGCAAAAACAAAGATATCTAATGCAGATGCAAAGAAATTATTTTCAGTTTGTATTCAGTGGGCTGAGGAGAATAATATAAATATGCAGGATATTCTATTGTTGAAGAGGCTAGACCAAAAAGCACAAATCAACCACCTCAACAAAGTTAGTCCGCACAAAATAACTTCGTTTTTTAATAAATCATAGTATGTACGAGTATGTATTTAATTCACTTAGATAATTTCAATAATTTCATATAATAATTTAATATAATAATTTAATGTAATAATTTAATGTTTTTTAATAAATCATACATACATATGTACGAGTATGTATGTATTTAATTCACTTAGATTATTTTAACAATTGTCACTACTATAGTCCGGACAACTCGATAATCCCAACGTGCCGAAAACTATATGTGTCCGGACTGTCGAAGTTGTACTGTACATACATACATTCAAGGCATTTTATAATTTGGTAAGCTAAATATATTGTTCTAATTCAATATATATATACAGTATTTTTCGTTTATAGCGAACCCGCTTAAAACGAACTTTCGCCTAAAACGAACCATTTTCGAAACTACGAACTTTTATTTCTATAAAACCATGAAAATTTTTTCACTTATAACGAACCCGCTTAAAGCGAACTTTCGGTTATAACAAACTTTTTTTGCATGTAAAATTGTTTTTTTTCGCTTAAAACGAACCAAGAAGTGTTGCCATGAACAAAATATTATATTTTTTAATTTGGTAACGCTGTATTTTATTTGTCATATGCTCTATAATCAGGTACTTCCCCTAGGTTTAATTGTTTTTTGTTTTTGTGTGAAGGCGATGTGAATTCAGCAGTTGAACAATGTTAGAAGATGGACGTAGCAGCGAGGCAGCGGTTGCAAAACAAAGAAAGTGTTTTTCTTTAAAAGAGAAATTTGATATTATAAAACGCTTACAAGATGGGGTAAAAAAAAAGCAAATATGCCAAGAAATGGGCCTCAGCAAGTCAACAATAGCTACAATTTGGAAAAATAAGCACCTGGTGCTAAATAATTTTGAGCAAAACTCCACAAGTGTAAAGAAAGTTAAAAACCCTTCCTTCAAGGAACTGGATAATTGTCTTCTAAAATGGTTTACCCAGAAAAGAGCCAATAATGTGACTGTAAGTAATGCCGTTTTATAAGCGAAAGCACAAGAATTTGGTTTAAAGCTTAACTACAGCGATTTTAATTGCAGCGAAAGTTGGGTTGTTCGATTTAAAAGACGCCACAACATCACCAGCGGAAAAATAGTTGGCGAGGCCGCTGAAGTCAATACTAATGTGGTCAATGATTGGTTGACAAATAAGTGGCCAGGTATAAGAAACCATTTTAAAGATGAGGACATTTTTAATGGCGATGAAACTGGTTTATTTTATAAACTCACTCCGAATAATACACTTCGCTTCAAAGGTGAGACCTGTGTAGGTGGTAAACTATCAAAGGAACGACTACCAGTGCTCCTAGTAGCAAATATGACGGGAACAGAGAAACGAAAACTTTTAGTAATCGGAAAATCAAAAAATCCCAGGTGCTTTAAAAACATTAAACAATTACCAGTTAATTATCAACCAAATAAAAAGGCTTGGATGACATCCGAAATTTTCGCCAATGAGCTAAAAGAATGGGACTACGATTTACGCCGTGCTAATCGAAAAATTATACTGCTTGTAGACAACTGCCCTGCTCATCCAGATGTAAAAGCCTTAGAGGGCATTAAACTAGTGTTTATGCCTCCAAATACAAGCTCAGTTTTGCAACCTATGGACCAAGGTGTCATTCACGCATTGAAAAGTAAATATCGCCACTTGCTTCTTTCAAAAATTGTCAATTCGGTTGATATGGGTGAAGATAACTTTAAAGTAAGCATACTGGACGCAATCAATTTCTTGCATATGGCATGGACAAAAGTCAGCAAAACTACAGTTGCAAATTGCTTTCGGCACGGCGGATTTACCAACACTGAAGATAGATTTAACTCCGAGGATGATCTGCCATTAATAGAATTAATGGGAACATTTACAGATGGTAATAAAAAAGGTTTGCTGAGTTGTCGCACATTTAATCAACCTTTATTTTTTTTTATTTACAGTTGGGACAGAAAGTTTCAACGATTTGATATGTTTTGATGATGATCTTCTAACAACGGAAGTACTGGACGATGCAGCTATTTTGCAGACTGTTTGCACTGGTGATGACGACCTTGATGACGATATGGAAATGGACAACGAAGAGCCAATCCGAGCTACTACTACCCTGGATGCAATGTGTAGCGTAAGCTGTGTAAGAAATTTTCTTCAGTCTCGCGACACTCCACAAAAAATTCTTGACCACTTGGCCCAAGTGGAAGTGTATATAAATGAAGCCAATATTAATACTAAGCAAACTAAAATAACTGATTTTTTTAAAAACTAAATAATCTTATTTTTTAAAGACTACAATGTTCTAAAATTGTTTTAATAAATAAATAAATAGCCAAAGTGTTAAAAAAAGACATGTGCACACACAATAATGGTTTCTTGATGTCTTCACTTAAAACGAACTTCGCTTAAAACGAACAAATTTGATCAGTCCCTTGAAGTTCGCTTTAAGCGAAAAGCACTGCATATATATATACGAGGTGTGATCAAAAAATAACCGTTATTGTGTGATCAAAAAATAAAGTATTTATTTATTCATCAACAACTATCTTGTCCCCTTCAAAATAATTCCCCTCAGATATAATACACTTATGCCAGCGTTTTTTCCAATCCTCGAAACACTTCTGGAACGCTTTTTTTGGTATCGCCAACAGCTCCTGTTTCGATTTTTCTTTTATCTCCTCAATCGTAGCAAAACGCTTTCCTTTCATCGGTGTCTTCAGTTTTGGAAAGAGGAAAAGTCAGCGGGGGCCAAGTCCGGTGAATACGGTGGTTGAGGCATGAACGGTGATGTTTTTGGCCAAAAACAGCTCCTGAGCGATGTCCATGCGACGTTGTTTTTGCTCAAAATTGAGCAATTTTGGAACAGTCTTCGCTGCCGCACGTTTCATGCCTAAAACATCCGTAAAAATTGCTTGACATGAGCCAAACGATATGCCAACATCATCAGCAACCTCTCTGATAGTGATTCGACGATTATCCAAAATCATTTTCTTCACTGCGTCAATGTTTTCATCGGTTGTTGACGTGCTCGGGCGACCAGAACGAGCATCGTCATTGACATCTTCTCGGCCTTCCTTAAACCGGTTATACCACAATTGAACTTGTGTTCTGCTCATAGTAGACTCGCCAAAGGCCACAGTCAACATTTAAAATGTCCTTGCGCATTTAATTTCATTTTTTACACAAAACTGAATACAGTTTCTTTGATCCATTTTTTCGAATAGTACAAAATCGAAGAGCACACCAAAACACGACTAACCTTTTTATCTGTCAAAAACAAACTGACAATTCAAAATGGATGGTATTGCCAACATATATAACAGACATGTGTACCAACATAACAAAAAAAATGCGAACATCGAACATACGTAACTCACGAAAAGATGAAAATAACGGTTATTTTTTTATCACACCTCGTATATACATTTCAATTCCTTACACGCTAATTTCCTAAGCGATAAACACAAAAAAATCTATGTATATTTACATGTAGCCTGCTGCAGTATGTAAATATCTGCAAAATCCCAATTTCCCATCGTATGTCCCTATATATTTACTTACTTTTTTAAATATACGTTCGTACATTCACTGTGTATCTTATACACATATATACATATATATACTTACTTCACCAGCGGTTCCGTTGCCTGGCGTTAACACTTACGCGTCGATTTTCAGTGCATATACTGTATGTATGTATATATTTTAAGTTAAGTTTTATATTACTTACCCACGACTGTCTTATGATTTTTTTTTAAATTATTATTTAATATTTAAAAAAATATTTTTCTCTACGGTGCTTAATTTAGCTACAGTGCCTAATAAGCATATTTACATTAAGTCAATTTTATTCGCCCGAGTTAATTGGCACACTTCTGCTGGCATTGACTTTGAAAGTCGGAACTGTGCTGTTTGATATACACACGTACGAATGTACGTTGTGATTCTTGCGTTTACACTGGTAAAACTCTGTTAACAAATGTCTTTAGTTGTGTGGTCTCATGTGGAACAATTTCAATAAGTTATTATGTAGCTTTTTATGCTTGCCCTTAATTGTTACGACTGTTGTAACTGGGCTGCGTTTCTCTGCTACTGCATACGGACCTATCCAAACAGGTGAGAATTTGTTTCTTCTAGCCTGAGTCTTCATTAGTACCTGGTAACCTGGGTCACCCACATGAAGGACTACTGGGTTTAGTGCCTTGTTGTAGGCTTCCCTGGCTACCCGTTTAGCACACTCCTGGTTTTGTCTAACGAACTCGTGCGCTCGCTGTAGCTGATATTTTTGCAGTTTATTGGGGTCATCAGAATTGTATACTGGCGCAAATTTGCTCTTCAGATTTGCTGGCATGTTGAAATCAAACCCGTAGAGTGTTCTAAACGGAGTTTCCTTCGTTGATACATGCACAGTATTATTGTGCATGTACCATTGATCCCAATTCGAGCCGTCTTCCTTGGCAAAACTGCGCAAGTACTCGGCCAGAGGTCGATGACTACGCTCCAATGAGCCATTCGCCTGTGGATGATGTTGTTGTTATATGTTATATGCAATTTCTTGATTCCCAGCATTTTACACGTTTCTGAGAATAGTTTCGATACAAAATTTGAATCATTGTCGGTTATCAAGACCTTAGGTATGTTGTACTGTGCTATAATTTCGTCAAAGAATGCCTTGGCCACCGTACTTGCTTCAGCATCGGGTATAGCCACGCATGCCATATACTTTGAAAAGTCGGCTTGGAGCATCAAGATGTATTTATTTCCCGAAACTGTCTCAGGTAAAATACCTACAATATCCATATGACCTTTATCAAATGGCTGTTTTGGTGTGTCAGTTAACACCATTGGCACCTTTGTTAGCCTTGAATTCTTGTTGGCCTGACACTTTGGACAACTCTTTATATATTTTTTAATGTCCTTTAGCATACCTTTCCATCCGTATACTCTCCTAATTCTGTCATGGGTTTTCCAGAATCCTTGGTGTCCACCTAGGGATGAATCATGAAAACCCTTTAACACAGCCTGGATATCTTTTTTTATCCTCCAGCCATTCCACACTACTGGCTGTTTCTTCATTGGCATCGAAACCCGCATCGCTAATATCTCCTGTAGCATCAATTTTATCCCCTTGAATTCTCCCGGCCTTTTCCATCTCTGACCGTGCTTTGGCCCTCGTTTGCACCACTGATACCTTCTGTGCCTGCGGTACTCTGATGAGTGCGTCCGCATTCAGATTCTTTTTCCCCGGTTTGTATATGCTATCAAAATCATACTTTGTGTCTGAACCTGGCTAGCCTAGACGTTTGGTCTTTCAAATTGGCTATGCCTCTCAACAGCTGGTGATCAGTATATATTTTAAATGGGCGTCCTAGCAGATATGCCCTAAAATTCTTCGTAGCCCACACTATGGCTAGGAATTCCTTCTCTATTGTGGAGTATCTTTTCACCGTATCGCTAAGCGCCCTGCTTGCGAATGCTATTGGTCGGTCATTACCGACTTCCCCTTGTGACAATACTGCCCCTAATGCTTCATTGCTAGCATCGGTGGTCAACAAAAAAGTTTGCCCAAAGTCGGGGTACGCCAAATTCGGCGGCGAGCTGATTATTTCTTTTAGCTTCTCGAATGCTTGCTGACAGCTCTCTATCCATACGAACTTTGCTTCTTTTCGTAGCAACTTATTAATTGGCAACGCAATTCCGGCTAGTCCTTCCACGAACTTTCTATAATAGTTCACTAGTCCTAGGAATGCTTGCACTTCCTTTTTATTTCTCGGAATCGCTAAATTTTTAACGCATTCCACCTTTTGCGGGTCAGATTCGTATAATTTCTGGAGCACCTTGCACAAGCGTTGCGAGTGCTACTGCAAGTTCTTCCCATAAATTACAATATCATCCAGATACACAAAACAATCTAACCCTTGTAAGCCTGTTAGCACATGGTTCATTAGCCGTTGGAAGGTAGCCGGTGCTCCTGTTAATCCAAACGTCATTCTGTTAAACTCATATCGCCCTAAACCGGTGCTGAACGTGGTTTTCTGCTTATCTTGGGTATCCATCAGCACTTGGTGGTAGCCACTCGCTAAATCAAGTGTAGAAAAATATCTACTGTGTCCCAATTGATCCAGAATTTCTTCTATCCTTGGTATCGGGAACACCTGCTTGATAGTGGCGTCGTTCAATTTCCTCAAATTAACGACCATTCTCCACTTCTTTTGACCCTGAGCACCTCCCTTCTTTGGTACCAAAATTATTGGTGAGTTCCAAGGCGAGATACTCGGTGAAATTATGTTATCCTTTAACATTCCTTCTACTTGCCTGTTTACCTCATCTTTGTGAGCTTGTGGCAATCTGTACTGTTTCTGGTTAATTGGTGGTTGATCCACTCTAGTAGGTATTTCATGCTCTACCTCAGATGTATACGTCACCTGGTCTCCTTCCAGCAAAAATATGTCATGAAATGACGTACGAATGGCTTCTATTGATGCCTTCTATTCTAAATTTACGCTTGGGTCTAACTTTAGTGATTCTAGCACTCTCTCCATTCTTTTTCTTATATCAACTTGTTTAATCTGATTTACCGATCTATAATTCGGTTCTTTAAAATTATCATAGCTAGTGAACTTAGGCCTAAAATCTTCATCCATCAGGTAGTCCTTTTCTGAGGCGTTGAGTACGCAAGCGTACACCTTACCCTTGTCAACGTTCGTTATGGTCTCTCCCATATATACGCTGTCCGCTAGCTGCTGCTTGTGCAAAACAAGAGTCCTAAGTTTCGTGTTTACACGCATAGTAACTACTCTTGTTGACCTTGCGTTCACTACCTCCATACAATTATTAACCCTATTCACGGTTCCTTCCTGCCATGACTTTAATGGAAGAGTAAGGATTCTATTCCTATTATCATCATAAAATGATAACTGCTTTTGTAGCGCATCCAGTATGGTGCGGCCCCAAAGATTATCGCGGCCAATTATCCCATCGGCCGGGATACCTTCCCTATCCAATTTCACTGCGTGCACTCTAAAACTCATGCCCTTAACTTCACTGTGCCCTATTCTGAGCGACCCCAGTGTCCTGATGCAACCTCCAAACGCTCCATTAAGTGTTCTTACATCTTTTGGGTTAACAACTAGTCTTTTCCGTAAAACACTATATTTTACGAGGCTGGTGTCCGCCCCTGACTCTACCAAAAGCATTAGCTTTCCACTAACTTCCTCCTTGCAGGGTATCTCGATGAAAGCATCACCTATCCTGCTCACAAGGAAGCAACGCCCTTTTGATTCAAATTTTTCCTCCATGCACCACAGTTATCCTTTACAATCCTATACTCCCTCAAAACTACCGTGAATATCTTAACTATACATCCTCGTACCACGTACACGGCGATTGGCCTATTCTCTCTAACCTTATTAAAACTTAATCTAAGTACTAGAATTATCACAGTTACCCAAACAAACACGCAATCAAAAATTTTTTCGCGGAGAGACTCTTGCTCCTCCGTATCTTGAACCATTGTTCTTACATTACCCGGTACGTGGTATTGGAGAGCCTCTTCCTTCTCCTCCTGGACTGTAATTCCTACATTACCAGTCACACGTACTTCCGGCCTAATTATTACTTCCTTTCTTTTGGCTTTCCAGTCTACTGGCCTCGACTGAGCCGCTGGAAGTTTCCCTCGTTCTTTTGTTGAAATTGTCTATCCCTGCATTCCGCTGCCCGATGTCCCATTCGTCCACATGCGAAGCATCTCAACCCCTGTTGGGTGTTGCTTATCCTTGGTTCACTTCTGAAATTCCAATTTGGTCGCTGCTGACCACTCCCAGTGTTGAAAGGATTTCTTCCATACAGTAGGACGTGTTTTTGCGTGTAATGCACTCATCTCTTGTATGACCTTGCTTACGGCAGAACGACCATGTGGGTGCCCTCTGTACAAACTCCCTGTGCGGACTTCTCGGATTCGCGGCTCTGTTGGCGGAGACACCGGGATAATACGCTCCTCTGTATATGTTTGGAACTTAATTACTTCCCTCTCTATCCATGACAGCGGCAGTTAAACTGTCCTGCCTATTTTCGAACATATGTACCTCCCCCAAACCGGTCGTACTCCGTTCCACGAGGACTTGTGCTCTAATTGCTTCTTCTACTAATTCCTCAAGGTTGTATGCATCTCCAAATAACCTTTGCTTAACACAGTCGAAAAAGTCCTGCAACTCATCAGAGCCTATGCTTCGCTTTGCAAGTTCACAACCTTGAATGAACCTGTTGAGTTCTGACCGTAAGTCTTCTGAAGCAGCACCAGGAAGCACAGGTACTAGCCTGGCCACTGCCTTTGAAATCTCCTCTATACCCATTTTACTTATTTTTATTTTACTTATGGCTGGTAAAACTTGAGCGTTATCTTTTTGGATGGTTACCAAATTCACTTCTCGCGGATCTCAGAGGTCCTGAACCAGTGATAGACTCAAACTGATTAGTCTTCGACCGTTTGCTCGTACAGGCGAAATACTGTCCACAGTATTGGGGCTTTGCTGCACTTCTACTGCTTCTGGCTCTGTTTGCGGATATCCCTGACATTTATTAATATCGGACTTCCTAGAGGAAATGGCTCGACACCGATTTCAGATGCGCCAAACAAAAATTCCGCTTGCCTTTCTTCACTAAAAACTAATCTTGGCTTTACCATGCGGCTTATCCCTTCTTGTGTTAACTATTCCGACCAGCGAACTTCCGGAGGCAATGTCAATACTGTCTGTGTAAATCCAGCCGATGCTGATTTTGATCTCTCCTTTTTCGGTGAGGTCCTATTGGTCGCCCATCCTCTTTTTAATTCTGCACACTCCTTTTCCAACAGCGCTGCTGCTTCCTCTCTTTCAGTCAATCTCTGAGAAAGTTCCTTTACCTTATTCTCATGATACTCCTTTTGTGCTCTCAAATCCTGTTTTCTTATGAAAATTGAACAACTTTTCTTCTGTCATTTTTTGGATTGCCGTTAAGGCTTGATCCGCTACTTCTAATGGTGACACAGCTCCTCTGGCGTTCGCCTGTTTCCACAATTCCTAAGCTTCTTCCCTGCTCGTACTTGCTTCGAACTGGTCAACTATTTTCCCAGTAAACAGTTCCACCTGTGATTGTATTGATTTCAATCTGTTCCTTATTTCCTCGTCTGGCGAAACTAAACTCATAGTTTTTTTTCCAAGTCCCTTTAGTTCAGAACTAAATGTATCCGCCCATTCGTTGACCAGACTATTTACGTACTCTGCGTAATTTTCCGCAAAAGATTTTCCTTTGTCGTACTCAACTGCGTGAGGCAACAACAACTCGTGGTTATTGTTGAACTCTCTCCCCAGATTTTGCAATTGTGTTATTCGCCTGTGGTAATACACGTTGTCCTTACGTAACCTGCCGTCTTTCTTAAAGTTACGGACCAGTTTTTCAATCGCTTCACCAATTTGCTCCTGTATCAGCAGTAACCCTTGCGCTTCCTCTGTCATACCCCAAATGCCAGAACAGATGGCGTATCCCAATTACAAATAAAACCCAATAATTGTTAACACTTTTTTTCAATTTATTCCAATATTTTATTCAATCTTACTTAATGATAAATACAAATTTATTAAAAAACATTCCACCGTAAACTCTATCTTTATATTCTTTCTTTACTTATCTTCCATCACAAGTTCCATATCCGCTGTCTACCGGCGTCCATTAAGTCCTTCCATCAATGCAAATTAGTGCTTGACTTCCTCACAGATACACCGTGATTTCCTCTCACCATCTTTAATACTTCCAAAAATCCATAGAAAAGGCTATATGTTCACAAAAACCGAAATTAGACTTACAGGAAAAAGTGTCTTGATTCATTCCCAGAATTAAAATTTTTTTTCTACATTGCTACGCAAATCGTAGTTTCCGAACTACAAACACTTTGATGCAACAACACGTTTTGTAAGTACTTCTTGAAGTTTTTTGCCTAATACCCTAAGCTTACAATGTTAAAATAATTTAATAAACAATATAAATGTCCCTATCGACAAACAAACTCGATTCCCCTACAAAAAAAATCCTCACAGCTAGGACGACATACATAGACCGTCCGATCATACTGACGGTTTATGGTGGCACATACAAAGCTGCGTGCAACAGCGCAAACGCGCCTATATGTTGCGACTTCTTTGACCAGCGCTACGGCGCCTTCAGGGTCGCAGAACTACATAAATTACGCTACTATACACTCTACTCACCATTATCTTGTCTGATGACATCTCCGCCCTGAGTAATACTTCTAATGTGTTTCCTCCTGTATGTCCTTGAGACCGGCTGCGTGAAAATGTTGGGGACCGTATTTTTTTGTCCTCGGGGAAGTCCTATTGCTGCTTGTCCTGGGCGCGCGTGTACCTGTAAACTTAGAATCACTCTTCACAAAATTAATCACTACATACACTTTTAGTTTTAGAACAACAAGAACCTTTATTCTTAAAATACTAATTTTTATATACTATTTACAAACAGTACTTTCAGTCTGCGTACTGACCTTTCCGGTGTTCCAGTTCCGCACCTGTAAATTGGTGTCAGTTGGTCAAGCCAACTGACCTACGGTAAAAGTGTCGACGGTGCATTCTAAATTTCAATGCCCTTCGTCGACTCGACTACGGAATTGTAACACCCTAAAAGATTACATAATCATTATTACATAAATACTTGCACCCCAAAAATGTGTGCTTTCTTACTTGACTTAATTGCTTAAAGCTAACCACACCAAATGTGTAGTATATGTTAGGAGTCAGTGCTGTGAGTCAACTACTCTCAGGCAGCTTGATTCTAACAACTAAAAACATATCAGAAATGCAATCATTATCCATCTTGTGATCTCAGAGGTCGATTTATTGTTGGGTGCAGAAGTATTTTTCGATTTACAGGCAGTAGGCCAAGTAAAACAGGGTCCTAATTTTCCAACGTTATAAAAAACGCTTTTCGGTTGAATAGTGTCAGGGAAATATAAGAAAAGACGAAGTCAAGATCCCCAAGTAACTAATCAGTTATGTCATTCCGAAGAACTATCCTCGAATGCATCAACTGTATTAAAGTTTTGGGAATTTTAAGAAATTCCAGTTTGAACTGCAATAATATTTATGCCAGAGCAACAACTGTGCGAAAGACATTTCGTTGAAAATACGCAGCTCTTGCCTTCAGAAGTTCGGCTTCCATTTAAAACCAACCATAGCATCCTTTGCTCATCGTTTGAAGTTGCCAAACGACGTTTCTTTTCGCGTGAAAGGAGATTATCGAAAGATCGCAACCTTGATGAAATTCTTGTTTTCATGAAAGAATATTTTCCCCTTGGACATATATCATTAGTAGGCAACGTAGCTGCAAGTGGCCGTCAATATGACATTCCGCAGCAATGTGTACTGAGACTGCAGAGTACCAGCAAGAAATTACGTGTTGTCTTTGATGCTTCATGTCGTACCTCAACTCAAACTGCGCTGAATGACATCTTGATGGTCGGCCCGACAATTCAAGAAGAGTTGTATTCAACACTGCTTCTATTCCGTATAAATAAGTATACTATTACGGTATATATTACCAAAATGTACTGTCAGGTCATAGTACAAAAAGCAGACAGGAATTTCCAGTTCGTAGTATGGCGAGAATCACCCTCGCAACCAATACAAGTTTTTCGATTGAATACCGTCACTTATGGCACGTCGCCAGCACTATTTTTGGCCAAATCGATGCTTACAAATGTTGATGTATGAGTCAACTTATAAACTTGGGACCAAGTAATGATTTTTGCACAGCATTGCCGGCTCCTACATGTTATCCATTTAACTACAG
Source organism: Clusia tigrina (assembly GCA_920105625.2). Lineage (NCBI taxonomy): Eukaryota > Metazoa > Arthropoda > Insecta > Diptera > Clusiidae > Clusia > Clusia tigrina. The sequence goes on from OV050030.1 coordinate 148,877,712, forward strand.
AAGATTATATAATAGTCCATTTTCGCTGACCTAATTTTATTTTTAAAGATTTTCTGCGCTATTTGATATTCAGTCCAATGTTCTCCTTTTCGGATTTTTAAAGCCCAATTCAGAAATCTGGACTTTTTACGGAGCTTTGAAATTTTACAATTCCTAAGCCCCTCTTGTGAATAAGTCACCAGAGGTAGACGGTCGGAGTACTTCCTTTTATGAGGAGGTTGACAATCATACAGACATCAGATTCCGATCTTTTCTTACTCCTCTTTACCTGCTCTTCCCATCTGATTGACTCCGGATGAGTGTGCCATGGCAGATGAACTATTTTCTATTCTGTTACGCTTATTCGTTACAGCCATAAGCGTCGGAATCGACGTTGTTTGTGAATATTCGCCCCAGCTTACGATGCGGCATTCTTCTCCCATGCTTTCTTTTTGCTGCAGTGCATATAAAGTTTCGCCTGACTCAAGACCAACAGAACCATCCGTCTCCTTACCGATGATCCCCTGATTCGCACCAGGTTTAATCAGATTTAATTGGTCTCCTCGTACTGTGTGGTGTGGTGAGAAACAATAGGTAATCCTTATTTTGTACTCGTCGACTGTAATAGAAAGTTGCGTTCGTCGAATTACAAAGCGTAAATAGCTCCGGAATAAGTTAGTTTTATCCGTGGTATTAAAAAATATTTATTACGCGCAATTTCTGTTCAAACTTCATAATCGATGGCATTACGGTGTAAGACTTTCACTCACATTCTAGTCTCATTGACTAATGCATCCTTAGCATTGAAATTTCTAATAAGATGGACAATACTGACTTTGACTTTCAATGCTAAGTTATGTGGTGGTAAACTACTAATTGACAAAGAAATCGAAAATTCTACAGGATAGTTGGTAATTTCTGTTTCGTTGTCACAAATAATTTTATCATTGCCATAATAAAATTTTTGTTCACCAGATAAACGGTTCAAAATATCAGAATTGATTAAATAATAACAATCATAATATTTTGGAGCTAAAATAACTGATTTAAACATCAGATCTGTTAAAATGTTCTCAGAGTCATTTCCAAAAGTACCAGTTATTATATTTGCCACGTCACCAAAACGATCAAATGTTGTGGAATTTGTATAATATATTGACCAAATTGAGCAAAGTGTGGTGCTACTCCATACCCAAACGATTTTAAAAACTCAACAAAAGTCAGGTCATGCTTTCATATTTTGTGTCAATGAAAATGAAACAACTATGAGAGAAAGCAAATTCATTCCAACTTGTGATACAATTGAAACAAAGCTGATCGTGAACCATGCGGTACAACAGGCAAAATCTGCCGAAAATCACCACAAAAAATGGTCTAGCCTCTGAATAACTATTTTTATTGATTCATTTGTAACAAAATCTCTCAATAATCTATCGATACATTTCAGTATTAAAAGTGGACACATAGAGATTTCATCAATGAGAAACAATGAGGCTAAATTTATGTAGCGACTATGACTGCTATTTACAAGAATATTAAAAAATTATGTTTCAACAACCGGAATAAGCAATTTAAGCACATTGTGAAGTGTCCTGCACCTAGAAGAAGTGTTCCACTGACTGTAGTTACAATAACACGCAAATTTAGTGAATTCGATATCATGATCCTCCACGTATGACGCGCTGTTCAGCATTGGCATTTTCATAACATTCATTAAATAAAAACTTTTCCTCCAGTGGGTCAAATGCATCATTATCAGCTCCCCCTTGAGACTTGACACGATATAATGACCATTTAAAATATCTTCAATATCATGTAATGAAATCGTTTCGGCATAATCTCTTAAAACATCTTCAGGAAAAAAATCTGCTCACCTACAAATATCTTAATTAATTCTAACATCATAGAATCTGTAAATAGTCTAAAAATACTAGGTTTAATCTTCGATAATAAGTACAAATGGTCTGTGCATGTCGACTATCTAAAAAAATCTCTTGTTAATAGGCTAAATTTAATAAAATGTTTAACTTCGTCAAATAGTAACACTCATCCTAACACAACTGTAAATATTATTAAATAACTAATTATATCAAAAATAGAATACGGATTACCATTATATGGGTACACAACAATAGCTAACATCAGAAAAATCTATTCAATATACCATGCGGCAGCAAGGTACGCAACTGGAACATTTCGATCCACGCCAATTACAAATATACTAACAGAAGCAGGACTTCTGACCTTTGACCAAAGAATAACAATATGCACTGCCAGCCTAGCAAAAAATATTTTACTGCCTGCGGAAAAACAGTTGCTACCAAACCTAAGGCGTACCTCAAGACATAAAACGAAATCAGCTTTGGAGAGGATATATATCCTCATTCACCAACTCGACCTTCACTCCAAACCTCATAAGAGATTTTTTCCACGAAACCCTCCTTGGGCACGCAGGGAAAATAGCATTATATCGTAATTAATTTTACTACCTAAAATCTCCACAAACAACAATACATATTTAAAATACTACTTAACGCAGAAAAATGGCATATGAAGCGGTGGAATCTCTACTTCACCGATGGGTCGAAATCCACCAATGGAGTCGCCTACGCAGTAATCGACGCCGAACTTAATGTGGTCAGAATCGCTCAAATAAACGATAACTGCCCTATTTTCACTGCAGAAGCAGAAGCGATCTTATTCGCAGCAAATTTCTACAGAAATATAAAGGGAAAACACATCATCTGTACCGACTCCCAATCAAGTGTAAAAGCGATTCAAAATATACTACATTCAAACGAAACAATTTGCAAAATACGAGACATCCTAATACAATATCCCAACAAAATCAAAATAATGTGGATCCCAGCACACGCTGGAATTCAGGGAAACGAAATTGCTGACACTGAAGCAAAACATGCCGTCAATGCTCCCATTTTATTGCAACAAACCTCTCACAAAAAGGACCTACAGCGTCAGATCAAAAAATATTACCTAATCCAACGTCAAGAAAATTGGAACAACTACTCCCACTACTACAAACAAATAAACGTCGAGGGTAAGGTCCCGATCTATCCCAGAAGCAGTCAGAAAATTCACAAATTAGTTAATAACACAAATATTCCAATAGTCAAAATTCTCCAAGAAAGCACAACAGAAAACATATCCAACCTTATGTATATTCTTAAATACCATAACTTATACCTCGTAATCTAGCTAAATCTAAAAAAAAAACATACACAGTCGAATTACAATCAGGCCGAAAACCGTAGTCGTTAGTGCCTTAGTTTTATGTTTATTTTATAATTGTATTATGTAATAAACTGTTTAATAATAATAATAATAATAATAATAATCTTCAGAAAGAAATAGCTTGAACTCAGTCCATAATGCCAAAGCATTTGCTGGAACATTCAATGCATAAATAACAGCAAATAAATCGCGCATTTGGTGGAACATTCAATGCATAAATAACAGCAAATAAATCGCGCATTTGCTTAGGTGAATGGAATTCTTTCGCTTCATTCAAACAATCAAGCACATGACAAGCTTCAATAAAAGATCAAAAAATCAAACGATTTCAGACCAGCGTTATGCAATAGAAGCAGCCAGACAAGAAAAAGTTCAATATCTTTCTGAGAAACTACATACTCGTACATGTATGTTATAATTTTATCACCACCATGTTGTCGCCACTGCTTTCTATTTAACGTAAAAATGCCAACAATTTAGTTTGTCTCACATTTTGCAAGGCTTGTTGTACCAAACCTTTTCTAAAAGTAACATTTTGTCTTTCTTTTATGGTATGGGATTTAAAATCCATTGGATAATCAAAAATTCGCTAAGCCGCTTCAGTTGATCGAACATGTCGACCATTTTAAGAATTTCTTACTTCCAGTGGAAGTTCTTGATTTTCGGCACTTCCTTCACTTGAAGATGTGCACTATCGTAGGCTTTATAGACATATGTTTGAAATATATTTATACTTTTAATAGTAGTTCACAAATCAACATTAATGTGACAGTTAAATTTTGCCATCAAATATGGGTTGTATAGGACAACAAAAGGATTGTCAAGTGAACAATACATGAAAATAACGTAGTAGTATAGCCGAAATTTTTTGCAAGCAAATCATCAACAAAACTTATTGTCCATCCACAACTCGATTGCTTCTATGAAAATGACATTTTAGGGTTATCTGTCATTAAAATTTTAACTACTATTCCCGCTCCAAAAATTACGAAATTCAATATCGAAAATATTTCTCTGTTTGACTATTATGATCATTACGAGTATAAGGTATTACGAGTATAATATATTAATTAGATAAATTTAGAAAAACTATTAGTTAATTAGTTGTTTTTCAATGTATTACTCAAATTATCAAATTTTTTTCCCATTTATATTTTTTATTGTGGTTGGTTGGTTGGTTTCACATGGATCACAATTATCGCCTTAGCGACGTTTTGATACCACAACCTCTCCTAACGCCGGAGAAAACGATGGGTTGTTCACTAAATCCATTTTGTGGAGTTTAGGTATCTTAAAAGATCTTTCGGTTTTACATCCGAGAGATCGGATAAACTCGCTAGGAAATAGTTTCCTAGTGTTCTATTTCTTGCGGCCGCCAGAGCCGGGCATTCGCAAAGAAAATGGATTAAGGTTTCCTTCTCTTCTGAATTTCCACAACTTCTACAATGGGTATTGTACGGTCTCTGCAATTTCTCTGCGTGAGTACCCACGAGCCAGTGACCCGTAAAGGCCGCCGTGAGGCGGCTGGTGTCCCTGCGGTCCCTGTTTATGAGATCCCTAGATCTCGCTGTGTTAAAGAATGGCCAGGTCGCCCGGGATGTATTACATGTTGTAAGTGTCCTCCATCTATTGCCCGCCAAGGTAAGACAGTGCATGTAGATGCCCCTCTTAATCGCACCCATGGAAACAGGTACTAGTTCCACATGGGTTAGATCGAGAGAGGCTCCCCTGCGCGCCAATTCATCAGCCTTCGCATTTCCATCTATATTCCTGTGTCCGGGGACCCAGATGATTGTGATGTCAGCATGGTGACCTAGCGCCCTAAGTTCCTCCCTGAACTGTCTGACCAGTTTGGAGTTGATGGTGTTTGATTGTAGGGCTTTTATGGCAGCCTGGCTGTCCACAAAAATAGCAACCGTGCTACTCTGCCCTTCTCTAATGTGGTGGGTGATCTGTCGACATGCCTCTCTGATCGCGAGTACTTCCGCCTGAAAAACTGTAGCTGTATCGGGTAGGCGTGTACAGTAGTTAATGTTAGCGTGCGGAGAAAAGACCCCCGCCCCCACGCCCAGGTCCATTTTTGACCCGTCCGTATAAATGGGTATATCGTACTCCATTTGGAGTTTCCTCTTCGACCACAATTTTCTTGAGGGAAAAATCTAACCTTGAAGTCCTTTTTGAAGTCCAGTTGTGGTACTATGTAATCTGTCGTCATTTGTGTTAATTCCCTCGGCACTGTGTATAGCACCTTACCATGACCGTACGTTCGCTGAGACCAGCAGTTTGTCGCTTTTGACCTTAGCGCACTGTTGCAGGCTACGTTCTTAATGTACAGGTCGATAGGGAGGATGTGTAGCAATACGTTGAGTGCGTCCGCTGCACACGTTCTCAGGCTCCCTACAATGCCAGCGGCAGCTGTTCTTTGAACTGTACTAAGTCTCTGAACGTTATAGCTATTGTACTATGAAATAAAATAATATAAATATTGTCCCATACAATATTTCCTTTTATTATTTTTCTGAATCATATTATTATTAATATTGAATCTTTCTATTATTAAAGACTATATAGTTGATAATTTATTTCTCCTAATTATTCCATTTTTCTTTTCCTCTTTGAGTACAAAGCAACACTTTTTTGCGAGCAAAGCTCACGTACAGTATACATGAAAATAATACACAGAATAATTGAAACTTATTTTATAATTTTCTATTACGACTGATTAATTTTCTTGATGCATATCAGAAGGCATATTGGAAGTCATTCGCTTGCTCTGGAACGATTGAGTCCAGGTCTCTAGTTTCAAAGGCAGTGGATTCAAAATCAAAAACCTCCTTCAATGTTTCAACTTATAAGTGCGCAGTTCTGGTTTGCTATGCAAGTGGATTAAAAAACGCAAACATTCCTAGCAAACACAAAAGTTTGTTGTGTATATGTCTATGTTGTCTCTCGTGAATCGGTTTCTCCTTGTCTGTCTCCGGTTATGTGCAGCAGGAAAAGAGAGAGTGTTTCCGGTTGCAGTTGCTTTTATAGGCACTGCTGCCCGCTTGTTGTTGTGCGAGTCCCGCTGGCTGTTTCTTCCATATTCGGTAACTTGTTGCTAAGAGCATGGTGTTGTTTTTGTACTATCTCGACGTTAGGCGATTTTAACCTTTAACTATGGAGGTGAATTTTTGGACATAGTGTCTGACGTGGTGTAAATTTTTACCCTATTTAATTTTACAAAAAAATTTTATAAAAAAGGTTTTTGCTTATTACTCGCTTGGTTTCTCGAGCACCATTCCGCGGGGATCGAGGTCCAGCGCGTGTGCAGTCGAGGTCAACTCAAATAATCACGAAGCCTAAATTGAAATGGGCTATCCATAGCTACAAACTATACAAAGCATCTGGCCCAGATGGCGTAGTTCCAATTGAAATTCAGCAGTTAGAGAATCTGATAATCGAATGGCTGCTTAAAATCTACTAAAGTTGTCTTGAAAAACATATGTTCCAGAGTTATGGAAGCATGTGAAAGTAATTTTTATACTCAGGACTGACAAGAGCTCCTACACAGGAGACTTAAAAGCCATTAATCCTTCTGCCAGAAAATTTTGGAAAGATTGTTAGTCATTACCTTGATGTTCACTATAGACAAACGGAAACAATCAGTGACTCAGCATGCCTACTTAGTCTCTAGTATTGAGTACTTTCTGCATAACAAGGAGTTCTGCCTAGTTGCTAATATATATTGGGTTCATACACCTTCTGTAGTTGTCATCGACTAACTTTATTCACAGTTCTATTGTCTAGTTTTCTTAAGATAAAATAGAGAGTGTAGGGTTTGCCATGTACTTAAGATTGCATACATAACAACCCCTTCCACATATATACGAGGGCGGATTGATATTGAAGCTACCTAGCGCTAGATGGCAGCACAAACACAAAAACTTTTTTTTTAGAATTTGCGATCTGTCAAACGTCAGCTGTTAAAATTTCACCCAAATTCATCGATTAGTTTATTTGTTGTAGTCGTTTAAACTAAGCAACTTTTGTGTTTCTTGAAAAATGGAAAAAACAGAATTTCGTGCAGTGATTAAACACTATTATTTGAAAGGGAAAACGGCGAAAGAGACAAAAGAAAAACTCGATAAACATTACGGTGAGTCTGCTCCGTCAGATTACATGGTAAAATATTGGATTGCTGAATTTAAACGCGGCCGAACCAGCACTGCAACAATACCATCAACAGGAAGCCCAAAAGAGGTGGTTACTGAAGAAAATATCAAGAAAATCCTCGATATCGTTATGAATGATCGCCGAGTCAAGTTGCGTGAGATTGTTGAAATGGTAAACATATCATATGAACGTGTGTTCAACATTTTGCATAAAATTAGCATATGAAAAAGCTATCGGCAAGATGGGTGCCGCGTTTGCTCAGTGTCGAACAAAAACGAGTTCGACAGACCACTTCACAGCTGTGTTTGGACATGATAAAGCGTAGTCCTGTTGATTTTTGGCGTCGATTAATAACTGTTGATGAAACGTGGATCCACCACTACACACCTGAAACCAAAAATCAATCGAAACAATGGGTCGCAGCTGGTGGAAGTGCTCCGAAGAAGGCGAAGGCAGTGAAATCGGCTGGCAAGGTTATGGCCACTGTATTTTGGAATGCACACGGAATATGGCTCATCGATTATCTTGAAAAAGGATCCACAATCACAGGAAAGTATTATCGTGCATTATTGGATCAATTGATTGATGTAATCAAGGAAAAACGACCACATTTAAAGAAGAAAAAAATGCTCTTTATTCAAGACAACCCACCGGTTCACACAGCATTAGATACGATGCTAAAATTACGTGAAATACACTTCGAATTGGTTAATCATCCACCTTAAAGTCCAGATTTAGCTCCTAGTGACTTTTTCCTGTTTCCAAACTTGAAAAAATGGCTCGTAGGAAAAAGATTCATCTCAAACGAAGAAGTGATTACCCAAACTAACGCGTATTTTGAGGGGTTCCCGAAATCGTATTATTCAGATGGTATAAAAAAGTTGGAATATCGTCTTACTAAGTGTGTCGAAGTAAAAGGAGACTATGTTGAGAAATAAATGGTTTTTGAAAAAAAATATGTTTTTTTCCTACTGTATAAACGTTGCTTTAGTCCAAAGTAGCTTCGCCGTATGCAACAGTCAACATTCGGAATACTTCCGCGCACTTTATGTTGTTTTTCACACAAAATTTGATACAAATTCTTTCATCCATTTTTCGGGATAGACAAAAATCGAAGACAGGATAAAACATGTCCACGCACATAGCTGTAAAGAACTGACTGAACATTCAAAATGGCTGAGATTGTCAACATAAGTGAGGGTCATGAGTACCAACATAACGCCACAAAAAGATCGAAAATCGAACATCCGTAGCCCGCGAAAATTCAAAATTCGCGATACGTTTTGAACAGACCTCGTATCTCAAATTTTTTTCTTATTATTTTACCTGGTACCCAATTTACATAATTGAAGAACACTTTTCGATATAAAATAACCATCTACTTTAAATATGCGGTTATCGCTTATTTTTATTTACCTATTTATTGGCGTTGCTGCATTCCTCCCCTCCTTTTCTATATTCAAAACGCTATTTCTCTTCGCTTACACCAAATCATCTAGTAATGTCCTTGGTTTATATTTGAATATTAAATTTGCCGGTGTCTTCATTGTATCTGGTGTTGGAGTGTTTCTGTGTTTAAGTAGAAATTCTTTAAGTTTTTGTTCAAAGGGTAACCCTTTTAAATGGAGGTCCATTGTCACTGACTAAACTCTTACGTAAACCGAAATTAGGAAAATTTGTCCACAATACTTCACATACTTCTTACGGATCCATTCTTTTCATTGGTATCGCCTCAATCCATTTCAAGTGTGCATCAAATAAAATCAGTATATTCTTGTTTTCCAATGAGCAAAAGTCATTATGGATTCTTTCAAAAGCGTAACTGGCCGATGGCCAGTGCGAAAATATCAGATTCGGTTGGTTTTGGGTTACATTACAGGCCTCACACTGATTTACAAAATCTTCTATTTCCTTATCTATTATAAGCCATCAAACATATAATCGTGCTACCGACTTCAACCCCACCATTCCCACATGCCCATCACCTGTCTTATTAAATCTTTCGGAATTATTATTCTGTCTCCATTGAAGAGACACCTATCTTTGTGTAATATGGTTTCCAATCTATGGGTATAATTTCCGGCCACGTTCTTTGACTTACAATTTTGTATACCTGCTAAAAGATTATGGTGTTATTCGGTGGGTCGTTTTATATCATGTAACCTTAATGTAAATCTATTTATTTTTATGTTATTAATATTTAATTCTTCAACACCTTTCTTCCCTTTGAATGGCAATCGAGAGAGTCCATCTCCATGTCCCATATCTGATCCTTTCTTATATCGAATTTAGAATTCGGACATTGATAAAAAATATGGCCCAACGCTGTAACCGATTTGCAACTACCGCTGTTATGTCTTTCTTTGTGCCCAAAATGGCTCTGAGTGGTTGATGGTCTGTATGAATGGTCTCTACCTGGCCATATAGAAACTTATGGAATTTCTTTACATTGAAAATGCCAAATTGCCAAGGCTTCTCTCTGAAGTTGGGAATATTTTTGCCTCGGAACTGATAGTGTGCTTGACACAAACATGACGGGGGCTTCTCTTTGCCATCTACTATGTGTGACAATACTCCCCCACTCCATATGGACTAGCGTCGCAGGATAAAATAATTGGTTTTAATGGATCATAATGTGTTAGCAAATCAATATTTGCTAATAGTTGTGTGCTTTGAAAGCACAAACTATATTCCGCATTCCAATCCCACTTTGAGTTTTTCCCGATCAATTTATATAAATCCGCAAAGTGTCCTGAGAAATTTGGTATGCATTTATAATTTATCATTCCTAAGTATGACGCTAAGGTTTTGTTGTTCTGGAGCTACCTATACTGCCTTATTCTTGGCTTCACATGTTTTTATCCCTTTAGTTAAATTGCTTTCGCATTCTCGTATATCTTTAATATGTCATCAAAATATATATGTGCTATCTTTTCAAAATTTCGCAAACGATCCAATTAAACATTTGTGGGGCAGCTTTCAGACCAATAAATTATCGGGTATATTGAAATAAACCAATATGAGTGTTCACCGTTAGCAATTCTTTTGGCCGATCTGATACTTCCACTTGTAGATAAGCGCCTGTCAGATCAAGTTTGCAAAAATTGTTCAATCCTGCCATGCCCGCAAAAATGTCTTCTATTCTCGGAATAGAGTATGGGTAATAGGTATGTGTTCTTTTTCCACAATTTGATTTACCGTCCGCGTGCAATTTACACATAATCTTATAGTACCATTTCCCTTATTTACAATTACCAGGGGACTTGCCCAGTTACTTCTTGTCACAGGTACTAGTACTCCATCCTCACAAAGCCTATTTATTTCCTCTTCAACTTTAGATCTGAACCCGTGCCATTGCCGTGCAGGTGGATTGAAAATATGCTTATGGTCTGGATAATCAATTCACGCCTGGGCGGAGGAGTCGTCCAACTCCTACTCTGGAATATTGCGGTGGTAAATGTGCAGCTTGTTCGACTTGGTTGCGTATGCGGACTCTTTAAGAGGGTTTTTTTGTGGAGTGTATAAATCAATTTAAGAATGATGATCTCTTACACGAACGACACTCAGTAATAAAATATAGTTTAACACTGTCAACAGTGTTGTTCTTTTGGTATTTTATTTGCACTATATTTTTCACAAAAACAAAATATTTTTCCTTAATTTTAACTTTTTTATAATGTTTAAAATAAAATAATTCACTGTAATTACTCGCAATTTCACAAATTTTAAATATTTTAACAGACTTACACTACTTTTAAACTTGCTGACTTACATAGATGAACTTGGTTGATCTTAATGGTGACGTGGTGGTAAAATATTTTCAAAGAAAAAATTATATAAACATTGACGAGTGTAATAATTACACCAGTATTTGTATTTCTTCGCTCATGCTATACCTACCACATCAAAGACACAACTGAATAATTATGGTAACGATAAGAGAAAATACTAAGAGAATTAAATTGCTAGAGTGCAACGGAAGTGAGTAATTAAAAAATATTTCAAGAAAGAGTAATATTTGCCAAAGTTAAATGTTACATAATGTTAAAGAAATCCGCTAAAAGCCGTAGGCAAGCGCGTAAAAGTGTTCTTACGGCATTTTTTGGTGTTACACGCCTTGTTGTTGTTGTAACAATTTGGCCTTGGGCTACCATGAAGACAAATCTGTCACAGCATTGTTGTTGTTCCTTAGTTGTGTGAAGATGAAATTTGTCCACTGACAAATTTCACTCACACAAAATCTGTAAAGCACTAGTAGGCGAAAGAAAATGAATAAAGTCGTAAAAGAAATGCGGGGAAGCATGGGATTTCCGACGATTCCAACGCTTCGAGGAGAATTTAGACTGACAGTAAAAATAAATGTGGTTTCCTGAAATACAAGAGAGAAAAACATCCTGGAAGAATTAATTACAACAGAAACATCAAGAGAGAAAAACAGGACGATGGATCAACCGAACAATACAGGACGAAGGATCAACCGAACAATACAAGGACGAAGGATCAACCAAGCAATACAGGACGAAGGATCAACCAAACAATACAAGGATTAAGGATCAAGAGAATTTCTGTATACGAACCCTAGAACCCGCTGAGTTCTACCCCAGCTACAAAGAGTCGTTACAGTTGTAGTCATTGGACGGTTAATAATATTAAAATTTTAAAACTGAATATTATTTCTGATATTATTCTTTGTGTTAATACTTGACAGTTGTATGCACCGGACCTCTTTGTCGTTTCTTCTTTAGTGTTTTCTTTAAGTCTTTTCATGTTGTTATTATTATATTTTGCGCTGGTAAATAATTATGTTGATTCCTATTTTGTCAAATGCCGTGGCAGAGTCGGGAGATATAACTAATAGTTGATTTTTGGTTGACAAAGCGTGAGAAATCAGATAGTCTAGGGAAAACTGGAGAATGAGATATCTTCTTAAATCGCATCTGATTGGTACGCGGAAGATTGTTCGAATCCACAAACCACCGATCAGGGGTTTTGTTAATAGCCCGTATGATTTTGTTAATAGTTTAATCTGAATTAAGTTTAAGGATGGGGATGATGGAGCTGGCTTTGTATAATTGAGGTGTGTAGTTTTTGAAGATGTTATTGTATAGCTGGAGAAGCCTTCGCTTTGTCACGGGAGCGAGATTTTGGATTAGGGGATATGGGATTCTATGAGTTCCGGGAGGCTGATATCCATCCTTTTCAATATACCGTGCTTTGTCTGATGGTGTACAAATTGGAGGAAGAGTAATTGTAGAGTTCTTTCTCTCTTGAAAACTGTTTGAAAATTGTGAGTCGGAAGAATTCTCTGACCAGTATTGACAGAACTTTACCGCTATTAGAGATTTGTCAATTATGTAACCATCAATCATGTTTCAAAATTCAATGCAATGTATATTTTGTGATGTATTAGGGACTTATATCTGCAGTAAAACTGTGAAGCGATTTACTTTTTTCTAATTTTAGTTCTCGCTTTAAGATTGCATTAGATTTTTATAATTTTAAATCTTTTGTGTGGTTTTGTTGATGGTGGAATAGTTTCTTTAGCACTTTGCAAGATAAAGGGGTGGTAGGTTTAGTTTGAAGTAAAAATAGCTGTGTTATAATAGGATAGTGGTCACTACCAAAAATATCGTTTTCTATTCATAAAGTCAATATTAGAGAAGGTGTGTTGAGTGGAATAGTGTATCGGTGAACTATTATTTAAGATAGAGGAAAGAGATTGGTCTATGAATTTTGATATAATGTTACTTTACGTTTATTTGTTAGTGACCCCCATTTACGTCAACTGTTGACAACACTCGTACATGGTCTTATGTTTTGATTAGGATATTATCGTTTCGTAATTTTTTACACTTCACCACTTCACTACCTGCACTGTGGAATCAATCACTTTTTTAATTAGGAATAGTGTGTTATCGCTATTTCACTAGTTATAACTATATACGAGTATTTTGGACCAGTACTGTTAACTTTAGATGCTTTGCTGTTATCGAATTCAATTAACGACTGATTTGTTACTTTTAGCCTCGACCCGGCGAGTCGGGCATAATTTATTGTATTGGGTGAATATTCCCCGTTGGTCTATAGTTTAAATTATATTATTAAAGTCCGATAAATTAAAATTAGGACTTCGAATTGTAATTATAAATTGCTGTTGTATTATTAACTGTTATTTTCGTAGAATTTAGTGGCACAAAATGTAAGTATATAATTTAGTGAATCCGAGAAATATATGGCACAGCACATAAATTACAAAATAGCGGGAAGACGACGACGGGTCAATCAGGAGACCGTAGGCACGGGACAGATATAAATTGATGATACTGAAGGAGGATTGGTAAACTTTTCTTTTTACATAAATTATTTATATTAGATTTGACACAATTCTCTGCCACCGAGTTGAACTGCGTGGGAAAATAGCAACAGTACTACATGTTAATGGTAAATTGGGTGAGCACAAAAAGTGTGCGATGCAGACTAGTATGGATCGCTACATATTAGTAAAACGCAAGCGCAGCCCTACACACAGCAATATACCGACTTCCACAATTTCTAAGAATAATGATGGAAGCTCTGAAAATACTCCATCTACAAATATATTACTCGTAAATGAGCCAGGCCCCAGCGACAACTCTGCTGAAAAAAAAGGTAAACCCTCCTCCAATGTACCTTAGCGAGCGTAACTCTAATCTCTTAGTGAAAGCGCTGACTACTACAGTCGGTCCCAACAACTTTCATGTTGTTCCAACAATTAAAGGCAACATACAAGAATAAAAAATTCTGGTTTATTCCGAATCTGATTATCGTAATAAAGTGAATTATTTTGAGAAATACCTGAAAAATGTTTACACTTACCAATTCAAGAGTACTAAAGGGCATGGAACAAAACGTTGAAGCAAATCATATATATATGACGCCTTAAGTCATGAAGCTTTCGAAGTGAAGTCGGTATATAACATGCGCAATAAAAACACAACTCCAATGCCTCTATACCGTGTGGAGTTGCAGCAAGCCAATATGGCGTTAAAGAAAGGAGAATCTCATCCTATTTATAGCCTTCGAAAAATCACGAACCCTGTAAACGATGGGGTTCTGGTCCAATATCTGAATTGTCAGAAATTCGGATATACCAAAAAATATTACCCACTTTCCAGCGTATGCTTTATCAGTGGTGACCTAAACGAGTCACAATTTTGTACTAAGTTCAAGGAAGATTCTGCTGCTAAAAAATGCAGTAAATGCGGAGAAAATCACACCGCGAACTACAGAGGCAGCTCTGTTTATGTCAGCATTAAACAAAAACTCAACAAGTATTTATGGCAAATATGACATACTTCATGTGCTCAATGCACGGGATGATGCGAAATCGAAGCATGCTCCCTCCTAGCAAAATCATGGATTCCTTAAAAATCTGCCACTAGAATGCAAATGACAGATACCAGCACAAAAATGAGCTCAGATTATTTCTCAATGCAAACTTAATAGATGTGATCCTAATTTGTGAGAAAAATTCACTCTAAACAACCTCAGACATTTAATGCCCACCAATATTCAATATAGATAAGAGACAATATAAGCCACTTAAAAAGTGTTTTGATGAAACAGGCGCTGCAATTCTGCAATATATTATACAGGAAGGAAACTTTGAACTAAGGGGTATAGCGTGTGTACGGGAATATTTTACAAAAATTACTAAACAAAAATCAATTTATAGAAACTAACAGCGCAGATATTTTCTACCAAATTGATTAAAGCTATTATACAGAGAACAGATTTTATAGATTTTCGCGTCATGCCACCTTCCAGGATTTCCAACTGCCACATGTTACAGTTTATAGCCACAAATTACTTGTGCTTTCAATGCGGTTCCATCCACATACCCTATGTACAGAGGCAACTCGGTGTAGGTGGTACCGATAATTTCTGATGTTTCCTCGGTATTAGGCCAAGAAATACATTTTTGTGGTAACTTTAATATTGGTCGGAAAAATCTTTTTGTAATATTTACCAAAGTAGCCACGTCACCAATTCCAAATAATGAAGAAACTTTTCTTACAGCTGCCTTTCCCACATATGAATCTAAAATATACAAAACAACGGACAACTGCAGCTCGGCAGAAAACTGCTGACTGGAGTGAGTTTTATTAAATTCAGTGTCATCACATATAAGAAATACTAAATAAAACTGCAAGTATTTATGGCAAATATGACAAGTTTCATGTACTCTAGTAAAATATATCGAAGCATGCTCCTTCCTAACAAAACCGCGAACTCCTTAAAAATCTGCCACTGGCATGCAAATGGCATAAGCCAGCACAAAAATGAGCTCAAATTATTTCAATGCAAACTCAATAGATGTGATGCTTATTTATGAAAAAAATTCACTCAAAACAAAACCTCACATTTATTGCCCACCAATGTTCAATATAGATGAGAGACAATGTAAACATTTATTTTGTACTCTCGATACTAAATTTATTGATGATGGAGATTTTAATGCTAAGCACACCTATTGGGGCACGGTTAATAACTCCCAAAGGCAGAAAATTATTTTTAGTGATAGGTTAGGTTAGGTTAACACGGTAGATTGCGAGGTACGCAAGTGGCACTCGCATACCTGTTTCTAGGGGGGAACCACTCCTCCTCCCCTCTCCCTGAAAGAACCCTCAGCTCCCCGTGATCTTAAACCAGCCAGAAGCTTTTGTGAAATTGAGAATATCAGTTAGTTTAGTTATTCAAAGAAGGCCAAGCCCATATACTGTAACGACTCGTTTTCGCTGGGGTAAAAACTCAGCGGGTTCCAGGGTCGCTTCCAGAAATTTATTCCAATAGTATTAGTTTTAATAAGTGTTTTTATTTATTTTTAAAGTTTATACTTATTTCCTATACATATATATAATTATTTTTAATTATACCCTACTCTGTGTGCTCGTGGTAGTGTCCGTGGTTTGTACTAGTATCCCAGGGAGAGTCGGTCAAAACCATAAACTCCTGGCTCTGTCTGCGTTGCGTCTGTGTCCCAGGGAGAGTCGGTCAAAACCATAAACTCCTAGCTCTGTCTGCGTTGCGTATGTGTCCCAGGGAGAGTCGGTCAAAACCATAAACTCCTGGCTCTGTCTGCGTTGATTTATTGTCAATAATCAAAGTAACTAACTACGAAGCTTGGTGCGTCTCTAGGAGCTTGGTGCGTTGTCTACTTACGGAGCGATGCTGGATCAAAGAGGCTTGGTGTTTGGTTCACTCCGCTTATATAGCGAAAGCTTGCCATGGGATCAGTGCTCGTTGTTGTTGTGGTCCAGTTGTCCTTAGGCCACCTTCAACTTCTGCTGGTTAGCCACCTTGTTGTAATTCCTCTAGTTGTCCATCATAGTTGTTGCTTGCAGTAGTGTGGCCTGATCGCTGCTGTTAGTTGTCGCTTTGCTGTTGTTGTAGAAACGTTTCTTCGTACTCTGCCTGTTTACAGCTTTGTGTTTACGATCGGTTAGCGTGTGTGTGGCGCGCTCTTGTTTTCCTCTGTGTTTCGCCTTCGGTCGCTATAGTGTTGTTGTTGTTAAAATATTGGTTCACACTCCGCCTGCTTACGGCTCTGTGTTTACGATCGGTGCGCTCTCGTTGTCATCCGTGTTCCGCCTTCGGTCGCTGTGCTGTTGTTGTTGTTGTTATAAATATTTCTTCGCACTCCGCCTGCTGAATGCTTTGTGTGTGTTTCTCTCTCCGTGTTCCGCCTTTGGTCGCTGCACTGTTCAGTAGAAATGTTTGCTTGCTGTTTCTTTTTCCTTTATAGCCGTACTAGTCCCTCTTGATGTTCTTTGTACTATTAGGCCGACGATCAGTCTAACCCTTTCGGTTTCTGAGCTCCTCACAATCTGTACGTTTATTGGTCCGATCGTCTGTGCGTAAATGTTTTGTTATACTTATCCGCTGTCTTTGTTGTTGCATTTAGCGTGGGAGGTGGTTACCTTTTTAAGCTGCATGATATCGGAGATGGTTGCATGCTTGAATATTGTTGGTGGTTATTTCTAAATAAAATATGGTGGACATCGTTATTTGTTTTTGGAGTTAACACGGTCTCTGGTGGTAGCATAGAGTTTTTGTTGTATTCTTTGTAGGAGGTGTATGCGGAAAATCCTTCTGGTACTTTCCGTCTTTACAATACCTGGCTCGCCTCCTCTGAAGACGCGGGCAATCACAGAGCATATGTTTCAGATTCCTACTCCTCATTTCGACATCTCCTACAATAACTCCGGAAGGTGTGCCGTACCTGGTTACCGTGCCATTCGGCCTATGATGCAGTGCCCTGTCAGAACCCCACGATAGTCCTGAGATCTCCTCTACTGAGCCGAAGAAGTATGTCAGCCCTATTATGGTTCAGTTTGGTCCAAATGTATCGAGATGTTCGACAGTCGCCTGTTCATTCGCAAATTTTTTTACATTGGTTTCGATCTTGTTTGTGAACTCCATGAGAGGTGGAAGGATGTCTTCCACCTGCCTCTCTTCCGGCAGTTCCGATCCGAGTCTGGTACATTCGTCTCTTTCTTCGTTGTCAGGGATACCCTAATGTCCAGCGATCCAGCATAGCTCTATCTTGTGATGTTTGATCGCAAATTGGATTTCTTGCAGTGCTCTACACACTTGGATTTTACAATATTATTGACAGATTTCAATGTATTTTCTCCAAAATAGAGCAGTGTCCTAAGAAATTACGCAGCTTGCCGCATTCCCTAATTCTAAGAACCACTTTTGCTGCTGTACTCTGAATGAATAGATCGATTTGCCGAATATACAATCGCATCTCCAGTCCTGCCTGTGGAGCAAATCTCTCCGCCCCAGTAATGCCTAGGCATGCAAGTATCTGTATATTACGAAGCTTGTCTATTAACGACTGTATTCGTAGTTTCCCACCACACCAGTGCCCCGAACGATAGAATAGGTCTTGCAACCGCCGCACATCGGTGTATTTGCCTCGAAAAACCGCTCAAAAATATATTTTTCAAAATATAGAGTTGAGAAGTATTTTATTTTTCTAGGTGCAGTTAAATACCCATTGAACAATGTACCGTTGTATTTATCTTATTTTTATGCACACTTTACCACAGCATAAATTGAAAGTCAGCGATCGTAAGCTTGCATTGTGAATCTGTTGATTTGTGTGAAAAATCCCATTGCAAAATAATTTTTAATAATTTAAATAATATTTTTTTTCTATGTTGTATACAAAGATTTTTGTTATTATGAAGAAATTTTTATGATTATTGGAGCTTTCAGTTAATAGATATTGGATTTATTAAAAATGTCCATTTTTTTTTTTTTTTTTTTTGTAATGGTGTAATGGACCTTTTGTTATATAATTCGGTATTATTCGGTAACTCTTTTGATATCAGGTTATAGAGAAAGATGTCAAGAAACAGTAGCAAAAAAATTGCTGCCCATAAATGCCCCTTCAGATTTTATCGTGTCTATGTGTGTCTAGTTTAATGAAAATTTATAAAAAAAAGTATTTTACTTGAAGGATCGTCTGGCTTGTGCATTCTAACTAAAAGACAGTTATATGATGATATGAAGAGAATGATTTTGGAGCACTAAACTGGTTCACCTTCAGAACTATTTGCTCCATAAAGCTTCTTGTACGGAGGAAAAACTTAAATATATTCAGCCTAAGCTGAACTTTATTTTTATTGGTAA
Source organism: Clusia tigrina (assembly GCA_920105625.2). Lineage (NCBI taxonomy): Eukaryota > Metazoa > Arthropoda > Insecta > Diptera > Clusiidae > Clusia > Clusia tigrina. The sequence continues at coordinate 148,896,780 of OV050030.1, forward strand.
CTTCAACAAAACAATTTTTAAATTGTATTAAGACATGGATTTAAATTAAGATGGTTAAGTTCACAGCGGACAACAAAACAATTTTTAAATTGTATTAAGACATGGATTTAAATTAAGATGGTTAAGTTCACAGCGGACAAATCTTACGTGACAGTAGTAAAACAATCCAAAAGTGGTTGCTGAAATAAGTGGTGTTGATGTGCAATTTATTTTTAGATTAAAAATCATATTGGAAGTACTTTCTATTTGAAACAGATTTCCCAGGACAAGAAAATATTTTGAAGCAGTTTTTCGAGGCAAATACCCCTAGTTGCGCCGTGTATATCCAGTGTACGATATATGGTTTTGCCCCTCATTGTTTTCCAGAGGTTGTGTTGCATGTGTAAAATATACATGGAGCCTTCCTAGAGCTCTCCTCCACTTTACTCTTCCATGAGAGCTTGGTGTTGAGGATGACACCCACATATTTCGCCTCCTTGACAAGATTTAGTGTAGTACCACTTATCGATGATAGATTGAACACTGGTATATTCTATTTCCTAGTAATCAAAACTAGATCCATCTTATCAGGGTTAGACCCAAGACCATTTTGTTTTGCCCAACCCTCCAAATTACTCAGTTCGCTGATTTTTTGTATCATGATTAGAACGTCAGCCGCATAAGCAAATACTTTTATCCCACCTCTTTCTGACCTGGTGAGAACTTCGTTCCACAGAATCGATGATAAAATACCGCCTTGTGGAGTTCCTCTTGTAACTGCCTTCCTAATAGTTGGAAGAGCCAGAGATGAGTTGATGATTCTATGTTCCAACATATTGCTGATCCGCTGAACTATCTTGTCATCCGCCTCAAAACCCTCCTGTGCCGAACTTATTGATTTAAGTTCCACAATGTTGAAGGCTCCCTCAATGTCTAGAATGGCGCCCAAAACATATTCATTCACATCTGCACCTGTTTCAATGTAACTATCCACTTCATGCAGAACATTTTCCACTGATCTGCCTTTAAGACAGCCGTGTCTTGCTCCGCTAAAGATTTGCTCATTGATTGGGTTTTCTATGTAAAGACCAACCAGTCTTTCTACTGAGTCTTTCTACTGATTAGTCTATAATCCTTTGCTAAGTTGTGATTCACTTTACCTGCTTTGGGGATAAAAGCGACCCTTACCTCCCTCCATCCCTTTGGAATATAACCCATTGTTAAGCATCCCCTGAATATCCTAATTAATCCTTGTGGTTTTTTTGCAACATTTCTGGAAAGCTGCCATCTGGTCCCCCTGATTTCAGCGGCTTGAATGATTGTACCGGCCACTCAATTTTGGATACCTTCGTTAATTCCCTTATGAGATCACTAGCCTGGATGCTGTTTGCATTCAACTCAGACCCTGCCTTGCCCACTCTATATTGACGCATCCTGCAAAGTGTGTCGTTATTAAGAGTTGCAAGGATTCTGCGCTATGATATGTTCCATCTGGCCTTGCTATAAGCGTCCCAATCAGTACTTTCTCTTGTCCTTTTTGCAATATTAAAAAAACTTCTAGTTTTCCTTCTTAGCTCCATAAGACTCGGTGTCCACCAACGTTTGTGGTTGTTTTTCTAAAAGCGTGTTAAGGCGTATGACTTTTCGAAGGCTTCATTAAGTTTGTTTGTCAGTTCGCTGACGTGCTATTCCATGTCTGAAGAATTGTATGCTTCCTCCGAAGTTGGAGTAACTGGATCAGATTTTCGAATTTTGTGCCAGTTAGTTGAAGCCGGGTTCCTGTAGGAAATTTTATCACCACTTTTGATGTTAAAGCTGAAGAGTCTCCTGTAATGATCTCAAAAAGAACATACCTGTCAAACCCTTACTCAAATGGAATGTGTATTTGTCACTAAAGTTATATTAATGACCTGTTCCCTAACCCTATTAAAGAATGGCTATCTCTATTACTTACCATAAGGTTAGTTGATAATAAATATTCAAAAAGAGTCTCACCTCTGCTGTTGATTTCGCTGCTGCCCTAAATAGTGTGGTGCGCGTTCGCTACACAGCCGATCGCCATATTTAGCCCCTTGTTTTTCACCCATTGTGTGAGCTTTTTGAAGGCTTGGCTTGGTGGATCGCTTTAATCATATGGCTGGTATCCCTCGCCAGGTTTGGTCCCATTTGCACAAATATTGCAACCGTTGTAGTTAGATAGAAGAAAATTTTAAGTTACGCTTCACTAATATATAAGATCTCAACTTAACGTATATTTTAGGAGAGTTCAAGTTATAACGACGTGACGCCAATCCCCGAACCCCTCCCGAGCCAGGGTTCCTGTACTAACGCCACGTCAACATTCTGCTCATTTATAAACAGCAGCAAGTCGTCGGTTGCTGCTTTGAAATGCTGCAAATTAATTTGCACAAACCCCAGCATTTCCCTCTGTCCCGCTGCAATCTATCCATCCCAGGTAGGATCATTCTTATATGACCCACACCTAGGCGAATGGTGCTACCTAGGGGCCTCAGTAGTTGCTCGGATTCTGAATTGATTTTATTCCAGAAATTCTTGCCGTACCCTTTGTCCCTAGTCCTCCCTCCTAGAACTTCCCAATCATCCGGTTTTAGTGCTCGGTTCTGGCATGTTATTACAGAGAGCGTGGTTTCATCTTCCATGACTGGAGAATAAATCGTTCGCCTAGAAACCTCGCTGATTGGGACGTCATCCAGATTGGCGCCAGTCGAGAGAGCTCCCAGTCCCCGGATGCAGTTTGTCAGGAAGTTTAAAGCTTGTTACCATACCCACTTAGCTCCTTCAAACATGCCAATAGAATCACTATTTGAATATTTCGTTTCGCAATGATCTGAAAGGAGTAGCCAGTTTGGGACCGTGAGTAGCGGTCGATAACTGCTACTTGTCAGGGGCAGTAGTCAAACTGGTTCAGGCTCTCAACCGTTTGCATTCGGGCACCTGAGTTCCCCCGGAGCGCTGCCTCATGCTGCTCAGTGCCGCTGCAATCACCTTTGCACTCCCTGAAGCAGTCTGTGCTTCTGACCTAATTCCTCCCTTAATAATCTCAATGACGGCTGCACCAGCCGCGCCATCTTCAAGAAATCGTGATCTATACAACCAAGCATTGAAAATATGCGTCTTCCTCAGAGCTTTGACCCTTGGTTTAAGAGAGTTCCGGTCACGGGATTCAAGTTTCTTAAGGAACTTGAGACAGCTATTGTAACTCTTCCTCCCAGTACTCTTCAGAGCTTTTTCTTCGTCGGAAGGGGTATTCCTTTCATTCCCTTGTTCCACTGGGGCATCCGCAGGAGTTGGCACACTTTCGGCGATCATGGCAGATCCTCCTCGTCTGTGCTAAACTGCTACGGAGACCCTAAGCGAGGATCCGGATTCCTTGTATTGGAATTAAGTAACTAAATTAACGAAGTTAAATATGCAAGGGCTGTATATCTAATGTAATGCAATTCGAATAAATGTGATACTAAGTCATCTACGTAACCATGTATTTGAATTTGTTTAAAGTAATGGCCTGGCCAAGTAATTGGGATGATCTCGGATTTCATTTCATTTAATTCACTCCTAACTGTGAGAATATTTAGCTCGCTCAGGATGTTGGTATTTATTATATACCATGGGCAACTAACAATCATTCGAAAATTTTTCGATTGTGCCCGCTGGAGCATTTCCCCACAACTGGGCTCCACATGTCCATATTGGTTTAATAACAGCGTTATAAATTAAAACTTTGTGCTCAAGGCGCAGTCAAGATTTCTTGTTCAGTAAACAATTTATGCTTTGTGCCTTAAGTTTCATTTGGCTGCGTTTTTATTCAATGTGCTTCCGCCAAGTCAGTCTACGGTCGAGAGGGACCCCTAATTAGGCTACTTCGTTAGCTTGAGGAATATTTACGCCATTTAATGCAACTTTAGAACAAGTATTCTTTCACAGGGTGAATGTGACATGAGTACTTTTTTTTCATTGACGCGAACTCTACTAATTTTTCCCGATTCTCGGATTTTTATGCGAACTCAAGATTGCTGTAATGTGGACGTCATAAGGCGATTGTCTGTAGGTAGATCTGAAGTTAGCACTAGGTATAACATTTATCACTTCCATGTGGAACTCCATCTTTAACGTCAAAGTCAGGGTTGACAAACTCTTTGAGCTGGACTCGATATATCCGATTGTGCAAATAAGATTTTAATATTATGTAAAAATTTGCAATTTTTGTATACTAATCAGGCGTGCCAAACCCTATGAAGTGCCTGGGCAATATCAAGGAAAATTGCTGAGCAGTAATTTTTTCCTCGGAAGCATTTCTTATCTCATTAGTTATCCGATTTACCTGCTCTACTGCACCGTGTTTTGGGTGAAATCCAAATTGATGATGTGGAATTACACCACTTTCTTGTACATCTGTTGGAATTTCCAGCATCAGTGGTCTTTCAAATATTTTTGACAGCGTTGGAAGGAGACTGATGGGAATAAATTTTCATTTTATCGTGATTACAACTTCATCCGCATAAGCAACTACTTTTATCCTAGCCTTTCTAACTTGGTGAGAATTTCGTTAAAAGCAAGGTTCCACAGAATCGATGACAAAACACCGCCCTGTGGAGTTCCCTTTGTAACTGCCTTCCTAATAGTTGAAAGACTCAGCGATGATTTCGTGATTTTATGTTTTAACAATTGTCCACTAAACCATCTTATCATCCGCCCCAATACGCTCCAGTGCCGAAATTGCCGGGTTGCTGGGAAATTTTATCAACCACCTTTGAATTTAAGGCTGAAGAGTATCATTTAGTGGTCTGAAAAAGAACATTTGGTGAATAACTTACTTCAATGGAATCTGTATTTGTCACTAAAGTTATATCATTGACTTGTTCCCTAACCCTATTAAAGCGGGTATGATGGCTATATTTATTACTTACAGTAAGGTTAGTTGATAATAAATATTCAGCAGCTGATCACCTGAAGGCTTGGCTTGGTGGCTCCCTTTCATCGTATGGCAGGTATGCTGATGAAAAAATTCGCTAACTGGTACTGGTAACTCAGAGGCCATGGTCAAACTGGTAAAGGCTCTCAACCGTTTCCTTTCAGGCACCTGCGTTTCCTGGAGCGCTACCTCATGCTGCTCAATTTTCCACTCCCTGCAGCCCTTGAAGTTGAGGATAGTACAGAGAGTGGTGGGATGATTTTCTGCTTCGCTCTGCTTTCGAAGCTACCGCAGCCTTTCTGACAGAATTTGCCTCTGTCATTTTTGTGGTTGTTGCTGGTTTCTCTATCTTTTCCGCATTGGAACTAGTGGAAGCTTTGTTGTCATGTGCAGACTGTGCTTCTGACCTAGTTCCTCCCTGGATAATCTCAATGATGGCTGCACCAGCCGCGCCATCTTTAGGGTAGCCTGATCCATACATTGAAAATATGCTTCTTCCTCAGAGCTTTGTATCTTGGTGTAAGAGAGTCGGTGTCACGAGATTCAAATACTGGGCCCTTTGCTCTACACACTATACACTGCTGACATGTCAACTAACGACGATACTGTCACGTCAACATTTGCCGATGATACAGCCATACTATGCTTCACTCAGACCCGAAATTTGCATCCAAGCTCTTCCAAGAACATGTCAATACCCTACAAGATAGGCTTGACTCCTGGATAATAAATGTCAATGAGACCAAATGTGTACACGTTACATTCACGCTACTTGTCCCCCTGTGAAAATCAACTCCAAACCTATCTCACAAGCTTCTGAAACAAAGTTCTTGTTTCACAATAATAATATTCAAATTCCCAAAAAAGGTTTTGATTAGCCTAAATTGTAAATGCAATGGAAAGTAAAAGAATAAAAAGCGACTTAAGCAAATAACTACTCGACACGCTTTAATCGACCGATTTCAACAACGTGCATTCTTCCACTATCCTTTTCCCTTCAGTGGACAGGGTTGCCATATCCGCCTATTACCGCCTACAATCGGGCATTCGACTCTTCATCTGACCAGGTTGATAGACCGTCATCGATTTGTGCGTATCGCCACAATTTAATGTAGTCGCTGTTTTTTGATGTAGTGTTTGGACGTGCAGAATTTCCAGCCTCTCGAACTTCCTATCAACTATTTCTCTTAGCTTTAGTTACTTCGAACGGGCCCAGATATTCATTTGCTAGCTTTTTACTTGAAAAAAAGGTGTGCGTTTAATAGCGACTTATCTTGTATCCGGTTTGCGTTTCTGGTCAAACGTATTATTGTATTCGGCTTGGACCTCTTCGATTTGAATATTGGCCTGTTGCCGGAGAGTGTTGCGTTCGTCGTCAAATTATGAATATTTGGTAGATCGGTGTACTGAATTGTTGATCGCTCGCTGAACATCGTCTACAAAACGATACCAGTGAAGTGGAGACTCCCACGGCAACTTTGCAATGACACTGAGTATGGTGCGTTTGTTTCGCTCGATTTTCCCGTTTCCTCTGGGTATGCCTGTTGTTGTCTTAACATGCTCAATTTACGCTTTATGACAAAACTCAGTAAATGGATTTGAAGTAAATGCCGACCCCTTGTCGCTGATTTTACGCGCAGGATTTCCGAAGGTTTTTCACCACTTTTCGATTTTTGCTAAAACTTCGTCAACGCCTGTAAATTTAGTTGGATGTAGCCATACGAACTTGCTGAATCCGTCCACCATCGTGAAAATATATTTATATTTTTTAACTGTGGTATCCTATGGATCCAATTGATCAACATGGAACGTGCATAGCGGTGTATCGCCTTTATCGATCGTGTGTAAAAAGTTTTCCAGATTTCCTTGTTTTTTATTGAACCAAATTCACCAAAGCAATTTCTGGTAGTTTTATCGCCTTTTTGTTCTATATGGGAGATAAAATAAAGTTGCTTTATTTTATGTGTAGACTTCACTACGCCAAAATGCTCTTCATCGTGAACGGTTTTAATGACTTCTTTTTCCAGCATGCTGGGAACTACTAGCAAGTCTCTACCGACCGTTACTTTGAAAAAAACTTTTCCGATGTGTCTTATAGTCCATGTACTGCTTTATTTTAAGGAGTCCAATATCGCCCAAGATGAGCGTCACAATTTGTAGATTTTTATAGCCGCAAACGTAACTCATTGTTTGTATTTAGCGTCATTGCCGCATGTCTGCTTAACGCGTGTACCTGCTTCATTTGTGCGCTGTTACGGTGCTTAACCGTAAAGTTAAAAACTTGCATATACATTCTGTATCGTGCAACTGACGGAGATATATCTTCTTTTGTCGTCGTGTACTTATAAGCGTTGTAGTCTCTTACTACCTCGAACTCACTGTCCATCAAACAATGGATCAGGTTTTCATTGCCAAAAACGCTGCTTTTCTTTCCAATACATAGCTATGAAGTTTCGCCTCCGTCGCTGTTGTCTTTTTTATCCAAAAGTATACCGAATGTAAGCTTCCTTCGAATTCTTGTAACAATATAGCGCCAATTCCATCTTTCGATGCGTCTGAATTTAGTTCATTTTGCAATCATTTTGAAAAAATTCGTAGAGTTAATTGGTTTTATGAACGCTTCCTTCAACGTTTGTATATAGCCATTTTCTCTTCTTCTCCAATAACAAATTTGGCGTCTTTTCTAAGCAAGTTTGTCAGAGGACTTGCTATTATAGAATAGCCTTTCATGAATTTTCGGAAAAATAAATAAATCGATTGAACCGCTTAAGTCGATTGAACCGCTTTCACATTTTTAGGCTCAAGGGGATTTTGCACCGCTTTTATTTTTTCTTTGCTCGGTTTTATTGTATCGTCTTCGATTATGAGCCCCAAAAAGCCAGCTTTTGTTTCCAGAAACTTGTATTTCTTCCAATTAATTCGAAATCCGTATTCCGCTGCCACATCAAAAAATACTGCCAACTTTAGTAAATTTTTTCTTTGTCTTTCGCAAAAATTATATCATGCATGTTTATTTCCAAAATGTTATCGTTAATCAGCTGACGTAGAATACAATTTATATAATGTATAAAATTCGCAAATGAGTTGCAAAATCCAAACGGTGAATAGTTGAATTCCAATAAACCGTATTTTGTTTTGAAGGTCGTGTATTTGCTACTAATTTCCTCTATCGGTATTTGCAAGAATGCGTTTTCAATACCCAGTACGCTAAAAACTGACGCGCCGTCCAGCTTGTCAATAATATTTGGGATGGGATACTTGTCCTTAAATACCAGCTTATTTTGACGTCTATAATCGATGGATACTCTTTTAGTGTCATCTTTTTAGCTTCAAATGCCATTTGATTGCATGTAGATTCTCGATTTGGCATTTTTTTTTAGCCATTCTGCGATTTTTTCTTTAACAAATTTTACATCTTCTTGACGTAACCTACTTGGTAAAGCGTATATTGGTTCCCCTTTTTCCAATAAAGTTTTAATCGGGCTTTCTTTTATGTTTATCGGTTGATAATTATTTTTTAATTCTTTGATTTCTTTTTCGAATTTTCGCTGCGAATCATTAGTTACCGAAATGTTCATGATCTCTTTTTCTTTATTAATGAACAAAAATTGTACCGTCCGATGTATATCGGCAATTACTTAAAATGTCATATCCAATAATAACATCGCAATTTAATGCGTAATTTAGCCCAATGAATGTTTAAATTTTACATTGTCTATAATTGATCCGCTTTTTCTGTCAAACAATTTATAAATGCTGAAAAATCGAAAAAAATAAATTTTATTTTAATTTTACCTTTTTAGTTTTTCTCTTTCATTTCGAAACACCCCTCTTGCCATCTGATTGCGTCTATGCAAGAACCATGCAAGTTCCATCCCAAACAAACCGGTAAAAACAAGTCATTACAAACCAATTTTTGGGTAATAATCTTCAATATCAAGAACAGCGACAAACAAAAACAAACAAAAAATTAATTTAACTACTTCAAAAACATTACCAACCAGCGCCATGGCCAAACCACCTGAAAAATTTATGGCGGGTATCCAATCGCATATCCAAATTGACAAAACACTAACACTTAAAAATTGCTCCAATGGGCAAAAAATTCTTGTAATTGAACGCGTATGCTATGAAACCCTATCCAATCTTAGCCCGTTCTTATTTTAACAGGAAAGGTTTGCAATAGAAAAAACTTTGCTGCAAATGTTGTAATGACGATCATGAAGATCATGTATGTTTCCTATCCGATACGTGTATAAATTGTAAAGACAACAATACCAATCCCTACACCCATAATGTATACGACAAAACATGTCCTACTTTTGTCAAGAAAAAGGAGCTGCAGGTAATCAAAACTTTAAGGAAAGTTGACAACAAAACAGCTCTTACAATAGATAATGAACGAAACAATGAAGGTAATCACAACTTTGCATCATTTGCAAAAATGACTGATAACGCAACTCCAATAAATGAAATCGCAACCACATCTAAAGGAACAACATAATTTCTAATTCCCCATTACAACTCCAATAAACCAGCTGTAGAACATCGCAAGATAATCAAATATGACCACCAATCCACCATTGAAAATAATAATGTGTGAAAGCAACCGAATTCACCAAAGTGATTACCCAGCAAACCTTCACAAAAATGCCTACTACTCTCAACAAAATATTAAAATTGTTCCTAGAAACTGTTTACATCGATTATTACGACAATTAAAAACCATATCAAAAACTACAACAAAGAAGCAGCTGCAACCAGATGACATGTAAGAACAAAATATACAATCGATTCTCAAAATCATCCAATGGAATTTAAATGAATACAAGAAGAACTACAATAAACTCCTAATTCTTATCAAACAATACTATCCAAAAATCATTTCCCTACAGGAAACTCATCTCCAATCCACTTCAATACCCTTTTCCGCAATTCCAATCAATTATTCCCTTTACTCCCACAACTCCTCCTCTTCGTATGGAGAAGTAGCCTTGCTTATACACAGCTCCCTAAACCAATCTTCCTTCAAAACGATTTCGACGCTTTTGGAGTTGAAATCAACTCCCATTGTAATTTTGGCTTATATTCCTCCGAACAAACACATCAATGAAACCAATCTAGGCAAAATTTCTTCACCATTGGTAGTCATTTACTTTAACAGTTGGACCAAAATTGGGGCCCACCTAGAAATAAGAAAAAAGGATCAATTCTAGCCAAATTTTGTATACAATCCAACTTTACTGAACAATGGATCAACTACATTCCTTAGTACACATGGCTCACTATCCAAATTTAGCAATAGATGCCGAATGGACTTCTGATCTATGTGGCAGTAACCACTTCCCGATTATTTCATCCCTATTTCCAAAACATTCACATATTAACTGTAACATACGCCCACCTTTTAAAACAAAATTGGCGAACTGGACCAAGTACGAGAATAAATGTATCAAGTACAACTTATTCAGACAAATTTCCTTTAATATTAACCAAGAAACCGCTAACATAAAAAGAATTATTCTTCAAAGTTCCAATGAATCCATTCCTAGATAATACCAAAACAGAAATCTTTCTTGGTGGAATCCTAAATTAGTCGGACTACATAGAGACTAAAGAAGACCTGGCTACATTTCAGAAGGAATATATCTCAAACCAACCTCCTTATTTATAAAAAAGCAAATGCTCTATTTAAGAGGCAAATGCAATTATCTAAAAGTGATTCCATTAACAGACTTATGGGTGATATAAACCCTTCTACTCCATCGAGTAAAATCTGGAATAACATTAGGCGTTTTTGTGGCTACAAATCATCACATTATATTCTTTGTTTAGCTAATTACACCCCAGGTTTGCCCAATATTACAAATACAATATCTATTGCACACCAATTTTGCAAATTTAAAGGGCTTATTATAGATAAAGAAATAAACTTCCTTGAATTATCCTCGGCTTTAACAAAACTGAAGGTGGTTACCCCAGGCACTGATAGCATTTCCTATCGAATGATGCAAAATTTACAAATTCCTGTTAAGAGTAGATTAGTCCGACTTTATAACAATATCTCTATTAAATACCTCCCACAATCCTTCAAGACTAGTTTAATCATACCCATCTTAAAACCAAAATCAGACAAATGGTGGTTCGTCACTGCAAATAAACGTAAATCAGTTACTGACACTCTAGTATATCTAGATTATCTAGTTAGAAAAACTTTATCGTAAAAAAGCATATCTCGACTATTTCTCTAGGTTTCATAATGGCTTTTGACAAAATTGGTATTCACACTATTTATGTCTTATGTCTTAGAAAGTCGGTCCCAATATCAATTATATCATAAATATTATGAACCATAAACAAATTATTGCTTGAGTTGCAAAATCTTACTGCCGCGCCCTCCCGTTACACAATGGAGCCACACACCTCTCGGTCATCCTATTTCTCATAGCTTACAACAAATTATACAACAGTATCAAAAATAGTAGAAACAAAGATTGCGCAAAGCGATGCACAAAACTTTTTCGTTCTGCGCATCTACGTCGCAATAACATGGTTGCAAAGAGAAATGTCAAACTAGCGTAGATTTTGTAAACAAAAAAGTAAACATTGATGTGTAATATTAAAAATAGAAACATTAATTTTTTTATATGAAACATTTTTCGGCGAAATACATATAAAAATATATATTACCAATATATTGGCGCAAATATTAAATTTAAATTGCAATTATTTCTATTAGAAAACGGCCCATCATAAAATGACAAATTGAATAAATCAGTTATGCAAACAAATGTGAAGTGTATGTGTTTCTTCAAATAGTTTATTATGAAGAATAATAAAAGTAATAATAATAATGGTATAATAATATAAGTATATTAATAATAATAGTATATTAGTAATAATAATAAAACTATGATAATGTTTTACAAAATTTTCTTTTCCTTTTGTAGGCGTTTTCTTCAATTTCTTTATTTAATTTTCTGATTTAAAAAACATTCTCGCCTGGAAAAACAATTTTTTACTTTAATATTTCAATCAATATCGGATATTGATATTGAGCAAGCCATACGAGTATGTTTTTGAAAAAAAATATTCGCAATGAGTAAATCGTCTCCGTTAATTGCTTCAAAAATATTTTGAAATGCACTTATATAAACCAACATATTTTCTGATGGTTTAGCTAACCCCCCTTCACTTAAATGGTTAACCCACGTATACAAATAATCGACCTTGTCTTGAAATACAACATTCTTCATCGCATTGTTTGACTGGATAATACCTGCAAGTATAAAATTTTGATAAAATCGTTTACATAAAGATCCGTGAACGATTGCAATAACATTGTAACCGCAACGTTTCGTCTCTATTAAAATTCTTTCCAAGATTTTAATCGTCATTCTGCAGTCGAAGTCATAACAAATTGGTTGCTTCCAATTATATATTAATCCTAATATAAATAAATATACATATATTAAAATATATTTGTTGTAAGCACAGCTATACCCCAACAACAATAAAACTGAAAACGTTATTCAATTGAGAATCCTAGGCATTTATTTTAATAAAAGGTACAAATGGAACTCCCACATAGAAACTTCCATAAATCCTTGACGTTAAAACTGGACATAATTAAATGCCTTTCAAGCCAAAAATTCAATTGAAACACTCTCTTTTATTTAAGTTGTCAAATCACTTACATATATCTAAAATTAACTATGGCCTATTCATTTATGGACATGCTGCCAAGTCAGTTATTAATAAATTGACTACTATCTTAAACGCAGCAATTAGAATCACCCTCGGAGCTTTTCGCACCACTTCAATCAGTAACATGCTTTTTGAATCTAACATTTTAACTATAGAAAATAGAGCCCATAGAGCTGCATAGTACCAGCTATAGTTCTCCCCCCACATACCCTACCCCCACCCTCCAGATTACCACCATGGTTTTTCAGAAAAGCAATGATAAATACTTCTTTATGTAAATACTTAATTACAACTACCGATAGCCGCTACCGCAAGGTTTCCTCAGAATACATAATCAATTGAAATGGCTATACATTACTTTATACAGATGGCTCCTATGCCAACCACAACACAGCCTACAGCATTTCGACAGCAAATGAAATATTAAAAGTTTCCATATTCTCTGCAGAAATAATTGCTATCTCCGAAATAATAAAAATAGTCAAGAATAAGCCAGGAAAATATGTAATCTGTTCTGACTCCCTCTCATCTATCGATGCCTTCGCAAATATCAACAATTCGAGCTACTACCCCTTTAACATAAGACAAGTCTTAATTGAGAAATTCTCAAAAATAATATTAATGTGGGTTCCTGGTCACGGCTAAATATTGAGTAACGAATTCGCCGATCAATGTGCACAGTTAGGTACCCACGGCGCTGTTTTCCACACGTTTAATAAAAATACGGACGATACAAACAAATATCTTGAATCCTTCTACAATTATATACAAAGTGCAACATTTTGGTAATTGTCTCCTAACTGGTACAAAAATATAAACCAGAACAGATTATCTATAAACGATTTTTTAATATTCAACTACACCACCAACTTCACTAGAACAGAGCTAATCAAATTTGTATCATTACGTCTGGGTCATACAAGACTTACACTGCCAACTTCACTAGAACAGAGCTAATTAAATTTGTATCATTACGTGTGGGTCATACAAGACTTACACATGACCACATATTTAACAACTCCTCAAACATATGCAATTTATTTAATAGTAATACTCCTGTAAGCATCCAGCATATCCTCACTGATTGCCCAGAATTGCAATATAAAAGATCTCAAATTTTTTTTTAAATCTCGCCTTCATCCCTTCTATCTAACCCATCCAACGTAAGCATACAAAAAGAATCTAGTTCCTCAAACTCTCCAACATATATACACTAATATAAATATATCTGTTTGACTATAGATATAAGCTTAAGACCATAATAGCTCTAATTTTAAGATATTAGCTCTAACTTAAATTATAAGCTAATATATATTAATAATAATAATACATTGTCTATTTCAATTAAGCACATAAATTTACCTTTAGGATTTGTTTACACCACCAAAACCAACGATTGGGTCTTCGTACTTTTCAACTTTTTTATTTGCGAAATTCTTTTTAAACACGCTTTCGTTTAACAATGAAATGTCCGCGCCGTCGTCAATTTGACAATCAAACTTTTTGTTATTCCATTGCGGTATTCAGTTTTTATATTTCCGATGTGCAGTTAACCCGTTTTGCCGAATTATCAATGGCTGTGTTTTTGCAATTTTTTGCGTTTTGATTGGATTTATTACATTTAAAGAATTTTAGTTTTTCCAATGTTTTTTTCACCGTATTTGTGTTTACTGTTCATATGATTTGTTTTATTTTTGTTCTTTTAACTCGGTATAATTTCCCCGCCATATTTTATTTTATTTTATTTTATTTATTTTTTATTAACGAATCTTATACCATATACAGAAACGTTTTATAATTGCACCTAGTAAATACTGGTAATACTAACTAGCAATTTTGTTCGAATAAATTAAACAATTAAAAGAAAAGCGTTAAGTATTTTATGTACATGCTAACATATAACATATAAATAAAATATCGGCTACTCGAGTTCCATTAGGTTTGACACTGTTTTCCGTTTTATCCGCCTACGCTGTGAAGTCATCAGGAGTAAATTGGATGCTGCAACGTTGACATGCAATTTCAGTCGCTGTTTGTGAGAAATGGCAAATTTTTTTGTTGGCATGCCAAGATCACGATGGAGATCGCTATTTCTAACATAGTATGATGCATTAACAATACATCGCAGCACTTTATTTTGAAAACGTTGGATAGTCGCAATGTATATTTCCCTAGCACATCCCCAAAATTGGATGCCATAGGTCCAGGTCGGCTTCAGTATTTGTTTATACACCATTAGTTTGTTGTGAATTGACAGGGTAGAGTGTCTGCCAATAAGGTGGTACAATTTGTTGAGTTTCAGGTCAAGCTCCTCTCGTTTTTTCTTTACGTGAGCTTTCCAGCGCAATTTGGCGTCGAGTGTAATACCCAGGTATTTGGCTTCGTTGACATGTGGGATTATTAACTCATCCATGAAAATCGGTTTGTAAGGTACATTTTTCAGTGAAAAAACTATATGCGCTGATTTGGTTTCGTTTAACTTAATGCGCCATTTCTTAGCCCATGAAGCAATACAATTAACAGCCTCTTGTAGCTTAGCCGTCGCATCTTCGATAGTGTTACCTGTAGCCAGAACACCAGTATCGTCCGCAAATCTTGCGGTTACTTGCTGATTTGCTGTTGGTTGGTCGTATGTATACAGGAGGTACAGCAGAGGCCCCAGGATGCTCCCTTGCGGTACACCAGCACTAATTTTTTTCAAAGAAGAATGGGCGTTTTCGTACTTAACACTAAAGTACCTGTCATCAAGGTATGATGAAAGCACCTCGCAATATTGCATTGGCAACAATGTCCGCAGCTTTTGTAATAGACCTGTATGCCACACCTTATCGAAAGCTTGTGAAACGTCTAGGAGGACAGCGGAACACACTTTTTTCGCTTCCAACGCATTTTCGACCATATTCACAACTCTGTGGATTTGATCAGTTGTCGAATGGTTTTTCCTAAAACCAAACTGGTGAGCGGGAATCAATTTTTTTTTCTCAATTTTTGGCATTAAGCGCGTTAAAAGCAATTTTTCAAATAGTTTTGACAATGCTGGCAGTAAGGATATTGGCCTATACGATGATACGTCGTTAAGTGATTTCCCAGGCTTGGGTACCATGATTACCTCTGCGAATTTCCAATATATAGGAACATGCCTCAACCTGAAGCACATATTAATTAAAGCAGACAGATAAGAGACGCAATTATTGGGCAGTTTACGAAGAACTTCCGTCGTTATTAAGTGAAATCCTGGCGCTTTTTTAAGTTTCATTTTATGAATTTGCTTACCAACTTCTTCGGGAGTTACTTGAGTAATGTGGGTATCGCACTCTAGCCAACTTTCATTTATAACTATTTCAGCATTTCTTTCATTTGGACTAAAGGTCTTTTCAAGATGTTCAGCAAACAACTTTGCTTTTTGTGCTCTTGTTTTGGCCCACAGTGTATCGTTGATTTTAACTGGAGCACAGTGTTGTATTGGCTTGCTGAATGATTTAGCCTAGCCGCCTTACACAATGAGTACTCTGTGGTCTTGTCAGCTGTAAGATCCATCAGAAATCGATTAAATGTGTCATTATTGAATGACTTGATTGCTGTGTGTAAATGTTTACTGGCTAAGTTTAAATTCGATTTGATTGCTGGACATCTGGTTTGTTGCCAACGTTTCCGGAGCTTCCGTCTCTTTGCAATTAAGCTCTTAATAAAAGGTGGATATTTTTTCCCGTGCAGAACAAGTCTTAGTGTGGGCGCACTATTCCACGCTGCCATCTGTATTTGCTGTGTAAAGTGGAGTACAGCATCATCAAGTTGCTCATTGGTAACAATAGAATCAAACTTGGCTAATTGTTCTAGCTGCACTTCAAAGTAATTCCAGTCAGTACAAGCATTTACAAACGTTAATGTGCGTTGATTTAATGTTGGGGTTTGGGAAATTACCAATTGCACCGGCGAATGGTCAGAACTCAGGTCAAATCCTTCAGTGATAGTTAAATGCGCTGCAGGAATGTTTTTGTAGACAAAGAAGTCAATTAGGTTAGGTTAGGTTAATGTGGCAGCCAGTTCAAGGACCAGCTCACTCAGACCACCATGGGTCCATTGTGATACCACCGCGCCTCAACGCACCTCCGATTCACTCGTCGAACCATTTTAAAGCCCTAATAAAGCGCAGGATTTCTTTGATCTTCGCGCTAGACACCTCTGTAAGAGAGCTAAAAGCGAATTTGCCTAAAGAGCCCGCTCTGCTTCTGGCCAGAGCGGGGCAACTACAGAAGAGATGCTCCACAGTCTCCTCCTCCTCCTCATCCCCACAGCTTCTGCAGTATTCATGAGAGAATACTCCCAGCCTGATAGCATGTCTGCCGAAAAGCCAGTGACCAGTAATACATGCCACGACCTTAGAGATATTCTCTCTCGGCAGGGCAAGCAAGTCTCCAGTTTTCCTACTATTAAGTTCCGGCCACATTAGCTTAGTCGTTAAGCAAGTGCCCTCTTGTGCCCAAGACCCATTGGTCTCACGCACGACCCTATCCTTCAGCATCAGTTTACAGGTGGCAATAGGTATTCCAATTTCACATCTGTCCATGCTTAAAGGAAGGTTGGTACCCCGTCTGGCTAAGTCATCAGCCCTACAGGTTCCCGCAATATCTCTATGCCCCGGAACCCATATAAGGCGTACCTTGAAAGCGGTACTTATATCATTTAGGGCTGCTCGGCAGTCCTGAGCAACCTTTGATTTCAGTGCCACCGAATTCATTGACAAGATGGCCGCCTGGCTATCCGAGTAGATATTTATAATATTTCTTGTTACGGCATGTCTATTTAAGTAGACGGCTACCTCCTTTATGGCTAGGACCTCTGCTTGATAAACACTGCAGTGGTCGGGGAGACGGAAAGAAAGTTCCAGTCCCAATTCTTGTGAGAAAACTCCAAAACCGACTCTATCGTCAAGTTTGGATCCGTCAGTGTAGAAATTAAGTTCCCCCCTTCTCCATGGCATTGGTGTTTGCCACTCTCTTCTAGACGGAATATATGTCTGGAAGTGCCTATCGAAGTTGAGATTAGGTATAGAGTGGTCAATGTGTTGGACAGAACTACTCCAGGTATGCGCAATAGTCGAGTGACCAATCTGCCGATCATGCCATAACGCCGCACATTTCAGCCTTAGTGCTGATGTGGCGGCCACTTGTTTCCCTACCAGCTCTAATGTAGGTAGGTTGAGAATTACTTCTAAAGCTTTAGTAGGCGTGGTCCTTAAGACACCAGAGATACATACCTTGCTCAGAAGCTTCAAATAGCTTTGTTTCTGAGTGGCTGGCCACCATACCAGTATTCCATATAGCAATATGGGTCTGACCACCGAAATGTATAGCCAGTGCATAATTCGTGGGGATAGCCCCCACCTGATTCCGACCGCTTTTTTACATGTGTACAAAGCAATATTGGCCTTCCTGACTCTTTCTTCAATATTGGGTTTCCAGTAAGTTTTCTATCTAGTACTAGTCCCAAATATCTAACTGTTTCCTTCATCGGAATTTCCACACCTTTGTATATTAGCGGGGAGACCTCAGGAGATCTATTTTTCTTAGAAAAGAGGATTAATTCCATTTTCTCAGGGTTTAACCCTAATCCCCTTCTTCCCATCCAACCAGTAAGCGTGGCCATGCTAGAGCGCAAAATATCCATAAGAGTGTTTGGATATTTCCCTCTGATCACAATTGCCAAGTCATCAGCGTAGGCGACGACATGGCAACCCTCCCTCTCTAAGGCTAGCAGTAATGAATTTACCGCCAAATTCCAGAGCAGGGGGGAGAGGACTCCTCCCTGAGGAGTGCCTCTGCAGACCTGTCTGCTTAAGGTGTGGGAACCTAAGCTGGCAGTTACCCTTCTACTGACAAGTATCATTTCTACCATCGCTACCATATTAGGATCGACGCCCAGAGCTTCTAACGCTCCCGTAATGGCGTTCGCATTTATGTTGTTGAAAACGCCTTCTATGTCAATGAACGCCGCTAGTGCGAAATCTTTCTGCTGGATGGCTTTTTCCACTATACCAATAAGTACGTGTAACGCCGTCTCTGTCGATTTGCCCTTCGTGTATGCATGTTGTGCCGAGGAGATTCTACCAGTTGGTATAGCTTCCCGTAAGTGTGCATCCATCACTCTCTCCAGTGTTTTTAGGAGGAAAGACGTGAGACTGATTGGTCTGAAGTCTTTAGGATTTACATGAGAGGACCTGCCTGCCTTGGGTATGAAGGAAACCTTCGTTTCTCTCCATCTCAGCGGAATATAGCCCATGTTTAGACAGCTTCTAATTGCAGTCACAACCCAGGGCGTAATTATGTCCCGTGATTGTTGCAGTTCAGCTGGATAGATTCCATCCGGACCCGGAGATTTATATGGACCAAAGGTGTTAATGGCCCACTGAACTTTCTCGACTGTAACTATCGAATTCCCTATCTCAGACTGCCTGCCCCTAGGTGTCGGGTTATCACCCTCCACTGTGCTACTGCCTGGAAAATGCGTATCTAAGAGAAGAGCCAAAGATTCCTCGCTCGATTCACTCCACATATCACCCGGACCTTTAAGGTAGCCCAGGTTGTGTGGTGTCCTCGCTAGGATTCTTCTTAGTCTAGCTGCTTCCGATGTTTCTTCCACATCCCTACAATATTTTTGCCAGGACTGTCGCTGCGCAATTCTGATTGCTTTCTTGTATATTTTTAGCTCAGCCTTGTAGGCTTCCCAGTCCGCGGGCAGACCCGAAGTTTTAGCCCTGTTAAATAGCCGCCTGTTGGACTTCCGGAGAAGGCCTAGATCCATTGACCACCAACGTGGTTTGTCCTTGCCTCTCAGTTTTACAACCGGGCACCCGGCTGTCAGTGAACTATTCAGGTTGATCAATCAGGCAACCGTGGTTACCTGATTGATCAGCCCGTCTAATTCCACAGGGTCTGTGGGATCAGACGGGGGATTTATTGGCAGCCAGGCCCTGAGAGTTTTCCTATACTTCCCCCAGTCCATTCTCCGTATATTTCTAAAGGTCTTAACTGGAGCTCGTGGGAAGTTCACTTCGTATTCTAAATAGCGATGGTCAGAGTAGGAATTTTCATTCGACACTCTCCATCTTTTTATATTGTTAGCGAAGTTATCGAAGGTCAGGGTAATATCTAACACTTCCCTTCTATTTTGTGTTATAAACGTCGGCTCTGAGCCTAAATTTACCACACTAAGCTTATTCTCTATAATGAATTCTAAAACTGACTCACCTCTTGCGTTAGTGTTTGAGCTTCCCCACAAAGTTTTGTGTGCGTTTACGTCACTGGAGACAACCAAGTTCCTTTTGGCTGCGGCTGCCTCCATGACCAATGTCCGAACCTCCTCTGGTGGAGCGACCTTGTCGTGAGGCATATATGCGGAGGCTACCCAGAGACTGCTATTTTGCAGCTCAATGCTTGCCGCCACCGTATCGCCATTACTTAACTGTGGGAGCAAAAAGATGTTAATGTTATCCTTTGCAACTATACAAGCACGAGGCTTACCTGTGCTCTGAGCGGCTATCATCTTGAAGCCTCTCATCTTCAAACCGCAGATTTTGTTGCCGCATATCCACGGCTCTTGGATGAAGGCTACGTCAAAACCACCGGAACCCAGGCGGACCATCAAGTTCGCAGATTCGAGTTTACAATGGTGGAGGTTGATTTGGATCAGCTTCATAAGAATCTGTCCTTCTTACCTCCACCATCGTAACGTCCGCGTCCTCCTCTTCTTCGGTGTAGTCAAGCAGGTCGTCCTCCTCAAAGAACTGCCCGACCCCGGTCAGCTGCTCTGAGTCGGTCGACCTTTGGCTGCTTGACAACCCTTCTTCATCACCGCCGGCCTCGCTAGCCTTGTCACCCTCTATCTCCTCCGGCTCCAAAACTTGCTCGTCGCTGCGGTAGATCCGGACGGTCGCGTCAACGAACCCGAACCTGACTACCCCGTTTCTCTCTGCCAGTGGGGCAAGGGACTCAGCGTTGAGTATCAGCAACACCTTCCTCCTTCCTTCCACTGGCTCCTCGAGCTTCGCTACCTTCCAGTTATGGGTTGGCAGCTCCCTGTTGCACGATCTAAAGATCGCCTCTATTCTCTCCGGTTCAGCTGGCTTAGCCGGGATCCAGACCCGGACTCTGGGTCTGCTGGGAACTTCTTCCCTGCTGACGGCCTCTAGCTTGGCTCCCGGCCAGATCTCGCCAACCTTGCTTACCGCGATCTTGTAAAGGTTGGCTGACCTGCTGTCATCGCATGCGATAAGCTTGGCCCTGCCCTGATACCAGCCCGCATCATGACAGAAAGGGGAGGTCCACGGTTTTGCTCTAAGACTTGGAGGTAGACTTCGGCAATCGCTTGCTCCACCCACCTCCACTTCTCTTTGGGTATGACCCCTTCCTCCTCCTTCCGGTCAATGATGGCCAGCATCTCACCCCCACCTTTGACAACGTCGCTGTAGGATGGGTATTTCTGGCCGCCGACTTTTTGTCTTTTAGCGACCTCACCCGCCTCTTCAGCCGAGCGTTGTCTCTTTGGGGCTGTACCCGCTGGTTTTCCCAAGCCGGATAGCACCCTCCTTGCCCACTCTACCGATTTGGCCTGCTCCTCAGTGAGCTGGTCCATGGGTAGAGCCTCATGTTTGGCCATGACCCTCATGGCCGCCTTCCTATCATAATAGGCCTGCTTAGACGGACGGACGGGTTTAAACGCCCCCCCCCTGGCCTAACCCAGCAACCTTCTTTGAGCTGCTGGGCCCCTCTACTATCTGCTGCCGAAAGATCCCCGGGGTAGCCCCCCGCCCCGTGACCGCAGTCAGCGTTTGGGTTTTTACCACCTCCTCCGGGTTTCTTCCTTCAGCACCCCTTTGAAAGAGACAAGAGACCGGTTTTCCCAAGCCTCCCCGTCCCCTACTACCAGCACTCGTGCTGGGACCACCCCTAACGCTTAAACCCCTTCTACCTCCTACTGTTATCGATTTGTCTGCCACCCTTATATTAGCGGTAGACAGGATCGCCTCAGTCGGTTTTTTGGGAGGACCGCCCTCCTTTGGTTTTGGATTTGGTTTTAGATTTAAAGACATATGTGGTCCCACGAGTATCGGACAAGAGAGGTCCGCTCGCGCAGAGGTCCGTGTGCGCGAGTAAGGCTAGATAGAACCGGAGGACGCCAAGTATCCGGAGCACTCCGTTAGAGACTGGGCTATTTTTTTTTTTTTTACTGGGCCCCCAGCCAGGCTGAGCATCGACACGGGTCGTATGACATCTTACTCCAACCCAGAGGTTTTTTATAGAGGTTTGCTCCTCCACACCCTGTATCCGGGGAGGTGTTTATTGACTCCTCAGTCTAGATCCGTAGTGTTCTGTTATAAATAGCAGGGTTACCTCGGGCAAGATGTGACTCTTCGCCACGCACTATCGGTCTAGATGGAATAGAGGCTAATGTTCCTAGAACTATAATCGCATATTCCCATCCTGCGAAAACTGACGCTTCAACCCCAAGAAGTCAATTAAGTCTGGTACTTTGCTACTATCCGATGGCCAATATGTTGGTTTACCAGTTGAAATTGAATTACAACATGTACGCTGCTTGGCTTTGAATAATTCTCTTCCTTTTGTCGTGGTGAGCCTTGAGCCCCAAAACGTATGTTTTGCGTTGAAGTCGCCTCCAATTATAAAACGACTATGGAAACGATTAAAAAGAGACAAATAGTCTTCATATTTCAACTGGTGCCTAGGTGGACTATATAGAGCAGTTAGAACCAGGTGTTGTTTGGAAGTTTTAACGGAAACGGATGTGGTTTGAAACTCATTTGTGCTGATTTGGTCCTCCAAGTGATGTTTAATGGAGCTTTTGATTATGACTGCGCTACCACCCCTTGCACAATTGTCAGGATGTATTGTATGGTAAATCGCGTATTTTTTAAAGGACACATGCGATTGCTTAGTAAAATGAGTTTCAGCAATTAAGCATCTATCAATATCTTCATTGTTAAGCACGACTTCCAGCTCATTTTTGTGTTTGGCTAAACCATTTGCGTTCCATAAAATCAGTCTTAGACAATCAGTCATAATTTAAAAATTGCATGTTGTGCTCCAGGGCTCCCAAGCGCAATTCCAATGCTTTGAACATTTTTTCCTGGCGGTTTAGCTTTGCCAAGATTATTGACAGCGCATCGGTGCTTTGTGGGGCAAAATTGGGGGCAGAACCTTTCGTTATTTGAGCATAGCTTGCTGCTTTAGTACTCGTAGATGGCCCAATTTTGGTGGGGACATTTTTTGACGCAGCAAATTGATTATTATCGCGATCCTTCGTTTTAACAAAAGTTGTCTTCTTCGATCTGATTTTTTGTAATTCTTTCGCAATTACACAGCCACGATAATTTGCTGGGTGTGACTCACCACAATTGCAGCATTTGGGTTTATCAGCTATTGGCTTTTGTCACTCTGAAGATATATGTTTGCCAGCACATTTGACGCATCGTGGAGGTTTCCCACAGATATTTTTTGTGTGGCCGAATGATTGGCAACTTTTGCACTGGGGAATTAAGTTAGATGATTTTATTGGTTCAATCTTTACAATTGTAGGTATTTAAAATGTTTTTGATTTCGTGAATTTTCTTCACATCTTCAGAAGAGTCGAATGTCAGAACGAACATATCAAGCGGTTCCTTCGTCTTCCATTTAAGTTTGCTAATAGCACTAATTACTTTGAGGCCTTGATTATTTAAATCACTTATAATAGATTCCTGGTCACACGAATGGTGCAGTTTTTTACCATTACTTTTATTGGCCTGGTTTGCCTGTCTTCATAGCTGAACC
This sequence comes from Clusia tigrina, assembly GCA_920105625.2. NCBI lineage: Eukaryota > Metazoa > Arthropoda > Insecta > Diptera > Clusiidae > Clusia > Clusia tigrina. Next base: position 148,920,225 of record OV050030.1, read on the forward strand.
AAGGGATACTTTCATTAGTTAACAACTTCGTAACAGCCCGATAGTCAGAAGAGTCACAAGTTATTACTCTGTATGCACCAATATTAATAAGTTTCACAAAAAACTTGTTTTTTATAGTTGCAATAAGCTGGGTGTGTAGTTTCTTAAAATCTTTTGTACTGTTGGCAACAATTTGAGGAGGTCGAGGTATTTTACTAGTAGTAACAGTCACTTTAGCACTTGAAACTGTAGGTCCACTTTGTGTGATCACTTCCGGAGAGGTATCTGCCTTCCGTTTTTTGGTTCGTCTTTTCTTTTTGAGGATCCAGTCCGTCTCTCTGGCTAGTTCATCCTCATCAGTCTCATACTCTTTTTCGTTATCAATAATTTTTGTGTTGGTATAATTTTCGGTAGATTTAAGTTTTACACTCTCACTTTTGAGTACAGATAACTTGTTTTTCAACAATGAGCATAATTTTTCTAAGTTTTGGATTTTTTCGAGCAATTCTGTGTTTTGCGATTCAAGATTTAGTTTTTTTCTTTGGACCCCCCACCAGGTGGTGGTGTTTTTAGGTTACTCATTTTAGTTTAAAATTCTAGCAATGTGGCAGCACGCGATAAGCATAGTTAATTAAATAATAAAAGGTAATAGATGATGGGTGACTTATCCGATACACTAACCACACTTAGTAATAGCTGAGTCACTGTAATAGATTGACTGTCACTGTCAGCAGTGCTGTTGTTAATATTATTTTATTTTTTAAGTTCTTTTGAGTACCGTTCTGCACTATATTTTCTTCGCTATTTGAATTTTTTCCTTTTTATTTTCTTTTTTTTTTATTAATTTTCAATCCTTGACAAGGCAATTAATTGGGGTCACTCAACACTTCGAAGGTTTTAAATTGATTTTTGTTCTTATTTAGGCGTTCTACACTTTTTTAAACTTTACTGAATTTATTTTCTCGTAGGTGCGACGAAACGAACCGATCTAGACGACGCGCGACAGAACGTTTTTTCCCCGCCATATAACGTTATTTTAGTTAGTGTAGAGCGATGCTTGAAAAGGTATGAGAAAACTTCGATACCATTTGAGTTTTAAACGTATTGTAATCATTGATTGTTAGTGTGTGCACAAACAATTTTGCTGTTTTTACAATTTTATTTCGAGCGTAAATAATCTTTTGTTTGTCCGACCATCTATACCTTCAAAATTTTCGACCCACTTTGTAATCGGAATACCCGTTTCGCCGTTGAAACATGGAATCGTGTCCACAAAATTTTCATTGAAATTTTAAGTTTTTTCCGAGTATTTTGCCGTAAGCAAGTAAGTGTTATGCGGCCCATAGACGATACATCATGATTATACTCATTCGTGTATGTGTTGAATGAAGCTCCGCCACAGACGAGTGATCAAAATTAAGTAAGGTTGTCATGTCTCTGTCGGATGAAGAAGTTTTGTTTGCGCTAGCGCTTGTACTGTGCAAGGAAAAATTGTAAAAAAAAATAAAAAAACTATTTTGGATGAAAGAAAGGCACAAAAAAAAATAGTACAATAGCATTCAAGGGACTCCAGCAGAAACACATTTTTATTATTTTTGTCCGGACACATCTTCACACATTGGAAGTCAAATTCAAATGAGCAAAATTTGCATGTAAATTGCCCACAAACGACGATTATCCATACATCATGATCAACATCGTAATAAAATTTCCCCTCAAAATCAAAATGATTTAGATTTTCGACGATCAGTCAGTGATCACAGCGAAGATCATGTCTGTGTGACACATGCATGCATATTTTCTCTCTTTTTCACGCATACTATTAAATATGAGTATGATCATGATGTATCGTCTATGGGCCGCATTACTCTCACTTGGTTCTCCTATTTTCTTGTGTTCTTCTGCTTTCTTCATTCGTTTTACTGTCACTTGGTAGCTCCTATTTTCTTGTGTTCTTCTGCTTTCTTCGTTTGGGATAACGGTAATATTTTGCCTCTCTCCACCCTTTTCCGCTTCAGTGTGTTGAACTTTTCCTTCTTCGCTTTTTGTTTCGTTGTTGTTCCACTACTTGTTTCTCTTTTAGCGTAACTTGAACTCAAGTGCCTCCTGAATATCCGCTGTCCACGTCAATCATTTCAAAGTTTTTTTTTTGATCGCCCGCAAATTGTTCTTAGTTTTGTGCTCAAATTCTCAAATTCTCAACTGTTCAACTTAACTTTGAATTTTCCACAGCAACAACAACTGTAAAGCTACTATATTTCGGAGTTATGCGATCGGCATACAACTTTTTGTGCGGACAAATAATCGTCAAAATTTTTCGCAGATTTTAAAAGTTAATTTCTTTGAAATTGAAATTTATTATGCACTTATTACGTTTAGGCTTTGGACTAGGAAAGAAATTATTATTTCGAAATTAAAGTTAGTTCTTTATTCACAATAATGCTTTTATAGTGGGCGTGGCTGTAAACAGAGCCCGCTCTTTTTTTTGTTTGGTGGTTAATGTTGGTACCCGAAAACTTCCTGTGAAAATTTGAATTGATGAATCTTTAAAGAATACTAGTAATGATTTTTGGTAAATTGTGGGCGTGGCATTAATAATAATAATGTGGCTGTTTGTATCAAGCGTTTTTGATACTTTTCAAACGAAATTAAACGAATTCTATATATATCAAACATTTTCGAAACTATATGACACAAGAGCTTTACAAACCGTTTTAATAGTACAAAAGAATAAGAATATCTTACAAATGAAAGAATAGCTTAAAATGACAGAATAGGTTCCAAGTGAAAAAATCAATTTGTATATATTTTTTTTGCAAAATTAACCAGATGAGCAAAATTAACCAGTGTTGTAAAGTGGTGTAAAAATTGATAATTTATATAACTTTTTAACTCTTCTCTGAACATCCTCTCCCCGTTGAAAGGTTCATCATTATCGGTGGATAGAATGCATAGCTTAGTGATTGCACGCTTATGACTTCCGCTGCTGGCTCGCAGCACTGCAACTCGATCAACATCATCGGCACCTGCCTTGATGCGGGCGACTCGAGACTTTGAACATAAGAGGTCACTTTCAGTAATACCATCGTCCCATACAAGCCCAAGAACCTTTGAGATGCCATCGACATCATGAAATGCTAGTAGCTCTCTATCGGAATCTGCTGCTTCTTTTAAAACATTTAAGCCGTTCGAACACCATTTACGAAGTTTGAAGTTCTCTTTGGCAAGTAGCTCAGTCGTCTCGCCCAACAGTATCCAGTTTAAAAATTTGAATTTAACTTCGGGGTGCTCTCCATAGAATGCATTGCAAATAATTATCTGGAGGAGAAATTTTTACGCAGCGGTACATTTTGCAGATATCGCCCATGAGAGCAATTTTCAATGAGCGGAAGCGTTATAAAATATCGAAGAGATTCGGCTGTATAGTTGGGCAGGCCTACCTTACAAACATCATTGACCGATTCACCAGATGACGTTTTTGCAGAGCCATCAAAGACTACTCGCAATTTTGGTTGTGCTGTCGGCCTTCAGCACACAATGATGCCGCAAGATATATGCTGCGACACCTTAAAGCATATTGTCTACACGGGACATATGCTGTAGGTCGATATTTCTTTTAAGAAGGCTGAGTACTGTGCCTTCAGTTCAGAATTTTGTTTAAGACGCCTCTAAACTTTTGTAGCGATGCACTGCCTGATTATAAGACTCACCGAGTGAGGAGGTGTTGTCTTTTAGCAGCAAGTGAACTGAATATGAAAATTCAAACGAATGAAATTTGTTACAAAATGTTGCACACAATCGATCTCCTCCTTGATTGTTTTTGTGGACATATCAAGATGATTTTCAACATCCCAAACCTTGGAGATCAACTCGGCTAAGTAATAATCTGACTCTTTCTGCATATCAGCTTGCTCCATTGCAAAAAGGCATGAATGATCCACCCTAATTTTGTTGTTTGCAATAAAGCTGAGCTCGGGCCTAGTCGAATTTGTCCTACATACATTAAATCATAAGATAGATCACCGCCTATCAATAGATCAATGCGTTGCGATTTATAAAAGAGCGGTTCTTCTAGCTTTATATTAGTGAGTATATTGAAATTTAAGGTTTATTATCAACGATGGACGAGAGCGAACAGACGAGCGCGAAGTTGAAAAATTACTTGTAGTTAGTTGATTGCAAATTGAGGTTGAAGATTTTGTTAGCAGTGAAATCCGATTGACCTATGCCAACAAAAGTTGTAAGCTGCAGCTGCCCGATGAGACTATTAGTGACGAAATGTACTTGAGATGCATTATCCTAGTATAGAGCGACACGCAATTAGCGAACCTGTTTTGTTTTTTATGGGTGTTGCCACTTCAGACTCGAAGTGCGATGCAGCAACGAGAGCGATATGAGCAAACGTGCTCTTTTTTGCGAGAGTGGCAGCAGAGGCTAATTGATATACGGCAGGATGGAAAGCCCGATAGGGAAAGGCGACTTGGGGTTACTAGGCGAAGCTACAGATAAAAATTCGAATTCTGGGCAGATGCAGCAGGTGCACCTAAGATGGAGCATTGTGCTTCAGATGGCAATGCCGACAGTTGCCTGACTGGCAGGTTTTCATTTCATGGCCTATAAATCAAGCAATTAAGAAGAGGCAGAAATTGTGGCCAGCTATGAACTGCATTTTAATAATGTTTCTGAATGCCATAAATACTCTTTTCTTATGTTTAGTGTTTTGATGCAATTTATCTCCCACCTGTTTATTTGGTATTTGCGTTACCAAAGCACACTCCACATTTTCCATCATATGATACTTTTTTCCCAGAAATGCAGTAATCGATTCCCAAGTTGCTATAATATTTGACTCCTCCCACTTTCTTTGAGTAGCGTCTCCAAGCTTACGACCGATGATGAAAATGCGAAAGCAATCTGCGATCCGCTCCTTCCTACCCATGGTAAGTAGGGCGTGCAAATGGGAATTTACGCAGTCGCTTATATGCCGCAACCTCGCCACTAATCCTGCTTCTGCGCTATAAACCGACGATGTCTCTAATATGGGCCTGAAAATTATCAAAAGGTTTTTTTAATAAATCAATGGCCTTGCCGTAGTTCTGCTCGCTGGTCTCTAATGATCGAATCTAGATCATTACATCTGAGTTGTTTGAATTTCTCTACTTTATAACTCAATATCTGTCTGAAATAAGGCATACAAATCAGGACAATTAGGGTACAATCTGGTAAATTTTGATATTTGCAATACAGCCAAATGCGTCTTTGGAAGAGTAATGAACGAAGGATGTGTATCTTCCAGTGACAAACCAATGTAGGTGAATGCGCATTTGATGCGCGGAGCGAAATTTCTTATGTTTTAGCACAGTAGATCGAGGATGCTTCATTTGAAGTTGCGGTCCCAATTTCATCGAAGTCTTGCTCGATCTTGTACTGAAAGATGACGAATTGTTTGTAAAGTGATTCCTACTAATGTTTGCACAGTAATAGTAGCTTCATCCAGCGCGCTTGTATTTTCGGGATTCAAAAAGTTCTTTATGATTTTAAGTTGCATTTTTAGCGAATTTTCGAAAAAACCACGTGTTTCAATCTTTTAATTTCGTTCAATGATATGAACTAACAAAATTGAGCAATTAACGGATTTGCACCAGTATCACGTCGGGGTCACCAATGTTTGAGGTATCAAGCGTTTCTGATAATTTTTAAAACGAAATGAAACGAATTGTATATATATCAAACATTTTCGAAACTATATGACACAAGGGCTTTACAAACCGTTTTAATAGTACAAAAGAATAAGAATAGCTTACAAATGAGAGAATAGGTTCCAAATGAGAAAAACAATTTGTATGTACGAGGTGTGATCAAAAAACCGTTATTTTCAAATTTCGTGAGTTACGTATGTTCGATGTTCGCATTTTCTTTTCTGTTATGTTTGTACACATGTCCGTTATATATGTTGGCAATACCAACCATTTTGGATTGTCAGTTTGTTTTTGACAGATAAAAAGGTTAGTCGTGTTTTGGTGTGCTCTTCGATTTTGTACTATTCGAAAAAATGGATCAAAGAAACTGTATTCAGTTTTGTGTAAAAAATGAAATTAAATGCGCAAGGACATTTGAAATGTTGACTGTGGCCTTTGGCGAGTCTACTATGAGCAGAACACAAGTTCAATTGTGGTATAACCGGTTTAAGGAAGGCCGAGAAGATGTCAATGACGATGCTCGTCCTGGTCGCCCGAGCACGTCAACAACCGTTGAAAACATTGACGTAGTGAAGAAAATGATTTTGGATAATCGTCGAATCACTATCAGAGAGGTTGCTGATGATGTTGGCATATCGTTCAGCTCATGCCAAGCAATTTTGACGGATGTTTTAGGCATGAAACGTGCGGCACCGAAGATTGTTCCAAAATTGCTAAATTTTGAGCAAAAACAACGTCGCATGGACATCGCTCAGGAGCTGTTTTTGGCCAAAAACAAAACCGTTATCATGCCTCAACCACCGTATTCACCGGACTTGGCCCCCGCTGACTTTTTCCTCTTTCCAAAACTGAAGACACCGATGAAAGGATCATACTTGATCACACCTCGTATACTCTGTCTGAGTGCTGCGCTTACTAGACTTTTCCGACCAAAAATATCCTATCTTTTTGAAAACTTGCGCGTTGTATAGAAATTGTATTTTTGTATGTCATTAAAGACAGAGTAGACTTGCTCTATTTACTGATCCTATATATTCTCCGGTAGCCGATTTAATGGATCAGAATGGTTCGAGATTGCACACGCAATCCAATCACTATTAGTGTCCTTAATGGTTGCAAAAGTAATGGAAGAGCTGGTCCCGGGACAATAAAACTGGTCTCAGATCTGTTATTCGCAACTTTGTCAGCACCTCATTCCCAATAACGCCCATGTACCCAGCAACTCATGTTGGCATCAGAGTATCAGAATATTATGATATCAAACATAATTTAATTTGTATTTACACAACAGCACTAACTTGGAAGTGACAATAGCTGAGCAAAGCCTTCAGCGCAGCCTGACTGTCACTGCAGAAACCATCTGTTTTCCATCAAATAGTCCATTGCTCTTAGGATCGCATGAACTTCCGCTTGAAAGACAGTAGCATAGCTTCCAATGGCGTAATGGAGCTGGACACCATTGAGTTCCACGAAAACCCCAAAACCCGCTCGAAAACCTGTTTTGGAGCTATACATTTCTGCCCACCGGGCTCAGTTGTACGATCATACAATAACTGAGCCTCTGGAATTATTATGCAGTACCGCCTTTCTGTTATAGGATGTGCGGGCAATGAATCAATGGGCATAGAAAGGGAAGCAATATACATGTCAGTGGTAACAATATATTTAAGATTCCAAGACAGGACCAATCCAATATTTATTGTGCTTTAACCAGCGGATAGCCTTTAGTGCCTCTGCTTGCATAAAAATTTCTAGGGAGGGAGGCTTCAGCAGCATATCAAGAGCAGGCCTATAAAAATGTTTGAAAGACTCCAGTACATCAAATATCTGTCGTATAAATAGGACAGATTTCACCCCTTTGAGAAAAAATCTTTACACCCTACTTCTTACCAAAAATTCCCTTGCACTGCCAACAATTTCCCATAGCTCTCGCTACCTTTAGTTCAACGTGTGGTATCCAGAGAAGCTTACTATCATCAACCAGAAATGAATAGTGACCGCTTTTGGCGTTGGCTGAACAAAGCCTTTGGCCTTCCTCCTACTAGTAAAGAGAACTAGATTGAAATGGAGTCAGGGAGTGCTCTTTAATCGACAATTTACTCACACGAAGCTTAATTAATCGTTCTAGAATTTTTAGCATGAAAGATATTGATTGGGGATTGTAAGTTGTTTTACTAACCACTTTAAACAATATAAATATCCAAATAAAATACTACCGGCAGGTTTCAAGGGTTGCGATCAACAGTCAGAGTTTATTCTTTTCAAATACCTCGCGAGGTAAATATAGTAAAGAGCGATGTTAACTGTTATTTTAAGAGTGAATATATTTGTAATAAAAAATTAACAAAAATAGGAATTAAAGTAGAGAAATTAAATAGAGAGAAATTAAATAAATAGAAATTATAAATAGAGAAATGAAAAACTGTATGCTGCTGCAAACCGAGATCATACTAATAGATCTGTAGTTCCAAGGATTAGCATAGTCATCCTTTCTCACTTTTGGGATAAAGGAAAGCACGAGTGTTGAATATACACAAGTGCTAACCATGAGGCGAAAATTCTCCTCAATGCAGTAATTACCAACTCTATACACTGCTTCAGCATGACTGCCATCCATAACGGGGATTTAAAGAAGTAGTCACCCTCTGCAGTTTGTGTCAATATTTGGTGGCTGATAGGCGACTGTAAACTAAATCCCACAGAAGTAATATTCCAATAGTAAACGAAGTCTCTCACTTCGTCTTTCGGTAAAAGTACCAACAATATTCAAAGTTCGCTGTGATGTGCTACCGTTAAACTCTAACAACCTGGGAACCACTAGTACCTCAACGTGTATTTTATGCAATATGGTAGAAGATGAAAACTTACTTCATTTGAGAAGTTGATGCCGATCTTATTCTTGCTGGCTTAGCAGTTGATTGATAGCCCTGATTCTTTTTAGCTCTATATTTTTCCTCTCCAAATATGATGCGGCTGCCTCGAAAAGTCTCTAGTTTTATTCTCTAGAAATTCCGTATTTGACTTCAACTCTTCTGTATCCTTGAGGCTTGAAAAAAGTTCTCCCCCGTTCGATTCTGAACAGTCGCTAATGCTTGGTTTGCCGCTTCCAAAGTTGACAAGGTCTCACTGTCCCTCGCTAATCTCCAGAGTTCCTGGGCGTCACTTTTGCTCATTGCTGATTTCAATTGTGCATACATTTTTTCTGTAAATAACTTTCGTCTGTAAATACCTTAACTTGTCTTGTGCATTGTCCTCCGGTGAACTAGGACTATCTACTTGAGCTTCCATCTCTTCTAGATCCTACCTGAACTTGATCAACCAGTCCCGTATTAAACCGTTGACATATACCGGATAATCCTTGGCAAAGTACTCCTTGTCACCAAAACACTCTTTAATATGTAACAGCTCCTCGTTATTATGGTTAAATGTCTCCAACATGGCTTCTACTGCCGCTATTACTCGCTATTCTTTCGTGCCTTATTGTCCTTTCTATAATTCTTGATCTTCATCTGGATTGCCTCGCTCTGCCGCTTTTGCGCTTCCAGCAATCTTAAAAGTTTTTTTTTTGTAATTTTTAAACTTGCCTTGATAATTCCACTTTATAACTTCAAATAATCTCATATGACTACCCCCAAATCATTGAGTCCTAAGACACAATTTTATTAAATTTTTTATTTGAATCATTATTATTTTGCCAAATTATACTCAACATCGACTTCAATGTAAACCAACTGATATCAGCACCACGATAAACCCCATAAACTCATCATAAACACGTAGTTATTACTTCACTAAAATTATTTTCCAATTGACCCGATTTCGTTTTCTTGTTTCCGCTTGTATTATTTTCATTAACCTGGCTTTACATGATTATCTACACTAAAACGGGTGTGATTCTATTCACCAAAGCAAATGCGCGATTTATTTGCTGTTATTTATGCATTGAATGTTCCAGTAAATGCTTTGGCATTATGGAATGAGTTCAAGCTATTCCTTTCTGAAGATGTTTTAAGAGATTATGCCGAAACGATTTCATTACTTGATATTGAAGATACTTTAAATGGTCATTATATCGTGTCAAGTCTCAAGGTGGAGCTGATATTGATGCATTTGACCCACTGGAGGAACAGTTTTTATTTAATGAATGTTATGAAAATGCCAATGCTGAACAGCGCGTCATACGTGGAGGATCATGATATCGAATTCACTAAATTTGCGTGTTATTGTAACTACAGTCAGTGGAACACTTCTTCTAGGTGCAGGACACTTCACAATGTGCTTAAATTGCTTATTCCGGTTGTTGAAACATAATTTTTTAATATTCTTGTAAATAGCAGTCATAGTCGCTACATAAATTTAGCCTCATTGTTTCTCATTGATGAAATCTCTATGTGTCCACTTTTAATACTGAAATGTATCGATAGATTATTGAGAGATTTTGTTACAAATGAATCAATAAAAATAGTTATTCAGAGGCTAGACCATTTTTTGTGGTGATTTTCGGCAGATTTTGCCTGTTGTACCGCATGGTTCACGATCAACTTTGTTTCAATTGTATCACAAGTTGGAATGAAAAAAAAGTAGAGGACAATTTTTGATACATAGAAACAACCTGCCTATTAGCTCTCTGTATAATTCCAACCAAACTATAGCCGCCATCACAGACATACTGATTAGAATAAAATTAAAGTTATATGGATTTCTGGTCATGTGGGTATTCGGGGAAATTAATTGGCTGAAACCGCTGCCAAGGATTTATGCATTATCCCTACTCTAACAAACGCAACATTTTACAAAAATGGCATCAATCATTTTATTAGAAAGAAGCAAAACATCAGCAACACCAAAGTTAAGATGTGGTCAGCATACATCACCACTAGACATCCATTAATCCGGATCGATGCAAATCCTGTATCCTGCTGATAATAATAGTTTAGTCATCAAACGTAGCGTTCTACGTGTTGGGGCCCACAACACACGATCATTTGCTCCGTGGGACGGAAACGAACTGTTGCCCATTTTGTTATTGCCTTCTTCAATCAATCATCTGTTAAATTCCTCTCTACGACTTGTTTAAACATCGCAGCACAAAAAAATTTACTAAAATGTGCTATTTAAAAAAAATACAAATCTTTTACTTCTTATTTCAATCATCACAACTAGGATATTATATTAAATTTTTATGAATGGTGTTGCTGATGTATACCCCGAATACCCACATTACCAGAAATCCATATAACTTTAATTTTATTCTTATCAGTATGTCTGTGATGGCGGCTATAGTTTGGTTGGAATTATACAGGGAGCTAATAGGCAGGTTGTTTCTATGTATCAAAAATTGTCCTCTACTTTTTTTTTGTGCACATAGTGTTGCCTGCAGCTGCAGTAAAGCTTCAATTGTGAAAGCTCAGCAAAATTTATGCAGGAGTCCAAAGATGATATGTACTCCGTTCTCTTTGATAACAGCAAAGCCTATGGTTTTGAGCCTCCGCTTCGTGAAGAAATGGGATATTGGGAACCTGTTTGGAAGTATTTTTCAGATATTGCATTAACTTGCTTATCAGGGATGGTTTGGGTGAACGAGGCTCAGATGACAAATATTTAATTATGTTTAACCTTAAGCAAAAGAAATACTATCTCTAATGAGTTTACAATGTTTATTGAATGGATATTATTTTAGAGTATTTATGGACAATATATTTAAATTATTTAAAAGTAAACCAACGCTACAATAATAATTTTTTCGGCATATAAATGCCGACATAAATCAAATGTTAGTTTTATGAAAAGAGAGAGATGTACCTGATATTAGGCACGAGCTGGATATATCTCTAAGGATGGTGTTGAATTCACTCATTATTGCGTTATAATCAGATTTTTTTTTTACATTACAAAATCATCAGCGTATAGCTGGTCGATGCTAGAGTATTTAGAAATGATACCCTTCACCTTTAAAAAAGGTTAAAAGAATATAATAATTTTGTGCTTTTGAGAGGGGCTGCATTTTCAAGAAGGAGGCGTGGTAGGTTTGCACATGGTATGCAATGTTCTAAAGTGGTGTAAAAATTTATATAAATGTCTAACTCTCTTCCGAGCAGTGACCTTGATTCTGAACTGACTTCGACTTGGTTTTTTCGGTTTTGGCTCTTCTTTTGTTGCTGGTTCCTCTAACTTCATTTATTTTAAAGTGCTCAGAAGTAACTAATTTAGCAATTTTGATGTTTTCTAGTGGATTTATTATTGAAAACGTTGCAAATAGTTCAGATAAATGAATACCAAATGTGTTTGCTTATTCTTTGTGAGATCTGGCCAACTCGCCATCTTTTGTCTTAATATGTGGCCCATATAATGTTGGTTGATTTAGTTTTTTGGTGACTTTCCATTTGGAAAAATCTGTGTCCTGTGAAGGAGGCCAGCTGCTGAGGTAGCTTTATATTTCTGTATTTTTCGTTATCTGTGTTGCGTTGCACCGGCCTTATGTGAATTAATCACGCCAGTGGAGGTGGACAAAACTAATATTTTGATCAGTTGTCACACGTATAAATGAATTAGCGAATAAAAAGGACTGGAAGTAATTGCTACTCTTTTCTTACTTGTCTTCAAAATTTTAACCGTATTTTGAGGTCAAGATTTAATGGTTATCCTTGTCCTTCTAGCTTTTTTAAACTGTGTTTTTTCACGAAATTGTGTCCATATTATGTGGTGCACTCAATTGACGGGATGGTGATGGTGTACTCAGTTGATGGAACTGAGTTCACCATTCTTGCAAGAACAATAGCAATAGCCCTCTATTCATGTAGGAAGACAGTAGGACTAAAATGGGGTATGGCCCCCCGAATAGTACATTGGTTATACACAGCAGTGGTTAGACCGATTTTGTTGTACGGCATACTGGTATGGTGGCCGGCACTTCATAAAAGCTATGTTGTGAAAAACGTATTCAGAGAGCAGCTAGTTTATGTATAAGCGGAGCTCTTAAAACTACTCCCACGTCAGCATTGAACATTACATTACATTACATATTTGATTACCTTTTGCCAATTGGAATCAAATTGGCTTTTAGACTCAGTAGCAGAGGTCATACGACTATAGTAGAAAAATGTTGTAATATTTCCAATACTACAGATTACTGTAACTAATTAGATCGGAATTTAAGAAAACCGCATATTCCCCACAAAGGAGTCTCAGGCCTCTGAGGTTTTCTGCAAATGGAATCATGATCAATAGGAACGAAATTAGCATTTACACTGACGATTCAAAACTTAATGATTAAAAACATCTAAAGTCATAACCCCGTCAGTGCGAGACGCTAACTCCGCTAAAACCTCCTCTCGTCATTACGTTGTTTCCCCCCGGGGACACCGATTAGGTTTTACGTCGGGAGGCCGTAAGAGCATTTTCTGCTCACACGTCAGTATTAGGTCTGTCTATGTGTGAGTCCTATGTTCCTCGAGTTCCGCATGACGCTGGCGATTGCGTTCATAATAGCGCGCTCGTTCTGCTTTTCGCAGCGCAATCATAATGGTGGCCGCTGCCGAGCATACTGCTTACCACTTAGTCAGCGTATCGCACATGTGCTCACAGAAGTGGGTTCCTCTAGGACAACACCCAGTATCTCCCGAACGTCCTTAAATTCGTGGCAGTCGAAAAACACGTGCTGTGCGTTCTCGTGCATCCCCGGGCAGTGCGGGCAGTACGGGTCGTCCTCAAACTTCCGCGCAAATAGGTACTGCTTAAAGCATCCGTGGCCACTTAGTAGCTGGGTGACATAGTGGTTTAGCTCTCCATAATTTTTTGTTACCCATGTTGTTATGCATGGGATCAGCTTGAAGGTCCATCTACCTTTGTCCGTTTGTTTCCATCTGCGTTGCCAATCTGCTATGGTATTCGCTCTTTCCACTGCTTTGTCGATGTTTGTGGGTCTCGCTCTTTGTTTGTAGAGGCGGTGCATCTCCTTCGCCAGCAAGTCAAGGGGCGGTTTACACGTTATGACGCCAATTGCTTCGTCCGATACAGTGCGGAAAGCACTAGCCACCCTTAGCGTGCTGAGTCAATATGCTGACTGTATGCATTTGGTGTATGTTTTCACCCTAGTGGCCTCCACCCATATTGGGGCGGCATACAGTATGATGGAGCTCATTACCGTTGACAGCAGCCTCCGTTGACTTGACCGTGGGCCGCCTATATTCGGCATCAGGTGTGTGAGTGCCCCATTTACCCGGGTAGCTTTTCCACAGACTGCTTTAATATGCTCTTTGAACGTGAGCCTGGAATCAATAAGTACTCCTAGGTACCGGAGCTGTGGTTGGGATATAATTTGATAGCCCCCCACTGTGATAGTTAAAGTCTCGTTTAACTTCCTGGTACTCACTAGCACTGCCTCTGTTTTTTGAACTGCCAGTTCTAGCTTTGCCCTGCTAAGCCATTCACTCGCACGCACAATTGCATCGTTGCATTTCGTCTGCAGCGTGTGGATGTGTTTTGCCACCGCCACCATAGCGATATCGTCTGCGTACCCGATGAGTGTTACATCCGTTGGTAGGTCCAATCGTAGTACGCCATCGTACATGACGTTCCAGAGAGTAGGGCCTAGTACCGATCCTTGTGGGACGCCACCCGTGATTTCATAGCGCCCAACTCCTGCATCCGTATCATAGAGTAACACTCTGCTCTGGAAGTAGCTAGATATCAGCCGTTGTAGGTATACTGGAACGCCGAAATTGTATAACGCATCCATAATCAGGGGCCAGCTCGCTGAGTTGAACACATTTTTTATGTCTAACGTAACCACCGCGCAGTATTTTTTCGTGCCGCAACGCCATCGTTCGCCCCTCGTTGCTTCTTGGGCTATATCCATTACGGCTTGGATTGCGTCTACAGTTGAACGTTCCTTTCGGAAACCATATTGACGCTCGGAGAGCCCGCCCTTTTTTCGACCACTTCCTGGAGTCGTTCGCAGATATTTCTTTCCAAGACTTTGTCTGGTTGTTTCCCCGGCTTGAGCAGTAACACCAGTCGCTGCCATTTCCATCTAGCCGGGAATACCCCTTCCCTAATGCAAGCGTTGTACATATTCATAAAGACTTCTGACTTCTCGTGTTTATTGCCGTTTTTAGAGCCACGTTCGGGATGCCGTCCAGACCGGGAGCCTTCTTGTCATCAATTTTTCCCAATGCAACTAGTAAGTCGCTGGTGGTAACCGCTGGTCTGTTGTCATTTGGGACCTGTCCCTGGTGGTGTATTCTATCTGCCTCTTTGGGAAATAGGGTGGCTACAATAGCGCTCATTAGAGTGACATCAGTCGGCTGTGGGGGCCTAGGCCCCTTTAACTTGCCATGACCACTTTATATGCTATTCCCCATGGGTCCGAATCCGCTTTCGCACACAGCGACTTAAAGCACTCATTTTTGCTATGAATCAATATCGATCGTTGAGTGATTCGGACGCGTGTCGGGTTGCTCCGTGAAGTTTTTAAAAAGTGTAAAAATTACTATTTAATAAAACGTTAAAACTTGTGCGTACCTGTAGTGATTTCGCCCCGTTGACTGCTGGTCCAGGGGTCGGTATTCCTGGTGGTAGCCAACCACGGTCTTCCGCAGGCGCTAAAAGTGAAATTTTATTAATGGTTAAAGGTTTTTATTTATATACATATTACCTTAATTAACTCAAAAGAGAGACCTGCAAATAAATAAAATAAAAATAAAAAAATAACAGCATATGCTTCACAGCAGCTGTCTCATTGATATAAACAGTTCAATCTATTACTTTGTAAAACTCAGTATAGTTGGTTTGTGTATGCACACATTTTTTTTTTGCTTAAGCCCCCCCTACACTTAGTAGTATGACTGTTATCCGCTCCCCCAAAGGGGGTTCCAAAAATGTTAACCCACAAGCGGAAACAATCGCCAAAAATACTAATTGTGATCAGTGCAGTACCGTAGAGCGAAGGTAATCGAGGTGAAAACATCACTGGTATGGTGGCATCAACAAGCCCTAAACTCCCATAATTGGGAGTGGAGGCATCTGGAATATGGCAGAAAGCACCAAACTCAAAGACGAATAGATCTAGCTCAGGCGCAGCATCGCGTCCCACTCCAAAACAATCCAAATTGGATAACTACTGGCTCGCAACACCTTCTTTAAACAGCTCGAATAGATTCGCTTCTCTAGACCAAGAAGAGGCACGTCAGGATGCATCAATTGACATCCGGAGAGAACCAAAACCTCCACGTATTGTTTCAGGCGAAAATGAACTCAAAGTTATAAACGGAGACGTTGTCAAAATACAACCAAAGTCCGCTGAAAAATAATCAGCCATTACAAAGGCTCTAACCGAAAAGAACACTGAGTTTCATACTTTTAATTTGAAGCAAGAAAGAGACTTTAATGTAGTACTAATTGGTATGCACTGTTCAACCCCAATCGACGAAATACGAGAAGCAATTGAGGAGTTGGGTTATACAGTTGTTAACGTTTGCAATATTAGGCAAAGAACTACAAAAAAGCCGTTTCCAATGTTTTACATCAGTCTGAAGCAATGCAGCAATAACAAAGACATATACGAATGTAATACACTTTTAAATACACGAATTAAAATTGAGCCACCTAGGAAGAAACGTGAAATTCCCCAATGTGTCAGATGCCAACGTTACGGACACACCAAGCGACACTGCAACCGTAGCCCACGATGCGTTAAATATACAGGAAACCACCTTACTACCGAATGTTCCCGCAAACTCGTCGCACAAGACGTTCGATGTGTGTTCTACGAAGGCAATCATCCCGCCAATTATAAAGGTTTCAGTGTCTATAAGGAGCTGCAACAAAAGTCGATCTCAGCACTCAGAAACAGAGAAGCGAGGAACATTAACCAGGAAGCGCCTCAAAGATCCGCTCCACGAACAACAACGTCGTATGCAAATGTAGTACGAAACAATACTCCGGTAGAAACCAATACGAACCTAACCACTCCGCTCAACAATCCAAATACTCAACTGAATGAGGATATGACCGAGCTAAAAACCATGCTTAAAGCATTAATGGGTCAAGTGAGTACACTACTTAATCTACTAACCACAGTCGTAGCAAATATGTCGAAATGAATAAATTATTAAAAATCGCAGTCTGGAATGCCAATAGGCTCAGTCGTCATATCCATGAAATATCAGCTTTCTTAGCAGACAAAAATATTGACATTATGTTGATATCTGAAACCCATTTCACTGAAAAAAGTTACGCAAAAATTCCGCAATATGACCTATACTCCACAATCCACCCAGCTGGCACTGCGCGTGGGGGAACTGCTGTAATTATTCGCAACAGTATTGCACACGTGGAGCACGAATATTATAAAAAGAAATATCTACAATCAACGGTTATAACAATTGATGATTATAAAGGCCCCATAACAATTGCAGCGGTATATTGCCCTCCCAACCATCCAGTTAACTGCGAACAGGTCCAAGAATTTTATAACTCCCTAGGATCAAGATTCATCGCTGGGGGTGATTATAATGCTAAGCATCCACAATGGGGGTCTAGAATAACAACTCCTAGAGGCCGTAACCTATATATATGCAACAAAACAGCCTGTCACACCTATCAACGGGTGACCCAACCTACTGGCTAACGGACAGTAACAAGCTTCCAGATGTTATCGACTTTTTGTATCCAAAGGTATACCAAAAACAAACACTTCCATGAAATCGCGCCTGGACCTGTCATCAGATCACTCACCGATAGTTTTAATAATTAGCTGTGAGGTTGAGATCAGAGCAAGAACAATCTGTCTGCACAACAAAAGCACAAATTGGGAGTTGTTTAGACAAAGCATTATCGAGACTCTAGTCACCAATATTCCTTTAAAAAACAAAACCAATATAGACGATGCAGTAGAACTTTTGAACTCAACCAATCAGCATGCTGCATGGACTTCCACATTGGAGCCCGGCTGTATAAGTAATCTTCGTGATGTAAGACAGGCTGTTAAGGAGCAACTAAAAGAAAAGCGGAGACTGCGTCGAATTTGGCAAATGACCAGAAGCCCCTATGACAAAAACCGGTTCAATTGCGCTACAAAGCAACTCAAAAACGCCCTACGGTCAACAAAAAATTCAGAAATACAAAGCTATCTCAGCAGCTTGTCACCTTCACAGGCTTCAGGTTATTCTCTATGGAAAGCTACAAAAAAACTAAATCAACCAACAACACATGTGCCACCTATTAAAACGAAAGATGGCGGATGGGCCAGATCTGACAAGGAAAAAGCACAGTCATTTGGTCTTCATTTATTAGAAGTATTTGCGCCGTTTCCAAGCAAGAAGACATAAAAATAGCTGAATTACTAGATGCCTCATACCAAATGGATATTCCGATCCAGCATTTTAAACTAAAAGAAATTAGAAGAATTATCAAGAATACGCTAAAAGACAAAAAATCGCCGGGATATGACCTTATTACGAGCAGAATCCTAAAGGAGCTACCAGATTGCGGCTATAAATTCATTGCCCAATTATTCAATGCGATTATCCGATGTGACCACTTCCCAAGCCAATGGAAAGTGGCTCAAATTATCCTTGTTCCCAAACCTGGAAAACCGGCAGAAGTGGTCACCTCATATAGACCAATTAGCTTGCTTCCGATACTTTCCAAAGTGTTTGAGAAACTTCTTTTGAAGCGACTCCTCCCAATCATCGAGTCAAAACAACTTATACCTTCCCATCAATTTGGATTCCGAAAGCATCATGCTACGATAGAACAAATAAATCGAGTATACACACTATTCACGGCTGACCTGCCGCTGACTGTTACTACATATACCGCAACTTTTGCAGATGATACTGTTGTAATGGCCTGCAACAAAAACCCCGTGTTAACCTCGAAGCATTTGCAAGAGAACCTGAACCAAATTGACTTATGGCTAGACAAGTGGCGAATAAAACCAAATGCAATAAAATCAGTGCAAACGACTTTTACCCTACGTGCAGGTTCTTGCCCTCCAGTGACACTAAGTAACTCCCAATTGACACAATGGCCCCCTTCAGTGCTTTCCGGCAATTTCTGTAGTTCGCTCGGAGAGTCTCCCATGTTCGACGATTTCGTGGCCTTTGTCCCTTCCGGCGGGCCTGGATGCACGCCCTTCTAGCTGCTGCGATCTCTTCATTCCACCAGTAAACTGGCTTTCTGAAGTGCCGGCTTAGCACCCTTGGCATTGCCGCGTCACAGGCTTTGCTGAGCCCGTTAGTGACATGTTCTGTCATGTTCGCTTCTCTCCAAACCAGCTCAAACATTTCCGCATCAAAAGACCGCGTTTTCCAGCCTTTCGTCTGCGCCTTCTGCGCCCGTTTTGTATTCCGTTGTGCAGGGTCGTCCACTTCGATAACTATCGCAAAGTAGTCGCTGTGCGTGTAGATGCTGCTGATGGACCATCGTGCGATGCGTGCAACGGTATTGTGGGCGAAAGTCAGGTTAATTTCGGATCTACCCCTGCCGGTGTCGAATGTATGTTGACCACCTTGGTTGAGAAGGACGAGGTTCAAGGGCGCCAGACTCTCCAAGAGAATCCTACCGCGCTGGTTTGTACGAATGTTTCCCCAAGTCGTGGACCAAGCATTAAAGTCCCCACCAATAACCACTGGAGATTTCCCCCGAGCCTTTTCCACCATATTTGTGAGCATGCGTTCGAAGTCGTCTATACTCATGCTAGGCGGGGCATAACAGGAGAAGAAGTATACGCCATCGAGTTTGACCCAGGTGTAGCCGTTATCTCTGCCTGCCATTTTTTGTCGAAAGCACCTGCCATTTAGAGCCCAGATAGCTGCCTTACTGCTGGCATCCGCCATCTATTCGTGACCGTCGATGTTCTTATACTGTTCGCACAGTAGAGCCGTGCAGCAATAGGTCTTGGGCTGCGGCACAGTGGTTAAGATTAAGTTGCACTATTCTCATAGGCCGCTATTTCTCTTCGCCTGTTGGTATACTGGGCACTTATAGTTGCCCGCCGTATGATCGCCCTGACATAGGGCGCACTTTTCTTTATTAGTGCACGTTGCTGACATGTGGCACCTCTCTCCGCACTTCCTACATATATCGGTTTGGTCAACCCCTTCTTTGCACTGTTCAGCCACGTGAGCGTATCCCCAACATCGCTTGAGAGTCACCGATTCCCGTAGTCTGCAGAAGACCCATCCAATACGAACACGTTGGGCCTTCAGGACCTTTTTTGCGTCCTCGACTGGCAAGCTAATATAGGCGGTTTGAGTGCCTTTGTAGCCATTAACTCGCTTTTAGCCGTTCTGCGAATGGCTTTGACGTCATCATCGATGGCTTTGAGCGTTACGCTTTCTTTAACCTTCCGGAGGATGTCTACCCTCTCCAGTGGCTGCAATGATCAGCGCATCGGGTCGAATTTCTTTTTCTGTCCTCCGCATGGCTCTTGGGGGTTTTTTAGCTCTAATATCCTTTTTGGCACTTTACTTCAGTTTCACCAATTGCCATTCTGGCTCAGAGGATTGCTGCAACTTCTTTGGTGCTGTTTCAATATGCAGCTTTGGTGAGACGACCCGTGTACGCTTTTTGGTTGGTAGCGGTGAAACCTCTGCCATCCCATCGGGTTGAATGGCTGTTCTCGCTCTCTTTACCTGCGCTCTAGAGCCGATCAACGGTGAGGTTTGGGTTGCCTTCACCATAGCCTCCCCCAGATTTCTCTTGCCTCTCTCTTCTACCGCTGCCTTCTGCAGAGTGCTGATATCACCCAGTAGGGCCCTCATTGCCTTATTTATACTTCTTTGGCTGTCCATCATGATGGTCAGCTCCTCTATTTTATTCCCCATTTTTGCCAGAGTGTCGCTAGGATCCATAAATCGTTCTGGGTGTTAATACCTCTTCGCCACATGGGTCGGTCGTAGCGCGCTCTGCGCTATCCTCCCCTGGAGAACCGCATCCGCCGCTCTCTGCAGTATTTAATCTTGCGACTAGCCGACTAGTAACTAAAATTATTTTTCGCCCCCCGGGAGGCGATCGCTGAACACTCATTTTCCTATCCAAAAACCCAAAAATTACAAGTAAAAATGATATTAATAAATATAATTATAAGTAATGTTATTTTCCCTTTTTTACTCTTAAAGAATTGAAGAATTGGCAAAAAAGGGGGGAAAAGGGGAAAAAGTAATAAAAGTAAAACACACTAAATGCACTACTTAACTCCAATTGCGTCGGCAAAACTTTTTTTATTTTTTATTTTTTTAGAGTCTCTCTCTTTGCTCAGATGAGCGCGCTGCACTCCTACACTACACTAAGTGCACAGCTTCCAACGTTCTCTCAATTTTGCGGATAAACCAATTGAGAGGCCGGAATTTGCATAGGTCGCGACGCGTAGGCAAATTAATTAAGTTTAAAGGAAAAAACTTATATTCGCCTAGGCACAGAAATTGCATTATCTGCAGTGTTCCTCCAAATTACGCTTCGCTGCACGGGGGCTGGTATTTTCGCCAAACCACTGCTCAGCTTGCGCTGCAATTTACGCTCTGCCGTGCGGATAAGCGAAACAGAGGCAAAAATGCCGCAACTCACTGCAGCAACTACAAATCAAGTACCTTATTTATTTTACGGTCGCGAATCTACACTTAGCACTTCTCACCAGGGTTAGCTATTCGGCTACCCTTTGCACAATTTTCGCACAATTTATTATTACTACCTTTGGTAGATTTTCAGAAATAAATTCCGCACCAAAAAAATTGCAACCGTCACTACGCTATCCACAAAAATGTGCCATTGTAGTGTGTTAATAGCAATAAGAGAGGGTATGCTACATATATATCTACTCGACCAAACGGCAATAAGACAATCGTCGAAAACCTTGGTACAATGCCATGAAGTATTAATTGAATTATCTGAATACTTTAATAGAAACCTGCTTTGGGTGCCGGGCCATAGGGGTATTGATGACAATTGCAGGGCTGATGAGCTGGCTAGGGAGGGAACAACCTTAACTTTCCTTCAGGCTAAAGTTCCATTACCAATGCCTTTAGCAACATGTAAATTGCTTATAGATAGATAAACTGTCGAAGTGGCAAATGTTAGATGGGGACAGATATCATCCTGCCTAACAAGTAGAAAAACTTCGCCGGAATGGAATCGCGGCCATTCAAAACTGCTGTTGAAATTTAATAGGCAGAATATTAAAAATGCGATAGGGGTACTGACTGGTCACTGTTTGGATGGTAGCCACGCAAATAGACTGGAGGTACTCCACTATGACTTGTAGGAGCTGCCAAAATGACGAGGAAGAGGAAACAGTGGAACACCTCCTGTGTGGGTGCATTGCTCTATACAGAAAAAAGTTCTCCACTCTTGGATTCGCATTTCTTGACAGCATTGAGGAGATTACCCGGATGAAGCTAACGAAAGTGGCTACTTTTATCAAATCTTCTGGTTTGTTTAAGGAGGATCCGGAGATGTAGGGGGGAAAAAAGCACTAGTGGCCACAATGGGCCTTGAACAGGCCTAAGTGAGTCTTAGGAAGGCCATATAACCTAACCTAACCTGTCCTGAAGTGGTTTCTGCCGAAACGTCAAAGATTATTCTTAGTTTGGCTTCAGTACTCAATGATGAGGAATAAACTAATTTTGAGTTAAGATATTTTCAATGTCTATGTTCTTTCATCTGTCCTAAACTCTCTTACTTGTCCATGAACTGCACGTACTCTTTATAGACCTTGCTATGGTTGAGAAGCCTTCGTTCAAGAGCTCGGAATATGTTGCAAGCAATGGCTTTGAATTTTTTCATTGCCATTGTAATCTTAAGAAATGGAAGATTGAAAATAAAGCGACCTTCTTGATTTATGGTGGAATTTTGCGCGAAATGCACTCTCCCCGAGAAAGTTTCCTCAGGCTAGTCCTTACTTCGTTTTATTTCCATAATCCCTCTATTACCACTTCCAGTGAAGCTCTATCATTCGTGGGGCAATTTTGTTCCAATCGCAGGTAATTGCTTTATCACTGTATACTACACGAGTGGGTATTTTGGTGTATCAGGTTTTTGATAGACCTTTGTAGTTATAATCCACCTAAGTGTCGTGCTTTGCAAGTTTGGAAGTTCAGTGGAAAACAGGACTTGTCCCGTTTCCAGTACGTTGAAAAAGAATTCGGCTACAAGAAAAACATCGATTTCCCCGTTTGATAAAACTCTGAATCAGCCAATTGTATACCGTTAAGAATTGGATGTCAAGATGTCTACCCATTGAGTTGGTTGAATTAGAATGATATTTGGTAGTACAAATGCCTCCAAGTCTGTAAAAACGTTGTTGATCATGGGCTGCAACTATACGTTGACACGTAGTGATGCCCTTTTTTCCTTGTCCCATCTGTTGGTTGGTAGCTAATCATTTGATGAGTCGATCGGATACTAAATTAATTAGTAAGGATGAGTCAAGACTGCCTTAAAGGCAACTGACCTGCCATTGGATGTAATTAAATTTTTTTTTTTGCTGTTGCTCTTAAGACATAACCTCGATGCGCTGGTGAGGTATTGTTGCATGGCTGTTCCGTGCATGTCCTGGAAGTATGATCTTGCTTAAAATAATTGACACATAGCTTCTCTTTTTTCAGCCACCACAATCTGGCACGGATAATTGTAAGAATTTTTGACAGTAGTACATCGGGTGAAAGTCGTTATTGCATAAATTTCATGTTCAGGGCTGGCACGACATGTCCAAGGCAGCGCAGACGTTGTATAGTGCTGCGTCTGACTATGTCTATTCCAGCGTAGTGCCCATAGAGTTCGTGGTTCATCCGAATACGCTAGTCGGCCCGAAGATGCTACGAAGAATTTCCCTCTCGAACACCCCAAGCGTGGCTGCATCAGTCTGCGACACGACCCATGTTCCTGCACCATAGTTCAGCACGGGTAGTATAAGCATTTTGTAGAGTGTTAGTTTTGTCGGTCGAGGAAGTGCTCTACTACACATTTGCTTACTGAGCCTATAGTACAGTTGTCCGGTGTAATATGGGATCCTAAAAACCGAGTATCCCTGCAGGTGGACAGCCTATACTTTGCGTTACCCTCGTTCACCATCATACCCACTTGCGCTGATTCATTTTCAATGGCGGAAATTGCGGCAGTAACATCTCGCTTGCAACGTCCAGTGATTGTCGATGCATATGCGAGGAGTTGGACACGTTTGTATTGAATGGTTCGGAGAGGTCACTTCCTACCTTGACAAAGCTGGCAGTATTGCTCAATGTCATTCTACAGCTTTGCAGGAATACCGAACTCAGATATGGTGGCTTATAGGCAATCCCTTATCAGACAATCGAAAGCAGCTTAATAGTCGCCAAAGAGATGATGCATTTTGATCTCTTTCTCGTGGTTTTTCTGCAGGGTTTCGCGTAGGGTGAAGATCTCAATAGTGGACTTTTCAGGTCTAAGACCGCACTGATAACGTCCAATTAGTGTATTGGCATCCATCGCATTTCCTGGATAGCGGTTACTTCAGCCTTTAGTTTTTCGAGGGCGTTCGTCAATTGGTTAGAGGCACATGTCCTATAGAGGATCCGGACATTTCAGGTGCATGTCCTTAAGTCATTGTCCTTTTTCATTTTGCGGTGAACATCAACTTTAAGAAGGTTCTTACCCGAAGCTTGTTTTTTCTTCTTCAGTGGAGGTGTTTTTTTTGTTTGAGCGGCGGATCCCAAACTATGTGCACAATCCTGTTAGCGTCAGGGAAGACTCGCTGCACACATTAGCTCACTATCCAGCTGATGCTGAGATAGCTACCCTGGTGGCGCCACGTGGAGGCTGTGTGTCAACTTGCTAGTATTTGAAACATAAATCGTTCTGGCCATCACGAAGTTGAAGGCAATCAGAAGCTTTACTCTACTCAAATAAAAGCTTGGCCACACTATGGCTGATAGACTAGTCGCTGAATTTATGTAGATGGTAAAATCCTTTTACTAGTGTACCGTTTTTTGTGGACAATTCCACATTAATAATCAACTTGGCCCGTTACTGTGTTGTCTTCAGCCTTTGATCCAATGGCCATTTGAGATTTTTGAAGACCTTCAATCTCAACTGATTTCTCAATCCAAGAATCTGTAGTTCTTCTTCAAACACAGTTCGATATTGTTTGACTAGAACACCGGTTTTTACATAATAGTTTGTCGAAAAATTGTGTTTTTTTTTGCACAAATCATGAATTATTTCTAAGTATTTTTGATCCGCTGGATCCGCTCCTTAAACACTATCGTTACCTTTTTCTATCAGCAGAGTCCTTTTTGAAGTTGCGGATAGGTTTTTGCAAATTTTCTGATGGTTTTCTCTTGCAAAGTTGTTCTGATTGGACTTAGCCTGGATGTCCTATTGTCCTATATTCACACAAATGCCACAATACTGACGTCCTTCAAAAATGCTCTTTGTGGGTCAACAAATGTTTCGTTGCACGGGCCTTATGTGAATCAGTCATATTAACCAAATGTAGCACTTATGAATGAATTAGCGAACTTGTCTTCAAATGACACTTTAACCGTTTTGAGAGTCAAGCTTTATCAGTGTGTATTTTAGAGGCTTACTAATACAAGATATTGTGGTAAATAAATATTGCAGAGTATTTTCGTAACTTTTTCAATCGAAGGTTGCAGAAATTCAACCTGATTTACTGCGAAGAGTGTGTGAAAATTGGAGCGCTAGATTACGCCAAGTACGATGTGACAACAGCCCGATATCATATTCAAGCATTAATGTCAAAAAATTATCTTTTAAATAAACCCAATCGCAGGGATATTGAAAATATTTTCCTGCGTTTTATTTCAATTTGGAATTATCCAACTCTAAAAAAACACCCTTCACACAATATTCTACAAAATGACACAAAGAAGTCTAATGATAGTATTCTCAATAGAACTGAAAACCAATAAAGACAACCAAAACATATACTCCATAACTCAACTATTGCACTGCAAAATAACATTTGAACCCCCAAAAAGTAAACAAAACAAGTAAGTATCTCCTAATCCAAAGATAAATTTAATTAGCTGAAAAATAAAAAATCCCACGGAAATTTTTATGAGTAATTTTCAATCTCGCTGGTTTTCAATCAATTTTCAAATTGGAAGCACTTTCATCCGAGTATAATTTACTCGATAGTTTTTTCCAAACAAAAGTCTGTCCTCGATAGGGTGGCGAATCGAAGTTGCCAATTATTACTTTACTAGTAACTAAATTAACAAGCCAAGATTCCACTGAACTAACATTCATATATGACAATTCCATTGACATAGTCTTAGTATCAGAGACATATTTTTCTGAAGAAAGCTTCATAAAAATCCCAAACTTTCAAATATTCTGCACCAACCATCCGCGCAATAGAACCCAACAGCAATTCTTATAAAGAAAGACATAAAGTGTGTTGTACTGGAAACCTTTGGAGAGGTGCACTTGCAAGCAACTCGAATGAACACTCGGTGCAAGTTGAAGACTCCTATGGTACTTTAGTAGTGTCAGCTATTTACTGCCCGCCTAAATACAACAACACAACATCTCAATACGTGGATTTCTTGAAAATTCTTGGCAATCGATATATTGCTGGAGGAGACTTTAATGCTAAGAATACGATCTGGGCTTCCAGAATTACAAATAAAAAAGGCAGACAATTACGCAATATATACAACAAACAATATATTTGTAATATGCGGTGAAAAAACATATTGACCAATTGACATGACAAATTCCAGATCTAATTGATTTGTGTATTACAGAAAATGTAAAGCATGTTCATTTAACAATAAAATCCAGCTATGTACTTTCATCTGAATACTCGCTAGTTATGCTAACCTTCCAAAGTAATTTTCTATTAGAGATACGCAACAAAACCGTATACAATAATTATACAGACTGGAGTACCTTCTATGAAATAATTGAGATGAAACTAAAAATGAAAGTGAAATTAACCTGCTATAGCATATATGAATGATATTATTCATGTTGCAACTGATTCAACACCAATATCTAAATACGAATCTAACAATTACATTTTCTCATCTGCTATTAAAGAAAAAATAAAAATTATGAGGAAAATATGTAAACAATGGCAACTATAAGGTCACCCGAGGATACATATAAATTAAATCAGATAACGAAAGGAATTCTCAAAAACAACAAAGAAAATAATTCGAAAAATTCTTTTCAAATCTAAGCACAACAAGTACTAATCGCTGTGGAGAGCTACGAAGAACATTAATAGTTCGTTTGCCACTAATCACCATTCAAAATTACAAAAAAAAAAAAATTTAATAAATCTCAAATCGAGAAGGCTGAATTTCTGTCTGCACATTTAGAAACACTTTCGCAAATAAACTGAACAACCAAGACATACTGCTTCCTAACCTGTCAAATAACCGAAATGACCAATTAAAAAAAAATAACGACAAAAGAAATTAAACTAAATACAACTGTAAGTGATTGTAGTGCTGGTGTTTCACTCCGTTTTAGGCGACTATGGACCCTATTATATATCAGGGTTCTGGCTAGGTGGTTTGGAAGACTATTGAGTATATTTCCGGTAGAAATCGTTCGTTCCTTTTTGACGAGTGATTTCAGGTCGTTGTGAATGTTAATATTTTTTATTTGAGTTACAAATAAACTGTTGCTATATAAAGCAATAATCATACCTATCTGGAGATATGGTATCAAAGTTTGGGGCACTGCAGCAAAATCCAACATATATCAAACGAAGACCTCCACCGTGAACTGTACATTGACTCTGTTGAAGAAACTATCAAACCACAAGCACATGCAGCGCCTTTTAGCATAAAAAAAATCTAGATCTGAGAGAAATTCCTGAATTTGAAACTTTGCACACCAGCAAATAGTAAATATATATTTATAAATCTAGCCTGAGTTTAAGCTAAAATCTTATAAAGTGTGTGAATGCTGTCTTCAGTATTGATCTAAATTACCTGTATTTCCTAACTGTAAAAAATGTTAATGTTAAAAGACAGGTGGAATGTAAATGCAATATAAAAAAAAAATAAATAAATAAATATATACGAGGGCGGATTGATATTGAAGCTACCTAGCGCTAGATGGCAGCACAAACACAAAAACTTTTTTTTTTAGAAATTGCGATCTGTCAAACGTCAGTTGTTAAAATTTCACCCAAATTCATCGATTAGTTTATTTGTTGTAGTCGTTTGAAGTAAGCAACTTTTGTGTTTCTTGAAAAATGGAAGCGAATTTTTTCAACCTATATGTTGTTCTGGTAGTAATCCTCAGTTCATTCACGAGTACGTGGGGATGCTTCTCAAGTCTTTGTTGATAACTTCGGTTATATTTAAGCATTTCTTCTTCTAAAGTAATTTTTATAATTTGTGATGTACCATCATTGTACATTTGTTATTATCCATAATACTTTGGACTGAAACCTTAGTATGATGGCAATGTTGGATTTTGAGGCTGTTCCCAACAGTTGGGATTCCATATAATCATATTGGCAAAACAATTGCTTTAAAAGTAGTTTGTTGTTTATAGATACTTGTGAGTTGCTATCAGTTAACCAGTGCAGTTTTGTTAGCTTTATACCTAGCAGCTTTTTGTTGGGAAGATGGGATTCTGCCATATGAGCCTTCTGTCCAGATGGAGCTCCAGGTTTTTGGCGGTAGTTATTCATTATTAAAAACTACTGGTGGACAATTTTCCCGGTGTGTGGCGTAAGTCTCCTGAACAGATTTTGATGTGTTCACCTTCAACTTCCATTTATCTAACCATCTATATATATAAAATTAAGTGGCAAAACTTCCTGTTCGCATACTCCTCCTAGACGGCTTGCCCGATTTCAATGAAATTTTCAGGGGTGATTGGGGTCTGTGTGGAGGGTACACATAAGAAATTTCATGTGTGTATCTTTGCACGTTTTGCAAAAACAAAAAAAAAAAATTAATTCTGTTTGGCTTTACGTGTTTTTTTTCGGATTTTTATCATTCCTAGACGGCTTGCCCGATTTCAATGAAATTTTCAGGGGTGATTGAGGTCTGTGTGGAGGGTGCACATAAGAAATTTCATGTGTGTATCTTTGCACGTTTTGCAAAAACAATAAAAAAAAATTAATTCTGTTTGGCTTTACGTGTTTTTTTTCGGATTTTTATCATTCCTAGACGGCTTGCCCGATTTCAATGAAATTTTCAAGGGTGATTGGGGTCTGTGTGGACGGTGCACATAAAATGAAATTTTCAGAAGTGATTGGGGTCTGTGTGGAGGGTGCACATAAAATGAAATTTTCAGAAGTGATTGGGGTCTGTGTGGAGGGTGGACATAAAATGAAATTTTCAGGGGTGATTGGGGTCTGTGTGGACGGTGCACATAAAATGAAATTTTCAGAAGTGATTGGGGTCTGTGTGGAGGGTGCACATAAGAAATTTAATGTGTGTATCATTGCTGGAAGTGTATGGCATAAATCTGGAAATGCCATGTTTTTCACACGGCCAGCTATACGTGGCGTGTTCATGAGTTGGAAAACCATCTTCTCTGTACATTGACGCACCGGAACAGAACACAAAAAATGTTGTTTATCAAGCTGCGTTACATTGAAAAAAATGTAGAAAAATCACAAATAAATGATTTTCAACACAATATAAATTCAACTTTCTTTTCTTTTCAAAACACATAATTTCACGCAGGGCAACTCCTGCGGGGTCAGCTAGTTTTTATATAATATTTAAGCTTAACTGCAGATATAACGACGTTGGTTGGTTGGTTGGTTTCAGTGGCTGATCCAAGTCGGTCCTCACATGGATCACAATTATCGCCCTAGCGACGTTTAGATACCACAACCTCTCCTAACGCCGGAGAAAACGATGGGTTGTTCACTAAATCCAGTTTGTGGAGTTTAGGTATCTTAAAAGATCTTTCGGTTTTACACCCGAGAGATCGGATAAACTCGCTAGAAAATAGTTTCCTAGTGTTCTATTTCTTGCGGCCGCCAGAGCCGGGCATTTGCAAAGGAAATAGGTTTAGTTTTCCTTCTCTTCTGAGTTTTCACAACTTCTACAATGGATATTGTACGGTCTCTGCAATTTCTCTGCATGAGTACCCACGAGCTAGTGACCCATAAAGGCCGCCGTGAGGCGGCTGGTGTCCCTGCGGTCCCTGTTTATAAAATCCCTAGATCTCGCTGTGTTGAAGACTGGTCAGGTCGCCCGGGGTGTATTACAAGTTGTAAGTGTCCTCCATCTATTGCCCGCTAAGGTAAGACAGTGCATGAAGATGCCCCTCTTAGTCGCACCAATGGAAACAGGTACTAGTTCCACACTGCGCGCCAATTAATGAGCCTTCTCATTTGCATCTATATTCCTGTGTCCGGGGACCCAGATGATTGTGGTGTCGGCATTGTGACCTAGCGCCCCAAGTTCCACCCTGCACTGTCTGACCAGTCTGGAGTTGATGGTGTTTGATTGTAGGGCTTTTATGGCAGCCTGGCTGTCCACAAAAATAGCAACCGTACTCCTCTGCCCTTCTCTAATGTGGTGGGTGATCTGTCGACTTGCCTCTCTGATTGCAAGGTCCATTTTCGACCCGTCCGTATAAATGGGTATATCGTACTCCATTGGGAGTTTTCTTCTCAACCACTCTTTTCTTGAGGGAAATCTAACCTTGAAGTCCAGTTGTGGTACTATGTAATCTGTCGTCATTTGTGTTAATTCCTTACCATGACCGTACGTTCGCTCAGACCAGCATATTGTCGCTTTTAACGCTTTAGCGCACTGTTGCAGGCTACGTTCTTAATGTACAGGTCGGTAGGGAGGATGTGTAGCATTACGTTGAGTGCCTCCGCTGGACATGTTCTCAGGCTCCTTACAATGCCAGCGGCAGCTGCTCTTTGAACTCTACTAAGTCTCTGAACTTAGAGATGGCCACCAGACTATTGAACCGTAAGTTAGTATTGGACGCACGATTGCTTCGTACATCCAGTGAGTGATATGGGGGCGTAGTCCCCATTTTTTCCCAAACATTTTCTTGCATGCGTAGAAAGCTACATGGGCTTTCCTTACCCGTAACTCTATATTGGTTCTCCAATTTAGCTTGGGGTCCAGGATAACTCCTAAGTATTTCGCTTTCTCCGCTAGCTTTAGCTGTTGTCCGTTAAGTGTCGGAAGCTTAAAGATCGGAATATTGGTCTTGTTAGTGAAAAGTATCAGTTCTGTCTTTTCTGGATTCACACCTAGTCCACATCCTGTGGCCCAGGAATTCAGTTTGTCCAGCCCCTTTTGCATAATATCACTTATTACACATTTGAAAAACTACTTATGAGCAAGCTGCATCTATTGTCATTTAGTATGGGGGTCACCCCATACTAAATGACAATAGATGCATTCCAGATCATCAATTTGGATTCAGAAGAAAACATAGCACTATTGGACAAAAACATAGACTTGTAAACATAGTTAGAAAAACGTTTGAAGAAAAGAAATATTGTTCTGCCCTCTTCATTGATGTTTCCCAGGCTTTTGATAAAATATGGCATGAAGGTTTAATTTTGAAATTAAAGCAAAACTTTCCCGCAAACACTCATAAGCTTTTAAAAACTATTTAACTGGACGAAAATTTATCATCAAAGAAGGTAATTTTCTGAGCACACCTCAACCGATTCAAGCCGGAGTTCCCCAAGGCAGCATCTTGGGTTCTATCTTATATTTGATATACGCCTCGGATATGCCAATAAGCAATAATATCCACGTAGCAATATTCTAAATTATAGAGGTCACACTCGGCTGAGAAGGAGAGACACCCTTGCTCTCAGCCGATTAGGTGAGACGTGAAAAACATTCACAGAAGCAATCGTAGAAACTATATTTTTTTGCTCCAGCATTGGCGATAAACAGTGTTAAGAGTGGGAATTCTTTTATTCCACCTTACTTATGCTGGGACCTGATGGTTACACCATCATGTAAAATACTTTACTATTGACCCAAAACTACTCTGGAAAGAACATAACGCACAAAAAAGACAAGAAATTAATAATCGTTCAGACAACTTGATTGGATTTTGGGCTCTCAGTTCCAAATTATTATTATTTTTTTTCCATATATTTATCTATTGTATCTTCTAACAATAGACTAACAATAAGTAGTCAAATCTTACAAACTGATTAATTAACAATAATACACTTAGTACACTACTTACTGTATTTTAAGGATCAGTGTTCTATGTATCTTAGTTACTACAATAAATTAAATCCATTGAAATTGTACTAGTTCATAAGTTTATATTTAAACTGTAAGTGATTGTAGTGCTAGTGTTTCACTCCGTTTTAGGCGACTATGGACCCTATTATATATCAGGGTTCTGGCTAGGTGGTTTGGAAGACTATTGAGTATATTTCCGGTAGAAATCGTTCGTTCCTTTTTGACGAGTGATTTCAGGTCGTTGTGAATGTTAATATTTTTTATTTGAGTTACAAATAAACTGTTGCTATATAAAGCAATAATCATACCTATCTGGAGATATGGTATCAAAGTTTGGGGCACTGCAGCAAAATCCAACATATATCAAACGAAGACCTCCACCGTGAACTGTACATTGACTCTGTTGAAGAAACTATCAAACCACAAGCACATGCAGCGCCTTTTAGCATAAAAAAAATCTAGATCTGAGAGAAATTCCTGAATTTGAAACTTTGCACACCAGCAAATAGTAAATATATATTTATAAATCTAGCCTGAGTTTAAGCTAAAATCTTATAAAGTGTGTGAATGCTGTCTTCAGTATTGATCTAAATTACCTGTATTTCCTAACTGTAAAAAATGTTAATGTTAAAAGACAGGTGGAATGTAAATGCAATATAAAAAAAAATAAATAAATAAATATATACGAGGGCGGATTGATATTGAAGCTACCTAGCGCTAGATGGCAGTACAAACACAAAAACTTTTTTTTTTTAGAAATTGCGATCTGTCCAACGTCAGTTGTTAAAATTTCACCCAAATTCATCGATTAGTTTATTTGTTGTAGTCGTTTGAAGTAAGCAACTTTTGTGTTTCTTGAAAAATGGAAGCGAATTTTTTCAACCTATATGTTGTTCTGGTAGTAATCCTCAGTTCATTCACGAGTACGTGGGGATGCTTCTCAAGTCTTTGTTGATAACTTCGGTTATATTTAAGCATTTCTTCTTCTAAAGTAATTTTTATAATTTGTGATGTACCATCATTGTACATTTGTTATTATCCATAATACTTTGGACTGAAACCTTAGTATGATGGCAATGTTGGATTTTGAGGCTGTTCCCAACAGTTGGGATTCCATATAATCATATTGGCAAAACAATTGCTTTAAAAGTAGTTTGTTGTTTATAGATACTTGTGAGTTGCTATCAGTTAACCAGTGCAGTTTTGTTAGCTTTATACCTAGCAGCTTTTTGTTGGGAAGATGGGATTCTGCCATATGAGCCTTCTGTCCAGATGGAGCTCCAGGTTTTTGGCGGTAGTTATTCATTATTAAAAACTACTGGTGGACAATTTTCCCGGTGTGTGGCGTAAGTCTCCTGAACAGATTTTGATGTGTTCACCTTCAACTTCCATTTATCTAACCATCTATATATATAAAATTAAGTGGCAAAACTTCCTGTTCGCATACTCCTCCTAGACGGCTTGCCCGATTTCAATGAAATTTTCAGGGGTGATTGGGGTCTGTGTGGAGGG
Source organism: Clusia tigrina (assembly GCA_920105625.2). Taxonomy (NCBI): domain Eukaryota; kingdom Metazoa; phylum Arthropoda; class Insecta; order Diptera; family Clusiidae; genus Clusia; species Clusia tigrina. Next base: position 148,953,586 of record OV050030.1, read on the forward strand.
TACACATAAGAAATTTCATGTGTGTATCTTTGCACGTTTTGCAAAAACAAAAAAAACAAAAAATTAATTCTGTTTGGCTTTACGTGTTTTTTTTCGGATTTTTATCATTCCTAGACGGCTTGCCCGATTTCAATGAAATTTTCAGGGGTGATTGAGGTCTGTGTGGAGGGTGCACATAAGAAATTTCATGTGTGTATCTTTGCACGTTTTGCAAAAACAATAAAAAAAAATTAATTCTGTTTGGCTTTACGTGTTTTTTTCGGATTTTTATCATTCCTAGACGGCTTGCCCGATTTCAATGAAATTTTCAGGGGTGATTGGGGTCTGTGTGGACGGTGCACATAAAATGAAATTTTCAGAAGTGATTGGGGTCTGTGTGGAGGGTGCACATAAAATGAAATTTTCAGAAGTGATTGGGGTCTGTGTGGAGGGTGCACATAAAATGAAATTTTCAGAAGTGATTGGGGTCTGTGTGGAGGGTGGACATAAAATGAAATTTTCAGGGGTGATTGGGGTCTGTGTGGAGGGTGCACATAAAATGAAATTTTCAGAAGTGATTGGGGTCTGTGTGGAGGGTGCACATAAGAAATTTAATGTGTGTATCATTGCTGGAAGTGTATGGCATAAATCTGGAAATGCCATGTTTTTCACACGGCCAGCTATACGTGGCGTGTTCATGAGTTGGAAAACCATCTTCTCTGTACATTGACGCACCGGAACAGAACACAAAAAATGTTGTTTATCAAGCTGCGTTACATTGAAAAAAATGTAGAAAAATCACAAATAAATGATTTTCAACACAATATAAATTCAACTTTCTTTTCTTTTCAAAACACATAATTTCACGCAGGGCAACTCCTGCGGGGTCAGCTAGTTTTTATATAATATTTAAGCTTAACTGCAGATATAACGACGTTGGTTGGTTGGTTGGTTTCAGTGGCTGATCCAAGTCGGTCCTCACATGGATCACAATTATCGCCCTAGCGACGTTTAGATACCACAACCTCTCCTAACGCCGGAGAAAACGATGGGTTGTTCACTAAATCCAGTTTGTGGAGTTTAGGTATCTTAAAAGATCTTTCGGTTTTACACCCGAGAGATCGGATAAACTCGCTAGAAAATAGTTTCCTAGTGTTCTATTTCTTGCGGCCGCCAGAGCCGGGCATTTGCAAAGGAAATGGGTTTAGTTTTCCTTCTCTTCTGAGTTTTCACAACTTCTACAATGGATATTGTACGGTCTCTGCAATTTCTCTGCATGAGTACCCACGAGCTAGTGACCCATAAAGGCCGCCGTTAGGCGGCTGGTGTCCCTGCGGTCCCTGTTTATAAAATCCCTAGATCTCGCTGTGTTGAAGACTGGTCAGGTCGCCAGGGATGTATTACAAGTTGTAAGTGTCCTCCATCTATTGCCCGCTAAGGTAAGACAGTGCATGAAGATGCCCCTCTTAGTCGCACCAATGGAAACAGGTACTAGTTCCACACTGCGCGCCAATTAATGAGCCTTCTCATTCGCATCTATATTCCTGTGTCCGGGAACCCAGATGATTGTGGTGTCGGCATTGTGACCTAGCGCCCCAAGTTCCACCCTGCACTGTCTGACCAGTCTGGAGATGATGGTGTTTGATTGTAGGGCTTTTATGGCAGCCTGGCTGTCCACAAAAATAGCAACCGTACTCCTCTGCCCTTCTCTAATGTGGTGGGTGATCTGTCGACTTGCCTCTCTGATTTCAAGGTCCATTTTCGACCCGTCCGTATAAATGGGTATATCGTACTCCATTGGGAGTTTTCTTATCAACCACTCTTTTCTTGAGGGAAATCTAACCTTGAAGTCCAGTTGTGGTACTATGTAATCTGTCGTCATTTGTGTTAATTCCTTACCATGACCGTACGTTCGCTCAGACCAGCATATTGTCGCTTTTAACGCTTTAGCGCACTGTTGCAGGCTACGTTCTTAATGTACAGGTCGGTAGGGAGGATGTGTAGCATTACGTTGAGTGCCTCCGCTGGACATGTTCTCAGGCTCCTTACAATGCCAGCGGCAGCTGCTCTTTGAACTCTACTAAGTCTCTGAACTTAGAGATGGCCACCAGACTATTGAACCGTAAGTTAGTATTGGACGCACGATTGCTTCGTACATCCAGTGAGTGATATGGGGGCGTAGTCCCCATTTTTTCCCAAACATTTTCTTGCATGCGTAGAAAGCTACATGGGCTTTCCTTACCCGTAACTCTATATTGGTTCTCCAATTTAGCTTGGGGTCCAGGATAACTGCTAAGTATTTCGCTTTCTCCGCTAGCTTTAGCTGTTGTCCGTTAAGTGTCGGAAGCTTAAAGATCGGAATATTGGTCTTGTTAGTGAAAAGTATCAGTTCTGTCTTTTCTGGATTCACACCTAGTCCACATCCTGTGGCCCAGGAATTCAGTTTGTCCAGCCCCTTTTGCATAATATCACTTATTACACATTTGAAAAACTACTTATGAGCAAGCTGCATCTATTGTCATGGGGGTCACCCCATACTAAATGACAATAGATGCATTCCAGATCATCAATTTGGATTCAGAAGAAAACATAGCACTATTGTACAAAAACATAGACTTGTAAACATAGTTAGAAAAACGTTTGAAGAAAAGAAATATTGTTCTGCCCTCTTCATTGACGTTTCCCAGGCTTTTGATAAAGTATGGCATGAAGGCTTAATTTTGAAATTAAAGCAAAACTTTCCCGCAAACACTCATAAGCTTTTAAAAACTATTTAACTGGACGAAAATTTATCATCAAAGAAGGTAATTTTCTGAGCACACCTCAACCGATTCAAGCCGGAGTTCCCCAAGGCAGCATCTTGGGTTCTATCTTATATTTGATATACGCCTCGGATATGCCAATAAGCAATAATATCCACGTAGCAATATTCTAAATTATAGAGGTCACACTCGGCTGAGAAGGAGAGAAGACACCCTTGCTCTCAGCCGATTAGGTGAGACGTGAAAGACATTCACAGAAGCAATCGTAGAAACTATATTTTTTTGCTCCAGCATTGGCGATAAACAGTGTTAAGAGTGGGAATTCTTTTATTCCACCTTACTTATGCTGGGACCTGATGGTTACACCATCATGTAAAATACTTGACTATTGACCCAAAACTACTCTGGAAAGAACATAACGCACAAAAAAGACAAGAAATTAATAATCGTTCAGACAACTTGATTGGATTTTGGGCTCTCAGTTCCAAATTATTATTATTTTTTTTCCATATATTTATCTATTGTATCTTCTAACAATAGACTAACAATAAGTAGTCAAATCTTACAAACTGATTAATTAACAATAATACACTTAGTACACTACTTACTGTATTTTAATGATCAGTGTTCTATGTATCTTAGTTACTACAATAAATTAAATCCATTGAAATTGTACTAGTTCATAAGTTTATATTTAAACTGTAAGTGATTGTAGTGCTGGTGTTTCACTCCGTTTTAGGCGACTATGGACCCTATTATATATCAGGGTTCTGGCTAGGTGGTTTGGAAGACTATTGAGTATATTTCCGTTCGTTCCTTTTTGACGAGTGATTTCAGGTCGTTGTGAATGTTAATATTTTTTATTTGAGTTACAAATAAACTGTTGCTATATAAAGCAATAATCATACCTATCTGGAGATATGGTATCAAAGTTTGGGGCACTGCAGCAAAATCCAACATATATCAAACGAAGACCTCCACCGTGAACTGTACATTGACTCTGTTGAAGAAACTATCAAACCACAAGCACATGCAGCGCCTTTTAGCATAAAAAAATCTAGATCTGAGAGAAATTCCTGAATTTGAAACTTTGCACACCAGCAAATAGTAAATATATATTTATAAATCTAGCCTGAGTTTAAGCTAAAATCTTATAAAGTGTGTGAATGCTGTCTTCAGTATTGATCTAAATTACCTGTATTTCCTAACTGTAAAAAATGTTAATGTTAAAAGACAGGTGGAATGTAAATGCAATATAAAAAAAAAATAAATAAATAAATATATACGAGGGCGGATTGATATTGAAGCTACCTAGCGCTAGATGGCAGCACAAAAACAAAAACTTTTTTTTTTTAGAAATTGCGATCTGTCAAACGTCAGTTGTTAAAATTTCACCCAAATTCATCGATTAGTTTATTTGTTGTAGTCGTTTGAAGTAAGCAACTTTTGTGTTTCTTGAAAAATGGAAGCGAATTTTTTCAACCTATATGTTGTTCTGGTAGTAATCCTCAGTTCATTCACGAGTACGTGGGGATGCTTCTCAAGTCTTTGTTGATAACTTCGGTTATATTTAAGCATTTCTTCTTGTTGTACTCAGATAGAACTTTGTTTTGCTTTCTTTTCGGTTGTACTTATTTTATACAAAAATATAAGTATTTTCAACTTCTTCATAAATTGTGCTTAATTTACTTTAAATATATTTGTTGGACGCCGATCCACACTTGCCGCAACTCCAAAACTAACTGACCACCGCGCTTCGTAGCCTCGCGCCAAAATATGCCAGCAGATAAAGATGGCTTCCGCACAAATACGATATGCACCTGCCTCGACTGTTCTCTCGCTCTCCACCGCACAACACGTGCTTTCGCACCGTACCGAACGATGGAACGCAGAGATAGGCCGACAACATGGTGCCCCAGGTACCAGGCGGAAGCCACCTGAACGTTAGGATTCGGAGTGAACATGCCGCCCCCCTTGCATTATTGCAAGAGAAGAACATATCCACGCCGGATCCCGTTCATACCCTTCATCAATGGAGGGTGGTTTGGTGCCCGAGGGCGCAACTTCAGGAAGCATGCGCACCCCTCAATGCGGTGGCCCATCTGCTAACACATAGTGCAGATGATCTGCGGAGTAGGGCGTAGCTGCACCGGTCTCTTCGTAATACCCAGAAAGGGCGGAACAGCGCGGGATGGTTCCCGCCTGGTCTCTTCCAGACCTTGGTTTGGCGCTTTCGGAACCACGCAGCCAGGTGGCGCGCCGGTAATAGAGAGGTGGAGCTCGATGGGAAGTCGAATTTAGTTGACCTGGCCCGACGAGGTGCTGTTGGGTCCGGTGGCACCGCCATGGAGAGTGGAGGTGGTAGCACGGACACACTCGAACAACTGGCAGACAAAAAGCAGCATCCGTCAGAAAACGAGTAGCGGGTCTTGTGCACCGCGCGGGCCGAAATCTGAGAAAATATCAAAAATTTAATTAGTACAAGAAGGGATTAGATATAAAAGAAAACATAAAAACTATAAATTAAAAAAGTACAAGGTACGTTATACCCCTCCGCTGGTAGGAGGCGGCTCTTCTCCCGGTAGGATCACCACCTTCGTGATAGGTCGGGTTAGCATTCCACGTGCGGTCCGCACATCCACAACACGCACTTTTCCATCAGGACCAGGGTGCGTATCGGTGACCCTGCCCTGCCGCCATTCTTGAGGCGCTAGGTTGTCTTCCCGCACAACCACTAACTCACCCACCTTGACATTCACTTGAGCCGTTCGCCACTTACTCCGCCGTTGACACTCGAGAAGGTATTCGTTTTTCCACCTGACGCTGAATTGATGGGCCAGCGCCTTCAGTTTTTGCCATCGGTTCAAAATTGAGAGAAAGGGTGTTGTATCCGGAGGCTCAGCTGGTGCCAACAGTGGCGCACCCACCAAGAAATGACCAGGCGTCAGCGCTTGGAGATCCGTGGGGTCCTCCGACAGAGCGCTGATAGGCCTAGAATTAAGACACGCCTCGATGCGCGCTAAGAGAGTCACAAATTCTTCAAACGTGTACTTAAGTTGCCCTGCCATGCGTTTGAAATGGTGCTTGAAACTCTTGACCGCCGCTTCCCAAAGGCCCCCCATATGTGGAGCATGGGGGGGATTAAAATCGATCTGAGTATGAAAGTGACCCACCATGGTTCGGTCACGGATTTCGCGGAGCACCCGCTGGAAATCAAGCCTCAACGCCTTTTCCGCGCCCACAAAGTTCCGACCATTATCCGAGTGCATTTTCAAAGGACATCCCCGGCGGGCGATAAACCGAGACAATGCCGCAAGGAAGGCAGGAGTACTCAAATCGGTAGTCGCCTCAAGGTGAACTGCTCTCGTAGCGAAGCATACAAAGATGCAGACGTACCCCTTCGTAACGTGGCATGCCCGCCCCTTATAGTGCTTGATATCAAACGGCCCCGCGAAATCAACTCCAGTATGGGTAAAAGGACGTGAACACGTGGTACGTTCAACCGGAAGAGCTGCCATGAGCTGCTGTTGTCGACGCTTCTTCCACAGAATACATGTCTTACATTGGAGAATTGTGCTTTTAATGAGCGTTTTCGCTTTTGGAATCCAATATTGGGTCCGGATTAGCCGCAACATTAGTTGATTCCCCCCGTGTAGGGACACCTGATGGATGAACTTCACTATTAGACGAGTCAAATGACCATAGTATGGCAGAATGATCGGGTGTCTCTCCGAAAATGGCAAATGTGTAGTGAGCGCCAACCGACCATTTACGCGCAGAGTACCATCGGAGTGCACGAACGGATTCAGAGCCAAAAGCGAACTGGAGCTGGATATCGGCTCCTTTGCCACAAGTGCGCTGTATTCTTTTGGGAAATACATTTTCTGCGCGAGTACAATAAGGCAAGTGGTCGTTTCAGCGATTTCTCCCCGAGTAAGCGGGGACCCCCTGTCAGCAGTCGTGTCCCGATGTTTCACCGAACAGTGGCGCATAAAGCGGCGCACGAAACTCAACACTCGGAGGGCCCTAGAAAATGAGGAGAAGCGCAACATTGGGTCGTCCGCAGAGGACACATATACTACATGACACTTTGCAGGTCGTTGCTCTTCATCGGTTGCTAACACGTTTTCGTCCAACGGAGGCGGCCACCGTTTCCGCTCCTGCTGCAGCCAGGCCGGGCCTTCCCACCAGAGCCTGTTGTGGAGTAGTGCATCAGGTGCCACACCACGGCTAGCTAAATCGCCAGTTGTTCACACCTACTTTGCTGGTAATAGCAGTGACTCGATTCGCCACGAAGACTTTCCACACGTGGGGTGGCTTTCGCAGCCATGCCAACACAATCGTAGAGTCGGACCAACAAAACAAGTTGTCATCTGAAATATTTAATAGAGGTTTGAGAGGGAAAATCAGCTCTGCTAAAAGTGTTGCCCCACATAGTTCTAAACGTGGAAGAGAGATAGTTCTCAATGGGGCCACCCGCGATTTCGCCACTAGCAAATGGGTAGAGATGGAATTTTCACCTTTACACCGAACGTAAAGGGCTGCAGCATATGCTAGCTGAGAAGCATCACAGAAGGCGTGGAACTCAATATCGCGATCAGGTGCAGATCGTACCCAGCGAGGCACGCGTACTTGGGAGATTGCCTGATACTGCGATAAGAAGTGTGTCCACCTTGTTAAAGTGGTAGGAGTAAGTTGCTCGTCCCAACCTATTTGATCCAACCATATCTGTTGCATCAAGATCTTAGCGGAGATGACAATAGGAGCCAACCATCCCGCTGGATCAAACAGCTGTGCGATGACCGACAGGACCTTACGTTTGGTGTATACGGCAACGATTGGCAAAGCTGCCACGTGGAAATAAAACCAATCCCCCCGCGCATTCCATCGAATGCCCAAAGTGCGAGTGGTGCTGGTCTCCTCGAATTGGAGAAAATCTTCCCTAAGCAGATGCCCTGGAGGCAAACCGGATAAAATTTCTGTAGAATTTGCTGCCCACTTTCGCATTGAGAACCCGGCTGAATCCAAGCTCTCAATCAGCTCATCCCTAGTGCGAATGGCAGTAGCAATATCATGTGTACCCACTAGAGCGTCATCCACGTACATCGAATTACGTAGCACCTGAGAAGCCAATGGGAACCTGCTCTCCATGTCGTCTGCCAATTGCAAAAGTGTCCTTATTGCAAGATAAGGAGCACAATTCACCCCGAAGGTGACCGTTTTCAATTCATAGTCAGAGATATCGCTGTCGGGAGATTCCCTAAACACAAGTCTCTGGTATGAAGCCTGGCTTGGCTCAACCAGAATCTGACGATACATCTTTTGTATGTCCCCGTTCAGGACATAGCGAAACATACGCCACTGGATTATTAGCCGGGTCAGATCGGCTTGTAACACTGGCCCTGTGTGTAACACGTCATTCAAGCTGACCGTGTTGGAAGTCGCCTGTGAGGCATTGAACACCACGCGAAGTTTGGTGGTTGTACTCTCTGGCTTAATTACTGCATGATGTGGCAAGTAATAATGAGGCACAGGAGTTACTGACGGCGGTGGAACCTTGCGCATGTGATTTAACGTCACGTATTCAAGTACCACCGTGTCGTATTGTCGCTTATCGGCCGGGCTCTTTACCAGCCGGGACTCATTGCGCTCAAATTGCCGAAGGGCAATATAGCGCGACGCTCCTAGAGACTTCTCCGGAACAAACCCTTGTTTGAACGGCAGAGAGACTATGTATCGCCCCGTAGCATCCCGACGAGTAGTCTGGGAGTACAAATTAAGGCAGTCTTGATCAGTCTGGGACAGCTTTCGATCTTGCGGAGGCTGTTCCATTTCCCAGAACTGTCGTAGAAGGTGGTCGAGCGAAGCAGTTTCAGACACTTGCACGCGAGTTGTGAAAGTGGATATCCGTTTATCCGGCAGAGGCCCTGTAAGGATCCAGCCGAATACCGTTTCTTGGGCAATTAGTGACCCCACCAGGTTGCGCCGCAACCCATCAAACAAGACCTGAGGGTAAAGATCCCCTCCGATTAACAAATCTACTTGGGTGGAGTGTGAAGTGCTTGAATCGGCTAACCTGAAATGTCTCAGTTTGTGTTGCTCTCCTTTACTCAATAGGAGCGGCGGCAGTTCACCTGTCAGGGTAGGCAACACCAAAGCCGATACTTGGAGACGCACAGTGGCATCGTACCGCGACCCGATGGTGATATGACATGCTTTGGTAACGGTGCCAGCAAGGGTATTGCTGACCCCCGATACCTGGGCATGTACTGAGTGCGCCGGCAGCTTAAGGCGCTTTTGGAGGCGGTCCGAAACAAAGGACCCCTCAGAACCAGAATCTATCAGAGCCCGGGCTGTGTACCATACTCCTTGATGTTTTATCGTGACTAAGGCCGTACCCAAGATAACACGATTGGAGAGGCGGCCACTTGGATGACTTGGACTCGGCCCCGCCCTATCTGCCGGACGCGATACCTGCGCAGTGTGGTAAGAAGACTTGGGTACGGGTGGATGGACCAGGGAGGAGCGTCCATTTGAATTGGAGCGTCCCCTCCCCGATGTGGATGGTGGGTTTGGCGTCGCAGCGGTTGGACGACCCCGTGGCGAGTCCGTATGCAGCAGAGTGTGGTGCCGCTCCCGGCAGGTGGAGCACGAAAAGGAGCTGGGGCAATTTGCCACTCTATGTGAAGCTGACAAGCAATTCACACACAACCCGTGTTTGCGCACCAAGCCCCACCGAGCTGATACGGTGGCGGCCTGGAACGCAGGACAATTTCGCACCGAGTGTGTAGACCGCCTGCACACTTTGCACCCTTCCGGGGTAACACTTACTGGATGGGTTTGCACCCGTGCTGTTCGCGGTTGATTCGGCTGAACCCTTATTTGTGATGAACTGGAGCCTTGCGACCGGAGATCCGAAATCGCCTCGAGTGTATGAAACCGCAAGGACAAGAAGTCATCCATCGCCTTCCATTCTGGAATATCTGCGCGGCCCCCCATGGTTTGTTCCCACAGGGACAGTGTGAGCTCAGGCAGCCGCATGGAGCACAAGTATACTAAAATGGCATCCCAACTCGCAACGTCGATGCCGTAAGATGTCAGTGCAGCGATACAGTTACCAATGTCACGCTGTAGGCGTTTAATTTCCCCACCATCTTCTCTTCTAACCGGGTCAAGACCCAACAGTGTCTTCAATTGGTTGTTGATCTGGATGCGCTTGTTGTCGTAGCGCTCCAGTAAGTTTTCCCACACTTGCTGAAAAGCCGCCTCAGTAATTGGAATTTTGGAGACAATTTCATGTGGTTCTCCCCGGGTCTTAAGGGACAAATGGTAGAATTTCTCCGCATTAGACAGCCGCGTGTTGTTAATGAATAGTGCTGTGAACATGTCACGGAACGTTGGCCATGCAGCATAACTCCCTTCAAAGGCAGGGATATCACAAGGGGGTACGTGGATGCTGTGCGCCAATGATAAAAATGGCTCCCCTGTAGTAGGAACGGGAGTTGCCTGCTCTAAACGTTGTCTCACTTCCGCGATCAAGATACGACCCCGCTTAAAAGTATCAAAACTTGACTCGAACCGCTGTCCGATTGACTCTAACAGTGATTCACCGTCTTTCATGACCCGCGCCTCGGACATGGCAGTTATTTTTGCCGTTTTAAGCGAAGCCCACCGAGCATCCAATTCTGCTTCATCAAGTTGAAGTGATATAATGGAGTGACTTTCCGGCGAGCACCGTTCAAAACGACTTATGAACATCAGAAGTTCATCTGCCGCCGAAATATACGAGTCCACCATTTTGCGGAACTTATGCGCCTGCGAACGCAGCTCAATATTGGCTTATATGCACCTCCGAACGCAACCGCACTGAAACCACGCCCAACACTTATCGTTTAAACGCACTGCGACAGAAGGGCCCACAATGTTCAGGAACCCAATTGCTACCCGTAACCGGCCCTGCTTCACAAAAGAAATAGAGACAGCAGCTGATCGCACGAGCCACTGACCTACTTTTCTTATTCTGCTTTCTGCATTAGCCACCAGAACCTAAAAACGGCGATAATGCAGCGAAGACAACAACAGCGCAATGGTTTTAATAGTCAGCAGCGCCGACAGAGCACAAACACCCGAACGCACGGCAAACCCAACCGAAACACAAAAAATAATCAATTTGTGTATAAATCAAATTTAAATTATTATTAATTTATAATAATAATATTTTTAATTCGATTAAACACTTACCAAAAACCGGATTCTTATCCGGCTCGAAGGACCAAAATGTTGTACTCAGATAGAACTTTGTTTTGCTTTCTTTTCGGTTGTACTTATTTTATACAAAAATATAAGTATTTTCAACTTCTTCATAAATTGTGCTTAATTTACTTTAAATATATTTGTTGGACGCCGATCCACACTTGCCGCAACTCCAAAACTAACTGACCACCGCGCAAAGAGAGCAGCTGCCGCTGCTTCGTAGCCTCGCGCCAAAATATGCCAGCAGATAAAGATGGCTTCCGCACAAATACGATATGCACCTGCCACGACTGTTCTCTCGCTCTCCACCGCACAACACGTGCTTTCGCACCGTACCGAACGATGGAACGCAGAGATAGGCCGACAACATGGTGCCCCAGGTACCAGGCGGAAGCCACCTGAACGTTAGGATTCGGAGTGAACACTTCTTCTAAAGTAATTTTTATAATTTGTGATGTACCATCATTGTACATTTGTTATTATCCATAATACTTTGGACTGAAACCTTAGTATGATGGCAATGTTGGATTTTGAGGCTGTTCCCAACAGTTGGGATTCCATATAATCATATTGGCAAAACAATTGCTTTAAAAGTAGTTTGTTGTTTATAGATACTTGTGAGTTGCTATCAGTTAACCAGTGCAGTTTTGTTAGCTTTATACCTAGCAGCTTTTTGTTGGGAAGATGGGATTCTGCCATATGAGCCTTCTGTCCAGATGGAGCTCCAGGTTTTTGGCGGTAGTTATTCATTATTAAAAACTTGAGGTAGGTATTTATTATTAAAAACTACTGGTGGACAATTTTCCCGGTGTGTGGCGTAAGTCTCCTGAACAGATTTTGATGTGTTCACCTTCAACTTCCATTTATCTAACCATCTATATATATAAAATTAAGTGGCAAAACTTCCTGTTCGCATACTCCTCCTAGACGGCTTGCCCGATTTCAATGAAATTTTCAGGGGTGATTGGGGTCTGTGTGGAGGGTGCACATAAGAAATTTCATGTGTGTATCTTTGCACGTTTTGCAAAAACAAAAAAAAAAAAAAATTAATTCTGTTTGGCTTTACGTGTTTTTTTCGGATTTTTATCATTCCTAGACGGCTTGCCCGATTTCAATGAAATTTTCAGGGGTGATTGGGGTCTGTGTGGAGGGTGCACATAAAATGAAATTTTCAGAAGTGATTGGGGTCTGTGTGGAGGGTGCACATAAAATGAAATTTTCAGAAGTGATTGGGGTCTGTGTGGAGGGTGCACATAAAATGAAATTTTCAGAAGTGATTGGGGTCTGTGTGGAGGGTGCACATAAAATGAAATTTTCAGAAGTGATTGGGGTCTGTGTGGAGGGTGCACATAAAATGAAATTTTCAGAAGTGATTGGGGTCTGTGTGGAGGGTGCACATAAAATGAAATTTTCAGAAGTGATTGGGGTCTGTGTGGAGGGTGCACATAAAATGAAATTTTCAGAAGTGATTGGGGTCTGTGTGGAGGGTGCACATAAAATGAAATTTTCAGAAGTTATTGGGGTCTGTGTGGAGGGTGCACATAAGAAATTTAATGTGTGTATCATTGCTGGAAGTGTATGGCATAAATCTGGAAATGCCATGTTTTTCACACGGCCAGCTATACGTGGCGTGTTCATGAGTTGGAAAACCATCTTCTCTGTACATTGACGCACCGGAGCAGAACACAAAAAATGTTGTTTATCAAGCTGCGTTACATTGAAAAAATGTAGAAAAATCACAAATAAATGATTTTCAACACAATATAAATTCAACTTTCTTTTTTTTTCAAAACACATAATTTCACGCAGGGCAACTCCTGCGGGGTCAGCTAGTTTTTATATAATATTTAAGCTTAACTGCAGATATAACGACGTTGGTTGGTTGGTTGGTTTCAGTGGCTGATCCAAGTCGGTCCTCACATGGATCACAATTATAGCCCTAGCGACGTTTAGATACCACAACCTCTCCTAACGCCGGAGAAAACGATGGGTTGTTCACTAAATCCAGTTTGTGGAGTTTAGGTATCTTAAAAGATCTTTCGGTTTTACACCCGAGAGATCGGATAAACTCGCTAGAAAATAGTTTCCTAGTGTTCTATTTCTTGCGGCCGCCAGAGCCGGGCATTTGCAAAGGAAATGGGTTTAGTTTTCCTTCTCTTCTGAGTTTTCACAACTTCTACAATGGATATTGTACGGTCTCTGCAATTTCTCTGCATGACTACCCACGAGCTAGTGACCCATAAAGGCCGCCGTGAGGCGGCTGGTGTCCCTGCGGTCCCTGTTTATAAAATCCCTAGATCTCGCTGTGTTGAAGACTGGTCAGGTCGCCCGGCATGTATTACAAGTTGTAAGTGTCCTCCATCTATTGCCCGCTAAGGTAAGACAGTGCATGTAGATGCCCCTCTTAGTCGCACCAATGGAAGCAGGTACTAGTTCCACACTGCGCGCCAATTAATGAGCCTTCTCATTTGCATCTATATTCCTGTGTCCGGGGACCCAGATGATTGTGGTGTCGGCATTGTGACCTAGCGCCCCAAGTTCCACCCTGCACTGTCTGACCAGTCTGGAGTTGATGGTGTTTGATTGTAGGGCTTTTATGGCAGCCTGGCTGTCCACAAAAATAGCAACCGTACTCCTCTGCCCTTCTCTAATGTGGTGGGTGATCTGTCGACTTGCCTCTCTGATTGCAAGGTCCATTTTCGACCCGTCCGTATAAATGGGTATATCGTACTCCATTGGGAGTTTTCTTCTCAACCACTCTTTTCTTGAGGGAAATCTAACCTTGAAGTCCAGTTGTGGTACTATGTAATCTGTCGTCATTTGTGTTAATTCCTTACCATGACCGTACGTTCGCTCAGACCAGCATATTGTCGCTTTTAACGCTTTAGCGCACTGTTGCAGGCTACGTTCTTAATGTACAGGTCGGTAGGGAGGATGTGTAGCATTACGTTGAGTGCCTCCGCTGGACATGTTCTCAGGCTCCTTACAATGCCAGCGGCAGCTGCTCTTTGAACTCTACTCTACTAAGTCTCTGAACGTTATAGCCCTTGTCTAGAGATGGCCACCAGACTATTGAACCGTAAGTTAGTATTGGACGCACGATTGCTTCGTACATCCAGTGAGTGATATGGGGGCGTAGTCCCCATTTTTTCCCAAACATTTTCTTGCATGCGTAGAAAGCTACATGGGCTTTCCTTACCCGTAACTCTATATTGGTTCTCCAATTTAGCTTGGGGTCCAGGATAACTGCTAAGTATTTCGCTTTCTCCGCTAGCTTTAGCTGTTGTCCGTTAAGTGTCGGAAGCTTAAAGATCGGAATATTGGTCTTGTTAGTGAAAAGTATCAGTTCTGTCTTTTTTGGATTCACACCTAGTCCACATCCTGTGGCCCAGGAATTCAGTTTGTCCAGCCCCTTTTGCATAATATCACTTATTACACATTTGAAAAACTACTTATGAGCAAGCTGCATCTATTGTCATTTAGTATGGGGGTCACCCCATACTAAATGACAATAGATGCATTCCAGATCATCAATTTGGATTCAGAAGAAAACATAGCACTATTGGACAAAAACATAGACTTGTAAACATAGTTAGAAAAACGTTTGAAGAAAAGAAATATTGTTCTGCCCTCTTCATTGACGTTTCCCAGTCTTTTGATAAAGTATGGCATGAAGGTTTAATTTTGAAATTAAAGCAAAACTTTCCCGCAAACACTCATAAACTTTTAAAAACTATTTAACTGGACGAAAATTTATCATCAAAGAAGGTAATTTTCTGAGCACACCTCAACCGATTCAAGCCGGAGTTCCCCAAGGCAGCATCTTGGGTTCTATCTTATATTTGATATACGCCTCGGATATGCCAATAAGCAATAATATCCACGTAGCAATATTCTAAATTATAGAGGTCACACTCGGCTGAGAAGGAGAGAAGACACCCTTGCTCTCAGCCGATTAGGTGAGACGTGAAAGACATTCACAGAAGCAATCGTAGAAACTATATTTTTTTGCTCCAGCATTGGCGATAAACAGTGTTAAGAGTGGGAATTCTTTTATTCCACCTTACTTATGCTGGGACCTGATGGTTACACCATCATGTAAAATACTTGACTATTGACCCAAAACTACTCTGGAAAGAACATAACGCACAAAAAAGACAAGAAATTAATAATCGTTCAGACAACTTGATTGGATTTTGGGCTCTCAGTTCCAAATTATTATTATTTTTTTTCCATATATTTATCTATTGTATCTTCTAACAATAGACTAACAATAAGTAGTCAAATCTTACAAACTGATTAATTAACAATAATACACTTAGTACACTACTTACTGTATTTTAAGGATCAGTGTTCTATGTATCTTAGTTACTACAATAAATTAAATCCATTGAAATTGTACTAGTTCATAAGTTTATATTTAAACTGTAAGTGATTGTAGTGCTGGTGTTTCACTCCGTTTTAGGCGACTATGGACCCTATTATATATCAGGGTTCTGGCTAGATGGTTTGGAAGACTATTGAGTATATTTCCGGTAGAAATCGTTCGTTCCTTTTTGACGAGTGATTTCAGGTCGTTGTGAATGTTAATATTTTTTATTTGAGTTACAAATAAACTGTTGCTATATAAAGCAATAATCATACCTATCTGGAGATATGGTATCAAAGTTTGGGGCACTGCAGCAAAATCCAACATATATCAAACGAAGACCTCCACCGTGAACTGTACATTGACTCTGTTGAAGAAACTATCAAACCACAAGCACATGCAGCGCCTTTTAGCATAAAAAAAATCTAGATCTGAGAGAAATTCCTGAATTTGAAACTTTGCACACCAGCAAATAGTAAATATATATTTATAAATCTAGCCTGAGTTTAAGCTAAAATCTTATAAAGTGTGTGAATGCTGTCTTCAGTATTGATCTAAATTACCTGTATTTCCTAACTGTAAAAAATGTTAATGTTAAAAGACAGGTGGAATGTAAATGCAATATAAAAAAAAAAATAAATAAATAAATATATACGAGGGCGGATTGATATTGAAGCTACCTAGCGCTAGATGGCAGCACAAACACAAAAACTTTTTTTTTTTAGAAATTGCGATCTGTCAAACGTCAGTTGTTAAAATTTCACCCAAATTCATCGATTAGTTTATTTGTTGTAGTCGTTTGAAGTAAGCAACTTTTGTGTTTCTTGAAAAATGGAAGCGAATTTTTTCAACCTATATGTTGTTCTGGTAGTAATCCTCAGTTCATTCACGAGTACGTGGGGATGCTTCTCAAGTCTTTGTTGATAACTTCGGTTATATTTAAGCATTTCTTCTTCTAAAGTAATTTTTATAATTTGTGATGTACCATCATTGTACATTTGTTATTATCCATAATACTTTGGACTGAAACCTTAGTATGATGGCAATGTTGGATTTTGAGGCTGTTCCCAACAGTTGGGATTCCATATAATCATATTGGCAAAACAATTGCTTTAAAAGTAGTTTGTTGTTTATAGATACTTGTGAGTTGCTATCAGTTAACCAGTGCAGTTTTGTTAGCTTTATACCTAGCAGCTTTTTGTTGGGAAGATGGGATTCTGCCATATGAGCCTTCTGTCCAGATGGAGCTCCAGGTTTTTGGCGGTAGTTATTCATTATTAAAAACTTGAGGTAGGTATTTATTATTAAAAACTACTGGTGGACAATTTTCCCGGTGTGTGGCGTAAGTCTCCTGAACAGATTTTGATGTGTTCACCTTCAACTTCCATTTATCTAACCATCTATATATATAAAATTAAGTGGCAAAACTTCCTGTTCGCATACTCCTCCTAGACGGCTTGCCCGATTTCAATGAAATTTTCAGGTGTGATTGGGGTCTGTGTGGAGGGTGCACATAAGAAATTTCATGTGTGTATCTTTGCACGTTTTGCAAAAACAAAAAAAAAAAAAATTAATTCTGTTTGGCTTTACGTGTTTTTTTCGGATTTTTATCATTCTTAGACGGCTTGCCCGATTTCAATGAAATTTTCAGGGGTGATTGGGGTCTGTGTGGAGGGTGCACATAAAATGAAATTTTCAGAAGTGATTGGGGTCTGTGTGGAGGGTGCACATAAAATGAAATTTTCAGAAGTGATTGGGGTCTGTTTGGAGGGTGCACATAAAATGAAATTTTCAGAAGTGATTGGGGTCTGTGTGGAGGGTGCACATAAAATGAAATTTTCAGAAGTGATTGGGGTCTGTGTGGAGGGTGCACATAAAATGAAATTTTCAGAAGTGATTGGGGTCTGTGTGGAGGGTGCACATAAAATGAAATTTTCAGAAGTGATTGGGGTCTGTGTGGAGGGTGCACATAAAATGAAATTTTCAGAAGTGATTGGGGTCTGTGTGGAGGGTGCACATAAAATGAAATTTTCAGAAGTGATTGGGGTCTGTGTGGAGGGTGCACATAAAATGAAATTTTCAGAAGTGATTGGGGTCTGAGTGGAGGGTGCACATAAAATGAAATTTTCACAAGTGATTGGGGTCTGTGTGGAGGGTGCACATAAGAAATTTAATGTGTGTATCATTGCTGGAAGTGTATGGCATAAATCTGGAAATGCCATGTTTTTCACACGGCCAGCTATACGTGGCGTGTTCATGAGTTTGAAAACCATCTTCTCTGTACATTGACGCACCGGAACAGAACACAAAAAATGTTGTTTATCAAGCTGCGTTACATTGAAAAAATGTAGAAAAATCACAAATAAATGATTTTCAACACAATATAAATTCAACTTTCTTTTTTTTTCAAAACACATAATTTCACGCAGGGCAACTCCTGCGGGGTCAGCTAGTTGTTATATAATATTTAAGCTTAACTGCAGATATAACGACGTTGGTTGGTTGGTTGGTTTCAGTGGCTGATCCAAGTCGGTCCTCACATGGATCACAATTATCGCCCTAGCGACGTTTAGATACCACAACCTCTCCTAACGCCGGAGAAAACGATAGGTTGTTCACTAAATCCAGTTTGTGGAGTTTAGGTATCTTAAAAGATCTTTCGGTTTTACACCCGAGAGATCGGATAAACTCGCTAGAAAATAGTTTCCTAGTGTTCTATTTCTTGCGGCCGCCAGCGCCGGGCATTTGCAAAGGAAATGGGTTTAGTTTTCCTTCTCTTCTGAGTTTTCACAACTTCTACAATGGATATTGTACGGTCTCTGCAATTTCTCTACCCACGAGCTAGTGACCCATAAAGGCCGCCGTGAGGCGGCTGGTGTCCCTGCGGTCCCTGTTTATAAAATCCCTAGATCTCGCTGTGTTGAAGACTGGTCAGGTCGCCCGGCATGTATTAAAAGTTGTAAGTGTCCTCCATCTATTGCCCGCTAAGGTAAGACAGTGCATGTAGATGCCCCTCTTAGTCGCACCAATGGAAACAGGTACTAGTTCCACACTGCGCGCCAATTAATGAGCCTTCTCATTTGCATCTATATTCCTGTGTCCGGGGACCCAGATGATTGTGGTGTCGGCATTGTGACCTAGCGCCCCAAGTTCCACCCTGCACTGTCTGACCAGTCTGGAGTTGATGGTGTTTGATTGTAGGGCTTTTATGGCAGCCTGGCTGTCCACAAAAATAGCAACCGTACTCCTCTGCCCTTCTCTAATGTGGTGGGTGATCTGTCGACTTGCCTCTCTGATTGCAAGGTCCATTTTCGACCCGTCCGTATAAATGGGTATATCGTACTCCATTGGGAGTTTTCTTCTCAACCACTCTTTTCTTGAGGGAAATCTAACCTTGAAGTCCAGTTGTGGTACTATGTAATCTGTCGTCATTTGTGTTAATTCCTTACCATGACCGTACGTTCGCTCAGACCAGCATATTGTCGCTTTTAACGCTTTAGCGCACTGTTGCAGGCTACGTTCTTAATGTACAGGTCGGTAGGGAGGATGTGTAGCATTACGTTGAGTGCCTCCGCTGGACATGTTCTCAGGCTCCTTACAATGCCAGCGGCAGCTGCTCTTTGAACTCTACTAAGTCTCTGAACTTAGAGATGGCCACCAGACTATTGAACCGTAAGTTAGTATTGGACGCACGATTGCTTCGTACATCCAGTGAGTGATATGGGGGCGTAGTCCCCATTTTTTCCCAAACATTTTCTTGCATGCGTAGAAAGCTACATGGGCTTTCCTTACCCGTAACTCTATATTGGTTCTCCAATTTAGCTTGGGGTCCAGGATAACTGCTAAGTATTTCGCTTTCTCCGCTAGCTTTAGCTGTTGTCCGTTAAGTGTCGGAAGCTTAAAGATCGGAATATTGGTCTTGTTAGTGAAAAGTATCAGTTCTGTCTTTTTTGGATTCACACCTAGTCCACATCCTGTGGCCCAGGAATTCAGTTTGTCCAGCCCCTTTTGCATAATATCACTTATTACACATTTGAAAAACTACTTATGAGCAAGCTGCATCTATTGTCATTTAGTATGGGGGTCACCCCATACTAAATGACAATAGATGCATTCCAGATCATCAATTTGGATTCAGAAGAAAACATAGCACTATTGGACAAAAACATAGACTTGTAAACATAGTTAGAAAAACGTTTGAAGAAAAGAAATATTGTTCTGCCCTCTTCATTGACGTTTCCCAGGCTTTTGATAAAGTATGGCATGAAGGTTTAATTTTGAAATTAAAGCAAAACTTTCCCGCAAACACTCATAAGCTTTTAAAAACTATTTAACTGGACGAAAATTTATCATCAAAGAAGGTAATTTTCTGAGCACACCTCAACCGATTCAAGCCGGAGTTCCCCAAGGCAGCATCTTGGGTTCTATCTTATATTTGATATACGCCTCGGATATGCCAATAAGCAATAATATCCACGTAGCAATATTCTAAATTATAGAGGTCACACTCGGCTGAGAAGGAGAGACACCCTTGCTCTCAGCCGATTAGGTGAGACGTGAAAGACATTCACAGAAGCAATCGTAGAAACTATATTTTTTTGCTCCAGCATTGGCGATAAACAGTGTTAAGAGTGGGAATTCTTTTATTCCACCTTACTTATGCTGGGACCTGATGGTTACACCATCATGTAAAATACTTGACTATTGACCCAAAACTACTCTGGAAAGAACATAACGCACAAAAAAGACAAGAAATTAATAATCGTTCAGACAACTTGATTGGACTTTGGGCTCTCAGTTCCAAATTATTATTATTTTTTTTCCATATATTTATCTATTGTATCTTCTAACAATAGACTAACAATAAGTAGTCAAATCTTACAAACTGATTAATTAACAATAATACACTTAGTACACTACTTACTGTATTTTAAGGATCAGTGTTCTATGTATCTTAGTTACTACAATAAATTAAATCCATTGAAATTGTACTAGTTCATAAGTTTATATTTAAACTGTAAGTGATTGTAGTGCTGGTGTTTCACTCCGTTTTAGGCGACTATGGACCCTATTATATATCAGGGTTCTGGCTAGGTGGTTTGGAAGACTTTTGAGTATATTTTCGGTAGAAATCGTTCGTTCCTTTTTGACGAGTGATTTCAGGTCGTTGTGAATGTTAATATTTTTTATTTGAGTTACAAATAAACTGTTGCTATATAAAGCAATAATCATACCTATCTGGAGATATGGTATCAAAGTTTGGGGCACTGCAGCAAAATCCAACATATATCAAACGAAGACCTCCACCGTGAACTGTACATTGACTCTGTTGAAGAAACTATCAAACCACAAGCACATGCAGCGCCTTTTAGCATAAAAAAAAATCTAGATCTGAGAGAAATTCCTGAATTTGAAACTTTGCACACCAGCAAATAGTAAATATATATTTATAAATCTAGCCTGAGTTTAAGCTAAAATCTTATAAAGTGTGTGAATGCTGTCTTCAGTATTGATCCAAATTACCTGTATTTCCTAACTGTAAAAAATGTTAATGTTAAAAGACAGGTGGAATGTAAATGCAATATAAAAAAAAAATAAATAAATAAATATATACGAGGGCGGATTGATATTGAAGCTACCTAGCGCTAGATGGCAGCACAAAAACAAAAACTTTTTTTTTTTAGAAATTGCGATCTGTCAAACGTCAGTTGTTAAAATTTCACCCAAATTCATCGATTAGTTTATTTGTTGTAGTCGTTTGAAGTAAGCAACTTTTGTGTTTCTTGAAAAATGGAAGCGAATTTTTTCAACCTATATGTTGTTCTGGTAGTAATCCTCAGTTCATTCACGAGTACGTGGGGATGCTTCTCAAGTCTTTGTTGATAACTTCGGTTATATTTAAGCATTTCTTCTTCTAAAGTAATTTTTATAATTTGTGATGTACCATCATTGTACATTTGTTATTATCCATAATACTTTGGACTGAAACCTTAGTATGATGGCAATGTTGGATTTTGAGGCTGTTCCCAACAGTTGGGATTCCATATAATCATATTGGCAAAACAATTGCTTTAAAAGTAGTTTGTTGTTTATAGATACTTGTGAGTTGCTATTAGTTAACCAGTGCAGTTTTGTTAGCTTTATACCTAGCAGCTTTTTGTTGGGAAGATGGGATTCTGCCATATGAGCCTTCTGTCCAGATGGAGCTCCAGGTTTTTGGCGGTAGTTATTCATTATTAAAAACTTGAGGTAGGTATTTATTATTAAAAACTACTGGTGGACAATTTTCCCTGTGTGTGGCGTAAGTCTCCTGAACAGATTTTGATGTGTTCACCTTCAACTTCCATTTATCTAACCATCTATATATATAAAATTAAGTGGCAAAACTTCCTGTTCGCATACTCCTCCTAGACGGCTTGCCCGATTTCAATGAAATTTTCAGGGGTGATTGGGGTCTGTGTGGAGGGTGCACATAAGAAATTTCATGTGTGTATCTTTGCACGTTTTGCAAAAACAAAAAAAAAAAATTAATTCTGTTTGGCTTTACGTGTTTTTTTCGGATTTTTATCATTCTTAGACTGCTTGCCCGATTTCAATGAAATTTTCAGGGGTGATTGGGGTCTGTGTGGAGGGTGCACATAAGAAATTTCATGTGTGTATCTTTGCACGTTTTGCAAAAAACAATAGAAAAAAAAATTAATTCTGTTTGGCTTTACGTGTTTTTTCGGATTTTTATCATTCCTAGACGGCTTGCCCGATTTCAATGAAATTTTCAGGGGTGATTGGGGTCTGTGTGGAGGGTGCACATAAAATGAAATTTTCAGAAGTGATTGGGGTCTGTGTGGAGGGTGCACATAAAATGAAATTTTCAGAAGTGATTGGGCTCTGTGTGGAGGGTGCACATAAAATGAAATTTTCAGAAGTGATTGGGGTCTGTGTGGAGGGTGCACATAAGAAATTTAATGTGTGTATCATTGCACGTTTTGCAATGACCAGCAGTTTGTCGCTTTTAACCTTAGCGCACTGTTGCAGGCTACGTTCTTAATGTACAGGTCGATAGGGAGGATGTGTAGCATTACGTTGAGTGCCTCCGCTGGACATGTTCTCAGGCTCCTTACAATACCAGCAGCAGCTGTTCTTTGAACTCTACTAAGTCTCTCAACGTTTTAGCTCTTGTCTAGAGCTGGCCACCAGACTATTGAACCATAAGTTAGTATTGGAGGCACGATTTCTTTGTACAGCCATTGAGTGATATTTTTTCCCAAACATTTTCTTGTATGCGTTGAAAGTTACGTAGGTTTTCCTGACCCGTAGCTATACATTAGTTCTCCAATTTAGCTTGGGGTCCAGTATAACTCCTAAGTATTTCGCTTTCTTCGGTAGCTTTAGCTGTTGTTCGTTAAGTTTAAAGATCGGAATCTTGGTCTTGTTAGCGAAAAGTATCAGTTCTGTCTTTTCTGGATTCACACCTAGTCCATATCCTGTGGCCCAGGAATAAGTTTGTCCAGCCCCTTTTGCATAAAATCACTTATTAACATGTCTGATACGGCTATCACTACATGGTCCCCGCATCTTAACCCCCATTGAATCTAGTATAATGAGGATGTTGTCTACGGTAGCCACAATAGGTGTGAAATCATCCAACCTTGTGGTGTTTCTCTACTGACGTGTTTGATGAGAACCGTGTTACTCAGCTCAGACTGAATGACCCTAGTCCTAAGCATTGTAACTATCCACTCCCTAAGAACTTCCTCAACCCCTACCCTGGTGAGAGAGTCCAGAATTGCTTTGTTACTAATGTTGTTAAAAGCACCTTCTATGTCCAGAAAGGCCGCCAACGTGTTATAGTGGATTGTTTTTTCTACTGAACGAATTACCTCATGTAAAGCTGTTTCGGTAGATTTACCCCTGAGATATGCGTGTTGCGCCTTCGAGAGGGGGAACTGATCCACTGTATGCCTAAGGTGGATTTCCAGAGCCCTCTCCATTGTTTTGAGAAGAAACGATGTAAGACTAATGGGTCTAAAATCTTTTACCGACTCATGCCCAATCTTCCCCGCTTTTGGGATGAAAACTACCTTTACCTTCCTCCAATTGAGGGGGATGTAGTTGAAGCGTATACATGCCTTATTTATCCCCTTCAGCCATGGGATCACCACAACCTGTAACCTTTGCAGCATGATTGGGAAAATCCCATCCAAGCCCGGCGATTTGTAAGGCGAGAAACAGTTTATAGAGTGTTTGATTCTTTCGTCCGTGAATATCAGGTCACAAACCGGTGGCATCCGATTGTCCATAACGGGTAATTGAGATACATGCGCGGTATCTTTACAGTCTGGGAAGTGTGTTTGAAGCAAGAAATCAAGTGTTTCAGAAGATGTTTCCGTCCATGCACCATCCGTCTTTCTAAGGAAAGAGGGGCTGGTGTGTTCCTTGGATTCACAAAATTCTCTCCAGCCATTTTTCTTGGCTTCCCTGATAGATTTTTTGTAAATTTCACTTAATTTATACTATTACAATTGAGCCATTATTGTTTACTTAGATATTTTACATATAAAATAAAACATAAACATGTAATAAAAAGGTAATGCAAAAAAACTACAATTAATGTGCACAAAGTGCTGATGAACGTGAAAATTCGTTATCAACGATTTGCGCTGTCGTTGGCCGCAGTCAAGGGCGTGCATTGCAGCGGTTGTTGACTTCGCTTAGAATGCAACAAACAGTTTTAGAGTCAAGATTTGATTACTTATTGTTAGTCCAATTTATATTGAAGATACAATAAATAATAAATGAGAACAAAAAAAAAAAGAATTGAAAGGTTCTCTGAAGTAAGACTTTTCCTAGTGAAAATGACAATTCTTGGTTTTTTTGAGTTTACATTAACTCCCACCCCCTGCACCAATTTGATATAAGGGTCAGTGCACTGTGGAATAAATCTGAAAGTGTGTCTGCAAATTTTCCTCTGATAAGTACGACTATGTCGTCCGCATATACCTGTTCGTCAAACCCGTTATTTGTTAATAAATGCAGTAGTTCGTCAACAACAATTGACCACAAAATTGGAGACAACACCCCACCCTAAGGACACCCTTTTGCAGCCTGAACCTGCAAGTTAGATAACCCAAAGAAGACTTGATCTTTCTTCCCTTTAGTATATCCTTTATCCATCTACATGTTGTCTGGTCGACACCTCTGTTTTGGATTGATTAGTTTATGTGGGAGAAATCAGTGTTATCGAAAGCTCCCTCAATATCAAGGTAGCAGCCCCTCTAAGCCTATCAAGGAAGGAGCCTCTCAATCTATTCTCAAGTGAGTATTCGATCTTCTGTGTGAGATTTAATAGAGGATGTGTGGTCGATTTTCCTTCTAGATAGGCATATTGATTTTTGTGTAGATGTGAGGGAGTGTCTTTTGAAGGAGTGCTGGAATAATTCCTTCTGCTCCTTTTTTACTTTATCCTTCCCTCACATAATATTTATCTGGCTCTAATCCAGTCAATACCTGTGGGTCTATAACTCCTTCATATACAAGTTGAAAGATTACAAGATTCAACTGTATTATTAGATTCTTTTTCATTTAACTCCAAAGGTGATCGAAAACTAGTTGATTTTATTTCTGAATTTAAATATTGTCTAAACGACGACAAATTTGCTCTTAAGTTGGGTTCAATCCTTTCAACAAGGGCTTTCCAATAAGAGGTGTTATTTTGGTATTCAAAGAAAAATGCCTTGTTTTGAGATAAATGATCGGATGTTTATTTCATAACAAAGAGGAAGGTATGCCGTCAATACCGAAAAACAACATTAGCCAAATGGCCACCACGACCACGCTTACAGGACCATATCCTTTTCATGAAATTTTCCATAACCAAATCGCAAAGTGGCTGCCCTATGTCCTCCATAGCCTCACGAATTCTATCTTTGAGGTCTTGAATCGACGCTGGGCTGTTGGCGTAGACCTTATCTTTCAGTGGCCCCAAAGGAAGAAGTCGCAAGGTGTTAAATCACAAGATCTCGGTGGCCAATTGTGATCACCTCTTCGAGAGATAACACGGTCCGGAAACTTTTCCTGTAAAAGAGCAATGGTTTCGGTGCTTGTGTGGCACGTAGCGCCGTCTTGTTGAAAGTAAACGCTGTCCAGATCAATACCATTCAACTCTGACCATAAAAAATCATTAAACATCTCTCGATAGCGCAATCCAATCACCGTAACTGTCGATCCAACCTCATTTTCGAAAAAGTAAGGGCCAATGACCCCGACGGACCATAAACCGCACCAAACAGTCACACGTTGAGGATGGAGAGGCTTCACAACAATAACTCTTGGGTTTTCCGAGCCCCAGATGCGACAAGTTTGCTTGTTGACGTAGCCACCGAGGTGGAAATGGGCCTCATCAGTCAAGATGATTTTTCGATGGAATTCCGGATCATTTTCATGCTTTCAAGGACCCAATCAGCAGAGACACTAAGTTGTTGATGATCGGCCGGCTTGAGTTCTTGTGTTAACTGAACTTTATAAGCCTTAAGACCCAAGTCATTATGCAAAATACGGTGTAATGACGTTTGTAGAATGCCCAATTCCACAGAACGACGAGGAATGGACAAACCTGGGTTTTCTTCAACACTTTGTGCTACAGCAGCAATATTCTCAGTTGTTCTTGAGCGACGTGCACGGGTTTTATTTTTCACATCACTAACTTGTCCCAACAGCTTCAATTTTTCCACCAATTTCTCTATTGCGGTCCGACAAGGTGCTTCACGACGACCCAAAAATGCTTTAGTTTTGCGAACTGTGACTGCAAAATTTTCACCATTTTTGTAGTGAATTTTAATAATTTCTATGCGTTGTTGAAGCGTGTGTCGTTCCATTTTTAGTAATGGCGTAGTTTCTACTTGTCAAATGTCAAAGAATAAAAGCTTCAAAAGTGACAGCTACCGAAATACCGGGTGATTCAAAATAACACCTCTTGTTGGAGAACCCTTTATCAAATTATTTTCATATCTAGATGATTATGGACATCGATCGCATCGATAGACACAATAATGATTATCAAAGAGTTCAGCTAAGTTAATTTCTTTGTGAAGCCAATATTCTGTTAGCGTTATGAAATCGTATTCATGGAGAGACATAGCAAGTTGGAACTGAGATGTTTTTGTTCTCTCTCCTCCAGCATTTTGTCAATATATAGAGAAGCACAATCTTTGTTTTTTTATGTTAGTTCGGGCATCGTAAGTGTTATTAGGTTAGGTTAATGTGGCAGCCAGTTCAAGGACCAGCTCACTCAGACCACCATGGGTCCATTTTGATACCACCGCGCCACAACGCACCTCCGATTCACTCGTCGAACCATTTTGAAGCCCTAATAAAGCGCAGGATTTCTTTGATCTTCGCGCTAGACACCTCTGTAAGAGAGCTAAAAGCGTATTTGCCTAAAGTGCACGCTCTGCGGGGCAACTACAGAAGAGATGTTCCACAGTCTCCTCCTCATCCCCACAGCTTCTGCAGTATTCATGAGAGAATACTCCCAGCCTGAGAGCATGTCTGCTGAAAAGCCAGTGACCAGTTATACATGCCACGACCTTAGAGATATTCTCTCTCGGCAGGGCAAGCAAGTCTCTAGTTTTCCTACTATTAAGTTCCGGCCACATTAGCCTAGTCGTTAAGCAAGTGCCCTCTTGTGCCCAAGACCCATTGGTCTCACGCACGACCCTATCCTTCAGCATCTGTTTACAGGTGGCAATAGGTATTCCAATTTCACATCTGTCCATGCCTAAAGGAAGGTTGGTACCCCGTCTGGCTAAGTCATCAGCCCTACAGTTTCCCGCAATATATCTATGCCCCGGAACCCATATAAGACGTACCTTGAAAGCGGTACTGATATCATTTAGGGCTGCTCGGCAGTCCTGAGCAACCTTTGATTTCAGTGCCACCGAATTCATTGACAAGATGGCCGCCTGGCTATCCGAGTAGATATTTATAATATTTCTTGTTACGGCATGTCTATTTAAGTAGACGGCTACCTCCTTTATGGCTAGGACCTCTGCTTGATAAACACTGCAGTGGTCGGGGAGACGGAAAGAAAGTTCCAGTCCCAATTCTTGTGAGAAAACTCCAAAACCGACTCTATCGTCAAGTTTGGATCCGTCAGTGTAGAAATTAAGTTCCCCCCTTCTCCATGGCATTGGTGTTTGCCACTCTCTTCTAGACGGAATATATGTCTGGAAGTGCCTATCGAAGTTGAGATTAGGTATAGAGTGGTCAATGTGTTGGACAGAACTACTCCAGGTATGCGCAATAGTCGAGTGACCAATCTGCCTATCATGCCATAACGCCGCACATTTCAGCCTTAGTGCTGATGTGGCGGCCACTTGTTTCCCTACCAGCTCTAATGTAGGTAGGTTGAGAATTACTTCTAAAGCTTTAGTAGGCGTGGTCCTTAAGACACCAGAGATACATAAAAAAGCCGTTCTTTGGACCTTGCTCAGAAGCTTCAAATAGCTTTGTTTCTGAGTGGCTGGCCACCATACCAGTATTCCATATAGCAATATGGGTCTGACCACCGAAATGTATAGCCAGTGCATAATTCGTGGGGATAGCCCCCACCTGATTCCGACCGCTTTTTTACATGTGTACAAAGCAATATTGGCCTTCCTGACTCTTTCTTCAATATTGGGTTTCCAGTAAGTTTTCTATCTAGTACTAGTCCCAAATATCTAACTGTCTCCTTCATCGGAATTTCCACACCTTTGTATGTTAGCGGGGAGACCTCAGGAGATCTATTTTTCTTACAAAAGAGGATTAATTCCATTTTCTCAGGGTTGAACCCTAATCCCCTTCTTCCCGTCCAACCAGTAAGCGTGGCCATGCTAGAGTGCAAAATATCCATAAGAGTGTTTGAACAATCCATAAGAGTGTTTGCACAATTGCCAAGTCATCAGCGTAGGCGACGACATGGCAACCCTCCCTCTCTAAGGCTAGCAGTAATGAATTTACCGCCAAATTCCAGAGCAGGGGGGAGAGGACTCCTCCCTGAGGAATGCCTCTGCAGACCTGTCTCCTTAAGGTGTGGGAACCTAAGCTGGCAGTTACCCTTCTACTGACGAGTATCATTTCTACCATCGCTACCATATTAGGATCGACGCCCAGAGCTTCTAACGCTCCCGTAATGGCGTTCGCATTTATGTTGTTGAAAGCGCCTTCTATGTCAATGAACGCCGCTAGTGCGAAATCTTTCTGCTGGATGGCTTTTTCCACTATACCAATAAGTACGTGTAACGCCGTCTCTGTCGATTTGCCCTTCGTGTATGCATGTTGTGCCAAGGAGATTCTGTTGTTAATAGAAGTTTTAACTTGCAGTGAAATAAAACGCGTGTGTTTAACTCAGCGACTTACAACGGAAGAAGATAAGAAAGAGAACAGCTTTCATTTTTTATTGTAGTTGATTTAGTATGTAAACCAGAGGTTGCCATATATACGAAATGTCATTATAATTCAATTTCAACACTTTCCCTGAATTATTATTACATTTCATTACAAAAAATTAATTAGAGAACAATTCAAATCTATATACGAGTATATGTAGTACAAAGCTTTTAAATAGAAAATTCATTCTTCTTTTACATGATAAAAGTAATTCCATTTAAAAAATTCATTTTGACTTTTATACAAAGTAACATAAATAATACAAGAAATCATTGCAAACCAAATTTACTAGTAAGAAACGATAACTTATTTGTAGGTACTCCTTTAGTGAGAATGTCAGCTAACATTTGGTCAGTGGGAACATATAAAAGTTTTAGAGTACCATCATCGAGTTTCTCACGAATAAATTTGACTTTCACATCAATGTGTTTTGTGCGTGGAGAGTACGAATTGTTAGTAACAATATAATTGCGCTTTTATTATCGCAAAACAGTACCATCGAATGAGATGACTCCGCAACCAATTCTCGCTCCATGCGCTTGATCCAAATTAGCTCTTGGACAGCATTCACGATTGACATAAATTCGGCCTCTGTTGATGATAGAGCGACCGTTCGTTGCCGTTTTGAACACCACGAGATCGGTGCTCCTTGAAAGGTGAACAGGTTACCCGACGTAGATCGTCTCTCATCCACATCGCTTGCCCAATCTGCGTCACAATATCCAGTGATTTCTGCTGCTGCTCTAGAATAGATAAGACCTTTAGCTAATGTTCCTTTCAAGTACCTCATTACACGTTTAATACCTGTCCAATGTGGTTTGCCGGGGTTTGTACTATAACGACTCACCATGTTCACGGAAAAACTTATATCGGGACGTGTGATCTAAGCGGTAAACAAAAGACACCCAACAACCTGCATGTAAGGAACTTTAGACATTTCGATTCTCTCTGCCTCTGTAGACGGTGACATGGCTGCAGTTAGTTTCTGGTTAACGTCGACTGGTTTTGACACAGGCTTGCTGTCATCCATACCAAATCGTTTAAGCATTTCCTCAATGTATTGTTGTTGATCAATTTTAATGATGCCTTCCTTCAAATTTCGGGTGATGCGGATACCCAATATAGAGGTGGCTACTCCCATGTCTTTCATTTCAAAGTTTCTGGAAAGCTCAAGTTTTAGCGCTTCAATCACGTTTGTATTATCGCCAAAAATGCGGACGTTGTCCACATAAATTGCAACATAAAGACGACTCTTTGTGTTAACATGATAATACAAGTTAAATTATTTCATGTCGATTTAAAATAAAAAAAATATTTTTTATTTATTTTTTTATTGTGCTCTTGGCACGTCTTTATTTAGATAAATTCAAATTATAACTAACTTAGTTGAAAATAATATAAGCCTCGCTGCCTTGGGGTGATCATGCTGCCGCTGCGTGTCTTCCTTCCAGTTGCTTCGGTTCCCACCGGCGGAACTGCTCCAGACGCTACGTTAGCATAATTGTGTCATCCGATCCACGCGTGCAATTATGCCACCACAGGTAGACCGTGTGACCGCTGGTGCAATATGAAGTGCAATTGCACTGAGTGGCTTGCATATTAATTTATATTGAAGTTTTTGCATATGTTACGTGAACTCCTCCACCCTCAAAAACAGACGTCCTCGGCTGTCGTCAAAAAAATGGGATTTGAGAGATCCTGGTGGGCTTCTCGTTTACCGTTTCTACTGCTGCAGACGTTTGGGGCTGTTGCTCTGAATTCCCTCTTGGATTCGGTGTTGGCTTAGTTTCGATGACCAATTTGTGGTTTGTTTTTGCTTTGGAAACACATTTCTTTGCGATGACAACTGCGATTGCGGATAGTAGCAATATCCACAGGCTTGACCCCATGATGACAGGATAGATTTGTTTATCGCCAATCAACTCGATGCTTTTAGTATTGTTAAGATGGAGTTCTTTCATCATTTCTAACGTGAGTAGCTCTTCAACCGCTTTAAAGTTGCTCCCTCTTTGTAGGATAGATGGCATAGGCTTCGAAGATATTATTTGCTCGTTACAGAAGGTTTTGTTTTTTATGTTGATGGTAATATTGTGATGCCAAATTAGAAAGGTGCCGGTCAGATTAATTTGATCATTATTAGCCGTAATTGTCCCATTGAATTGGTTTAGCAGGATTACGTCGGGAAGGATCTCTTCTACCTCAGGTATGTGTTGATTGTTGGTTCGAAGGCAGTCGGATGATTCACTCCGAAGGAGGTTGGGAATGCAATGTGAATTACATATGTCAATTATTTCATCTTCTTTACAAATGGATAGAAAGTTGAATATTTTACATTTGTCTTTTATGCGAAACGTTTTTTTTATTACATTGCAGAATTTTCTCAAAATCGTTTTATTAATGAATGACCCCTTTTTAACGGGTTTGACAATAAATGTTTTGCATGCTTCACTTTTAGTTGTCGGAATGCTCATTATATAAACAAGTTTTAGCGCCTCAATCACGTTTGTATTATCGCCAAAAATGCGGACGTCGTCCACATAAATTGCAACATAAATACGACTCTTTGTGCTAACATGATAATACACGCATTGGTCTGCCTCGCTGCGTTTCAATCCATATTTAATCAAAACTGAGTTGAGTTTCGCATTCCACACGCGACTTGATTGTTTCAACCCATATAGAGACTTTTTAAGCGCGCACACTCTTCCTGATCCATCGTCAAATCCTTCTGGTTGGCTCATAAATATTTCTTCTTGGTCGCCATTTAAAAACGCGGTCACAGCATCAAGTTGATGAATTTGCAAGTTATATTTTGTCGCCAGAGCCAGTAAAAAACGAATAGAGCTATATCGCACAACAGGCGCGAAAGTTTCATTATAGTCAACACCCTCTTGCTGACTGAAGCCTCTGTCAACCAGCCTAGCTTTGTGGCGGACAGAATCACCATTTGCGTCGAACTTAGTTTTAAAAACCCATTTTGAACTAATTGGCTTCTTTCCCGATGGCAGTTGCGTTAAAAACCATGTTTCGTTTACAGCTAATGATTTCATTTCGTCGTGCATAGCACGCTTCCACTTATCTGCAGGATTCGATACCAGAGCGACTGTTGTTGCTGGGTCTTCGCTTACAAAACTTGTTGCACAAAAATTATAACTTGGCTTAGGCATACTATGGATACGCTCAGACCAACGAACAGCATCATTTTCGTACAGATTTTCGCCATCAGCACCCTCGTCACCTGCATAGGGAACAGCATCGTTGGAAACATTATCAAACCCCAAAAAGACATCAAAACTATCCTCTTCTTCGTCATTATTGGGTTCGAAGCAATCAGTTGGCGATTTGATCTTTCGCACAACTTCCCCTGAATTGACGACTGATACGCTGTCTTCAAGGTTAACTATAGAAGATCCAAGACGATTAGTGCTATTTGTTTCACCATAAATACCTGTTTGATGTTCGATGAAAACTACGTCACGGCTCGTCACGATTTTTCTCGTTACAGAGTTGAACAGTCGATAAGATTTCGACTCGCTGCTATATCCAAGTAGGAAACATTCTATGGATTTGGCACTAAGTTTGCGACGTGTTTGTTTTGGCACATGAACCATGGCTTTGCTGCCAAAAACGCGGATATGTTTCAAACTAGGTTTGCGATTCGACCATAGCTCCTCTGGGCTTTTGTTATTCCCTCTGCACGGCACACGGTTCATCAGGTACACTGCGGTGACGCCTGCTTCTGCCCAGAACCTTTCGTCTATACCCAGAATCCAACAACATGCAACGAACGCGTTCCATTATTGTTCTGTGTCAGCGCTCAGCAACGCCGTTCTGCTCAGGAGTGTACGAGGAAGTTTTTTGATGTAAAATTCCGGCGCGTTCAGAAAAATTTTTAAATTTTGAATTTATATATTCAGACCCGTTATCTGTACGTAAAATTTTTTTTCACATCCAAAACATCTGAATGTATAAGATCAAGTTTATTTTCAGCACGAGAACCAATATCATTAAACGGATATCGGGTTTGTTTACCTTTGATGCAGATTATGCATTTGTCACCACGATTTTTCGAAAACTATTCCGGTCGATGCTTCCTTTACGTTTTTTAAAATTTTCGTTACAGATGTGACCTAGCCTTCTATGCCATAGTTCAAAGTCTTCAGTGACTGCCATAGCCTTATTTAACACAACCGGATTTTCGATACACTTACAATTTAAACGATAAAGTCCATTGTGATCATTCGCAGTTGCAATTAAATTATTTTTGTTGTCAAATATTTTGCAGTCGTCTTCTTTGAAGATTATTGTATTCCCGTTTTTCGTTAATTGCCGCACTGAGAGTAAATTAACACACAACTGTGGAATGTATTCTACATTTTTTACAACTGCGTTTGTTTTTGTATGTTCCGCCATTAGTTGCATTCTCACTTCTCCCGCACTGTCAACCGTAACTGTATCATTGTTCGCAACAACAATTTCTTTACATGGAACAGTTTTTAAGTTCTCTAAAAACGATTTGTCTTTTGTCATGTGTGTCGAAGCGCCCGAATCGACATACCAACTGTTCGCGTTATCGGCACCGGCGAGGAGAAAGGCGAAGAGAACTGTGTTTTTATGTTTATCAGTTTTCTCCTTTGCCTTATTTGGACAGTTTTTGCTGAAATGCCCTTTTTGCTTGCAATTGTAGCATTTGAATTTCGTATGTTTGACATTCGATTTTGTGAAAAGGGCATTTTCGTAATGTTCACCATCGAATTTGGCATCTTGTAATAAAAGATTTTTTACCACGTCAATTGTTAATTTCGATTTCGAATTTTCTACGGCCATTACTAAAGAACGAAATTCATCCGGTAAACCGGCTAACATTAAGGACGCGGTTATTTCTTCATCGATCTTAAGACCAGCATTTTGCACTTTTATCGATGTCATAACCATTTTTCATACGTAATCGTTCATGGATTCACAATCCTTAGCCGTACTAATTGCTTTAGCAATTCCACTTTGCGGGTTAAACCAGTGCCCTCATACGCAGACATTAATGCATTCCATGCGTCCTTTGCACTTTCCGTTGTCGCTATATGAGCAAAATTTCCAGGTTCGATCATCAGAGTTATCTCTGCCAATGCACGTTCGTTGAGTTCCGTTTCTTTTGTCGTTGAGGGCGAAGAAAATCCATCTGTGATAATGTGGTGGTCGTCGTAGGATTGACGTTTCGCCAGTCAGATCGCTTGTCAGAGGTGTAGTGTATGTGGTGGTCGTCGTAGGATTGACGTTTCGCCAGTCAGATCGCTTGTCATCTTTGGCGGAGTCCTTGGTTGGTATCTATATATATGAAATATTAATAGAAAATCCTAACGACCCAATTTGTTTTGTCGACAGACATTTACCATATTTAATTATTAAGGCTGTATGGTAACCCAGCCAATTGTGGTGGCAAACTTTCGTTTGCCGAAATGAATCCCTGATATTTTGGAGGCGTGAACGCCGAGCAAAGAAAAGCAATGTGATTTGCTGAGGTCTCTGTCCAAAACGGAACTGTTTTATTTAAGAAATCAGCGCTCCTTATATAGCAAAATATTACATCTAATTTTGTACATCTAAACATAATTCTTATTGTTCAATACTTATCCTAATACATATTGAAACGTGATAGCTCAGTGAAAAGGGATTGCATACTTTCAGGATCCCATCTTAGAGAATGAGTGCCCCCTGTGAGTCAAGATGCGAACTATTCGAATAAAAGCTTATTCAAGAACCATCTGTCGGTAATATCAAAAAGAATATTCTCGACTTCTGTCGAAATGGATCGAAAATTCTAGAAAGTACGAGAATGGCGTAGAAGTTTCTACACCAACCATTCGAAAACTATAAAAGCGACAAGACTGTTCAAAGTCGAGGACAGTAGATCAGAGACCGTAGCAGTGTGTACAGCTAGCATTATAATTAAAGCAGCAGTATTTGTAATTGTGTAAAGTGATGAAATTCATTAGTAAATAAAGTGACTAATGGTTTGTGAAATAAAGTGCAAATAATAACTAAGTAAACTTTAAGCCTAATATTAAATGTGTAAATAGCAATAATTAAATAAAGCTGATTATTTTAATTTAACCAGCGATTGTTTGATTACTACACAATCCAGTGGTACGAGTCCGAGTACAGAGAGTTAGAGGAATTGTCAGGAGGGCAATTTTGTAACAGAGTAAATTGTCAAGAGGGCAATTTCGTAACAATATTTTAAATATTAACCCATATGCTGCACACATGCATTGGTCTGCAATTGCGTGTGGTCAGCATATTTTTGGGTTCAATGCATTTCTGGCCTTCACACCAAATGCCCGCTATACATAGCGTCATTTGATCCGCCGCTTTCGCTTGTGCCATGTTTGCATTGTTATCATGCGTTTGTATGTGCGGTACGCTTGGACTAGGTTGAAATGCATTGTACTGTTTTGGGTACACTACAATAATCTTCCAACAGCGTTTGATGACTAGCTAAAATTTCGCGGGGCGCTTCCAAATGTCGAAATTTTCGCGACCACGAAGCTTGTCGAAAGGAAAAGCAATTGTACCTGAAGTCATTTTATTTTAGCGGCGACCTTTTTTTTTATTACAAAACAACGAATTCAACATGGTAAATTTACAACACACGATTTGATATATATATTAAGGTTTTTTTTAAATGTTTTTTTCTTCACGTGTTCCTGGGCCCATAACCTGTTGTTAATAGAAGTTTTAACTTGCAGTGAAATAAAACGCATGTGTTTAACTCAGCGACTTACAACGGAAGAAGATAAGAAAGAGAACAGCTTTCATGTTTTATTGTAGTTGATTTAGTATGTATACCAGAGGTTGCCATATATACGAAATGTCACTATAATTCAATTTCAACAGATTCTACCAGTTGGTATAGCTTCCCGTAAGTGTGCATCCATCAATCTCTCCAGTGTTTTTAGGAGGAAAGACGTGAGACTGATTGGTGTGAAGTCTTTAGGATTTACATGAGAGGACCTGCCTGCCTTGGGTATGAAGGAAACCTTCGTTTCTCTCCATCTCAGCGGAATATAGTCCATGTTAAGACAGCTTTTAATTGCAGTCACAACCCAGGGCGTAATTATGTCCCGTGATTGTTGCAGTTCAGCTGGATAAATTCCATCCGGACCCGGAGATTTATATGGACCAAAGGTGTTAATGGCTCACTGAACTTTCTCGACTGTAACTATCGCATTCCCTATCTCAGACTGCCTGCCCCTAGGTGTCGGGTTATCACCCTCCACTGTGCTACTGCCTGAAAAATGCGTATCTAAGAGAAGAGCCAAAGATTCCTCGCCCGATTCACTCCACACATCACCCGGACCTTTAAGGTAGCCCAGGTTGTGTGGTGTCCTCGCTAGGATTCTTCTTAGTCTAGCTGCTTCCGATGTTTCTTCCAAATTCCTACAATAATTTTGTCAAGACTGTCGCTGCGCAGTTCTGGTTGCTTTCTTGTATATTTTTAGCTCAGCCTTGTAGGCTTGCCAGTCCGCGGGTAGACCCGAAGGTTTAGCCCTGTTAAATAGCCGCCTGTTGGACTTCCGGAGAAGGCCTAGATCCATTGACCACCAACGTGATTTGTCCTTGCCTCTCAGTTTTACAACCGGGCACCCGGCTGTCAGTGAACTATTCAGGGCCGTGGTTACCTGATTGATCAGCTCGTCTAATTCCACAGGGTCTGTGGGATCAGACGGGGGATTTATTGGCAGCGAGGCCCTGAGAATTTTCCTATACTTCCCCCAGTCCGTTCTCCATATATTTCTAAAGGTCTTAACTGGAGCTAGTGGGAAGTTCACTTCGTATTCTATATAGCGATGGTCAGAGTAGGAATTTTCATTCGACACTCTCCATCTTTTTATATTGTTCGCGAAATTATCGAAGGTCAGGGTAATATATAATACTTCCCTTCTATTTTGTGTTATAAACGTCGGCTCTGAGCCTAAATTTACCACACTAAGCTTATTCTCTATAATGAATTCTAAAACTGACTCACCTCTTGCGTTAGTGTTTGAACTTGCAAGAGGTGAGCAATGTGTTGTGTGCGTTTACATCACTGGAGACAACCAAGTTCCTTTTGGCTGCGGCTGCCTCCATAACCAATGTCCGAACCTCCTCCGGTGGAGCGTCCTTGTCGTGAGGCATATATGCGGAGGCTACCCAGAGACTGCTATTTTGCAGCTCAATGCTTGCCGCCACCGTATCGCCATTACTTAACTGTGGGAGCAAAAATATGTTAATGTTATCCTTTGCAACTATACAAGCACGAGGCTTACCTGTGCTCTGAGCGGCTATCATCTTGAAGCCTCTCATCTTCAAACCGCAGATTTTGTTGCCGCATATCCACGGCTCTTGGATGAGGGCCACGTCAAAACCACCGGAATCCAGGCGGACCATCAAGTTCGCAGAGGCGAGTTTACAATGGTGGAGGTTGATTTGGATCAGCTTCATAAGAATCTGTCCTTCTTACCTCCCCCATCGTAACTTCCGCGTCCTCCTCTTCTTCGGTGTAGTCAAGAAGATCGTCCTCCTCAAAGAGCTGCCCGACCACGGTCAGCTGCTCTGAGTCGGTCGACCTTTGGCTGCTGGACAACCCTTCTTCACCACCGCCAGCCTCGCTAGCCTTGTCACCCTCTATCTCCCCCGGTTCCAAAACTTGCTCGTCGCTGCGGTAGATCCGAACGGTCGCGTCAACGAACCCGAACCTGACTACCCCGTTTCTCTCTGCCAGTGGGGCAAGGGACTCAGCGTTGAGTACCAGCAACACCTGCCTCCTACCTTCCACTGGCTCCTCGACTTTCGCTACCTTCCAGTAATGTGGGTTGGCAGCTCCCCGTTGCACGATCTAAAGATCGCCTCTATTCTCTCCGGTTCAGCTGGCTTAGCCGGGATCCAGACCCGGACTCTGGGTCTGCTGGGAACTTCTTCCCTGCTAACGGCCTCTAGCTTGGCTCCCGGCCAGATCTCGCCAACCTTGCTTACCGCGATCTTGTAAAGGTTGGCTGACATGCTGTCATCGCATGCGATAAGTTTGGCCCTGCCCTGATACCAGCCCGCATCATGACAGAAAGGGGGGGTCCAGGGTTTTCCTCTAAGACTTGGAGGTAGACTTCGGCAATCGCTTGCTCCACCCACCTCCACTTCTCTTTGGGTATGGCCCCTTCCCCCTCCTTCCGGTCGATGATGGCCAGCATCTCACCCCCACCTTTGACAACGTCGCTGTAGGATGGGTATTTCTGGCCGCCGACTTTTTGTCTTTTAGCGACCTCACCCGCCTCTTCAGCCGAACGTTGTCTCTTTGGGGCTGTACCCGCCGGTTTGCCCAAGCCGGACAGCACCCCCCTTGCCCACTCTACCGATTTGGCCTGCTCCTCAGTGAGCTGGTCTGTGGGTAGAGTCTCATGTTTGGCCATGACCCTCATGGCCGCCTCCCTATCATAATAGGCTTAGACGGACGGACGTATTTAAACGACCCCCCTTGGCCTACCCCAGCAACCTTCTTTGAGCTGCTGGGCCCCTCTACTATCTGCTGCCGAAAGATCCCCGGGGTAGCCCCCCGCCCCCTGACCGCAGTCAGCGTTTGGGTTTTTACCACCTCCTCCGGGTTTCTTCCCTCAGCACCCCTCTGAAAGAGACGAGAGACCGGTTTTCCCAAGCCTCCCCGTCCCCTACTACCAGCCTCGTGCTGGGACCAGCCCTAACGCTTAAGCCCCTTCTGCCTCCTGCAGCTATCGATCTGTCTGCCACCCTTATATTAGCGGTAGACAGGATCGCCTCTGTCGGTTTTTTGGGAGGACCGCCCTCCTTTGGTTTTGGATTTAATTTTAATTTTAAAGACATATGTGGTCCCACGAGTATCGGACAAGAGAGGTCCGCTCGCGCAGAGGTCCGTGTGCGCGAGTAAGGCTAGATAGAACCGGAGGACGCCAAGTATCCGGAGCACTCCGTTAGAGACTGGGCTATTTTTTTTTTTTTTGACTGGGTCCCCAGCCAGGCTGAGCATCGACACGGGTCGTATGACATCTTACTCCAACCCAGAGTTTTTTTTATAGAAATTTGCTCCTCCACACCCTGTATCCGGGGAGGTGTTTATTGACTCCTCAGTCTAGATCCGTAGTGTTCTGTTATAAATAGCAGGGTTACCTCGGGCAGGATGTGACTCTTCGCCACGCACTATCGGTCTAGATGGAATAGAGGCTAATGTTCCTAGAACTGTAATCGCATATTCCCATCCTGCGAAAATTTACGTTTCAAAGAAACTTACGCTTCAACGAAAACTGACTCTTCAACCCCGTATGTGTTATTACAAGCATTGAGTATAAGGACGACAATTGCCTACTCGCATTGTTTGTACTTGTTAAAAAAAAAAACAGACCGTCTGTTTCTCCCCGATTTTTGGAATAAAACAAATGAACGCACATGAACATTAGCAGGCCACAGATCCGGAACCAGCAGCTTTTCATAGAGGTTAACTCTCTTTATGAATTCGGCGAAGCCTCCTTCTTTGCAAGTTTATAGCTTGAGAGAAGATGTTTATCAATCCCAGCATGATTTGAAACATAATTTTACAGAAGGCGAAACTGATGACAAGTGTAGCCACTTCATTCGAACTGCTATATCGAGTTCACAGTTGGCATTAGAACCAACAACATGAGATTTTTTCTTCTGTTGTTTTTGTTCACGCTGACCCAATCCGGGCTACAATGAGAAAAGCAGCAAAGCAGAAGGTGTGGGCAGACGTATTGCAGAAGAATCGGAATATTGTGGTACTTTAGAA
Organism: Clusia tigrina; assembly: GCA_920105625.2. NCBI lineage: Eukaryota > Metazoa > Arthropoda > Insecta > Diptera > Clusiidae > Clusia > Clusia tigrina. The sequence continues at coordinate 148,993,178 of OV050030.1, forward strand.
GCAGCATTAAGAGTGCGAGAAGCAGCAGACGCATGATTAGACTTGGGGACAACCTTCGCCGTAGAGAGAAATCTTACACGTAGTATAAGTTGGAGAAATATCAGCTGCAGCTGCGGTGGCGACAGCATATGAGGGCACAGGTGCGGTCGTTGTCCCCGCGTTAGTAGCAGAGTGTCAAAGGTCAACGGAGACATTTTTTGCTGCTTTTTCGACTGCTGCAGCGATTGGAGGGGGCGAACGAATAGTTTCGGTGCGCCGTCGCATAGCTTTTACAGCGAAACTGACTATCAAATTTTTACAAGTAATCCAGATCAGCTGGTAGGACTTAACACATATTCCATGTGAAAAAATTCGTTGCACTTAGCACATTGTATTTTAGGCTGACCTCGATCAGCCGTTTAACCACATACATACGGAATTTTTGTTGCAATTTCGTTAATATGCAAGAGATTGTAGAAGCAGTGTCATTTTCGCATAGTTTGCTCTGCACGGAGTGAAGTTCTAATTGTATATTATCGATTTTTTGAATTAAAATTTTTATCAGATTGTAATGTTATAATGAGAGAGAACGCACGCGCACTTTCAGATCTCAATGTAAAAATATCATTAAACACACTTTGCAAAGTTATTTTTGGCCTACACTGGCACTTTTGCTGCGACAAACCGATTTGGGTTGCTGTTGTAGTTTTTGCATACCGGCAATAGCTCTTTCACTTGTTGTTGTTCTGAAAATTTAGATTCCTTAGAAGAGTTCGAAGATCACAAATTATCATATATTGGTACTTCTTCGACTGGGGCAGCAGATGGAAGGGGCGAACGAATAAAGTTTCGGTGCGCCGTCGCCCAGTCTTTAAAGCGAAACTCACTATCAGATTTTTTATATATTCAAAAGCAGCTGGTAAGACTTTTACACATTCTATGTAAAAAAATTCATTGCACTTGGCACATTGTATTTTAAGCTGACCTCGATGACCACGACATTTTTGTTGCAAGTGCTAATCAAAAGTGTCCAAGTAAAACTATCAATGCAATAATTATAAATTAGAATTTTCAAAGCACAGAGCTTAGTCTGGAACACGTCCGTATAGTTCGAGCACTTAAATGTTATGTTAAGAATAAATTACTTCCGAAAGTTTTGGGAATTGTCAGTTATTATATATATACGAGTTTATTTTGTTCAGTAAACATTTAATTATTTATTGAATCTTCTAGATTAGAACTAACTATAAGTACTTCAATCTTACATAACTACCTTTTATATTTAATCCTTGGTTACATACATTGAATACACATATATAAAAGAATAAGGGATAAAATACGTGATAAATTAATTTTAAATTAAATTAAAAAGTAATAAAATTTATTAAAATTAAATCGTTTAAGACGAGTTGTATTAGGTTCCTTGAGCAAGTCCTTACCTAGACTATTGGGGTGGAAGTATAATTTTAGTTTGTAGGCTCTTTTAAAATTTGTGATTTCTTCTTGAATAGTTGGAATATTTAGTTCTGTATGCAGTCTTTAATTTTTAAAATACTTGTGAAGACCTAAATTTTGTAACAATTTTAGGTCACACAAAATACCGCCCTCACCATATACCAACACCATTCGAGCACATGTAGTCAAACCACGCCACACGTGGTTATGCTCGAACATGACACAACGCCGAAATACGGGAATTCCGTATGCGCGAACACGACACAGTGCCGAAATACGGGACTTGTCGATGCTCGCATAAAAAATGGTATAAAAGGCCGGTGCACAGAGGAACCGGCTTCTTGTGATTTCAACAGCGGCGGCGACAACAGCGGACGAGCAGGCGCTCTTGTGATTTCAACAGCGGCGGCGACAACAGCGGACGAGCAGGCGCTCTCTTGTGATTTCAGCAGCGGCGGCGACAACAGCGAAGTAGCAGGCTCTCTCTCGTGATTTCAACAGCGGCGGCGACAACAGCGGACGAGCAGGCTCTCTCTCTTGCGATTTCAACAGTAGCGGCGACAACAGCGAACGAGCATGGAGTAAGTGGGTATAGTATTCGCGGACAGTGGCGACCACGGCAGACAGTTCCTGACTTTTGAGACTTCTTACGTGATTGGTGGTGTGAGGTTTTATCCGACATCTCTACCACGTAAGAGAGTGCTCCACCCTAGGCGAAGTAAACGCGAGGTTTTAACCGGCGTTTAACTTTAAAGCAGCTATAGCTTCAATTTAGACTTTTGAGACTTCTTACGTGATTGGTGATGTGAGGTCGTAAACTAGCTGTCGTGGGGTCAACACGTATATTTTTTTGTCGCTCCGTTGAACGTCGTTTTTTATATTTTATACAGTTTCTATCGCGCTCAAAATGCCTTGTGTTTGTAATTCAAAAGTCGAACGTAGTCACGATAAAATAAAGTGTTACAGTTGTAATGACTATTTTCACTGTGGCTGCGTGAATGTGACCCAAGGTGACATTGAATTTATGCAAACCGCAAACAAAAATTATATTTGTAACACTTGCACTACTGCCAGGCGCTCGTCGCTTCGCTCTCCACCGGTTGCTCCCGTTCGTCAACCAGCCGCAATTGGGATAAACACAGGCGAAAAAGAATGCGCAAAAAATTCTTCTTCACCGTCTCCGTCTTCGTTAATAACTCCTCAAAATAATAATATTCAGCCACGTCAACAACAACAACAACAAACATCGCAGCAGCCTAGTCAGCATCAGCTCTCCCCTACTCAAAGGCAAACCATCATTCAGCGACCTCAACAACAACAACAACAGTCGCAGAATCATCAATATCAACAGCAAAAGCAGCAATGTAGTCAATACAATAACAACAACAATGCTGAAATCTTTGTGAGTCCAGAAAAAAATATGCCAACAATCACTCTAGAGCTTGTTTACAAAGAAATTGTTGCTTTAAAAACTATGAATGCTAATGCACTTAGTTTAATAGATACCTTACGTGAAGAAAAAAATATTTTGAACGAAAAAGTAAATGAACTCCAAAAAGAGGTCTGTTTTCTGCAACAAAAAAATCGCGAAAAAAGCATTGAAATTGTTGGTGTTCCAAATCTGCAAAAGAACAATGCACTAGATTCAGCTCTAAACATAATTTCGAAGGGCTTGAATATCAACATTTCCGATGATCATATTGACGAATGTTACGTCAAAAAAATTAGAAAGAGCCGAGATTCTTCGTCTAGCAATGCAACAATGGATATTTTGTGTGTTAAATTCGTCTCTCTACAAAAAAAGAGAGAAATAATGAAGAAAAAAATTTCAAATAAGGAAAATTTGTGCATCAGATTCTTTGGTAGTGATAGAAATCAAAATATTTATATAAATGATAGCTTATCAGTTTTTACTAGGGATCTTTTAAAAGCCGCTCAGAAGTGTAAAACAGATGTAATGTAATGTAATGTATTGATTGTAAGTGTTAGGCTATGGCCTTTATGCACTGCGACCAACTTGATCTATTGTGCGCCCCTTCGTACTTAATTATTTAGTATACTTAGTATATCAAGGAAACGGACCAGCTCCTTTGGACAGAGCATTTGAAGGTCTTCATCTTCTAGTATATAGGAACCTAAGATCCTGTGTCTCCTGTGGCCTAATGCATCACAGTTGGTGATTAAGTGTCCCACAGACTCCTCTTCATCACAGCAGAATCTGCAAGTGCTCGTGCTAGATATACCTATTTTGTGTAGGTGTTTGTTGCAGGCGAAGTGGCCTGTTAATGCTCCAGAGAGTGATCTAAGGCATTTTTTGTTTAAGGTAAGAGCGATTTTTGCTCTATTAGCGTCAAAGCTCAGGAATTTTTTGGAGTGATCGAGGCCGTCAATGCCATTCCAATATTCGCTGATTTTATGTTGGATCCATTTTTTGGTCTCTTGTTTTATGTTGTTTTTATTAAAGCCAAAGAAGGGGGTGGGTCCAATAAATGATCCTTCAGCCCCTTTTTGGCATAAAGGTCTGCCTTTTCGTTACCTTCGTGTCCTTCGTGTCCTGGCACCCAAACCAGAGAGACCTGATTGTGGATGGCCAGTTCGTTGAGTGCGTTGTTACACTCTATAAGGACTTTTGATGTAAATGTGTAGCTTTTAAGAGCTTTGAGGACTGATTGACTGTCTGAGAGTATTTTAATTTTTACTCCTTTAAGTCCTCTTTTAGATAAGATTTCCACTGTTTTCATTATAGCATAGAGCTCCGCATGGAAAATCGTGGTATCTGCACTTAGGGTTATTGATTTGTGTGCTCTAGGTCCCACTATTCCTGCTCCTACCCCCTTGAGCGTTTTGGATCCATCTGTATACCATTTTTGCGAATAATCGTGTAGCCATGTTGGGCTATCGTTCCACTCCTCCCTTGATGGGAATATGACATTGTACCTCTTGGTGAAATTGAGTACTGAGTCTGTGTGGTCACTTACCTGGGTCATGTGCATAGCATCTTTGACCAAATTTAGAATTTCTAGGTGTCCAGTGAGATTTGCTGGTTTGAATTTTTCATTTGCATGGATTGAGAGTGCTTGCCTTGCAGCTTCCTCTTGTATTGCTAGGTAAAGCGGTGGTAAATTTAACAGCGCTTCCATGCCAGCAGTTGGGGTAGTTCTCATAGCCCCTGTGATGTTTAGGCATGCCAGCCTTTGTAATTTGCACAGTTTTAATTTGGCTGTTGTTTGTTTTGTTTTTCCCCACCATACCAATGCCCCATATAGTATGATGGGTTTAACCATTTGGGTGTATATCCAGAAGGTCATTTTGGGGCTCAGACCCCAGGATTTTCCCAGAAGTTGGTTTGTAGTCCAAAGGTTTTTCGTGGCTTTTTTTATTACCGAGTTAAGGTGTGCCTCCCAGGTGAGTTTTTTATCCAGGATGATACCTAGATATTTTACCTCTTCATGTAAGGGTACCTCTATTCCATTTATTTTTAATGTTGGGATATCAAATGTCCTTTTCCTAGTGAAGGGGACAATAGTGGTTTTGGTGGGGTTGATTGATAGCCCCTCTTTCCTGCACCACTCCCATGTTGTGTCTAAGGCATCTTGCATCAGGTCTCCAATAGTCCTTTCATGATTGCCTTGGATTATTATAGATATGTCATCTGCATATCCAATTGTTTTGTATCCTTTATTATTAAGGATCTGTATTAGGTTATCAACTAGTATGGACCATAGCAGTGGTGATAGTACTCCCCCCTGCGGACATCCCTTTACCGCTGTAACACTCATGTTAACTTGCCCTAAAGAGGCTGTGATTATTCTTTGGTTTAGCATATTGCTTACCCATTTTACTATTGCTGGATCTGCTCCCCTGTTGGAGAGTGCCAGTTCTATTGCTTGAAAGTTCGCATTGTCGAAAGCACCCTCAATGTCCATGAATGCACAGAGGGCTACCTCCTTTAGGCCTAGTGCCTTTTCAATATCACGAACAATTGTGTGCAGTGCTGTGACTGTAGATTTCCCTTTTTGATAGGCAAATTGTAGCTTATGTAGTGGAGTATCAGAGATTACCTCCTCTCTTAGGTAGCAGTCCAATATCTTTTCCATGGTTTTTAACATGAAGGACGTTAGACTGATTGGCCTGTAGGATTTGGGAGATTCGGGGGGTTTATTTCCACCCTTTGGTAGGAATATAGCCTTAACCTCCCGCCAAACCTTAGGAACATATCCCAATATTAAAGTAAAACAGATAGAAACTTTAAATTTGTTTGGGTAAAAGATGGCAGGGTTTTTATGCGTAAAAAAGAAGGAGATAAAGCTATTGTTTTGTACTCATTCGAGGATTTAAATAAGATTATTTAAAAAAATTAAATTTGTGTAAAGTATGAACAGTGTCGTTTATGATCCTCGAGATAATTTATATGATATTCCTTCTGAAAATTGTAGAACTGTAATTTACAACAGTATTATATTTAACCCAAACCAAATCACAAATAATTTTTATATAATTTTACAAAACATTAGAAGTATGCGAAAAAATTTTGATACGTTCCTACTGCATCTTGATTCGTTCATCAATAAGCCGTGTTTCATCTTTTTGACTGAGACATGGATTTACGAAGAGGAACTGACCCTTTTTTATATACCCGGTTATAAATTATTTGCAAATTGTAATGGTAAATACGCTTCTGGAGGTGTTGCAGCTTTTGTTGTTGAAAATATAAATTGTGCGTCTCAATGCTTGAATTTTCAAAGCTCTGATGTGTTGAAAATAAATTGTAGAATTGATAACCAAAAATTTTCCTTTATATGTATTTATAGGTTTCACGAAGGAACATCGAAATAAGTTTTTCTACGTGATTTAAATGATTTAATATCAATTGATAAATCTGATAATCTGATAGTTTTAGGCGATTTAAATATAAATGTTTTACATACTTCTGTTTTTTTGGCTCTTGCTTTCCTCATATGGTCTTGAAAGTTGCATAAATCAACCAACTCGTATAACGAACGCTTCTGAAACGTGTATTGATCATGTTTTTGTGCGCTTAAATAAGTCAAGACAGGTTTCAATAAGCAGTTCAGTTTGTAATCTTTACTTATCAGACCATTGCTTAATTTGTCTAAATTTTAATAATATTGAAAATAATAAAAATGATAACCGACCTCAGACTTCAACGACAAACAAAACAGATTTTATGGAGTTAAACAATATTCTACTGTATGAGTCGTGGAATGGTGTATACACTGAATCTGATCCATCAATGACTTTCGACAAGTTTATCAAAACTTTAACACAACATGTTGGACACTGTGCGAAAAGCGTAAGGAACGCAGTTTCAAATAAAAAGCTTAAACCATGGATGACCTCAGAGTTACTCAGCAAAATAACGTTGAAAAACAGGATATATAAAAAATGCTTAAAAAATCCAACTAATATTATTATGAAAAGCAACTATAGAAATTATAGCAAAGAAATTTCCAAGGAGACTCTTATAGCTAAAAATAATTAAACCATGGATGACCTCAGAGTTACTCAGCAAAATAACGTTGAAAAACAGGATATATAAAAAATGCTTAAAAAATCCAACTAATATTATTATGAAAAGCAACTATAGAAATTATAGCAAAGAAATTTCCAAGGAGACTCTTATAGCTAAAAATAATTTTTATTTAAATGAATCCACCAAAATAACGGGTAACGTAAAGAAAGAATGGGATCTAGTAAATAACATATTAAATCAAACTAAAAAGAACGTTAGTATTCCAAATTTAGAAATAGATGATAATGTAATTTCAACTATTGACGATAAATCTAATATTTTTAATGATTATTTTTCAAGCATTGGAAAAGCTGTGGTGTCTGACAATGGCTTGCAGAGTATTTCTTGTAATTGTTTGGATAAGGAGAATTATCTTAATAACACTTTCTTTTTTGAGCCCATATCGTCCTTGGAGCTTTACAAAATTATTCTGTCTTTGAAGGGTTCAAATTCTTGTACTGAAAACAGTTTCTCTAGCACATTTATTAAAAAAATAGTGTTTAATATTGTAGATGTTCTGAGTCATTTATTCAATAAAAGTATCGAGGCAGGCATTTTCCCAGAGTGTCTAAAAAGGGCAGAAGTAATTCCCCTTTTTAAAAAGGGAGATAAAAGCATTCTTAATTATTACAGACCAATCTCCATTCTTTCAACCTTTTCCAAAATCTTTGAAAAAGCTGTCAAAACAAGACTGCTGACCTTTTTAGATAAATATAAATTTTTTAATAGCAATCAATTTGGTTTTAGATCTGGTATGTCCACTGAAGATGCTCTCTTAAATTTTTGTTCCAATATTTATTCAAGTTTAAATCACAAAAAGATTTCAGCAGCTCTATTTATTGATATGACAAAGGCTTTTGATACGGTGGATCACAAAATTCTGCTAAATAAATTGTATAGATGCGGTTTGAAAAGCAATACTTATGAATGGTTTTCTTCATATCTGTCAAACAGAGCGCAAAGAGTGAAAATATGCAATCATCTCAGTTCCTATAGAGACGTTAACATTGGTGTTCCTCAAGGTTCAGTACTTGGTCCGATTTTGTTTTTGATATTTATAAATTCACTCTTCTCGCAAAAATTCTCTAGTGAGACGATCGCATTTGCAGATGATATGGCTTGTACATATTCCTGTGATACAGTGTTTAACTTTAATGTTGCATTAAATAGCGATTTGGAAATCTTAAGGCATTGGTTCACAACTCACAAGTTGGTTCTTAGTGACAAAACAAAAATCATGCTTTTTCATGTTGGTGCAAAAGAACTTGAACTTGACAATTTCAGGTTTCACTGCGCAAACTGTAAAAAGTACTCTGTTTGTAAAGATATTTGTGGTTCACAAAATAACATCCACACTTATGTTGAATCCGGTTCTTGTTCCTCAAATTGCTTTCGTATTGACTGTGTTAAAAGTTTTAAATATCTTGGGTTAATAATTGATTGGAAAATGAATTGGACTGATCACACAACTGCTCTGAAGAAATATTTAATCACAGCAACCAGGCAGATGTATCATTTAAAAAATTGTTGTTCCGAAAAATTGCTGACTAGTATTTACTATGGCATTTTCCATTCAAAATTAGAATACGGTCTGGCATGTTGGGGAGGTACGCATAATAATAAAGTTAATCCCCTACTAACTGCTCAAAAACATGTCATTCGCATTATATGTAAAAGAAATCGGATTGAAGGTAGTCTACCACTATTTAAACAACTCAATATATTGCCTGTGAAGCATTTGTATTTTTATAAAGTTCTGAAAATATTTTTTATTGGGTCCGGCTATCTGACAAATAGATGTTACTCAAATTATAACTTAAGAATAAATCACCTTAATATGGTTCCACCACATAGCGTGCAACACTTTTTATTGTTTTATACGTCTATAGCCCCCAGGCTGTTCAACTGCCTTCCAAACAACATAAGGTGCCTTCGGAATAAATTTGCTTTTTTAAAACAGATGAAGTCGTGGCTTTTTGATTTGTCCTATCAAGATGTCTATTGTCTACTTAATATAACTATCTAATAACTAAATACATAAGGTTCTATTGCCAACTTTAAATTAAAATTTCCTACTCGTATAATAAAATTTGTATCTTAATTTATCTTGAATGACCCCATGTAGATTATATACTTGGTTTAAAAAACTGCATTCGCTTCTAGTTCCTTGAGAATTACAGAATGCAGGCTTAACATTATTATTAAATTACTTATGATATAATTGTTATTGTAATATTGTATTGTAATAAATAAATAATAATAAAATAAAAATAAATAAAAATAAAAAAATAAAAATAAAGGTTTTAACCGACATCACTACCACGTAAGAGAGTGCTCCACCCTAGGCGAAGTAAACGCGAGGTTTTAACCGGCGTTTAACTTCAAAGCAGCTATTGCTTCAATTTAGACTTTTGAGACTTCTTACGTGATTGGTGGTGTGAGGTTTTAACCGACATCACTATCACGTAAGAGAGTGCTCCACCCTAGGCGAAGTAAACGCGAGGTTTTAACTGGCGTTTAACTTCAAAGCAGCTATTGCTTCAATTTAGACTTTTGAGACTTCTTACGTGATTCGTGGTGTGAGGTTTTAGCCGACATCACTACCACGTAAGAGAGTGCTCCACCCTAGGCGAAGTAAACGCGAGGTTTTAACCGGCGTTTAACTTCAAAGCAGCTATTGCTTCTACGTCTGCCACTACCCCACTTCACCGCAATTAGACGAAGCGGAGAGTATACACGATTTAGTTATAATTAGTTTAAGATGAAGTTATAATTTACCGAATAATAAAAGAAAGTAAAACAAACTACATCAAACGTGTTGTGTTAAGGTCAATAAAATAAATATTGTACAGGACTCTGGGAAGACTGAGCGTACCCCAGCTAGAGATTCCTTACATGGCGCCCGAGCAGGGACCTTAACACAACGAATCGATATGAAGCCGAAGTCAGGGTGGATCTATACCCTACGCAAAGACCAGCTAGAACAATACGCGGCAGAATGTAAACTTGACGATACTGGAAGTGTGGACGAACTGCGAAAAAGGTTCGCAGCTTTCTGAGTTGATAGCACCACTAACCCGGAATTCCGCAAACGACTGGAGGAATTGGAAATAAAGCACACGCAAGGTACAGCAAGCACCACATTACCAAAACCGTCGAAGTCAACGTTAACACAACCATCTCACGTCCACGTAGAGGAAATGGTACGAAACCAGGAACAACCATCTGTCGGCGCAGATAACACGAACGCCTTTGTGTCAACTCAATGTGTTACCGTCATTGAACAAGTTCGTAAGTGGCCAGTAAAATACGACGGCGATAAGGATCCGTTGGGATTTATAGAGCGCGTAAAGAAACTGGCAGACATGTATGGTCTCAACCGGGACTTACTCCCTCGCACAATGCCACAGCTTCTCACAGATAAGGCATTAACCTGGCACCGAAACAACAAAAGGCAGTGGGTCACGTTTGAAGGTTTCGAACGAGACTTTCTGAAATTTTTCATCCCCAGCCGATATTTTGAAGATCTAGATGATCAGATCCGAAAACGGGTGCAAAAGCCAAGAGAGGCCTTTAAGGATTATACCATCGCCCTGCAAAATCTGATGGGGCGTGCGCAGTATGACGAAGACCGACAGAACGAACGTATCTTCCGCAATAGTTTGCCCGACTACCGCCTATACATACGGCGTGACGATTTCTCCTCGCTGGACGAACTGATCACTCGTGAGCAAGAATACGAAAGTATCAGAGCGGATCAGGAAACACTGCGTGAAGCACCACAACGCAGCCGACAACAATCACCACATGAGCAGCTACCACGATACCAACCGGAACCTCGACGCGAGCGAGCACAAACAATGGGCATCAAAATAAGTCCCAAAACCGCATGTCGACGCTGCGGTCAAGAAGGACACATTCAACGCAATTGTCGGAACCCACAGGTATTGTTCTGCTGGAAGTGCGGCCAGACGAATATCCGAACAATTGAGTGCTGTCAACAGCAAGCGGGAAACGAGCAAGGACCCCCTCACAACCGGGGACGAGTGGGGCCGTCAAATCGCAACCCGTTTCGCCAACAGTAAAGTTGTTACGTTGCGAGCGTAACCATATCTTCGCCACAGTTACGGTGGACGGAGAACAAATAAATGCGACGATTGACACCGGGGCTACAAAGAGCTTCATCAATGGAAATTTTGCCAAACAACATCGAAGTCCGAACAACGTAGTCGCAGTAAACGTGAGGGCACAACTAGCAAACGGCGGTGAATGCACAAGCAAGGAAGCCCTTATCCTCGACGTGCGAATAGGTGATAAATGTTGCCGAATGCCGTTTCTCATCTTCCCACGTGCATCTGGACAAGTTATTTTAGGGTTAGATTTCTTGTACACCATGGGAGCTACACTTTGTCTCGGAGGGAGCTCCGTTGAATTGAGAGCCGACAGGAGAAACTCACGAAACAACCCCAAACAGTTGACAGTGCGTAACAGGAATCCTAGGAAGCAACAGCAGAGGTCACCACAGAAACAACAAGGACAGCAAACGCTAATACAACAACAATTGACAATAGCAAACGACGATCAACAGATAACCCCACCTGCAGTGAGACGAGGGCATTCGATGCGGAGCGCAAACAACAGCAATCTCAGCAACAACAACAATAACATTAACAAAATTGCCGCTAGCCTCTCAGCTAAAGCCGGCGCTGCCGAAGAAGCCAAAGCGGCTGCAACTACATCATCGGCTTCAGCCACAACTACAACACCCCGCAACTACGGACGGAAGAAGAAGAACCAACAAGTAACGCAAGTCCTGCAACGAATTGCTGACACTCTTGAGGATCAGGAGCCACATCCGATGCCCACCAAAGTGGCTAATATTGAATTAGCAGAAGGTTTACGTACGAGTGCAGTCACAGCGACATCGCCTCTACTAAACGCCCATTATGATGAAACTCCAACGCTGGACTTGCACGATCCCAGCTCCAATTCCAACGCTCACGTTCGTCTACCAAGCACTGCGCCTTCATCGCCACCGGGGCGTGATTATAAGACCAAAGAGAAGTTCAAACGGACCCTTACGCTGGACAACCAGGTCAACTGCAACGCGGTGGTCCCGTCACCGAGCGCACAAGTATCCGCTGAAGGCACTGGTACTGCTGGCATAGTCGCAGCCGAGGAGGAACAGCAACGCGGTTCGGTAAAACTGGTCATAGCCAAAAAGAAGGGTAGGATTTTCAAAAGTGGGGTACTTGTTCAGTCCGACCAACCCGAGCGGTCTGCAATCAACAAGCGACAGCATCTGTACAAACAACGGTGGGGTGCTGAAGCCAACGGCGACGCTTCCTGCGACGCAATGCCTCCGAAATTCTATGACAAGCAAGCCACACGAACATCTCCCGACGGCCTTTTTGAAGACTTCAATGAAGAGTCGAGCAAAAGTACACTTTCACGTGACAATAGACCAGTGGTTGGCAAATTGACTCGCGTCATTAAGCCTCAAGCTATCCCCAATCCATTTGATATGGACACGGACAAAGCTACACCGGCCGACACTATTACCAGCGTTAAAGTTAACAGGAAGGGCAAACTGAATGTCGTAGCCGATGCGCTATCTAGACAATCACTAGAAGCTCTTTACTCACGTACTGAACTGCAAGATGAAGAGAAGGAACTATACAACGACGGAGGCACGTGGAAGAGAGGCGCTCCATCATTGACCGCGTTATTAACTAAACGGCCCATTACAACTGTCCTAACTTTCTGCGACCTGAACGAGGTACATGGAGAGAAAAGGCATCACTTACCACAAACGGTCAAAGACGCAATAACAGCGAGGGTGCTGATAGATCATAGGACTGGGAAAATGAAACGAATGCGATTCGAAATATCACCATACCAAATCGTCATTAACCCCACGTCAATAACCGTAAGATTGCGCACCATGAAGTAAGGGGGGGGGTGTGAAGACCTAAATTGTGTAACGATTTAAGGTCACACAAAATACCGCCCTCACCATATACCAACACCATGCGAGCACATGTAGCCAAACCACGCCACACGTGCTTATGCATGAACACGACACAACGCCGAAATCTTTCCTGACTTTTGAGACTTCTTACGTGATTGGTGGTGTGAGGTTTTAACCGACATCACTACCACGTAAGAGAGTGCTCCACCCTAGGCGAAGTAAACGCGAGGTTTTAACCGGCGTTTAACTTTAAAGCAGCTATAGCTTCAATTTAGACTTTTGAGACTTCTTACGTGATTGGTGGTGTGAGGTTTTAGCCGACATCACTACCACGTAAGAGAGTGCTCCATCCTAGGCGAAGTAAACGCGAGGTTTTAACCGGCGTTTAACTTTAAAGCAGCTGTAGCTTCAATTTAGACTTTTGAGACTTCTTTCGTGATTGGTGGTGTGAGGTTTTAACCGACATCACTACCACGTAAGAGAGTGCTCCACCCTAGGCGAAGTAAACGCGAGGTTTTAACCGGCGTTTTACTTCAAAGCAGCTATTGCTTCAATTTAGACTTTTGAGACTTCTTACGTGATTGGTGGTGTGAGGTTTTAACCGACATCACTACCACGTAAGAGAGTGCTCCACCCTAGGCGAAGTAAACCGCGAGGTTTTAACCGGCGTTTAACTTCAAAGCAGCTATTGCTTCTACGTCTGCCACTACCCCACTTCACCGCAATTAGACGAAGCGGAGAGTATACACGATTTAGTTATAATTAGTTTAAGATGAAGTTATAATTTACTGAATAATAAAAGAAAGTAAAACAAACTACATCAAACGTGTTGTGTTAAGGTCAATAAAATAAATATTGTACAGGACTCTGGGAAGACTGAGCGTACCCCATGTAGAGATTCCTTACACGCTATATACAGGTAAAGCGAAAGTTGAGTCCACAAAAAATGCTAACAAAAGACAGGCAAATGCGAGATCAACAATTTAACCCAGCTCCAGCAACAATGGTACCCCAAGTCAGAACAGGTTTGCTATTCTTGATAAAAGACTTGAAAAACATTATCCACCAGCTCGTACCTCAAAGCCACCTCCAATATATATTCGTGAAAGAAACATAGATATTAAATTAAAAAAATATTACAACTCAGAGGAGAAGAACCTTTTCATGTAGTTCCTTTAACAAACGGCAGTATAAGCGAAACAAAGCTACAAATCTACGAGGAGAAAAATTTTAGGAAAGTGTCTTATGAGCTTCACAAATTGAGAAAAAGTTGTTACATATATCAATTTAAGTCACAAAAAGGATTAACACTCGTGTTAAAGGGCTTAACCGGGCTTAGATCTCAACGAAATAAAGCAGTTTTTAGAAGCAGCAGGCTTCGTCGCTAAATCTATATACAACATCTTAAGTTGGGAAAAATTACCGCAGCCACTCTACCGTGTTGAATTAGAGCCTTCAGCTATGAAATGATGAAAATCATCCAATTTACAACTTTCAATATCTTTTGCATCGCAAAGTCACGGTGGAAGAACCTCGGAAAAGGAGTGGACCAATCCAATGCAAAAACTGTCAAGAGTTTGGGTACACAAAAGCTTAGTACGAGTTGCCAAGTGTGTGTGTTTTCTGTAGTGATCTTCATGCATCATCCCATTGCTATTCACCCAAACAAGACATTTTAAAAAAATGTAGCAACTGTGAAGATTCACATACAGCGAACTATAGGAACTGCCCAGTATACGTAGAAGTTAAATACAAAATGCGTCCTCAGCCGAAACAAAAACAACAGCAATATAGATATCAACTTGCGAAACCCACTGAGCCATGTCGAGCACAAGATAGTATTAGCTATGCAAATATTGTTAAAACCGGGCCTCCGAGTGTAAAACCACAAACTGATCATTTAGAAAAAATATTCTCGTCACTTGCACAAACTCTAAACCAGTTTATATTTGAAAGGAATGATGCAGGAAATGATGCGTAAACAAACTCAAATCCTCCAGATGTTAATGTCAAAAAAATAACACTCTCAGAATCTATCACTGGAAATCAAACGGCGTTAGCCAGCACAAACTAGAGTTGCACACTTTTCTACTTGACATTATGCTCATTTCGGAATCCCATCTAACTTCTAAAAATAATTTTAAAGTCATTGGATACCACTTCTATGACATAAAACATCCAGACGATAAAGCATGTGGTAGCACTTTGATCCTTATTAAAGCCAGATTAAAACACCACCTAATCGAATATCATTGCAAAAACATTCTCCGAGTTACATCCATATCTCTTGAAGAGATGGTGGGCAACATAACAATTTACGCAATATACGGTCCTCCAAAGTTTAAAATAACTTCACAACAGTTCAATGACTTCTTCAATAGTCTTGGGCATAAATTTCTTGTTGCGGGAGACTACAATGCCAAAACCACGCACTGGGGTTGAAAACTTATTACCTCGAATGGTAGGCAACTGTTTGACGCAATGCTTCGAAACCGGAATATGGATTTTATATCATCTGGTAAACCTACATACTGGCTGTCTGATCGTAGTAAATTACCAGATTTAATAGACTGGCATTACTTAAAATATTAGTCGAGACCTAATTTCAGCAGAAGCTTGTTATGACCTCTCCTCTGACCGTTCGCCAGTTATCTTGGCCCTTACCTCCCATCCTCAAATAGAACATAAACCGGACAATTTAACCAATCGATTAACAAACTGGCTGAAATATAGGAAATATGTCAGTTCGCATATCCAGCTAAATGTAGCCCTTAAAATCATAAACGATGACGACGCAACGCTACGTTTACCCAAATACTTACCACTGTAGCTGAATTCGCCACATCGATCTAAATGAACATCATATGACATATGGCAAAAAGCGATGCAGGAAAGAGCGGAGCCTGCTGAAGGAACTACCAAATATAGCAATTTTTCATTTTACGCATATATTCAATGCTCTGCTAAGACTAAATTATTTCCCAAATTTTTTGAAATTGTCAGTTATTATAATAATTAATCAACCAGGAAAGGATCCAACACAAATAACATCATATAGACCAATAAGCCTTCTGTCAACAGTCTCTAAAATTTTTGAGAAAATGCTTCTCCATAAACTTACTCCACTGTTGGAAAAGAGGATAATGATCCCTCAATACCAATTTGGGTTTCGAGAGAAGTACGGTACAATAGAGCAGATCCACAGAATATCTGCAGTAATTAGATACGCTTTAGGGAATACAATATATTGCTCTGGAATTTTTCTCGATATAGCACAAGCGTTCGATAAGGTCTGCATGAGGGTCCCATCTACAAAATTCAGAACAACCTTCCCGAATATAGCAATATTTAAATTTCTACATTTTGATCGGAAATTTAAAGTCAAACATAAAACCCATATAGACACCCACAAAATCCAAGCTGGAGTCCCACAGGGGAGTATACTTGGACCCATTTTGTACCTCTTCACAAGTGATTTGCCAACAGATAATCAGCTGACTATTTTATATTCGTATAAAGATTCCAACATTGGCTCATTGTATTAAGGTGAACGAGTCGAAAAGCGTTCACATAACGTTAACCTTAAGACAAAAAACATGCCCTCCTTTATCTCTAAATGGTGTAATGATCCCACAATCAAGCGATGTGAAATATCTTGACATTCATTAAGATAGATGTCTCACCTGGGGAAAGCACAACGAAGCCAAAATACTAGAACTAAAGCTCAAGACCAGTACTCTATTGGCTTCCTAATCAGCAGGTCAAATTTGAGCATGGAAAATAAAATCCTCCCATATAAAGTGATAAGTAATCCCATATGGACCTACGGCATTCAACTGTGGGGCTCCGCCAGAATTCCAAATATAGAATTTATTCAACGATTTCAATCTAAAATACTACGAGCAATGCGCCGTAGTATTTTAAAAATTAAAGACTGCTTACAGAACTAAATATTCCAACTATTCAAGAAGAAATCACACATTTTAAAAGAGCCTACAAACTAAAATTATACTTCCACCCGAATAGTCTAGCTAAGGATTTGCTCAGGGAACCTAATACATCTCGTCTCGATTTAATTTTAATAAATTTTATTACTTTTTAATTTAATTTAAAACTAATTTATCATGTATTTTATCACTTATTCTTTTATATATGTGTATTCAATGTATTTACCCTAAGCACAGGCTAAGTATTAAATATAAAATGTAGTTATATAAGATTTAAGTATTTATTGTGTTAGTTCTAATCTAAAAGATTCAATAAATAATGCAATGTTTAAAAAGAAAAACCAATAATTGAACGACTACACACAATAAAAATTGAAATAAAATTATATTTAAAAATCAAATTAATTCAGTAAATATTAACAAAAGAAAACTTTTATTTATTTACTTATTTTATTTACAACTATAACTTATATTTAATATTATAAGCTAAGGGATGATAGCGGGAAAAACCTGCCTCTGAATTAAAATAATCTTTTCAATATACTTCTTATTTTATTACAGACGCAGTCCGGGCTGTTCACGAGATATTCATCACTTGAAAAAGTGTCACCCAAATAAAGTTTTTTCTTGCGCTTCAGTAGATGATGGCAGTAGAAAATATTGTAAAAGGTATATAAATTGAAATAATAATTTTCATATACCTCACATCCTTTGGGTCGAAATTTATATTAACACCACATTTTATTCTTATAATATTCAAAATAGTTAAGTTGTACGGAAATGTATTGCATTAACATTATTTTGACATATCGCGGTTTGTTTAGGTTAGTCCTCTACAAATCACACGGTAAACTACAAAGAGTGTGACTTATCAGTTAATGAAGTTAAAGTTATTTTCTTTTATTTATTTTTATAATCTTAACTTTACGGAAAATAGCTTTATAAGAAATAAAAACTTTCACTTCAACTTACACTTCGAATCATTTTGCACGCACTGTGTTAGCTCAGCTATTTTGATAAAAAAAATACAATCAAACACGAAAAACACGATCCCTATAAGAAAAAATATTGACAAACTTCTAATGTAACAATTTACGACGTCTAGCGGTGATTGAGTCTCACCTTATTCAGTCTATTGTCCCCACGTTGTAGTAAAATTATACAAATGCGAATATTATGTTAAATTTCTGACGGCAAGATTCCTTACAGGAAGTAACTTTTATTCGAAATATCTTCAATGTGAACCGAAAATATATAATCCAAAGAGTTATTTTAAATTTAAAAAGAACTAAATCTTAAAAGTTAAATACGACAGGAAGTTTCATTGGCACTTTTGTTCACTAGTTATTAAGTGGTGATTTTGGTCTGCCATTTAATTGGTAATTGTAATAAGCCTATAGCTAGGAGTGAATAGATGCGAATATCTAACAAATTTTTATACAGGGGGGTTGGCCGTATATCAAACAGACGATTAGCAAAATAAAGTTATTACTTCTGAATATTTAAACAGCAGAGAAGTTACGCTTGTAGAGTGAATTTAGAGTTGTTTGCTTATTGACAGCAGAATCAAGAATCTGCCCCTTCATTCAACAATTCGGGTTTTGTATCATTATTTTCCATTGGAATTCCCATTGAATTTTCAATGAGCTTAAAATGGTTCAATTGCAAACGCACAAAAGCAAACTTTTGCTGATCTATACAACATGGTTCTAACCAATAGTGCTGCATATCAACTACAACAATGTACGGTCAGCGCACTTAAAAGAAATTAGAACCGGGTGCTCTGCACTCTCGCGAGCATTTTATTTGCAGCGCAGGCTTTATATTTGTTTACATTTTGTTTATATTTTGCTTAATACTATTATGTAGCGAGCACACTACAAGATATAAAGTGATAAAAATTCTAAATAATATTTTCACAAAAAGTAAAACGGTCAATACTAATAAATTTATAAACCGGTAAGTTTGCTCTCGCCACAATGCGAGCGTAAGAATACTCAAACATTTAAAGAAACACCAGCAGGTATATCAAATCAAAGAGCTGGTCCACCTTCACTGCACTCTGTCCACAAGATCTGACGAAACGCAGCGGCTGTGCAGAACTGTCCCATAATTTGCCGGTCACTCACAAACAACAAAAATTTCCGTCTGTGTTTCTGAGTGAGGCAACCAACTTACAAGAGAACATAATGCGTTAAAATGCAAGGGGTCCCGTTAATCTCAAATTGTCTCCCCGATGCCTTAAGAACATCAAATAGAGTCATTACAGCTCTTGCCACATCGAATGCAACCACTACTACAACGTCTTCATATAGCCAATCTGTATGCACGAGCACACTCACTACTGCCCCAACTTCGATAAATTGTTTGGTTGGTTGGTTGGTTGGTGGCTGGGCATTTGCAAAGGAAATGGGTTTAGTTTTCCTTCTCTTCTGAGTTTTCACAACTTCTACAATGGATATTGTACGGTCTCTGCAATTTCTCTGCATGACTACCCACGAGCTAGTGACCCATAAAGGCCGCCGTGAGGCGGCTGGTGTCCCTGCGGTCCCTGTTTATAAAATCCCTAGATCTCGCTGTGTTGAAGACTGGTCAGGTCGCCCGGGATGTATTACAAGTTGTAAGTGTCCTCCATCTATTGCCCGCTAAGGTAAGACAGTGCATGTAGATGCCCCTCTTAGTCGCACCAATGGAAACAGGTACTAGTTCCACACTGCGTGCATCTATATTCCTGTGTCCGGGGACCCAGATGATTGTGATGTCGGCATTGTGACCTAGCGCCCCAAGTTCCACCCTGCACTGTCTGAGTTGATGGTGTTTGATTGTAGGGCTTTTATGGCAGCCTGGCTGTCCACAAAAATAGCAACCGTACTCCTCTGCCCTTCTCTAATGTGGTGGGTGATCTGTCGACTTGCCTCTCTGATTGCAAGGTCAATTTTCGACCCGTCCGTATAAATGGGTATATCGTACTCCATTGGGAGTTTTCTTCTCAACCACTGTTTTCTTGAGGGAAATCTAACCTTGAAGTCCAGTTGTGGTACTATGTAATCTGTCGTCATTTGTGTTAATTCCTTACCATGACCGTACGTTCGCTCAGACCAGCATATTGTCGCTTTTAACCTTAGCGCACTGTTGCAGGCTACGTTCTTAATGTACATGTCGGTAGGGAGGATGTGTAGCATTACGTTGAGTGCCTCCGCTGGACATGTTCTCAGGCTCCTTACAATGCCAGCGGTAGCTGCTCTTTGAACTCTACTGAGTCTCTGAACGTTATAACCCTTATCTAGAACTGGCCACCAGACTATTGAACTATAAGTTAGTATTGGAGGCACGATTTCTTTGTACAGCCAGCGAGTGACATGGGGACGTAGTCCCCATTTTTTCCCAAACATTTTCTTGTATGCGTTGAAAGTTACGTAGGTTTTCCTGACCCGTAGCTATACATTAGTTCTCCAATTTAGCTTGGGGTCCAGTATAACTCCTAAGTATTTCGCTTTCTTCGGTAGCTTTAGCTGTTGTTCGTTAAGTTTAAAGATCGGAATCTTGGTCTTGTTAGCGAAAAGTATCAGTTCTGTCTTTTCTGGATTCACACCTAGTCCATATCCTGTGGCCCAGGAATAAGTTTGTCCAGCCCCTTTTGCATAAAATCACTTATTAACATGTCTGATACGGCTATCACTACATGGTCCCCGCATCTTAACCCCCATTGAATCTAGTATAATGAGGATGTTGTCTACGGTAGCCACAATAGGTGTGAAATCATCCAACCTTGTGGTGTTTCTCTACTGACGTGTTTGATGAGAACCGTGTTACTCAGCTCAGACTGAATGACCCTAGTCCTAAGCATTGTAACTATCCACTCCCTAAGAACTTCCTCAACCCCTACCCTGGTGAGAGAGTCCAGAATTGCTTTGTTACTAATGTTGTTAAAAGCACCTTCTATGTCCAGAAAGGCCGCCAACGTGTACTGTTTATAGTGGATTGTTTTTTCTACTGAACGAATTACCTCATGTAAAGCTGTTTCGGTAGATTCACCCCTGAGATATGCGTGTTGCGCCTTCGAGAGGGGGAACTGATCCACTGTATGCCTAAGGTGGATTTCCAGAGCCCTCTCCATTGTTTTGAGAAGAAACGATGTAAGACTAATGGGTCTAAAATCTTTTACCGACTCATGCCCAATCTTCCCCGCCTTTGGAATGAAAACTACCTTTACCTTCCTCCAACTTAGGGGGATGTACTTGAAGCGTATACATGCCTTATATGTCGCTTTTAGCCATGGTGATCCCATGCCTGTAACCTTTGCAGCATGATTGGGAAAATCCCATCCAAACCCGGCGATTTATAAGGCGAAAAACAATTGATCGAGTGTTTAATTTTTTCGTTCGTGTATATCAGGTCACAAGCCGGTGGCATCTGATTGTTCATAACGGGTAATTGAGATACATGCGCGGTATCTTTACAGTCTGGGAAGTGTGTTTGAAGCAAGAAATCAAGTGTTTCAGAAGATGTTTCCGTCCATGCACCATCCGTCTTTCTAAGGAAAGAGGGGCTGGTGTGTTCCTTGGACAGTATCTTGCTAAGTCTTGCTGAAGTAGAGGTTGCCTCAATTGATTCACAAAATTCTCTCCAGCTATTTTTTTTTTGGCTTCCCTGATAGATTTTTTGTAAGTTTTGAGACTCTCTTTATATCGTGCCCAATCTTCGTCCCTATAACATTGGTTGAACAGTTTCCTGGTTGTCTTCCTGAGATCTGATAATTTTTTGATCCACCATGGTGGAAGAGTTTTTCTACTCCTAATGACGAGTCAACCGTACTTGTATGTAAGCCATATTATAGGCTTCCTCAAGATTCCCCACTTTTTGTCTATCGCCTCGGTAGAATCGAGTTCCATTGTCTCAGAAATTTTAAGTTTTGAGCGAGCTACCCTCGTAAAAGTATCCCACTTTATTCTCCTGGGGTTTCTGTAATAAATAGCATCTACGGTTTTCAAATTTACCCTGAAAACTATCCAACTATGATCCGAGAAGGACTTCTTGTTGGATACCCTCCATTCTCCTACCTGGACTGATGCGTCTTCTGAAATTAATGTTAAATCTAGGACCTCTTCCCATCCAGCAAATTTATTAGAGCTGGGGAAGGTAAATGTGGGAGTATTCCCTCTGTTACATACTGTAAGATTCGAATTATTTATAAAGTTAAAAAGTGACTCACCCCTTTCATTATCCTCGTTGCTACCCCATAGCGTGTGCCTCGCGTTGGCGTCGCATCCAAGAAGTGGGACATTTTTGGCAGCTGCATTGGCGACCAGGGTCGCTACCTCTTCTGGTGGTGCGTCACTGTTGTGCGGCATATAAGCTGATGCCGCTAGTAGGTCTGGTCCGCTTGGCTTGATTTTTACGACTGTCAAATCGCCTGTGCTATACTGTGGGCAGATAAAAGCATTAATTGTTTTCTTAACTAGGATACATGATCGAACCTTATCACCGTTCCTGATATAGTGCATATTGTATTTGGTCAGCATGAGCCCCATAACGTCATTTCCTCTGACCCATGGCTCCTGCACAATGCCTATGTCCGCGTCTTCTTCGCCCAGAAAAACGGCAAAATTATCTGATGCATTCTTAGAATGGTGGCTTCTTATAGCAGGAATAGTCTTAGTATTAAACCACATTTTATAAATAAGGAGTATCGAAAAAGTTATACACTTCTTCTGATGACATATAAACAATATTTATGCCTGAAATGTTCCGTCTTGCTCAGTGGTAAAACTCATAAGCGCCTCCATATATATTCTCACATTTTCAACATTAGGGTGAATCCATTCCATCAAATCTAGGGTGAATCCATTCCGAATCATAAAATCCACAGTTAAGATTAATTCTTCCACAATATCCGCAACTACAAACTCGTGTGTCATTGTTGTGGTGCCGATAGTGATTTTTCCTGTAACTTTTCCCAGTACCAGTGGATCATCTCCAGCTGCCATACGCAATCTTATTCCCAGAAGCGACTATATTCCCCGAACGAGATCCTTTCTAATTAAAGAATATGATGCGCCCGTATCCAATGTTACCACGATTTTTCTTCCGTTTATTACAC
This sequence comes from Clusia tigrina, assembly GCA_920105625.2. Classification (NCBI taxonomy): domain Eukaryota; kingdom Metazoa; phylum Arthropoda; class Insecta; order Diptera; family Clusiidae; genus Clusia; species Clusia tigrina. The sequence goes on from OV050030.1 coordinate 149,016,163, forward strand.
TGTCGACAGTTAGACTGTTGATTTTTCGTGTCATCTGAGAAACGAAGATCCTGAGGCTGACTCCATTTAGTTTGTCGACGGCTTATCAACATTTTATGATTCTCTATTTTTTACTCTGACTTGCTTTGGCGGTCTTACCGGCGAGCGTGGTGTAGAACGTTTGCGTCTCGACTGACAATTACGAGCCACGTGTCGGACCTCTCTGCAGGTAAACCATTTATCCGTGAAACTTTGTCCGCTTTCGACTCTTATCTGACGGGCTCTGCATTCTGGCCGATAAACCAAGGCTGCTGTCTCTGGTGTCAAAGCACTAGTTACTGTCTCCATATATATAGCTTTCGGATTTGTTTTCGCAGAACGCTTTATCTCCGCATCGGAAATGCCATATACGAAGGTGTCCATCCCAGTGATCTCTCCTGGGTAGGCAAGATGAGCCAACCGCTCCACTTCCGCCGCAAACTGTTGTAGAGAGTCACCACTTTTCTGTACCCGTGTTCGTAGCTCTACTTGGTACATCCGATGTTCACTACCATAATTGCGCTGAACGGCATTCATTAAGCTTTCATAACAGTCTCGCTCACTTTCTGAGATAGTTTGAAGTACATCCGCGGCAGCACCTTGCAACGAATGGTCAATGCCGGCACTTTTTCGCGAGCACTCCAACCATTTTTATTGGCGGTCGTCTCAAACAGCATTCTGAAGACGCTAAATGCCATGGTTCCATCATAGTTATGAGGCTTCAGTTTTATTGAGGATAAAGCTGGCTCAGGTAATGCACCTGCCTGTAGTAGGTGCATCCTTTGTTCTATTTGTTGCTTAAATTCGTTCTCATTAAATACCTAACTACCTGTTTTTTGGGCTGCTGTTCCACAGGGATAAGACGCATACCAGGGAGCCACTCAATGTAAGTGTGACACTTCCGGATTTTTGACCGCACAAAAACGTACGGACCTGTACCTGTCTTAGTCTACCACCTCCAGGCTGGCCACTCCCAGTATTTTGTAGTAATTCAAAAGGAGTAGTATTAAGTTCATATGATCTCACAGAAAACGTCTATTAATAAAAGAAAAGGGAATGAGTGACTATGTGAATGTTGAATAATGACAGATCCAAAATAATTCACCAGCCAACGCAGTCTGTTGTGGTGCTACCAACATCAACTCCTTGTCAATTCATAAGCTTCGTAATTTCAATGTTACTGACTATACATTATATTACAAACAAAAACATATCGTTATTAAAATATATTCTAACTCAATATATGTGGTTGAACTCAAAACGGAATATGCTGCATCGACCATTTTTTGTTAAAGCATTGAACATATTCTAGATAAAATAAAAATAGGAATTTGAGAATAATTAAGTGGTTTGCGGTCAGCAGTGAATGAAAAACGCGTTAACTAAACATTACCTGATAAACCTGCCACAAAACATTAAAAATGTCAACGAAATCTGTTAAAAACTCATTCTGCAGCCATCCGGCTGATCCAGATGAATAACAAATGAATGAGTCGTAGAAGAAAACTGACAAATATGGGAAGCATAAAATCGAAAGCAATTTAGATGCAGGAACTGCATTCAGACAAAAATTTGAAGTTGTAGGTTATAATTGTAGCTGGTACAGGTCTAATTAATTCTTTCACTATATACTTTGAATGAAATGTAAAGAAGTGTAAAGAAGAGAAGTGAAATGAGAGTATTTATTTATTTATATTATGTTAACTTAAAATGAGAGTAAAGAAGCGTTAAAGGTGAAAAATCGTTAACACACACGGCTAAGGTACTTATACTCTTTATATTTGGTTTTCATTTAATTGACTATAATAAGCAAATCATCGTAGCTAAGAATTTGCCAAGAACCTAGATAACATGGAAATGGTTTAAAGGTTTTGATTCAGCTTTAGCTAGGTGGATACGACACAGAATTCGATGAAAATCACTTTTCAGAGAAATAAATCCGGTTTCCAGTACAAGAACCATCTAAATCGGAGCGTGCAGACCAATATGCCTTAGAAATTTACTCAGTTCTCCTGAAATACTTGTTTTTCCATATTTAATTTATTGAATCTTTCTAGATACTGGGAAACTAACAATAATTATTCAGAGCTTAATATTATATTTTACACTTATCTTTGCCAATACTTGGAACTTGTGTTGCTTTTATAGGAGTTTTAATAATATGTTATTTTATTCCAAGATCTATTGTATCTTTGCTTTTTAGTCTTTTAGTATTATTACTATTATTATCCTTGACAATGCTTCGAACTAGTGTAGTTTTTACCGGGGGGTTTTCATAATATATTCTTTTATTCCATTTAATGACTCTATTTAGGTGGGGTAGAACTCAGCGGGCTCCAGGGGGCGTTGAAAGAAATTTATATTCGTTAGTGTAATAGTTTTTATATGCATTCTTTATTTATTTTATTACATATATAATATATTGTACTGGTTTATACAAATCTATTCTTACACTATGTTCTGTTTGTTGGTTCATGTTGGCCTCCACGAGAATCGGTAAGAAACATACACTCGTGGTTAGCTGTTAGTCTCAGTGAGAATCGGTTAGTACCATAAACTTTTGGATCTGTCTCGTTTATCTGTTAGCCCCCGAGAGAATCGGTAAGAACCATAAACTCCTGGCTCTGTCTCGTAAATGTATTAGTCCCAGAAAGAATTTGTAAGAACCATAAATTCCCGGCTCTGTCTCGTAAGTGTATTAGTTCCAGAGAGAACTTGTAAGAACCATAAACTTCTGGCTCTGTCTCGTAAATATATTAGTCCCAGAGACAATCGGTAAGAACCATAAACTCCTGTCTCTGTCTTGTAAGTATTTAAAAAAAACAAAGAGAAGTCAGTCTAGTGTTCCTTCGCTGTGTGCTGGTTTTGATTAAAAATTGTTTGGATACTCACTTGCCAGCAGCTGCGTTCAAAGAGACCGGTATGTTGGTGCGGGCGCTCTTTTATACTCTTTGCTAGTGGTAACGGTTCTTTGGAAGAACTATTGTCGGTTTTTCTAATTTTTTTTTTTTTTTTTGTTCGGCTTTCCCACTGTTTTCTTATGTTTCTTAGGTAGGTAGGTAGGTAAAGCGGCCCCCTGAAGGGCGCACTTAGGCCAACATTGACCCTTTGTAATACCGCATGAGACAACAGGTCCCATCCCTTTCAAAGGTCCAGCCATTTGGAGCTTTTAATGAAGCAGTTCATGGAACTAATCTTTTTTTTGAGATATGGTCTACTTTATGGTCTCCCAAGGAGTCCAGAAAGTAGTCTCCTAGGAAAGTGCGCCTACTTCTGGACAGCGCTGGACACGTGCACAACAGGAGAGCAATGGACTCTTCCTCCTCCTCGTCCATGCAACTCCTGCAGAAGTCGTTAGAGGCGATCCCCAGCCTACACCCGTGTGTGCCTAGAGCCAGTGTCTATTTAGAGCCAGTAGGTCCTTAGAGCGCTTGACATTTATATCTGGCCAAGTTTGTCTTGCTATTTTATATCCTGAAAGTTCAGACCAGCGCCTGCCCGCTGTGCCTAAGGATATTGTATTTACTAAGAGCTTACATGTGGCAATAGAAATACCGAAGTTCGACCTCGTATGGTAGTGCCCTCACGGGCAAGTTCATCTGCCTTGCAGTTCCCTGGAATATCTCTGTGACCTGAACCCAGCACAGATGCAGACGGGTCTGCTTAGCTATCTCGTCTAAAGATTTGCGGCAGCTCTTGACGGCTTTTGAGGTGATAATAACCGAATCCAGGAAGCGCGAAGCAGCTTGGCTGTCGGACAGAATGCAAATATCAGGCCAGATATATTCTTCTTCCTTAGCCAAGACGGTGCTGCCTCTATAGCCGCGACCTCTCCCTGAAAAACACTGCAGTGGTCGGGCATCCTAAAGGACATGTTAATGTCCAAATCTTCTGAGAATACACCACCTCCCACCCTACTCTGTAGTTTGGATCCATCTGCGTAGATGTGAACCCCTTCTACATGGGGGGATGCCATCCTTCCATTCGTCCCTGGAGGGAATGGAGATCTTGCACATACCATTGAATGCATACATTGGTGTGATGTAGTCGAAAGAGTCAGGAATACCCTCAAAATGTTTTAAAATGGACGCGTGACCTACATTCCTGGCAACCCATTGATGCGTAGCTTTTAGCCTGATAGCTCAGTTTGCAGCCATTTTTTCGCCAAAAAGCCTAACAAGCAGCAGATTGAGCATAATGTCCAATGCTGCCGTTGGAGTCGTTCTAATGGCACTACTTATGAATACCTCTGCCGTTCTTTGTACGTTTGTTATCAGCCTATTGTATGTGGGCTTACTTCGGGCTGTCCACCAAGAAAGCACCCCATAGAAAAGGACTGGTCGTACCACAGCTGTGTATCCATCTACTAACTTAGGCTGTAACCCCCATTTTTTGCCTATAATTCTTTTGCAAGAGTACAGAGCTACCTGAGGCTTCCTAATGCGTTCGCTTATATTAACCTTCCAGTTCAGCTTCATATCTAGGATCACACCCAGATATTTAGCCTCCTCGATAAGGTTAATATGTACCCATTAGTTTTGGAGCAATAAATTGTGGAATTTTATACTTCCTAGTGAAGAGCACCAGCTTAGTCTTGGTCGGATTAACCCCCCACCAACAGTCAGTAGTCCATTTAGAGAGAATATTCAACATTAGTTGCATCAAGTCCCTCAAAGTAAATATTAGTTTCCGAGATACTAATAGCAACATCATCCGCATACGCAACCACCTTGCACCCTTCCCTCTCCAGTCGAACAAGTAGCTTATTTACCGAAAGAATCCAGAGTAGGGGTGAAACAACTCCACCTTGAGGTGTGCCTCTGCACACGGACTTCTTGGCCGATGCCGCCCCCAGCTGTGAATTGATTACTAAGCTTGTTTTCAATCCACCTGTTAATGGCGGGTTCCACCTCCAAGTCTCGCATCGCACCGATTATTACGTCTGATTTGATGTTGTTAAAAGCTCTCTCAATGTCCAGGAAAGCCACTAGGGAGAATTCCTTGTTATGCAGGGACCACTCAATACTAGAGACTAAGGAGTGTAAAGCAGTCTCAACCGATTTACCCTTGAAGTAGGCATGCTGAGAGACTGACAGCTTCTGTCTTAGTTAGCCTCAGATGAATGTCTAACAACCTTTCCAGGATTTTCAGATAGAAGGAGGACAGACTAATGGGCCTTAAGTCCCTGGAGCTGTGTGCTAACTTTTGCCGGCCTTCGGTTACCCTCACATGTTTCCATGAGTCTGGAATATACGCTAATTCAAGACAACTATTGTAGATCTTTAGCAGCCACTATATTATAAGAATCTCTTACTGCTGAATTTCAATTGGTGCGCTGGGCTAGATGCTTTAAATGGTTTGAAACTATGGAAAGCTCATTGCAATTTTGGCTTCGTGACTATGTCTGAGTTGACTTCAACTACATTCCCGCTGGGTTTCGTTCTCCGCGGAATGGTGCTCGAGCAACCAGGGTAGTAAGTCTCCAGAAGAAGCTCTAGAGTCTCATTACTATTTGAAGTCCAAGATCCATTCTCCCTCCTCAGGTAACCAGGTACCATTGGAGCAGTTGGTAGGATCTTCCTCAACCTGGACGTCTCAGAGATATCTTCTACGTCACCGCAAAAGTTTCTCCACGATTCTCCTTGCGCCTTCCTAAGCTTACTTTTGAAGGCTCTGAGTGCTGCCTTATATAAAGCCCAGTTTGCACTATCTCTAGACTTCTTTGCGCTGCTGAAAAGTCTCCTACAGTTTTGTCTGAGTCCCCTAGGTCTACTGAGGGGGCAAGAGACCAATAGAGCCTTATTAAGAGCAACCGTCAGAGCCTCCACAGACCTATCAATTTCGGCACACGTGCTTTTGCTTGTGGGGTTCTGAGGTAGTAGTCTAGCTACAGTCACCTTGTAGAGGGCCCAGTTTGCTTTCCTGACATTTCTAAAAGCCGTAGGGCTAGGTAGACTATCTAGAAGATCAAACTGAATTAACCTATGATCTGAAAATGAGTGTTACTCTAGAACTCTCCAATTTGAGATCCGATCAAAAATTGATTCGGAGGCAAGGACTTCTTGCCTATTAGCAGTAATGAAAGTGGGTTCTTATTACACATAAGAAGGTTAGTCGTTACAATATATTCATGTAATAACTCATCGCGTTTATTGACATCCGTGCTTCCCCAGATGTCGTGGTGCGCATTGGCATCGCATCCAATAATAACAGCAACCCGTTGAGCCTTTGCATCCACAACAAGCTTCTGTAGGTTGGCTTCTGGAAGGATTTCATGGTCATGCGCCATATAGGCCGAGACCAGCCAGTACCGTCCCTTGTCAGTTTCCAGGCAGACGGCCGCTAAATCCTTGTTGCTGTGATTGTGGAGAATAAATGAGCTAACATTATTCCTAATGAGGATACAAGACCTAGGTCTTCCTTCACTTACGGTATACAGCAAGCTGTAATTCTCAGTCCTGAGAACATAGACCAAGTCCCCGTATGTCCAGTTTTCTTGGATCAGGACAACGTCTACCTCGTCTTTTGCAAGACGGAGTTGAAGGCCTTCTAGGGACCGTTGACGTTTTGAAGCCTGCTGTGTTGGAGCTTGAGACTCCTTCACGACTTTCGTCGCCCAGTCGAGGGAAGCCTTCTGCTTCACCGTCCTCTCCTTCTCTGGAATCCGCGACAATCGTCCCACCGTCCGGGGAGCAGACATTTTTCCTTTATAGAACCTTTTGGTTCTCAGGTTAGCAACACTAACGCAGTATGTGGCATTGCTTGTGCCAGGCTCGTCGTCCTTAGCTGCAATAGCCGCCTCAGAGTGTGCGGGGGATTTTGGATAGCCATCCGAATTAGCGTTTAGAGACCGCACGTCAGTTTTTTTTGAAGTTTTTTATTCATACTGGTTCGTACGGCTACCCGCTCGATTGATCCTGCTAAGGCAGCCAAAAATGTGAAAGGGAAGGGGTTGGTCAACTGTGGCAGCGCCCCGTTCCACAGCAGGGCCACCGTTACTACCTGAGGCGGCCTGGTATCTGGAAGGGGGCTCCGTCAAGATACAGCCTAATTAACCTCCTGGCTGCAAAACAACAACCAATGGGCACGATCCCAAGAACACCCTGGATTAGGAGGGAGACAGTTCTTAGTTGGATTACTCCGCAATAGTCAGTCCAGCTAGGGTAATCCCATATGAGCCGAAACTCCACCATCCTAACCCATTGCGTCATTGCAATCATTTAAGCCTTCGTACCCCGACAAGGTGACTGCTTTTCAGGAAGGTTGTGTTTCTTAACAATATTTCTCCTTGAACTCGTTCGATTGACGTGGGGCGACTTTCAATGTTGCCAGGCGCGCAGTAAGGCCTTAGTTCACTAATATGGGCTTTCCCCGTTTGTCTCTCATCCGACTTTACTCCTTCATGGTTTGAAAAGAGCCGTCGTGTTGTGGTTCCGCGGGTTCTAATGGCCAAAGTCAACTCTGGGAGTAAGTCGTCCCACTTCCGCTGTCGTTGGTTCGCAAATTGTGCCACCATAGCCTTGATTGTGCGATTTGTTCGTTCTACCGCGTTTTCTTGCAGAGAGAAGGGTGCCGTGAATTGGTGATTGATACCATAAGCTTTTGACAAATCGTCGAAATGCCCTGCTACAGAATTGCAAGCCATTGTCCGTCACGAGAATTTTGGTTACTCCAAAGCGGGATAAAATAAGCTCCCGGAAAGCCCGTAGTAGGGTCTTTGTGGTGGCTTTTCTGAGGGGAGCCATCTCGGTCCATTTAATTTACTTGTCGTGGAACATATCTAGCATGGTGTTTCCAGCGAATTGACTAGATGCAGATCAGTAGGGTTCGATTAACCAAATACGATTCCAGCAGCATGTGCATGTTAACTGGTAACAGATTTTGAACTTGATATATTAACTCTGCCAAACTCTGTCAAAAGTCTCTGCTTACTAAAAATATAGCAGAGCAGAATTTTTTGTCTTCAAAACTATTTCATATTGCACTAGTAATGCAGTTAATTTGCTCTAGGGTTCAGTCATTTTTCTGCAACTTTAGAAGAAGCTATTTCTCAAATATTTTGGAAATCACTGGGAACAAGCTTATGGGCCGATAATATGACGGTTGAGTTGGGTCTTTTCCGGGTTTTGGTATCATCGTAATTTGTGATATCTTCGAGGGTTGTGGAAAATACCCAATTCTTAGTATTGCATTAAATTACTGCGTCACGGCAATTCCATAATCCTTTTAGCGCTAATTAATTCGAAGCCTGATGCTTTCTTCGGATTAAGCTGGGTTTGAATTGCAGGTTGCCTTCCTTCATTTTAACCTTCATCGGGATTAGTGGTATTTTAGGGGCCAGAAATGGAATATCAAAACTGTTGGTTGGTTGATTAGTTGAAATACGGTTTTTAGGTGGTTACCAAACGCTGAGCTTTCTCTTCGTCATTTCTTGCCCTAATTCCATTATTTTGCCTCAGTGATGGATCACAATCTTTAGGAGTTTTTATATATGTATTCGCTTCCCATAAAAAGTAGGTAGTATTTTGTTTTGGAGTTATAGTCTCAGTAGACTCTTTCAAGCTGTTCTCTAGCTCGCATTTCAGTGCTCGAAGGCGTTTTTTGTTAGTGCTAATTTCTACTTGGACAAGGGTAATGAGGCAGCCGGAGAGAGTGTATATCTTCAGATATAAGCAGTGTTGCCGTTCTTAAACTTGCAAGCGAAGTGAAATGCGCTGAAAAAGTGAAGTGTTTTCAGGTTTTTCGAAGTGTTCAAATATGAAAATATTCTTTAGAACCTACCTTGTTGTAGAAAATGTGCTTTTTACAACTTGCCTCTTTCTGAAAATAAATATATTCTTTAGAACCTACCTTGTTGTAGAAAATGTACTCTTTAGAACTTGTCCTTTGTCGAAAATATATATATTCTTTAGAGCCTACCTTGTTGTAGAAAATAATGTGTTCTTTAGAACTTTCAATTTTATGAAAATATATATATATACTTTAGAACCTCCCTAGTGAAGTGTTCGACTTAAAAATGAAGTGAAACATTTCAATCGAAGTGAAAACGGCAACACTGGATATAAGCACTGAGTTGATGGGCAAAAGTGCCGAGTCAATATCGATTGCGCTCTTTAGTGGAGGACTAATGTTTATATGACTACTTACATATTGGCGGTACTTGAGCCACCGAGTTGAGCTTGTTTATGTAGATATATAATCACTGGTGAATGATTCGAAGAGAGCTCTAAATATCGATTCTGCAGATAGCAAGTCTCAATCATTACCATTGGTTATGCCAAAATCGATTAGGTAAGAAGGCATGAAGTCTAGGATAGAACACCGTTTCAATAACGCAAAGAACAGTTGTTCGCCTTTGGGATATATTAGCATGGAGTCCCAAAATGTGTGCTTCGTATTATAATCGCCTACTGGCCAAAATTTGGTTCCTAGTGATATGGATAATTATGTGAATTGTAATTTAGTCACTGACTATTTTTGGGGGACAATAGACTGCGTACAATTTTTTCCTCCCAGCATTGAAGACATATTGAAGTTGTCTGCAGATTTTCAATTGCATACTTTTCTATTGTGTGATACTTAAACTTAATCTCTATTTTATTAATATTCTCGCACGATGAGCTTTATTATCAGTATGGTTTGACTTGTGGAATTTGTATCCTATTATTAAAAAATAATTTATATTTGTCAAGTGCGTTTCTGATAAGAGCACAATGTCAATTTGCCTATAATTCAGAAGTGTTGAATTCCAAGTTTATGTTGCCTTTTACATTCCAATGACATATCTTAATATAATTAATTTTTTTAGAGATCAACAATTGCATAAGTTGGTTTTGAGGTTTCAACAACTCTTGCAGCATGCTTTGCATTGATGGGATACATTTGTCCTAATATTTGTTAATTTGGATTCTATATTTTGTCATAGATTCTATATTTTGCATAGAATTTGCAAAGCTAGGAATTGCTTCAGATCTAGACTTTACTACATTGCCATATGTCTTTGATGTAAAAGTTTTGGTCAATTGTCTGCTGGCTTCGATTGATTTGGTACTATCTGTATAATGAAAAGCTGTTGTAAATAATTTTTTACTGCTAAATACACAGGACAAACTCTGTAGTTTGCCGTGTGTCTCCGCAATTGCTGCATTTTTTCGCATTTATGTTTGATTTGCCATACAAACACTTTGGAGGAATGGTGAAGGTGCAACACAAACAGTTCGTAAGGTACAGTACGATTTTGGGTGCCCGTATTCTTGGCAATTGAAGCAATGGACAGGGCCTCTTCTTTGGTGTGGTTCTTGAACGGTTATTCGTCTGTGTAATAAGTAACGCAGATGGTGGTATATTGGGTGTGTTTCGCTACTTTTTAATTTTCTTCCATTCGGTTCAAGTTCTACTGGAAATAGTGGTTATGGTACTTTGTCTCTATTTTTAATGTGGAATATCGTTTTGACTTTAAATCTGGCGATTTCGAGATAATCTTTGACTTCATTCGTACTTACACAATTCTCAATACCTTTAATAACTGCTAGGCTTTTACTGCTCTTCAGTTGATATGTGTAGTAGCTTTTACCATTTTTATCAAGTGAAGATGCAATTATGCGGAAATTGCTTCGATTATATGTCTGTAGTTTTGTTTGTTTTGCTGTTTGTTATGAAAGTTACGTTCAGTTGGGGATCTACACCAAACAGATCAATGCTCTCGTGACAAAAGTGACACTACAGGAAAAACGTTTTTTAATGCTCAGGTAAGAACACAGCAAACTATCGGGGGTGCCCCGTCTTTAAAGAAATGAGGGGGAAAATCATTTCAAATGCAAAGACCAGAACGACGAGTTCAAGCAATGCGCTCCACCTAAAATCGTTCGAAACACTTCATTGGATGGAAAGCCATCATATTTCGAAATTGCTAGAGGTAGGTAGGTAGGTAGGTAGGAGTGGCCGCCCAGTTTGCTAAAAGCACACTTGAGCACACATAATGGCCCATTGTGATACCACGGTGTGGCGCCGTTCAAGCACTGACTAAAAAGGTTCCCATACTTTGGATGGTGATAGTCAGCGCAAGGACAGCGCCTGGAAAGGCACGACTCCCCCGTCATGTTTCAGGAAACCATCCTGATACTTTGATGAACCTGGCTATGTCCCTAATATTAATGGATGACAGCTCTGTCAGGCTTGTAAGAAATGGGGCACCAAAGGTGCGAATTCTTCTTCTGCTCAAGGATGGGCAGTGGCATAAGAGGTGGAAAACCGTCTCGTCCTCCTCCTCGAAGCCACAGCCTCGGCAAAAGTCATTTGAGGGTAGGCCCAGTCTTTCTGCGTGCTGTCCCATTATGCAGTGGCCGGTCAAAACCGACACAATTGTCGACAGTGATACGCGATCAAGTCGAAGAAGTTGATTGGTTCTGTTTTTGTCCATGCTTGCCCAAGTTAGTCTAGCCGTGTGGCAGGATTCCTCGTTAGCCCAGGATTTGTAGGCGTCAGCCATATATTTCCGTTTGACTTCGAGCTTGGCTGTTGCCAGTGGAATGCCGATATTTACAGAGGGGTGAATGTCGTGTATTAGCGTGCCTGCCTTGGCAAGCTCGTCCGCCTCGCAGTTTCCCGGGATTTCGCTTAGGTGCACCGGGAACCCAGATTAGGTGCACCCGAGAGTAACTTGCGAGCTCATTTAAAGATGTTCGACATTCATGAACTAGTCTTGATGTGGCCGTGGAGCCAAAAAGAGATTTAATGGCGGCCTGGCTGTCTGAGAAGATAGATACGTCAACTGCGCCGATATCACTACTCAGCATCCATTTGGCTGCGTGGTAAATGGCCATGACCTCAGCTTGAAAAACGCTGCAATGGTCTGGGAGACGTAGGGAGATGTTTAAGTCCAGCTTGTCGGAATAAATACCGCTGCCGACTCTACCTCCAAGCTTGGAACCGTCGGTGTAGATTTCGACTGTTTCACCGACGATTCGGTTTTCTGAGGTCCAGTCGCTTCGACTTGGAATAGTGAGGTCGAATTCCCTGTTCAAATTGGGATAGACCGACATATAATCGATAAAGTTGGGGACAGGTGGGTCCTGATTCAGAATTGAAGCATGGCCTGTCAGGGTTATGCGCCAGTGCGAAAGAGCATTAAGTCTAATCGCTGTCAGCTTGGCTTGTTGCTTAACCAGGATCCCCGAGGGGAGCCAGTGCAGCATGGCAAAAAGGGCTTTCGTAGGTGTGTTACGAAGAGCGCCAGTGATCAGTAGAGCAATGGATCTTCTGATTTTATCAAGGGGTTTGATATTACAGGCTTTTTCGAGAGCTTGCCACCAGAAGACCGACCCGTATAACAGGTTTGGGTCAACGATGGCCGTGTAGAGCCAGAGCACGACTCGAGGACGAAGTCCCCATCGTGCACCAACTGCTCTTTTACAGCAGTATATAGCGCATGTTGCCTTACGTGCCCTCTCAGCTAGATTGGCTTTCCAATTAAGCTTTGGGTCGAGAATCAGGCCTAAGTACTTAACGTGTGTGCTCAAAGAGAGCGGAGTGCCGTTTAGACTAGGCATTGTAAACTTTGGAATTTTGTACTTCCTAGTGAAAAGCATAGTCTCGGTTTAGGATGGGTTAACCCCAAGTTCGAATTCGCGACACCAGTTCGACACAATAGAGAGTGAATAGTTCAGTTTTTCGGAAAGTGTTTGGGGGAATTTGCCGGATGCCGCGATTGCTATGTCGTCCGCATAGGCTATCACTTTGCATCCAGTAGATTCCAATCTCACCAGTAGTGTGTTAACTGCCAGGTTCCAGAGGAGAGGTGATAAAACACCCCCTTGTGGCGTGCCCATGTTAACCACCCTCCTGGATTAGGCACTGCCGATCGTGGAAGTGATGATCCTAGATTTTAGTAGAAGCTCTATAAATTTAAGAAGACCTGAATTCAGGTTAAGATTATAGAGTGCGGAGATGACAGCGTTGGGGCATACATTGTTGAATGCTCCCTCGATGTCCAGAAATATGGCAAGTGTGAATTCCTTGTACGCCAAGGATTTGTCAACTTGAGAAATGAGAGAATGAAGTGCTGTTTCAACCGATTTGCCTTTAGAGTAAGCGTGTTGAGATACAGAGAGAAGAGAAGGGTTGATCGATGTCCTGATATGTAGGTCAAGAGCTCTTTCTAGAACCTTAAGAAGAAAGGATGTTAGACTTATGGGTCTGTAATCCTTAGGTTTTGTGTGCGAGGCCTTCCCAACTTTTGGTATGAAGACGACCCGAGCCGTGCGCCAGCGTAAGGGAATGTATTGCAGTCTGAGGCTTGCATTATATATTTGAAGCAGCCATGGAAGGATAATCTCTTCCCCATTTTGGATATCGGCAGGAATGATGCCGTCCGGTCCGGGGGACTTGTATGGCTTAAAGGTTTGAATGGACCATTCAAGGTGACTTTTTGTCACTTGGAATGTGGGGAGGGTATCATGCGAAACCTGCTCCACCTGGTAGAGTGCTTGATCCGCTGAGGCTAAACTCCCTGGGAAGTGGGTGTCTAGCAGGATATCAAGGGTTTCGGCGCTTGAGTGAGTCCAGCTGCCATCTGGTTTTTGGATACAGTCAAGGGCTTTGTTAGAGGAGTGGAGAATTTTACGAAGACGGCTAGCCTCGGACGTCGATTCAATGCTTTCGCAAAATTCCCTCCATGACGCTCGTTTCCCTCGCCTAATGGCGTATTTCAACTCTTTTTGTTTATTTTTGAAAGGGGCCCACTCAGCTGTAACTTTAGCTTTGTTGAAAAGCATTCTACAAGTTTTGCGAAGACTTGCAATTTCCGAGTTCCACCACGGAGGTTTAGGTTTGCCCCGTGGTTCGGGAGTGATGCAAGAAATATGAGTGTTTTTTTTAAAAGCTGTGGTCAGATCGTCGACCGCCCGATCAATGTCGGGACAGTTGTGGATAATAGAGTCGTTGCTAAGCATGACCCCAGTTTGAGCCGGAAAAGAGGCCAGTTCGTGTTTTTTCTATTGACTGGTTTAAGAGATTCTGTATTGCCTGTAGTCTCCCTCAAGTCAATGTCAAAGGTGATATAGCAGTGGTCCGAAAAGGAGCATTCCTGTGAGACGAACCAATTGCTTATCATGTTGGAGTAGTTATCGCTGACGAGGGTGATGTCAAGCACTTCCTTCCTTACGGATGTAAGGAAGGTCGGCTCAATTCCCCGGTTAGCAATGCCTAAGTTATTTGAAATGATAAAGTCGAAAAGACACTCACCTCGATCATTTGTGCCGGAGCTGCCCCATATTTCGTGATGGGCATTGGCATCGGCGCCGATAATTACCGGAATCTGTTTCTGGTGGGCTACAGCAACCATTTGCTTCAGTATGTCTGGTGGCGGGAAGTCGCCATAGTCATGAGCCATGTAGTTCGAGGAGATCCAGAAAGTCCGTGGACCCATTTCAATGACCATGGCAACATTGTTTTTGTCACTGAATCTAGGGAGTAAAAGAGCGTTAACGCTGTTTTTTACCAGAATGCAGGATCTTGGTTTACCTTGATCCTCGATATATACCATACGATATCCGTATGCATTGAGTCCAGAAACCCGGTCATTTATGACCCAAGGTTCTTGGACGAGAATGAGCTCCTCCCCTATATCCGAGAGGCGGAGAAGCAGGGCTGCCGAGGCAGTTTTCGAATGCTGAAGGTTAATCTGTAGTACCTTCAGCATTGTCTGGAAGAGTGATTATAGTGGAATTCAACTCCTCCTCTTCGGACATTGGAGAGATGTATCCACCAGCCGCATCCGTGTCCATGTGGTCGAAGAATTCTCCGACCAGTTCGGAAGTTGAGAAGCGGCTGCTTCTGGTTGTAACGGAGCACATACTCTCATTGTCACTACCCGACAAAGGGGTGAGAGCCGGGCCCGAGCAGCTAGGCTCTTTGGCAGTGGCTTGTGGGACAGCACCAGCTGGGGGAGGCTGTTGGGGGGCTTGGGCATCGCACTTGTAGATGCGGAGAGTGATGGCTCCAAAGCCATAATTAATCACCCCCTCGCGGGAGTTGATGGGAACAAGGGATTGCTCGTTCAAAATGATGGTGACCTCACGCAAAGTGCCTTTGGGATCACCAACTTTCGCGACCTTCCAGCCATCGGTGGGAAGATCGGTGTTGCTGAGCTGGAGGATCTTTAAGATTGCCTCGGGCTCAGAGGGCTCGGCAGGAAGCCATGTTTTGGAGCGAGGGCGTTGGGGAACCTGGTCAAAAGGTACAGCGTTGAGCTGTGCACCCGGCCATATCTCACCTACCCTATTGATCGCTACCTTGTATAGATCCACCGAGCGTTGGTCCGAGCAAGAAACGATCTTAATATGTCCTTGATACCACCCTGCGTCACGGCAGCTGGGTGAAGGACCAGGGTTGAGGGACATAACCTCAACGAATATTGGTAAAAGTGCCATTTCGACCTGTCTCCAATTGGCAGGAGTAATGGTCCCATCGGCATTGGCAGAGTCGACCACAGCCCATGTGAGGCTCTGTTTCACAATCTCACTAAGCGGTTTGGAAAGCTTAGGCTTGGGAGTAGCCAGCCTTACGCGCTTAGGGATGCTTTGGGTGGATTGGCTCGAGCGATCGGCTGATCTCTGCCTCTTGGGGTTACCGGCTGCTTGTGCAGTGGAGGAGTGGACACGCACATCAGCGTGTGCTTTTGCCCACTCAAGCTTGCCCTTGTCGTATTCTGACAGTTGAGACGGTTCTGAAGCATTGAGCCTCGTCAAAATACGGTAAGCCGCTCTACGCGTCCTGTACGCCCTTGTACTCGGGTTCACGTTGGTAAGTGCACCTGAAGGAGGAGCGGTACGGGGAGCAGTTACCATCGACTTGTGAGGCAATATCGAGGCGTTTGCTGAAGAGGGCTTAGGCGGAGCGACTGCTGCTGGTTTGTGAGTCAATACCCTAGCAGCCGCTGAAGAGCCTGGGGACAGCGAAGAGCTCTTGGGTGGTTTATTAGCCGAAGCTGTGGTGCTTGTTGAAGGGGCAGTGCTTATGCTGCTTGTCTTCGAACCAAGGGCGGGGGTGTTGCTGGTGGGCATTTGCCTAGCCAGGGTTTTGCGCATCCCTGAGGGGATATGCGCGGAAATTTTGTTTGTGTTTGTGTTTTTATTTTTTGTTGTGTCCATGCAATAAGGGTCCCCACTCAAAGCCGCTATCTCAGTCCGAACGTGTGATCACTAAATATGGTCCCATGGTTATCTGTGCAAGCAGGGAGGCCATGCGAGGGTTGGCACAAGCCCTTATGGGGTCAAGTGCTCAGAGCCAGACCAGTGCTAATCGGGAGTTCCACTCAACCGAACCCACACTACCGACCTAACGGTAACAGACGTCGAACGTACTTTGAGGCCTGCCAAGGTTTTAACGAGACGGGGGCAGCTGCAACCTTAGACTGGAGCCGTTCACACTCAAGTTTCACCTTGGTGCTACCGTGACAAAAGACAGCTAGGTCCAGAAAATTACAGCTACCAGCCCAGGGCAATCAGAACAGTTACATTGGTCCAAAGAGAAGTCCGGGGACGAAGGATAGGGGTCGTGCCAATTGGTGCTACTGAACTCCCGTGCAAGAAAACAGCAGCACCTGGGGGAGTGTAGACCATTTAGCGTAACCCAGGGTGCACCGCGTGGAGGCGATC
The DNA here is from genome assembly GCA_920105625.2 of Clusia tigrina. Lineage (NCBI taxonomy): Eukaryota > Metazoa > Arthropoda > Insecta > Diptera > Clusiidae > Clusia > Clusia tigrina. The sequence goes on from OV050030.1 coordinate 149,032,836, forward strand.
TACATTACACCCCTGCTAGAGGTATGCTAAACGAACAATCTAAAGAGACTTCTCTCTCACCTTCGTTAGAAGCTTTCATTACCTATGTAAGGATTCATGAACCACCACCATGCAGAATATTTTTCAAGAATTTGTCAAATAGGAAAATCAGTTGAAGCTATTTCTTGTATCAGGTGTTTGCAAACGTAAAAACTAAGTTCAAAATTTCCTACAAATAATTGAAATTGACATACTGCTGCTATCTGAAACCAATTTAGCCGCAAAGAACTATTTCAAATTAGGATACAAATTTTACAACACAATTCGACCAGACGGTAAAGCGCTTGGTGGAATAGGAATTTTAGTTAAAAGTTTTATTAAAAACCATACAAATGAAGAATGCTCAAAAGAGTACAAGCAAGCAAGTAACATCGGTCTCGGTACAGTGCTGAGGTGAAGAAATTATAATAAGCGCATTGTATTCCCATCCAAGGTACAGCATAATTGACGATAAATTTCTTGACTTCTTCAACTATCTCGGACCAAAATTTATAGCAGCAGGATACTTTAATGTCAATCATACGATTTGGAGTTCTCGATTGACTAACCCAAAGGGAAGGTTGCTGTACTCTTGCCGTAATTAATATGACAATCCATTTGGATTATTATATCTACTGGCCAAATGATTCTAACAAAATTCCGCACCGCTTTTACCGATGGCAGTTAAAAGAAGTGCGGCGGCAACGATTTGAATGTGGGCGTAGTGCAACCCTCATTCTCTTTTGTTTTCGATGAGGTTCTAAAAATCTTAGCGCAACTCATCTCTTGCCGATGGATAAAAAGCCTCGATGATTGTGCGCGAAATCAACGATTCGTAATTGGTAGTTTATGACCAGAGTATATTTGCAGGAGTTATAGGAATCGTTGATGGAACGCATGTGAGAGTCATATCACCGCGGAAGGACTTCCAACTTATACAAAATATTAGAACCTCAATATAATGATCGGAGTAATTCGCATTTGATATGATTATTTGTGCATAATTTTAATCTTTGTTTGTTTAGTTTTTTGATTTTAAATGAATATTTTGTTTGTAGACGCACGGTATCCTATAGTACATTAGCAGAATATGCAGACCAGTACATAGATCTTATGTAACGTTTTCTTATATGGTTCAAATAATGAATAATTTGTATGAAAAATTAATTTAATGTGATCCTGGATATTCCCTATACGCTATTATGACTCCGTTTCGCAGTATGGTTGATGGCTCAGCTCAAGCCAAGAAGGTCCAGAAACTCTGAGGAAAGGAGAATAGGTGTATTGAAAAGCAAGTTAGCGATCTGATTGCAGTACTCACCAGAAAAAGCCACAAATAGTGTAAATGCTTGCTGTGCGCTCCACAATATCAGCCAACATTTTAAAGTGGAATATCCAAATGGAATTTTGTTTTGTGATGACAAAACACAAGTTGTGAAAACATACATTGTTGTGAAAACATATTTAAAAAGAAAAATTTTCATTTTCTTAAAACTAATTAATCAAAAACAGTCTTGATTTTCTTAAAATGAGTTAATCAAAAACAAGTATCCATTTACTTAAAACTAATTAATATAAAAAACCTCTTCATTTACTTTAAGTAATAATCACAAAAACAAAATTCCAATTTTTAATTTTATTTTTCTCAGCTATTCAAATTTTTTTTCTTCAACTGAAATTTTTTACAATTTATGCTTTAAATTTTTTGAAGCGTCTTGAAAATCAGTTTTTGTGCCCGGGCGCATGCGTTTAAGAATAGGCGTAATAGTGGGTGATACCGCTTGCATGGGTTCTGCATTTTGATGATTTATTTCGCAAGTTTCTAACCCAAATGCAAGCCCCGAGGGGTTTATAGACTAATTTACCTGCGTCCCGTTCCTCAGTTGGGGTCAAGTTCACCTCCTGAGTAGGACCACCGCCAGTCGACAAAAAATGTTCTCTCTTTTTTGGGTATTTTCCGCTTCAAATTGGCCTTGTAGTATACCCATACATATGTTGTACCGGAGCATTTCCGACTACTCCAGGCCCGGCACTTGATGCTTTGGTGAATCTCCCGCCACTAGATGTCTTCATCCGCGGAGAGGCCGTTAAGGCCATCTGCAAATCCTGTTTATGCCCCCGGACTCCATGTCGTCAACCGTCATACTAGAAAAGCGGTACAATGTGTTTCTGCCAGAGGCTCGTTCATGGTTAGATCTCGAGTACGACCCCGGCAAACACTGCTGCCGTATTTTCACTGATGGCTCCAGGACTGAAGAAGGTTCAGGTTCTGGTGTCTTCGTGGAATCTTGTGGGACCCGTCGGTTCTTTGCCCTTGGTCTGCATGCGTCTGTGTTTCAGGCGGAGGTGTATGCGATACTTGAGGCGATGGACTTTGTTGTGGAAAACAGGTGGAAAGGCAAATCTATTTGTGTCTGCAGTGACAGCCAAGCTGGGCTCATGGCCTTGGATAGTCCGACCACCACTTCCACGATAGTCAGGAAATCCAGGCTAAATTGTGTTGGAAAACATAATAGTCTGACGTTGACTTGGGTCCCGGGACACGCTGGCATTGCGGGTAACGAGACCTCTGACTCTTTGGCCAGGATGGGCTCCGAGGCTGTTTTTATTGGCCCTGAGCCTGTTCTGCCACTCCCTTCTGCTGCCATCAAAGCCACTGCAAACAAGTGGTTGGTTTCGACCCACAAGCGAGCATGGCGGGCTGAGAGAGGCTGCGGATGGACGAAAATTAGGCTACCTGCTATCTCTGACCGATGGTCACGGTTCCTTCTATCTTTAGGTAGGAGGGACTGCAGGCTGTTGGTTGGCGTGATGACAAGGCACTTTCTATGGGCAAGGCACATGGAAAGGATTGGCATATCAGACAGTGCGCTGTGCCCAGCCTGTGGAGAAGAAGACGAGACGGCAGACCATTTTCTTTGCGTCTGCCCAGCCTTTGCTCGAATCAGGTTTGGGATTTTTGGCACTGATGTGCTGAGGAGTAACCAACTTGGCTCCTTGGCACCACAGGATCTACTTCTATTTCTTCGGAGGTCGGGTAGATTTAAAGCCGAGTAAAAGGGAACCTTAAGTGCAGTACAATGGATATACTCGTATACTCTGTCTGAGTGCTGCGCTTAATAGATTTTTCCGACAAAAAAATAAAGAAATAAAAAATACCCATACCAAAAAAAAACTGATATTTTATATTTATTTGTTTTTGATTCTTGCACATAAAATTAAAAACAAATAACAAATAAATTCACTCTGCAGTTTGGCACATGGATTCCCGATTATATGGCAAATACCAGGTTTTATTACCATCCAAATTGTTGTAAAGGAACGTTTTTGTCCATCGAATGTTGAATTATGAGCAATTGTTCGGCGTCAGTAGACTTGAACAAACCGTGCACTTTTCAGTAGCCCAAATGTTGGGTCAAAATTCGATAAATTGATGTTTTTGAGATGCTCAATTCCACTTCCATGAATTTCCAAAAAGTTTTTGGCTGATCTTTGATGAATTCACTCACGGGTTTGATCGATTATCCATTGATCACTCATATCTGTTGGCCAACATGTTGCTTATCATTTATGTCCTCACGACCGTTTTTAAACTGCGTATACAACTAATGAATTCCGCCACGGGATAAAGAGTCATAACCATAAATTTGGCACCTCAATTATACGTGTCAGTAAAAGTTGTACCAAGATTAAAACAAAATTTTATATTATCTATTTGTTCGATGGTAATTTTTGTACCGACGACACAAATATAATGTCACTTTGACACAATTGCATCAGGGAGCGATCTACTTCTCTACGCATATAATTGCATGACGACACAAAAGATACCTATTTTTAAAAACTCCTGTTTACTTTGGAATAAAATTTGAAAGAAATCCAATTTTGGACAGCTTATACACTCGAAATTTTATATATTGGTTCATTCATTGAGGGAGAATTGTCCAAATATTTACAGATCTCTTACTATGGTGGATAGTTTTTAGTACGTTCCTACTATTCCATCTACTCTAAAATATACGCAAGAAAACTTCAAAGTGACTTACTATAACCTCCATTACGAATAAATAATAATACTCGTATACATTTATTTGCCTTCTGCTCAAACCAAACTAATATACAACATAATATATCATTATATTTTTAAAATTCTACACATATGTTATGCATTGCCACTCTGATAGTTAAGCTTATAAATGGTATTAATTTTACTGCTTACTAAACTGCACTTGAAATAAGACGAGTTTTTTTTTGTTACTCTGCTTACAGATCGAATTTTATACGTATAATTTGCCACAAAAGTCATGAATGTAATCATATTCATCCATGAAATTTCACATAATTCTGATAATATTGCTTAAATTTTGTTACGACCTCTCTTTGCATATTAATAATATAAGCTACATAATATTACCACTATTAATATTGTATATAATATTTCATCTGTTTCATCTAGAAAATTTTTAAATTTGTTTTGGAATTTGCCCTTGGATGTAGGGTACCAGTAGTCGGTCTGAACCGACTTGTGTCTTCTATTTTAATTAAATAATTAATATAATACTTAATATCTAATTTCTAATTTTTTATTAAGATCTTCATTTGGTCGATCTCCTACCCCTCAATTAAAACGGGAAAATTTAAGTCCTGAGAAATTAAATAGGCGTTTCGAAAATACTTCGTTTGATACGTTAGAGCCGCCACCACCAGGATTTGAAGCAACACATTCGATGCAGAATAGGGGCTGGATTAATCATAATTTAAAACAACATAATTTTATTAGAAGCATGACACCGGATTTATATGAAACTTTTGTTTCGAGTGATTTAGAACAACGAAAATTATACGACATCTGTCCGGGAGATGAACGGTCAAGGTCTAGTAATAAAAGTTCTGAGAAGAAAAGAAAATACACACGTAGTACTACACCAACATCTAAATTACAGACTGTAAATTCACAAAAAAAATCGCACCCCGTGGTTATGCTGGAAAAAGAGTCAAAACGAGAAAGAAATTCAATTTTAGAAAAAAAAACGGGAACAGATCCCAAATATGACAAAGAACCAGATCGTGGACAAGAGCAGAGCTCCAAAAATTCAATGAAGTTCGAAAATCAGGTAATTAATAACCAGCGAACATATAACATTGAAAAAGACAGTGCTTTAAAAAAGTCAAATATAGAAAATAATAAAACAGAAAAAAAAATAAGAGAACGCAAAAAAAAAAGAAAAGAAAAAAATGAACGCAAAAAATTAAAAAAAGAGAAAAAAGATAAACGAGATCGTGAGAAGCAAAAAATTATAGCAGAATTGGATTCTGATATTAATAACTTATCATTGCAACCTGAATCAACTGAAATTTTAAGTACCAGTGAAATAAATGAAATGCATGATTCAGGAAATTCGAAAACTGAGGCATTAAATACCTTCTTTAATTCCAATGAACAACAGAAACAAAAAGAAAACCTAAATGGTGAGAAGCAATTGTTGGTCACAATTAAGCAAACTCCCGCACAACCTGTAGTAAATTATCGTTGTATAGATATGTGCGAAGGAGTTCAAGTTAGTGATTGTGACAATAGCAGTAAGTTTCATTCAATGAGGCCATTAAAAGATAAAGGCCCGAATAAAGTAACTCCACCATCTGAATTTAAACGGTTTGATTCAGTTTTAGATATTCATGGCTATGACACAGATTTCGAAGAAATTCACTCCCAGGATAAAAATAATAAAATATTGCTTCCGGTACCAGAACCATCTAAATGGGAGCGTGAGGACCAAAATGTCTCAGAAATACACTCAACTCTTCTAAAAGATGAGGAAGAAAATAAAATAGGAAGTGATTGTAATGAAAAAGTGACAACCGAAGTTTTGCGTAAGGCTGAAAATGCTATATTTGCACGAGCCATAAACGCAATACGCCCTATTGAAATGAAAAGAGTCAATTTTGAACGTCAAAAGTTGTGTTCTATGGAATCAATTGGACCTATTTTGAATACATGTGCAGATATCGCCATAGATAAGATGGGCACATTTCAAATTACAGTACCAACAAATTACAATCAAGAAAGATCGGTTGAAATTAGAGGTAAAAGTAGAAAAAGATCTCGTTCACCCAAATTAACTGTATCGGTTAAGGATAGACTTGGTAGCAAAATAGTAAATAAGAATGAAGTTTCTCCAAATAAAAGTTCACACAACAAATCTATTACAAACATAAATAAATCGGATAATCAATATACACGTCACTATGAGACCGGAAGAGAAAAGGAAATAGAAAATATAGTAAAAAAACAGGATAGATTTAGAAACAGCGAGAGGAGTTATGATTGTAAGGCTGTTAAACGTTATTTTGATTTTAAAGATAGTGGAAATAAAGCTCATATGGTGGTACATCATCATCGTGAACGACACCAACATCAGGATAATAAGAGTTGCAGAACAGACGATCGTTGTCAAAGCCATCGAATTTGGGAATACTCGAAAACTAATAAAACTTCAAATTACTATAGAGGTAGAGGAGAATGTAAATCTCAAAATTTTAAAAATGGGGCTAACTTTGCTGAGAAAAGCCAGAATAGTAAGTTGAAACCAAAATTATCTGGCTCTGAAAGTAAGAATTCGCATGAGCGCAAGACATTTAAATATGATTTATTGGATCAAAATGTTATCAAACCCAAATTGAATCAAATTGTGGGAAGTTTCAATTATAAATTTGAAGACCTTGATGACAAAATGAAAAGTAATACAAAAAAATCAAACTTCGCATATGTACAACACACTTCTGCATGCTCAACTACAGATTCAGACTCAGAATCGCTGGATTCTAAACGAAAAAAGAAACGAAAATATAAAGATAAGAAAGATAAGAAAAAAGATAAACGTTCATGCTCTACAGAATCAATAATAAATGATAAATTAAAACATAATAAGAACAAAAAAAAAAACAAATCTACAAAAAAAAAGAAAAAGGCAAAAAAATAAATGGAATTTCATATAAATAAAGAATACAAATAATAACTAATTATTTTGGTAATTATAAAAAAATAAAGCGTTTTAATTAAAGTGTTGTTTAACATATGTACTTACATATACGTAGAATAGTATTTTTAAATACCTAGCCTTTCATAGAGTTATGTAAAAAATACAAAAATACAAATAAAAGCTATTTTATGTGAACAGAAAATGTTCAGTATTGTAGAAATTAAGTTTTCCTTTTGCTTTTCTTCAATTTAGCAATGTAATAATATGATTTGTATTTACCTTCAGAACTAAAAGAATTAAATATATTAAAGCTTAAATGGTCTTTTATTACATCACAATTTTTACAAAAATTTCCTTCAAATTGTAACAGTCAATAAAGTAATATACCATTTCTTATATATACGAGTATATATATTTTGATTGCCCTTTACAAATTTGTGTACTTTGAAAGCAGTCTATTTTCAATCAATTTCCAACAGTAGTTCTTGTAGAGATCCCTCAGTGCATCTTAATTGACCGTATATTTTCGTTGCGGACGTTACACGCCATTCGTAGGATATACCGTTATGCATTTGTGTTATCTCTATTTTTATTGCAGAAAATCAATGTACTTGCAGATAACAAAATATTTAAAGAGAAACGAGAAGGAAAACTTTTGTGTACATGCATAACTGTCAAAACAAAAACGAATGAGTAGGAAGCTAGTTTTTGTCTTCCTAATTTAAGAATGTAGCAACTACAGTTTTTTGGTTCTGGTTAACCTGTTCCATGATTTGCCCATATTTATCATGAAAAAAGGGGGGAGGGACATGAAAAAGGGGAGAAGTTTTTGTATTTTCAACAGTGTATAGTCAAATTCTTATATAAAATAATATTTCATATGATTTTACCTCTTTCCTTAGTATGTTTAGAATCCCGAACATCCCTCCATGCATTAAATTTATCTTCAGAAGTAAACTTGTTAAAAGTTTGAATTCTTATAGGGAGCATTAAAGGTTTGTTATATTGCCATATACATATTATTATAATTAAAGTGAATTCGAAATGTAAGTTTATTTCTGTAGCAAGTGTGGCTATAAGGTATGTATCGGAATAAACTAATGTGGATATATATAATTTAATAAGGACAGCTAAACCTTGCTTATTTGAAGTTATTAAATATATCGCTTTTATAACTGCGTGGAACAATAATAGAAACGTTTCAATTTATTTGTTGTTCTTCCTATAAAGATATAATACTGGTAGTATTTATTTTATGTTACAATATAACAGTGACATCAGTTAACAATAAAATGAAAGTGTGGTGTACCCAAAACACTAGAATACATTTCAAACCAGCTCTGCTTAATGTCAAGCGTACCGCATATGTAATCACATGAATGCATGCAAGAGCAAACACATGACAACAATGCAAACGCGGCACAAGCTAAAGCGGCGTATCAAGTGACGCTATGTATAGCGGTCAAAAATGTGCCGACCACACGCAATTGCGATCCAATGCCAGTGTGCCGCATACTGCTTCATATATATCAAATATATTTTATGCAGCTAGGATAAGTGATTGATCATTAATAATTTTTAAGTAAACAAAATTAGCTTAAGATTTTAATATATAAGACGCTCTGATTTCTATGAATAAAAAAGTTCCTATTGAACAAAGACCTCGGCAACAACATTGCTCCTTTACTTTGCTCGGCGTTCACGCCTCTAATAAGGAAACATTTCAGCAAACGGAAGTTCGCCACAATCATTGGCTGGATTACCTTTCAGACTTTATAATGATATAAGGTAATATAATACGTCTGGTTGAATATACGGGGCTCGATAGAATATTTCTATTTATTTATTTCCCATGTAGATGTCAACCGATGACTCCGTTCGAAGCGATAAACGATCTACCTGGCGATCCACAAATTCAACGACCGCCATCACAAAAGGGTAAGGGTGAGTATGTGAATATTGAGGAGTGAAATATCCAAAATATTTCACGAGCCAACGCAGTAATCATTCTGTAGCTATCCGGCTGATCCATATGAATAAGAAATTAATGAAACGAAGAAGAAAACTGGCAAATATGGGGAGCATAAAATCGAAAGCAGTTTTGATGCAGGAACTGCATTCAGACAAAAGATTTGAAGTTGTAGGTTATAATTGTAGCTGGTAGGTGTTTAATTAATTCTTTCACTATATACTTTGAATGAAATGTAAAGAAGTGTAAAGAAGAGAAGTGAAATGAGAGTATTTATTTATTTATATTATGTTAGCTTAAAATGAGAGTAAAGAAGCGTTAAAGATGTAAAATCGTTAACACACACGGCTAAGGTGCTTATACTTTTTATATTAGGTTTTCATTTAATTGACTTTAATAAGCAACTCATCGTTGCTTATTAGTTAAAGGTTTTGATTCAGCTTTGGCTACGTGAATATGACACAGAATTCGATGAAAATCATGTTTCAGATAAATAAATCCGGTTTCCAGTACAAGAACCATCTAAATCGGAGCGTGCGGACCAATATGCCTTAGAAATTTACTGAGTTCTCCTGAAATACTTGTGTTTCCATATGTAATTTATTGAATCTTTCTAGATACTGGGAAGCTAAAAATAATTATTCAGAGCTTAATATTATATTTTACACTCATCTTTGCTAATACTTGGAACTTGTGTTGCTTTTATAGGGGTTTTAATAATATGTTATTTTATTCCAAGATCTATTGTATCTTTGCTTTTTAGTCTTAGTATTAATAATAATAATAATTTAGCTTTAGTAGTTTGCCCAATGGCCGACACTGCGACCTAAAAGATCTTTTGTGTCATACTACATTTGTCATTAATGATCCATGTGTTCACAATTGTCCGATCTACTATGCCCTATAGGTTTAGTACCGGCGTTTCTTCCGTAATGCCATTGCATTTCGTCCATTTGCTGATGTTAAATCGTCACAATAATTTATCTGGTGCTTTTCTACCTTGATGTTCCTTCTCTAGAGAAAGGAAGTAGCTGAAAGTCATGTTCCTTCATTATCTTTTCCGCTTTATGGATGAATTTGAGAATGTCCATAAGAGGAGCATTCTTTAATTCTTCCAGAGCCAGCTGGTCGCGGTGGAATATATTCATTCTGGTTCTTGCCAACGCAATGCAGTCGCACAGTATGTGTTCCGTGGTTTCCTCTTCTTCTAAACAGAGCCGGCACTCCGTATCATCAAGAATGTGGATTCTAGTCAGGTGATATTTCAGATAATAATGACCTGATAGAAAACCTACTATTTTTCCTATGTCTGCTTTGCACATATTGCGCAATTCTTTATTGTAGGTGAATGGCCTTACCAGTCTTTTGGCTTGGCGAAGCCCCTCTATCCCTTCCCAGTGTGACATTCTGAGACTATGTTCCCAGCTATCTACCCTGGATTTAGCCTCCGCCCAGTTGATACCACGGTATGGCTCCGGACCTATGAGGCTTGCTGCGGAACCGGCCCTAGCCAGTTCGTCAGCAATTTTATTGCCTTCAATCCCCGAGTGACCCGTAACACAGCAAATTGCAACCTTATTTGTTGCCCCTAGAGATTGTAGGTTGCTGAAGCATTCTTCCACCAGTTTCGATTCTAAAGAATATGAAACCAATGCCTGTAATGCAGCTTGACTATCTGAATAGATAGTTATGTGTGCGCTCTTCATCTTTAATACGCTTCTAGCAGCACATTTTTTCACGAATGCGTGTAGTAATGATAGTCCTTTTATGGCCTCAATAGCAGCGGTTGGGCAGTTTCGCATGGCATCGGTGATTGCCACGCAAGCCTGCCTTTGAAATCTTGTGTTTTCTTACCAGATTCTTGTGTCGTCTTGGGCCAATACACAAGGGATGCATAGGTAATGATTGGTCTAACCGTCATTACATACATCCAGTGTATCATTTTTGAGTGTAGACCCCATGATCTACCAAAGAGACATGAAAGAAACATGCCCACATTGCTCTTGTGGCTTTGTTTTTCACCGAGTGTAGGTGAGAGTTCCAATTCAGTCGCTTATCCAGAACTACACCTAGATATTTGACCTCAAAGGCATATTCTATATTAATTCCCTCAACAGCTATTGTACCAAGGTTCAATTTTAATCTGTTTGTAAAAGGAACGAGAATGGTTTTGCTAGGATTCATGCATAACCCCTCTGCGCGACACCATTCTAAGATAAAGGCTAGAGCCTGATTCATAATGTCGGATACTGTTCTTTCAAATTTGCCACTAATAATGACAGCAAGATCGTCAGCATATCCAATTGCCTCGAAGCCTAACCCTTGTAGTTTGACTAAGAGATCGTCAATAACTAAAGACCATAGAAGGGGTGACAACACACCGCCTTGGGGACAGCCTTTCATTGCCTTGACTGATACGGCCTCGTCTCCCAGAGATGAGCTAATTTCTCTGCTTTTTAACATCGTTTAAATCCCACCCAACAGTCGGTTTATCGATATTTTTGCCGTAACCGGTATTATCAAAGGCACCCTCGACATCTAAGAATGCACATAAAGCAATTTCCTTGGAATATTGAGGTTTCTCTATCTTTGCTAAAAAGTAATGAGGAGCTCCCTCCGTGGATTTCCCCCTATTATATGCAAACTGAGATTGATGCAGAGGTGTTGTTCTGTCTAGCGTTTCTCTAATATGTAGATCCACCAATCTTTCCATAGTTTTTAGAAGAAACGACGTGAGACTGATAGGTCTGTAAGATTTAGGCAGTTCGCTGGACCTCTTGCCCAATTTTAGAATAAATACCACATTAACTTTACGCCATATGGATGGTATGTACTCCCTGCTGAAACTGTTCCTAAAAATAGCAACAAGTGATTCAAGCATTATATCCAGTCCTCTTATCAAGAGGACTGGAAAAATGTTATCCTCACCTGGTCTTGAATGGTTTAAAGGACACAACAGCCCATTTAACTTTGTCTGTGGTAAATATTACTCCAGACAAACTCCAGGATCTGTTGTCTAATACGGCCCTGTCTTAGGTCTGAACCAATAACCGTGCACCAAAGATTTCTCTGAGGTCACACTGTTGTTGTCACCACACATTGTATCAGTGTCAGAAGAGTCCATTGACTCATGACCCGATTCAAGATTCTGCGGTGGTGGCATCGCAACCTGAAAAGTTTCATTCTTTGCACCTGCAATCAACACAGTAGATGTTGATGCGGGGCATAGTGGGTCAATAACACCTACCAACGTAGATGTTTTTGTGATTTGGTTAGGTGCATGTCCAAAAACTCTGCACGCAACCGAAGTTAAGTTCTCCAGCCCAACAGCTGGCTCGGTCGCAATGACCGACGATGATTGCCCATCAGCAGATTCATAGGTGATTTTTGGGTTTTGTTCTTTTTTTTGTTAGGTCCATATAAAATTCCACGAGTGTTAGGGAATATAGGTCACCCACGCCAGAGCCCTTGTACCATGGGAAGGCATTTAATTAAAACCGGAGGTCACCAGCTATCCGGAGTTCGCATATTCGAGAGTAACCACCCTATTAGCCATGCATCCCTCGGCATATGCTGTTCCACCTTGGATTAGGAGTCTGTCTATCTTAGCCAGTTATGCATTAAAAGACTGATGTGTGCTATTAAATATAGCACGTCACCAGTCCCCCAACGCACCTCTGTTTCCAGCCGTCACCACGTGTAGGTGAAACTCAATTACGGCATGTACCTGAGTACATGTTAGTCCCCATGGGTTACCTGCAGCTCTGACAGCCCTTATAGTCTTAATATTATTATTATTATTATCCTTGACAATGCTTCGAACTAGTGTTGTTTTTACAGGGGGGTTTTAATAATAAGTTATTTTATGCCATGTAACGACTCTATATAAATATATATATATATATATATATATATATATATATATATATATATATATATATATATATATATATATATATATATATATATTTATATACGAGGGCGGATTGATATTGAAGCTACCTAGTGCCAGATGGCAGCACAAACACAAAAACTTTTTTTTTTAGAATTTGCGATCTGGCAAACGTCAGCTGTTAAATTTTCACCTAAAGTCATCGATTAGTTTATTTGTTGTAGTCGTTTGAAGTAAGCAACTTTTGTGTTTCTTGAAAAATGGAAAAAAGCGAATTTCGTGCAGTGATTAAACACTATTATTTGAAAGGGAAAACGGCGGAAGAGACAAAAGAAAAGCTCGATAAACATTACGGTGAGTCTGCTCCGTCAGATTACATGGTAAAATATTGGATTGCTGAATTTAAACGCGGCCGAACAAGCACTGCAACAATACCATCAACAGGAGGGCCAAAAGAGGTGGTTACTGAAGAAAATATCAAGAAAATCCTCGATATCGTTATGATTGATCGCCGAGTCAAGTTGCGTGAGATTGTTGAAATGGTAAACATATCATATGAACGTGTGTTCAACATTTTGCATAAAATTAGCATATGAAAAAGCTATCGGCAAGATGGGTGCCGCGTTTGCTCAGTGTCGAACAAAAACGAGTTCGACAGACCACTTCACAGCTGTGTTTGGACATGATAAAGCGTAGTCCTGTTGATTTTTGGCGTCGATTAATAACTGTTGATGAAACGTGGATCCACCACTACACACCTGAAACCAAAAATCAATCGAAACAATGGGTGGCAGCTGGTGGAAGTGCTCCGAAGAAGGCGAAGGCAGTGAAATCGGCTGGCAAGGTTATGGCCACTGTATTTTGGGATGCACACTGAATATTGCTCATCGATTATCTTGAAAAAGGATCCACAATCACAGGAAAGTATTATCGTGCATTATTGGATCAATTGATTGATGCAATCAAGGAAAAACGACCACATTTAAAGAAGAAAAAAATGCTCTCTGTTCAAGACAACGCACCGGTTCACACAGCATTAGATACGATGCTAAAATTACGTGAAATACACTTCGAATTGTTTAATCATCCACCTTATAGTCCAGATTTAGTTCGTAGTGACTTTTTCCTGTTTCCAAACTTGAAAAAATGGCTCGCAGGAAAAAGATGCATCTCAAACGAAGAAGTGATTACCGAAACTAACTCGTATTTTGAGGGGTTCCCGAAATCGTATTATTCAGATGGTATAAAAAAGTTGGAATATCGTCTTACTAAGTGTGTCGAAGTAAAAGGAGAATATGTTGAGAAACTAACCTTTTTTTGAAAAAAATGTTTTTTCCTACTGAGGTAGCTTCAATATCAATCCGCCCTCGTATATATATATATATATATATATATATATATATACATATATATATATATATATATATATATATATATATATATATATATATATAAATAAATATATATATATATATATATATATATATATATATATATATATATATATAAATAAATATATATATATAAAATATTGCTAGTTACCAAACTCAAGATGAAACTGTCAAGTTCTTTTGGATTACCACTGAAAGCGGGTATTACCTTTGCGGCAGTGTCAATGCTAAATGCAGACATGTTATTGTCGTTTCTGTCTGTAATTGGTCAATTAATTGATTACGTACCGTATCGTACTAGCTACACTGTATGACTAGCTACAATATTCTTATCTTGCTCGCTATTTTAAATTTCGTTGAGGTTGAGTCGCCATAGTTTCGTGCAGCTATAGAGATTACTTACAGCGTATTGTAGTGCTGGAGTAGACACTTGTATGTCAGTGCCAGTAGAGAGCAAGGCAGTATCATTGGCAAAAGTTGCAATTTCATACAGGAGGTACAGCATAGGTTCTAAGACGCTTCGTTGGGGCACTATAGTTTTTATTTCTATTAGATTATAATAGGAGTCTGTTTGTTTAATGCAGAAGTATCAGTTTGAAAAATATGCTTTGGGGTAATCACAATATTTTTTTGGCAGTTGGTTATGAAGCTTATGAATAAGGCCACACCTTGTCAAACGCCTGAAATATATCTAGGAACACTGCGGAGCAAACTTCTTTTTTTTTACCCATATTTATCATGAAAAAAGCGTGGAGGGACATGAAAAAAGGGGAGAAGTTTTTGTATTTTCAACAGTGTATAGTCAAATTCTTATATAAAATAATATTTCAAATGATTTTACCTCTTTCCTTAGTATGTTTAGAATCCCGAACAGCCCTCCATGCATTAAATTTATCTTCAGAAGTAAACTTGTTAAAAGTTTGAATTCTTATAGGGAGCATTAAAGGTTTGTTATATTGCCATATACATATTATTATAATTAAAGTGAATTCGAAATGTAAGTTTATTTCTGTAGCAAGTGTGGCTATAAGGTATGTATCGGAATAAACTAATGTGGATATATATAATTTAATAAGGACAGCTAAACCTTGCTTATTTGAAGTTATTAAATATATCGCTTTTATAACTGCGTGGAACAATAATAGAAATGTTTCAATTTATTTGTTGTTCTTCCTATAAAGATATAATACTGGTAGTATTTATTTTATGTTACAATATAACAGTGACATCAGTTAACAATAAAATGAAAGTGTGGTGTACCCAAAACACTAGAATACATTTCAAACCAGCTCTGCTTAATGTCAAGCGTACCGCATATGTAATCACATGAATGCATGCAAGAGCAAACACATGACAACAATGCAAACGCGGCACAAGCTAAAGCGGCGTATCAAGTGACGCTATGTATAGCGGTCAAAAATGTGCCGACCACACGCAATTGCGATCCAATGCCAGTGTGCCGCATACTGCTTCATATATATCAAATATATTTTATGCAGCTAGGATAAGTGATTGATCATTAATAATTTTTAAGTAAACAAAATTAGCTTAAGATTTTAATATATAAGACGCTCTGATTTCTATGAATAAAAAAGTTCCTATTGAACAAAGACCTCGGCAACAACATTGCTCCTTTACTTTGCTCGGCGTTCACGCCTCTAATAAGGAAACATTTCAGCAAACGGAAGTTCGCCACAATCATTGGCTGGATTACCTTTCAGACTTTATAATGATATAAGGTAATATAATACGTCTGGTTGAATATACGGGGCTCGATAGAATATTTCTATTTATTTATTTCCCATGTAGATGTCAACCGATGACTCCGTTCGAAGCGATAAACGATCTACCTGGCGATCCACAAATTCAACGACCGCCATCACAAAAGGGTAAGGGTGAGTATGTGAATATTGAGGAGTGAAATATCCAAAATATTTCACGAGCCAACGCAGTAATCATTCTGTAGCTATCCGGCTGATCCATATGAATAAGAAATTAATGAAACGAAGAAGAAAACTGGCAAATATGGGGAGCATAAAATCGAAAGCAGTTTTGATGCAGGAACTGCATTCAGACAAAAGATTTGAAGTTGTAGGTTATAATTGTAGCTGGTAGGTGTTTAATTAATTCTTTCACTATATACTTTGAATGAAATGTAAAGAAGTGTAAAGAAGAGAAGTGAAATGAGAGTATTTATTTATTTATATTATGTTAGCTTAAAATGAGAGTAAAGAAGCGTTAAAGATGTAAAATCGTTAACACACACGGCTAAGGTGCTTATACTTTTTATATTAGGTTTTCATTTAATTGACTTTAATAAGCAACTCATCGTTGCTTATTAGTTAAAGGTTTTGATTCAGCTTTGGCTACGTGAATATGACACAGAATTCGATGAAAATCATGTTTCAGATAAATAAATCCGGTTTCCAGTACAAGAACCATCTAAATCGGAGCGTGCGGACCAATATGCCTTAGAAATTTACTCAGTTCTCCTGAAATACTTGTGTTTCCATATGTAATTTATTGAATCTTTCTAGATACTGGGAAGCTAACAATAATTATTCAGAGCTTAATATTATATTTTACACTTATCTTTGCCAATACTTGGAACTTGTGTTGCTTTTATAGGGGTTTTAATAATATGTTATTTTATTCCAAGATCTATTGTATCTTTGCTTTTTAGTATTAATAATAATAATTTAGCTTTAGTAGTTTGCCCAATGGCCGACACTGCGACCTAAAAGATCTTTTTTGTCAATAATGATCCATGTGTTCACAATTGTCCGATCTACTATGCCCTATAGGTTTAGTACCGGCGTTTCTTCCGTAATGTCATTGCATTTCGTCCATTTGCTGATGTCAAATCGTCACAATAATTTATCTGGTGCTTTTCTACCTTGATGTTCCTTCTCTAGAGAAAGGAAGTAGCTGAAAGTCATGTTCCTTCATTATCTTTTCCGCTTTATGGATGAATTTGAGAATGTCCATAAGAGGATTCTTTAATTCTTCCAGAGCCAGCTGGTCGCGGTGGAATATATTCATTCTGGTTCTTGCCAACGCAATGCAGTCGCAAAGTATGTGTTCCGTGGTTTCCTCTTCTTCTAGACAGAGCCGGCACTCCGTATCATCAAGAATGTGGATTCTAGTCAGGTGATATTTCAGGTAATAATGACCTGATAGAAAGCTACTATTTTTCCTATGTCTGCTTTGCACATATTGCGCAATTCTTTATTGTAGGTGAATGGCCTTACCAGTCTTTTGGCTTGGCGAAGCCCCTCTATCCCTTCCCAGTGTGACATTCTGAGACTATGTTCCCAGCTATCTACCCTGGATTTAGCCTCCGCCCAGTTGATACCACAGTATGGCTCCGGACCTATGAGGCTTGCTGCGGAACCGGCCCTAGCCAGCTCGTCAGCAATTTCATTGCCTTCAATCCCCGAGTGAGCCGGGACCCAGCAAATTGCAACCTTATTTGTTGCCCCTAGAGATTGTAAGTTGCTGAAGCATTCTTCCACCAGTTTCGATTCTAAAGAATATGGAACTAATGCCTGTAATGCAGCTTGACTATCTGAATAGATAGCTATGTGTGCGCCCTTGATACCCGTTTTCAGATTTGTCCTCGCACAGATTGAGATTGCTTG
Source organism: Clusia tigrina (assembly GCA_920105625.2). Classification (NCBI taxonomy): domain Eukaryota; kingdom Metazoa; phylum Arthropoda; class Insecta; order Diptera; family Clusiidae; genus Clusia; species Clusia tigrina. The sequence goes on from OV050030.1 coordinate 149,050,727, forward strand.
AATTTCAGCCTGGAAGACGCTAGGCCACCTGCCCATTGGGTCTGAGATTTTGGTATTTGGTCCATAGACCCCTGCACCGACTCCGATGTTTGTTTTTGAACCATTCTAGACTTCTAGGGTCGACTCAAGGTCCTCCTATGTCCCATTCATCACGGTCTGAGATAATAATCTAAAAATTGCGATCAAACTGTCGTTTTGGACTCATATAGTCCGTTATTGAGCAAATTATGCTTTGATCTGGTATGTTATTTAAAATATTGAAATGACCATAGTCATGAGGTTCTTGTCTAGACAAGATCTTCATCTTTAATGCGCTTCTAGCAGCACATTTTTTCACGAATGTGTGTAGTATTGATAGACCTATTAAGGCCTCAATAGCAGCGTTTGGGCAGTTTCGCATGGCACCGGTGATTGCCACGCAAGCCTGCCTTTGAAATCTTGTAAGTGTTTTCTTACCAGATTCTTGTGTTGTCTTGGGCCAATACACAAGGGATGCATAGGTAATGATTGGTCTAACCGTCATTACATACATCCAGTGTATCATTTTTGAGTGTAGACCCCATGTTCTACCAAAGAGACATGAAAGAAACATGCCCACATTGCTCTTGTGGCTTTGTTTATCACGGAGTGTAGGTGAGAGTTCCAATTCAGTCGCTTATCCAGAACTACACCTAGATATTTGACCTCAATGGTATATTATATATTAATTCCCTCAAGGTTCAATTTTAATCTGTTTGTAAAAGGAACGAGAATGGTTTTGCTAGGATTCATGCATAACCCCTCTGCGCGACACCATTCTAAGATAAAGGCTAGAGTCTGATTCATAATGTCGGATACTGTTCTTTAAAATTTGCCACTAATAATGACAGCAAGATCGTCAGCATATCCAATTGCCTCGAAGCCTAACCCTTGTAGTTTGACATAGTTTAAGAGATCGTCAATAACTAAAGAGAATAGAAGGGGTGACAACACACCGCCTTGGGGACAGCCTTTCATTGCCTTGACTGATACTGCCTCGTCTCCCAGAGATGAGCTAATTTCTCTGCTTTTTAACATCGTTTTAACCCACCCAACAGTCGGTTTATCGATATTTTTGCAGAGCATAGCCCCCTCTGTAGAGCCGTAACCGGTATTATCAAAGGCACCCTCGACATCTAAGAATGCACATAAAGCAATTTCCTTGGAATATTGAACTTTTTCTATCTTTGTTACAATGTAATGAAGAGCTCCCTCCGTGGATTTCCCCCCTATTATATGCAAACTGAGATTGATGCAGAGGTGTTGTTCTGTCTAGCGTTTCTCTAATATGTAGATCCACCAATCTTTCCATAGTTTTTAGAAGAAACGACGTGAGACTAATAGGTCTGTAAGATTTAGGCAGTTCGCTGGACCTCTTGCCCAATTTTAGAATAAATACCACATTGACTTTACGCCATATGGATGGTATGTACTCCCTGCTGAAACTGTTCCTAAAAATAGCAACAAGTGATTCAAGCATTGTATCCAGTCCTCTTATCAAGAGGACTGGAAAAATGTTATCCTCACCTGGTGTCTTGAATGGTTTAAAGGATACAACAGCCCATTTAACTTTGTCTGTGGTAAATATTACTCCAGACAAACTCCAGGATCTTTTGTCTTATACGGCCCTGTCTTAGGTCTGAACCAATAACCGTGCACCAAAGATTTCTCTGAGGTCACACTGTTGTTGTCACCACACATTGTATCAGTGTCAGAAGAGTCCATTGACTCATGACCCGATTCAAGATTCTGCGGTGGTGGCATCGCAACCCGAAAAGTTTCATTCTTTGCACCTGCAATCAACACAGTAGATGTTGATGCGGGGCATAGTGGGTCAATAACACCTGCCAACGTAGATGTTTTTGTGATTTGATTAGGTGCATGTCCAAAAACTCTGCACGCAACCGAAGTTAAGTTCTCCAGCCCAACAGCTGGCTCGGTCGCAATGACCGACGATGATTGCCCAACAGCAGATTCATCGTTGATTTTTGGGTTTTGTTTTTTATTTGTTAGGTCCATATAAAATCCCACGAGTGTTAGGGTATAGAGGTGACCCACGCCAGAGCCCTTGTACCATGGGAAGGCATTTAATTAAAACCGGAGGTCACCAGCTATCCGGAGTTTGCATATTCGTGAGTAACCACCATATTAGCCATGCATCCCTCGGCATATGCTGTTCCACCTTGGATTAGGAGTCTGTCTATCTTAGCCAGTTATGCATTAAAAGACTGATGTGTGCCATTAAATAAAGCACGTCACCAGTCCCCCAACGCACCTCTGTTTCCAGCCATCACCACGTGTAGGTGAAACTCAATTACGGCATGTACCTAAGTACATGTTAGTCCCCTTGAGTTACCTGCGGCTCTGACAGTCCTTATAGTCTTAATATTATTACTATTATTATCCTTGACAATGCTTCGAACTAGTGTTGTTTTTACAGGGGGGTTTTAATAATAAGTTATTTTATTCCATGTAACGACTCTATGTGGGTGTGGAAGAACTCAGTATGGGCTTTCCCCGTTTGACTCTCATGCGACGTAATTCCTTCGTGGTTTGGAAAGAGCCGTCGTATTGTGGTGCCACCTTAGTGGCAAAGTATTCTGTGGCTTAGGACAAGTGGTGTTGTTTAACCAACACTAATTGGCCAATGACGGGTAGCCACGCTCGGTGTCGCAAGTTGGAATAACTCCTCTGATTTTCTGTGCCCGCTCGACATTGTGTTTCATGATGGAGCTGCTCTGTTCGTTCATTAGGAGTTTGTGGAGGTATTCCAGTGCCAAACGTTATTTCATCAAAGACCGCGTTTGGCAATCGAGGTTCGCGGCCTTGTACCAAATGTACCCCGTTATGTCGGAAGCGCTGGTGCTAATGGGCAAAGTCAACTCTGGGGGGAAACGTCCCACTTCCGCTGTCGTTGGTTCGCAAAATGGGCCACAATATATTCATATAATGACTCACCTCGTTCATTGACATCTGTGCTTCCCCAGATGTCGTGGTGCGCATTGGCATCGCATCCAATAATAACAGCAACCCGTTGAGCCTTTGCATCCACAACAAGCTTCTGTAGGTTGGCTTCTGGAAGGATTTCATGGTCATGCGCCATATAGGCCGAGACCAGCCAGTACCGTCCCTTGTCAGTTTCCAGGCAGACGGCCGCTAAATCCTTGTTGCTGTGATTGTGGAGAATAAATGAGCTAACATTATTCCTAATGAGGATACAAGACCTAGGTCTTCCTTCACTTACGGTATACAGCAAGCTGTAATTCTCAGTCCTGAGAACACAGACCAAGTCCCCGTATGTCCAGTTTTCTTGGATCAGGACAACGTCTACCTCGTCTTTTGCAAGACGGAGTTGAAGGCCTTCTAGGGACCGTTGACGTTTTGAAGCCTGCTGTGTTGGAGCTTGAGACTCCTTCACGACTTTCGTCGCCCAGTCGAGGGAAGCCTTCTGCTTCACCGTCCTCTCCTTCTCTGGAATCCGCGACAATCGTCCCACCGTCCGGGGAGCAGACATTTTTCCTTTATAGAACCTTTTGGTTCTCAGGTTAGCAACACTAACGCAGTATGTGGCATTGCTTGTGCCAGGCTCGTCGTCCTTAGCTGCAATAGCCGCCTCAGAGTGTGCGGGGGATTTTGGATAGCCATCCGAATTAGCGTTTAGAGACCGCACGTCAGTTTTTTTTGAAGTTTTTTATTCATACTGGTTCGTACGGCTACCCGCTCGATTGATCCTGCTAAGGCAGCCAAAAATGTGAAAGGGAAGGGGTTGGTCAACTGTGGCAGCGCCCCGTTCCACAGCAGGGCCACCGTTACTACCTGAGGCGGCCTGGTATCTGGAAGGGGGCTCCGTCAAGATACAGCCTAATTAACCTCCTGGCTGCAAAACGACAACCAATGGGCACGATCCCAAGAACACCCTGGATTAGGAGGGAGACAGTTCTTAGTTGGATTACTCCGCAATAGTCAGTCCAGCTAGGGTAATCCCATATGAGCCGAAACTCCACCATCCTAACCCATTGCGTCATTGCAATCATTTAAGCCTTCGTACCCCGACAAGGTGACTGCTTTTCAGGAAGGTTGTGTTTCTTAACAATATTTCTCCTTGAACTCGTTCGATTGACGTGGGGCGACTTTCAATGTTGCCAGGCGCGCAGTAAGGCCTTAGTTCACTAATATGGGCTTTCCCCGTTTGTCTCTCATCCGACTTAACTCCTTCATGGTTTGAAAAGAGCCGTCGTGTTGTGGTTCCGCGGGTGCTAATGGCCAAAGTCAACTCTGGGAGTAAGTCGTCCCACTTCCGCTGTCGTTGGTTCGCAAATTGTGCCACCATAGCCTTGATTGTGCGATTTGTTCGTTCTACCGCGTTTTCTTGCAGAGAGAAGGGTGCCGTGAATTGGTGATTGATACCATAAGCTTTTGACAAATCGTCGAAATGCCCTGCTACAGAATTGCAAGCCATTGTCCGTCACCAGAATTTTGGGTACTCCAAAGCGGGATCAAATATGCTCTAGGTGGTGGCTTTTCTGAAGGGAGCCTTTTCGGTCCATTTAGTGTCCTTGTCATGGAACACAACTACTACTAGTGTCCTGCTGTTGGTGGATCATGGTTCCCTAAATTTATTATGTGTTCCCTAATTTTTTGTGATACGTACAGTTTCCATGGGACACAGTCTTCGTCTCCAGTATAATTTGGTATATTTCGATATAGGTGTCCCTTTTCCAAATGGTAATCTGCGATCTTTACTGGGTTGGTGACTACCAATGCTTTACGCTTTTGCCACCAATGGCATATTGGTTCTGTTTGGTATTGGATAGTCATGGCACATGCGGGTTCAATTGGGTGTCTGGACAGAGTGTCGGCTTGTATGCTTAATTGCCCCCTTCGGTATTGCAAATCGAACGTATGTTGTTGCTATTTGAGAGCCCACCTTGCGATACGGTCTAAAGGGCTTTCGATGGAGGTTTCCCACTTCAACGATAGGTGGTCTGTAATGACCCTGATGTAGTACCCTTCTAGGTATGGTCGCATCTTCCGTATTCCCCATATGATGGCTGAGCATTCCTTTTCGGTTGGTGAGCAGTTCCGCTTCGTGCAATTTAAATGGCGACTAGCTTATGGTATCACGTTCCACCCCCTCGATTTCTTGGGTGAGGACTGCGCCCAATCCATATTCACTTGCGTCGGTATGGAACACAAATTACTGATGAAGACCGGTCAGGCAAGGACAGGCGGTTCTATTAGTTTTTACTTTAGTAGTGCAAATGCCTCCTGCTGTGCCTCGTTCCACTTGAATTGTTGACTTTTTTAAGAGCATCGTCGACTGACGTACAGTTCTAGCGAAGTCTGGCACGAACCGCCGGTACTATGATGCTATTCCCAGACAGCGTCGCAGTTCCCGAACATTTTGTGGTGGTTTGAGCTCTCGTATAACAGCGATTTTTTATGGGTCTGTGAGGATGCCTGTGTCGTTGACCTGGTGGCCGAGGTATTCCAGTCCTGTCTGGAAAAATGCACATTTTGGCTGGCTCAATTTTATGTTTGCTTTTCGCAGTCGCCGGAAAACTCTAGCCAAGCTCTGTTGGTGCTCCTCGATTGTCCACCCGATAACAATTATGTCATTTAGGTATATGAAATCATGTGGCTCTATTTCGGGGTCTATTACATTGTTGCTTGTTGAAATGTTGCAGGCGCTGAGTGAAGGCCGAACGGCATTACCTTCCACTGAAAAAGTCCTCTGTCTGGTACTGTGAACGCCGTGCACGCTTTATTTCGCTCGTCCATCGGTATCTTTCAATATCCATTCTTTAGGCCGAGACTGCTATATATATATAATATATATATATATATATATATATATATATATATATATATATATATATATATATATATTTCTCCTCTCGTAAGCGTCCCAGAATGTGTTGTATTCGGTGTATCAGATAGGCATCTGGAATGGGTCTAGCGTTTAACTACCTGTAGTCTATGCAGAGCCTCCACATATATATACATACACATATAAAAAAACATATAACTACATACACACCCACACTCACACACACACACAGGAGGGAACCAGCCAGGCAAATCATCTAATTGCCCCTCACTGGGAGGGGCTAGAGCGATCCTAGTGTGGGACACCCTCAAGAAGACTCACTGCCTCCACGTGGCGGCCCCGGGCAATGCCACACCAGCACCCGCTGATGGCCAGCTGAAGTGAGCAACGCACCAAGGGATAGCGATGACCCCCTCATGGGGCGGCTGTCTGGGCAACGGGGGACAACGAGGGATCAACGATGGAACTCGCTATTCCATCGTTGATCCCTCGTTGTCCCCCGTTGCCCAGACAGCCGCCCCATGAGGGGGTCATCGCTATCCCTTGGTGCGTTGCTCACTTCAGCTGGCCATCAGCGGATATATATATATATATATATATATTTCTCCTCTCGTAAGCGTTCCAGAATGTGTTGTATTCGGTGTATCAGATAGGCATCTGGAATGGGTCTAGCGTTTAAGCACCTGTAGTATATGCAGAGCCTCCACCTCTCAAGATTTGTTCCATGAAAGTTCACTTCATGACAGTCAATGGAGTACAGAGGGAAGGCTAACACTTTTTTTTTTAAATGCATAGCTCAAGATTTAAAAAACCACTATAATTGGCAAATATGAAAATAATTGTATTATTTGCAAAGCTGGTAATGTACTATGTGAAATGGCGCGGAAATGTGTTGCTGCACCTGTTGAAACATATGTTATGTTTGACAGCTCACAGCTGTTCGAATATATAAATTAAAAGAAAGCAGACATCGATAAGTTCAATGGGGTATTGGTAATCGAAAATAAAAAAAAATTGGCGGAATTCCACATTTCAAACTTTGAATTAAAATCAGCTAGTTTGACAGTTTCTGCCACTGTGCTGTGGTCGGTACTCTGGGGTGACTGGTATTGCCACTTAATGTTAATTTATAGTTCTAATATTACCAAAAATAAAAAAAAAATAAAAATAAATTGAATAATATGATGTAAAAAAATAGTTATATATATATATATAGTTATATATATATATATATATATATATATATATATATATATATATATATATATATATATATATATATATATATATATACTCGTATATATAAATAGTTAATGATGAAGTAGACTAATGAAAAATATTGCTAGTTACCAAACTCAAGATATAACTGTCAAGTTCTTTTGGATTGCCACTGAAAGCGGGTATTACCTTTGCGGCAGTGTCTATGCTAAAGGCAGACATATTATTGTCGAGTCTCTCTGTAATTGGTCAATTAATAGATTACGTACCGTATCGTAGTTTTATTAAAATTCTGTATGACTGGCTACAATATTCTTGCTCGCTATTTTAAATTTCGTTGAGGTTGAGTCCCCATAGTTTCGTCCAGCTATAGAGATTACTTACAGCGGATTGTAGTGCTGGAGTAGACACTTGTATGTCAGTGCCAGTAGAGAGCAAGGCAATATCATTGGCAAAAATTGCAATTTCATACAGGAGGTACAGCATAGGTTCTAAGACGCTTCGTTGGGGCACTATAGTTTTTATTTCTATTAGATTATAGTAGGAGTCTGTTTGTTTAATGCAGAAGTATCAGTTTGAAAAATATGCTTTGAGGTAATCACAATATTGTTTTGGCAGTTGGTTATGAAGCTTATTGTTAGAATTTTCTTGATGCAAAAAGATAAAAATATAATCAACTTGTAATAAATCTGTAGTACTTTATTCGAGAGCAGGAAAAAGAAGAAGGAGAATAGAAACTTTACAAGAAATGTCAAACTTATAGAAGATAGAAAATTAATTTGTAGAGAAAAGAGAAGTGATGCCAGACTTGCGTATTGTCGTCTTACAATAATCTTGACACGCCCCCTCAATACGCAGGTATATCAGTTTATCATTCCAGAAACCCAAGACCTTGCCGACATTTCACATGATTAACTTTTGGCAGCGATTTTGTCAATACGTCTGCAATCATTTCTTGCGTTGGTATGTGCTTTAACTGGAACATTGAGGCAGCCACGGCATCCCGAATGAAATGGTGCTTGATGTCAATATGTTTTGTTCGTGCATGAAAAACTGGATCATTAGCCAGAAATAAGGCTCCTTTATTATCGACAAAAAGCGTTATTTGTTGAACAATGTGAACAAGACCAAGCTCATGTAGCAACCCTCGTAAATAGATAGCCTCTTTTCCAGCTTCAGTGTAGCTTACGTATTCCGCTTCAGTAGAAGATAGCGCAACAGTTCTTTGTTTTTGTGACTTCCAATTTATCGCAGCTCCACTCAGAATGAAAACGTAGCCTGAATAGGATCTCCGGTCGAGAGTGCATCCACCCCAGTCAGCATCAGCGTATCCAACAAGTGACTCATTTGTTTTTCTGTAGATCAGTCCAAGCTCCTTTGTTCCAGCAAGGTATCTTAGAACTCTCTTGGCAGCATTCCAATGATCTTGGCTAGGTTCTTCAACAAATTGTGCAAGTCTTGAAATAATGTGTGCTATATCAGGCCTCGATGCCTCAAGTACATAAGGCTTCCAATAAGTTCTCTATATGTTTCCTTTTTACATGTGCCATCAGATTGGCTGTAGTCTAAGTGCAAATTTACTTCAGCGGGAGTTGCCAAAGAATTGCATTCACTCATACCATATCTAGTGAGTAATTCTCGTATATAATTCGATTGCTTCAACTCAATTGAGGAACTCCGTTGATTTATCTGTAAACCAAGGCAATGCTTTGCTTCACCAATATCTTTTATATCAAAATCCATCATCAAATGACCTATTATTTTTAGAAGGCTACATTCAGGTAAGCCGTCACTACATCAAACTGCCGTATCTTTAAACCAAACTGCGTGGACAAGGCCAGAAGAAGTCGAATAGTTTCCAGTCTTGCAACTGGTGCAAAAGTTTGATGATAGTTAACACCAAATTTTTGGTTGTAACCCTTAGCTACAAGGCGTGCTTTTCGGTGATCAATTTCTCCATTATGTGAATAATTGTTAGTAAGCACATAGCGGCATCCAATTATATCCACAGTGTCAGATGCTTTAATGAGATCCCAAGTCTGGTTTTTAATTAAACTTTTGACTTCGCTCTCTATTGCTTTCTTCCACTCTTCGCTTTCCTTTCCACCAACTTCAGCAGCATTAACAAAAACTTCGTTCTCAAAATCATCACATTGATCACTTGCACTTAAGATGCCATCACCTTCAGTTGCCACACTCTAAGTACGTGCTTTCCTCGGACGCAATTGGCGATCTGTGAGCAAAGGTGTTGGTCGTCTCACATTCCTTTTAGTTTTCTCTTTGTTTTCAGTCTCAGGTGTGGCAACAGTTTCTATAGAGTTGGACAGCATTGGAGTATTCAACATAACCTCCAACTCACATGCGTTGTCACCTTTCTCTCCTTGATCGAGTAAATTATATTCATCGGTTGATGTGTCTGGATCTCTCTCTTCTGGATCCTCAATAAATCTTACATCTCGAGCGTGTAGTATTTGTCTGCTAACCGGATTCCAGATTCGATACCCTTTTCGGTCCCTTGGATATCCAACAAAAATTCCTTCAATACCCCTGGGATCAAGTTTACTTTTGCTTGGATCTTTGTTTAGCATGACTGCTTTTGAACCAAAAACTCGAAAATAATTTACATTTGGTTTTTTGTTGAATAGCCTCTCATAAGGTGTATTGCCACCAAGAGCACTTGTTGGGCAGCGATTCCGGATCTCTGCAGCCGTAGCGACCGCATCGGACCAAAAAAATGGAGGCAGTCTGGAATGCAGCAGTAAACACCTGGCCATATCTAACAGAGTTCGATTCATTCGCTCAGCCAGTCCATTTTGTTCCGGGGTGTAGGGAATCGTTAATCTTCTCCGTATGCCATTATCTGAAAGAAACTTATCAAAATCATTATTACAATACTCACGTCCATTGTCGGACTGCAAAGCCTTTATTTTCTTCCCGGTCTGCCTCTCAAAATACAGCTGGTATTGTTTAAACGCCTCGAGAACACCAGATTTCTCCCTCAGAAAGTAAACTTCACACCATCTCGTACAATCATCGATGAAAGTAACAAAGTACTTTGCGCGACCAGTGCCTTCTACTCTAAATGGACCGACAACATCAGTATGCACAACTTCTAAAGGTTTCTTACAAGGAATATTTCCTTTCCCAACTGGTAAAGCTGACATTTTTGCCCTTAGGCATACAGTGCAATTAATTACATGTTTGGTCTCCTTAGAATTGTTCAATGTAATAATACCACTTTTAATCAGGTGTAGAAGGTCCTTCGCGTTTAAATGACCAAAACGACAGTGCCACCTCGACAGTTCGGAACACTTCGTTTCGACGTTAGCACATTCTACGCTTTCACGAATAAAGAATAAATCGCCTCTTCTTTCAGCAAACATGGATTGGTTGCCAAATTTATCAGTGACAACTGCATCAGATTTTGTAAATGTCACAGTATAGTCCTTATCTGTGATTTTTCCACGGACACAAGATTTAACCTCAAATCAGGGACAAAAAGCGTGTTCTTAAGCTCAATTTTTAGATTCTGGCCAGATCGTGGAGCCACAGACAGCTGAACAGCACCTTGTCCATTCACTTTTGCAGAATTATGACTTGCTAGATTAACTTTTTTCATTCCTGATTCAATTATTGATGAAAAAACTTCTTTGTCCCCGCATAGATGGGATGTGCAACCGCTATCAAGAATCCAGCTACGCGCCCCCATCACATTTTCGTCTGCCGAACAGGCACTCTCTGCCACATGACACACAGCAAAACTCTCATCAATTTCGTCTGTTGACTGTTTTTGAGTATATGCTTGTTTCTCTAAATTTCTGCCACTATTCTTTTGACAAACGTTTGCTTTATGGCCCAATGTGCCACATTTATAGCATCTAATTTTAAAACCTCCTTTGATGGTCTCCCAGCTGCCATTGCGATTACAGAACTTCCACTTGACTGCTTGCGCGCTTCACTTTCCTCGATAATTTTTATTTTTAGTACCTCGGCGGCTGGTAGTTCATCGCGAGATTCAATAGCACAACGAAAATTTTCAGAAGTAGACGGCAAGCTGTAGAGCAACAATATGGTTAGGAAATCACCATTTATTTTCACATCCATATTCTCAAGTTTGTCAACTGCATCAAAAAACCTTGCTATATGCTCACGAACATCACCATCTTCGTCCAATTTCTGCAACATTAACTGCTTAAGCAACGTTGCCTTTCGTGCTGGTCCACGTGAGGCGTACATAGACTCCAACTTTAACCAGACATCGCGCGAATTGTTGCAGCCTCATACCTGTTTCACTTCTGAAGGATGGATTGATAAAATTAAGTCCGCCTTTGCTTTTCTATCGAGTTTATGCCACTCATCTGTCGCTGTTGCATTCGCTGCAGCGGTTAGCACATTTGCTCCGCTTACAAATTCCCATAAATCATTTTTCACCAACAAGGCTTCAACTTGCATACTCCAGGTATCAAAATTATCTTTCGACAATAATTCAATGCGCGTTAATGCCGACAAAACATTTGCTGACATGTTTGACATGGTAAAATAATTTATCGCTTCACTTGTTTCCAAAACAAGTTTGCGGAGCAAACTTCTTTTTTTTTACCCATATTTATCATGAAAAAAGGAGGGAGGGACATAAAAAAAGGGGAGAAGTTTTTGTATTTTCAACAGCGTATAGTCAAATTCTTATATAAAATAATATTTCATATGATTTTACCTCTTTCCTTAGTAAGTTTAGAATCCCGAACAGCCCTCCATGCATTCAATTTATCTTCAGAAGTAAACTTGTTAAAAGTTTGAATTCTTATAGGGAGCATGAAAGGTTTGATATATTGCCATATACATATTATTATAATTAAAGTGAATTCGAAATGTAAGTTTATTTCTGTAGCAAGTGTGGCTGTAAGGTATGTATCGGAATAAACTAGTGTGGATATATATAATTTAATAAGGACAGCTAAACCTTGCTTATTTGAAGTTATTCAATATATCGTTTTTATAACTGCGTGAAACAATAATAGAAACGTTTCAATTTATTTGTGGTTCTTCGTATAAAGATATAATATTGGTAGTATTTATTTTATGTTCCAATATAACAGTGACATCAGTTAACAATAAAATGAAAGTGTGGTGTACCCAAAACACTAGAATACATTTCAAACCAGCACTGCTTAATGTCAAGCGTACCGCATATGTAATCACATGAATGCATGCAAGAGCAAACACATGACAACAATGCAAACGCGGCACAAGCTAAAGCGGCGTATCAAGTGACGCTATGTATAGCGGTCAAAAATGTGCCGACCACACGCAATTGCGAACCAATGCCAGTGTGCGGTATACTGCTTCATATATATCAAATATATTTTATGCAGCTAGGATAAGTGATTGATCATTAATCATTTTTAAGTAAACAAAATTAGCTTAAGATTTTAATATATAAGACGATCTGATTTATATGACTAAAAAAGTTCCTATTGAACAAAGACCTCGGCAACAACATTGCTCCTTTACTTTGCTCGGCGTTCACGCCTCTAATAAGGAAACATTTCGGCAAACGGAAGTTCTCCACAATCATTGGCTGGATTACCTTTCAGCCTTTATTATGATATAGGGTATACGTCTGGTTGAATATACGGTGCTCGATAGAATATTTCTATTGATATATTTCCCATGTAGATGCCAACGCAGTAATCATTCTGTAGCTATCCGGCTGATCCAGATGAATAAGAAATTAATGAAACGAAGAAGAAAACTGGCAAATATGGGGAGCATAAAATCGAAAGCAGTTTTGATGCAGGAACTGCATTCAGACAAAAGATTTGAAGTTGTAGGTTATAATTGTAGCTGGTAGGTGTTTAATTAATTCTTTCACTATATACTTTGAATGAAATGTAAAGAAGTGTAAAGAAGAGAAGTGAAATGAGAGTATTTATTTATTTATATTATGTTAGCTTAAAATGAGAGTAAAGAAGCGTTAAAGATGTAAAATCGTTAACACACACGGCTAAGGTGCTTATACTTTTTATATTAGGTTTTCATTTAATTGACTTTAATAAGCAAATCATCGTTGCTTATTAGTTAAAGGTTTTGATTCAGCTTTGGCTACGTGGATATGACACAGAATTCGATGAAAATCATTTTTCAGATAAATAAATCCGCTTTCCAGTACAAGAACCAGTGCGGACCAATATGCCTTAGAAATTTACTCAGTTCTCCTGAAATACTTGTTTTTCCATATTTAATTTTTTGAATCTTTCTAGATACTTGGAAAATAACAATAATTATTCAGAGCTTAATATTATATTTTACACTCATCTTTGCCAATACTTGGAACTTGTGTTGCTTTTATAGGGGTTTTAATAATATGTTATTTTATTCCAAGATCTATTGTATCTTTGTTTTTTAGTCTTAGTATTAATAATAATAATAATTTAGCTTTAGTAGTTTGCCCAATGGCCGACACTGCGACCTAAAAGATCTTTTGTGTCATACTACATTTGATCCATGTGTTCACAATTGTCCGATCTACTATGCCTTATAGGTTTAGTACCGGCGTTTCTTCCGTAATGCCATTGCATTACGTCCATTTGCTGATGTTAAATCGTCACAATAATTTATCTGGTGCTTTTCTACCTTGATGTTCCTTCTCTAGAGAAAGGAAGTAGCTGAAAGTCATGTTCCTTCATTATCTTTTCCGCTTTATGGATGAATTTGAGAATGTCCATAAGAGGAGCATTCTTTAATTCTTCCAGAGCCAGCTGGTCGCGGTGGAATATATTCATTCTGGTTCTTGCCAACGCAATGCAGTCGCACAGTATGTGTTCCGTGGTTTCCTCTTCTTCTAAACAGAGCCGGCACTCCGTATCATCAAGAATGTGGATTCTAGTCAGGTGATATTTCAGATAATAATGACCTGATAGAAAACCTACTATTTTTCCTATGTCTGCTTTGCACATATTGCGCAATTCTTTATTGTAGGTGAATGGCCTTACCACTCTTTTGGCTTGGCGAAGCCCCTCCCCAAGGGATGCATAGGTAATGATTGGTCTATGCATAGGTAATGATTGGTCTAACCGTCATTACATACATCCAGTGTATCATTTTTGAGTGTAGACCCCATGTTCTACCAAAGAGACATGAAAGAAACATGCCCACATTGCTCTTGTGGCTTTGTTTTTCACCGAGTGTAGGTGAGAGTTCCAATTCAGTCGCTTATCCAGAACTACACCTAGATATTTGACCTCAACGGAATATTCTATATTAATTCCCTCAACAGCTATTGTACCAAGGTTCAATTTTAATCTGTTTGTAAAAGGAACGAGAATGGTTTTGCTAGGATTCATGCATAACCCCTCTGCGCGACACCATTCTAAGATAAAGGCTAGAGCCTGATTCATAATGTCGGATACTGTTCTTTCAAATTTGCCACTAATAATGACAGCAAGATCGTCAGCATATCCAATTGCCTCGAAGCCTAACCCTTGTAGTTTGACTAAGAGATCGTCAATAACTAAAGACCATAGAAGGGGTGACAACACACCGCCTTGGGGACAGCCTTTCATTGCCTTGACTGATACGGCCTCTACTCCCAGAGATGAGCTAATTTCTCTGCTTTTTAACATCGTTTTAACCCATCCAACAGTCGGTTTATCGATATTTTTGCAGAGCATAGCCCCCTCTGTAGAGCCGTAACCGGTATTATCAAAGGCACCCTCGACATCTAAAAATGCACATAAAGCAATTTCCTTGGAATATTGAACTTTCTCTATCTTTGTTACAATGTAATGAAGAGCTCCCTCCGTGGATTTTTCCCCTATTATATGCAAACTGAGATTGATGCAGAGGTGTTGTTCTGTCTAGCGTTTCTCTAATATGTAGATCCACCAATCTTTCCATAGTTTTTAGAAGAAACGACGTGAGACTAATAGGTCTGTAAGATTTAGGCAGTTCGCTGGACCTCTTGCCCAATTTTGGAATAAATACCACATTGACTTTACGCCATATGGATGGTATGTACTCCCTGCTGAAACTGTTCCTAAAAATAGCAACAAGTGATTCAAGCATTGTATCCAGTCTTCTTATCAAGAGGACTGGAAAAATGTTATCCTCACCTGGTGTCTTGAATGGTTTAAAGGATACAACAGCCCATTTAACTTTGTCTGTGGTAAATATTACTCCAGACAAACTCCAGGATCTGTTGTCTAATACGGCCCTGTCTTAGGTCTGAACCAATAACCGTGCACCAAAGATTTCTCTGAGGTCACACTGTTGTTGTCACCGCACATTGTATCAGTGTCAGAAGAGTCCATTGACTCATGACCCGATTCAAGATTCTGCGGTGGTGGCATCGCAACCCGAAAAGTTTCATTCTTTGTACCTGCAATCAACACAGTAGATGTTGATGCGGGGCATAGTGGGTCAATAACACCTACCAACGTAGAGTTTTTTGTGATTTGGTTAGGTGCATGTCCAAAAACTCTGCACGCAACCGAAGTTAAGTTCTCCAGCCCAACAGCTGGCTCGGTCGCAATGACCGACGATGATTGCCCATCAGCAGATTCATCGGTGATTTTTGAGTTTTTTTTTTTTTTTTGTTAGGTCCATATAAAATTCCACGAGTGTTAGGGAATATAGGTCACCCACGCCAGAGCCCTTGTACCATGGGAAGGCATTTAATTAAAACCGGAGGTCACCAGCTATCCGGAGTTCGCATATTCGAGAGTAACCACCCTATTAGCCATGCATCCCTCGGCATATGCTGTTCCACCTTGGATTAGGAGTCTGTCTATCTTAGCCAGTTATGCATTAAAAGACTGATGTGTGCTATTAAATATAGCACGTCACCAGTCCCCCAACGCACCTCTGTTTCCAGCCGTCACCACGTGTAGGTGAAACTCAATTACGGCATGTACCTGAGTACATGTTAGTCCCCATGGGTTACCTGCAGCTCTGACAGCCCTTATAGTCTTAATATTATTACTATTATTATCCTTGACAATGCTTCGAACTAGTGTTGTTTTTACAGGGGGGTTTTAATAATAAGTTATTTTATGCCATGTAACGACTCTATATAAATATATATATATATATATATATATATATATATATATATATATATATATATATATATATTAATATATATATATATATATATATATATATATATATATATATATATATATATATATATATATATATATATATATATATATATATATATATTTATATACGAGGGCGGATTGATATTGAAGCTACCTAGTGCCAGATGGCAGCACAAACACAAATACTTTTTTTTTTAGAATTTGCGATCTGACAAACGTTAGCTGTTAAAATTTCACCTAAATTCATCGATTAGTTTATTTGTTGTAGTCGTTTGAAGTAAGCAACTTTTGTGTTTTTTGAAAAATGGAAAAAAGCGAATTTCGTGCAGTGATTAAACACTATTATTTGAAAGGGAAAACGGCGGAAGAGACAAAAGAAAAGCTCGATAAACATTAC
This sequence comes from Clusia tigrina, assembly GCA_920105625.2. Lineage (NCBI taxonomy): Eukaryota > Metazoa > Arthropoda > Insecta > Diptera > Clusiidae > Clusia > Clusia tigrina. Next base: position 149,067,291 of record OV050030.1, read on the forward strand.
GGTGAGTCTGCTCCGTCAGATTACATGGTAAAATATTGGATTGCTGAATTTAAACGCGGCCGAACAAGCACTGCAACAATACCATCAACAGGAGGGCCAAAAGAGGTGGTTACTGAAGAAAATATCAAGAAAATCCTCGATATCGTTATGATTGATCGCCGAGTCAAGTTGCGTGAGATTGTTGAAATGGTAAACATATCATATGAACGTGTGTTCAACATTTTGCATAAAATTAGCATATGAAAAAGCTATCGGCAAGATGGGTGCCGCGTTTGCTCAGTGTCGAACAAAAACGAGTTCGACAGACCACTTCACAGCTGTGTTTGGACATGATAAAGCGTAGTCCTGTTGATTTTTGGCGTCGATTAATAACTGTTGATGAAACGTGGATCCACCACTACACACCTGAAACCAAAAATCAATCGAAACAATGGGTGGCAGCTGGTGGAAGTGCTCCGAAGAAGGCGAAGGCAGTGAAATCGGCTGGCAAGGTTATGGCCACTGTATTTTGGGATGCACACTGAATATTGCTCATCGATTATCTTGAAAAAGGATCCACAATCACAGGAAAGTATTATCGTGCATTATTGGATCAATTGATTGATGCAATCAAGGAAAAACGACCACATTTAAAGAAGAAAAAAATGCTCTCTGTTCAAGACAACGCACCGGTTCACACAGCATTAGATACGATGCTAAAATTACGTGAAATACACTTCGAATTGTTTAATCATCCACCTTATAGTCCAGATTTAGTTCGTAGTGACTTTTTCCTGTTTCCAAACTTGAAAAAATGGCTCGCAGGAAAAAGATGCATCTCAAACGAAGAAGTGATTACCGAAACTAACTCGTATTTTGAGGGGTTCCCGAAATCGTATTATTCAGATGGTATAAAAAAGTTGGAATATCGTCTTACTAAGTGTGTCGAAGTAAAAGGAGAATATGTTGAGAAACTAACCTTTTTTTGAAAAAAATGTTTTTTCCTACTGAGGTAGCTTCAATATCAATCCGCCCTCGTATATATATATATATATATATATATATATATATATATATATATATATATATATATATATATATATATATATATATATATATATATATATATATATATATATATATATATATATATATATATATATATATATATATATATATATATATATATATATATATATATATATATATATATATATATATATATATATATATATATATATATATATATATATATATATATAAAATATTGCTAGTTACCAAACTCAAGATGAAACTGTCAAGTTCTTTTGGATTACCACTGAAAGCGGGTATTACCTTTGCGGCAGTGTCAATGCTAAATGCAGACATGTTATTGTCGTTTCTGTCTGTAATTGGTCAATTAATTGATTACGTACCGTATCGTACTAGCTACACTGTATGACTAGCTACAATATTCTTATCTTGCTCGCTATTTTAAATTTCGTTGAGGTTGAGTCGCCATAGTTTCGTGCAGCTATAGAGATTACTTACAGAGTATTGTGGTGCTGGAGTAGACACTTGTATGTCAGTGCCAGTAGAGAGCAAGGCAGTATCATTGGCAAAAGTTGCAATTTCATACAGGAGGTACAGCATAGGTTCTAAGACGCTTCGTTGGGGCACTATAGTTTTTATTTCTATTAGATTATAATAGGAGTCTGTTTGTTTAATGCAGAAGTATCAGTTTGAAAAATATGCTTTGGGGTAATCACAATATTTTTTTGGCAGTTGGTTATGAAGCTTATGAATAAGGCCACACCTTGTCAAACGCCTGAAATATATCTAGGAACACTGCGGAGCAAACTTCTTTTTTTTTACCCATATTTATCATGAAAAAAGCGGGGAGGGACATGAAAAAAGGGGAGAAGTTTTTGTATTTTCAACAGTGTATAGTCAAATTCTTATATAAAATAATATTTCAAATGATTTTACCTCTTTCCTTAGTATGTTTAGAATCCCGAACAGCCCTCCATGCATTAAATTTATCTTCAGAAGTAAACTTGTTAAAAGTTTGAATTCTTATAGGGAGCATTAAAGGTTTGTTATATTGCCATAAACATATTATTATAATTAAAGTGAATTCGAAATGTAAGTTTATTTCTGTAGCAAGTGTGGCTATAAGGTATGTATCGGAATAAACTAATGTGGATATATATAATTTAATAAGGACAGCTAAACCTTGCTTATTTGAAGTTATTAAATAATATCGCTTTTATAACTGCGTGAAACAATAATAGAAACGTTTCAATTTATTTGTTGTTCTTCCTATAAAGATATAATACTGGTAGTATTTATTTTATGTTACAATATAACAGTGACATCAGTTAACAATAAAATGAAAGTGTGGTGTACCCAAAACACTAGAATACATTTCAAACCAGCTCTGCTTAATGTCAAGCGTACCGCATATGTAATCACATGAATGCATGCAAGAGCAAACACATGACAACAATGCAAACGCGGCACAAGCTAAAGCGGCGTATCAAGTGACGCTATGTATAGCGGTCAAAAATGTGCCGACCACACGCAATTGCGATCCAATGCCAGTGTGCGGCATACTGCTTCATATATATCAAATATATTTTATGCAGCTAGGATAAGTGATTGATCATTAATAATTTTTAAGTAAACAAAATTAGCTTAAGATTTTAATATATAAGACGCTCTGATTTCTATGAATAAAAAAGTTCCTATTGAACAAAGACCTCGGCAACAACATTGCTCCTTTACTTTGCTCGGCGTTCACGCCTCTAATAAGGAAACATTTCAGCAAACGGAAGTTCGCCACAATCATTGGCTGGATTACCTTTCAGCCTTTATAATGATATAGGGTATGCGTCTGGTTGAATATACGGGGCTCGATAGAATATTTCTATTTATTTATTTCCCATGTAGATGTCAACCGATGACTCCGTTCGAAGCGATAATCGATCTACCTGGCTATCCACAAATTCAACGACCGCCATCACAAAAGGGTAAGGGTGAGTATGTGAATATTGAGGAGTGAAATATCCAAAATATTTCACGAGCCAACGCAGTAATCATTCTGTAGCTATCCGGCTGATCCAGATGAATAAGAAATTAATGAAACGAAGAAGAAAACTGGCAAATATGGGGAGCATAAAATCGAAAGCAGTTTTGATGCAGGAACTGCATTCAGACAAAAGATTTGAAGTTGTAGGTTATAATTGTAGCTGGTAGGTGTTTAATTAATTCTTTCACTATATACTTTGAATGAAATGTAGAGAAGTGTAAAGAAGAGAAGTGAAATGAGAGTATTTATTTATATATATTATGTTAACTTAAAATGAGAGTAAAGAAGCGTTAAAGATGTAAAATCGTTAACACACACGGCTAAGGTGCTTATACTTTTTATATTAGGTTTTCATTTAATTGACTTTAATAAGCAAATCATCGTTGCTTATTAGTTAAAGGTTTTGATTCAGCTTTGGCTACGTGGATATGACACAGAATTCGATGAAAATCATTTTTCAGATAAATAAATCCGGTTTCCAGTACAAGAACCATCTAAATCGGAGCGTGCGGACCAATATGCCTTAGAAATTTACTCAGTTCTCCTGAAATACTTGTTTTTCCATATTTAATTTTTTGAATCTTTCTAGATACTTGGAAACTAACAATAATTATTCAGAGCTTAATATTATATTTTACACTTATCTTTGAAAATACTTGGAACTTGTTTTGCTTTTATAGGGGTTTTAATAATATGTTATTTTATTCCAAGATCTATTGTATCTTTGCTTTTTAGTCTTATAATAATAATAATTTAGCTTTAGTAGTTTGCCCAATGGCCGACACTGCGACCTAAAAGATCTTTTGTGTCATACTACATTTGTACCTTCGTGAAGAGCAGTCACCTTGTCGGGGTACGAAGGCTTAAATGATTGCAATGACGCAATGGGTTAGGATGGTGGAGTTTCGGCTCTTATGGGATTACCCTAGGCGAACTAGGAACTGTCTCCCTCCTAATCCAGGGTGTTCTTGGGATCGTGCCCATTGGATGCTGTTTTGCAGCCAGGAAGTTAATTAGGCTGTATCCTAACGGAGCTCCCCTTCCTGACACCAGGCCGCCTCAGGTAGTAACGGTGGCCTTGCTGTGGTACGGGGCGCTGCCACAGTTGAGCAACCCCTTCCCGTTTCAAATTTTTGGCTGCCTTAGCTTGATTAATCGAGCGGGTGGCCGTAAGAGTCAGAATGAGTAAACTAATTTAAAAAAAAACAGACATGAAGTCTCTAAATGCTTATTCGGATGGGAATCCAAAATCCTCCGCACACTCTGCGGCGGCTATTGTTGCTAAGGACAACGAGCCTGGCACAAGCAAAGCCACGTGCTGTAATAGTGTTGCTAACCAGGGAACCAAAAGGTTCTACAAGGTAAAAATGGCTGCTATCCGGACGGTGGAACGCTTGTCGCGGATCTCAGAGAAGGAGAGGACGGTGAAGCAGAGGCTTCCCTCGAGTGGGCGACGAATGTCGTGAAGGAGTCTCAAGCTCCGACACAAAAGGCTACAAAACGTCAACGGTCCCTAGAAGAGACCACCCACCCGGACCCAAAGAAGTTTAAAACTCGCGATACTGTCATCACGAAGTCCTTCAGCGAAGTGCTGAAAGGACACCAGGTCATGGCGGTCATAGATCGTAATGACCCGGATGGCAGTATCGCTCCTGAGTGCTGTAAAAAGGTAGAAGTAAGCTTTTCAGGCTCTACCTCCAGCCTTTGAAGGAATTCCCAGGTGGTTTTCCCTCTTTTCGCGACAGCGGATGGCATCACGTGAAGCTGATTGCCTGCGCGGATCAAGGGTCATTCGACCTTTATAAGATTGCGATCTCCAGGATAGGGGAAGCATCGCCAGGCGCAAGCCTCGAAGTCGTAGCTAGGGAGCTGATCCCTAGTAGACCTAGAGCGCGCACGTGGATCCCAGCCGAACCGTCTGACCCTGAGGCTATCTTGGAGATTTTTAGGTTGAGCAACCAGCAGCTCCGGACTAATAATTGGAAGGTTACTAAGGTAGAGGAACCAAGAGGGTATCACAGGTCAATAACCCTTGTGGTGAACGCCGAATCTCTGGCGACTCTAGTGAAATCCAATTGGGTCGTGGGCTATGGCTCCTCATACACAAGCCTTAAGGTCTACAAAAAGGACGGGCAACCGTCTTACACGGATCAAGCGGTAGTGAATCCCTCAGGGATAACTGCTGATCCTGCTGCTGCTGAGGACTGCTGCTGCTGAGGAAAATTAGAGCTTGCTGTATACCGTAAGTGAAGGAAGACCTAGGTCTTGTATCCTCATTAGGAATAATGTTTGCTCATTTAATCTCCCCAATTACAGCAACAAGGATTTAACGGCCGTCTGCCTGGAAACTGTCAAGGGTTGGGGTCTCGGCCTATATGGCGCATGACCATGAGATCCTTCCAGAAGCCAACCTACAGAAGCTTGTTGTGAATGCAAAGGCTCAACGGGTGGCTGTTATTATTGGATGCGATGTCAATGCGCACCACGACATCTGGGGAAGCACGGATGTCAATGAACGAGGTGAGGCATTATATGAATATATTGTAACGACTAACCTTTCTGTATGAAATTAGGGGTCAGAGCCCACTTTCATTACTGCTAATAGGCAAGAAGTCCTTGACTTAACCCTTGCCTCCGAATCAATTTTTGATCGGATCTCAAATTGGAGAGTTCTAGAGGAACATTCCTTTTCTGATCATAGGTTAATTCAGTTTGATCTTCTAGATAGTCTACCTAGCCCTAAGGCTTTTAGAAATGTCAGTAAAGCAAACTGGGACCTCTACAAGGTGACTGTAGCTAGACTACTACCTCAGAACCCCACAAGCACAACCACGTGTGCGGGGGAGGAAATTAGGGGACTCAGACAAAACTGTAGGAGACTTTTCAACAGCGCAAAGAAGTCTAGAGATAGTGCAGACTGGGCTTAATATAAGGCAGCACTCAGAGCCTTCAAAAGTAAGCTTAGGAAGGCACAAGGAGAATCGTGGAGAAACTTTTGCGGTGACGTAGAAGATATCTCTGAGACGTCCAGGTTGAGGAAGATTCTATCAACTGTTCCAATGGTACCTGGTTACCTGAGGAGGGAGGATGGATCCTGGACTTCAAATAGTAATGAGACTCTAGAGCTTCTTCTGGAGACTCACTTCTCTGGTTGCTCGAGCAGCAGTCCGCGGAGAACGAAACCCAGCGGGAATGTAGTTGAAGTCAACTCAGACATAGTCACGAAACCAAAATTGCATTGGGCTATCCATAGCTTCAAACCATTTAAAGCATCTGGCCCAGATGGTGTAGCTCCAATTGAAATTCAGCAGTCAGAGGATCTTATAATAGAGTGTCTGTTAAAGATCTATAATAGTTGTCTTGAAATAGAATATACCCAAGGCCGGCAAAACCTAGCACACAGCTCCAGGGGACTTTAGGCCCATTAGTCTGTCCTCCTTCTGTCTGAAAATCCTGGAAAGGTTGTTAGACATTCATCTGAGGCTCACTATAGACAGACAGAAGCTGTCAGTCTCTCAGCATGCCTACATTAAGGGTAAATCGGTTGAGACCGCTTTACACTCCGTAGTCTCTAGTATTGAGTGGTCCCTGCATAACAAGGAGTTCTCCCTAGTGGCTTACCTGGACATTGAGGGAGCTTTTAACAACATCAAATCAGAAGCAATAATCGGTGCGATGCGAGACTTGGAGGTGGAACCCGCCATTAAGTTCAAGAAGTCCGTGTGCAGAGGCACACCTCAAGGTGGAGTTCTTTCACCCCCTCTTTGGAATCTTGCGGTAAATCAGCTGCTTGTTCGACTGGAGAGGGAAGGGTGCAAGGTGGTTGCGTATGCGGATGATGTTGCTATTAGTATCTCGGGTAAATACATATCTACTTTGAGGGACTTGATGCAAAACGTGCTGAACATTCTCTCTAAATGGACTACGGACTGTGGGTTGGGGGTTAATCCGACCAAGACTAAGCTGGTACTCATCACTAGGAAGTATAAAATTCCTCAATTTATTGCTCCAAAACTAATGGGTGTAGATATTGACCTTGTCGAGGAGGCTAAATATCTGGGCGTAGATCCTAGATAGGAAGGTGAATTGGAAGGCTAATATAAGCGAACGCATTAGGAAGGCTCCTGTAGCTCTGTACTCTTGCAAAATAGTTATAGGCAAAAAATGGGGGTTACAGCCAAAGGTAGCCTATTGGATATATACAGCTGTGGTACGACCAGTCCTTTTCTATGGGGTGCTTGCTTGGTGGACAGCCTAAGTAAGTCCACATACAAAATGCTGATAACAAAGGTACAAAGAACGGCAGAGGTATTCATAAGTAGTGCCATTAGAACGACTCCAACGGCAGCATTGGATATTATGCTCATTCTGTGCCTGCAAACTCAGCTATCAGGCTAAAAGCTACGCATCAATGGGATGCCAGGAATGTAGGTCATGCGTCCATTTAAAGACATTTTGAGGGTATTCCTGACTCTTTCGACTACATCACACCAATGTACGCCTTCAATGGTATGTGCAAGATCTCCATTCCCTCCAGGGACGATTGGAAGGATGGCATCCCCCCATGTAGAAGGGGTCCACATCTACGCAGATGGATCCAAACTACAGAGTAGGGTGGGAGGTGGTATATTCTCAGAAGATTTGGACATTAACATGTCCTTTAGGATGCCCGACCAGTGCAGTGATTTTCAGGCAGAGGTCGCGGCTATAGAGGCAGCACTGTCTTGGCTAAGGAAGAAGAAGATATCTGGACTTGATATTTGCGTTCTGTCCGACAGCCAAGCTGTTTTGCGCTCCCTGGATTCGGTTATTATCACCTCAAAAGCCGTCAAGAGCTGCCGCAAATCTTTTGACGAGATAGCTAAGCAGACCCGTCTGCATCTGTGCTGGGTTCCCGGTCACAGAAATATTCCAGGGAACGGCAAGGGATGAACTTGCCCGTGAGGGTACTACCATACCTTTGGAACCAGATAGGTCGCAATTCGGTATTCCTATTGCCACATGCAAGCTCTTAGTAAATACAATATCCTTAGGAACAGCGGGCAGGCGCTGGTCTGAACTTTCAGGATGTAAAATAGCTGGACAAACTTGGCCAGAGATAAATGTCAAGCGCTCTAAGGACCTACTAGCTCTAAATAGAAAAATTATAGGTCCCGTGATTAGCGTCTTAACGGGACACTGGACTCTAGGAACACACGGGTGTAGGCTGGGGATTGCTTCTAATGACTTCTGCAGGAGTTGCATGGACGAGGAGGAGGAAGAGTCCACTTCTCACCTGTTGTGTCCAGAAGGAGGCGCACTTTCCTAGGCGACTACATTTTGGAGTCCTTGGGAGATATCTCACAAAAAAAGATTAGCTCCATCAACTGCTTCATTAAAAGCTCCAAATGGCTGGACCTTTGAAAGGGATGGGACCTGCTGTCCCATGCGGTATCACAAAGGGTCAATGTTGGCCTAAGTGCGCCCTTTTCGGGTTTCGGCCTTACCTACCTACCTACAACATTTGTCATTAATGATCCATGTGTTCACAATTGTCCGATCTACTATGCCCTATAGGTTTAGTACCGGCGTTTCTTCCGTAATGCCATTGCATTTCGTCCATTTGCTGATGTTAAATCGTCACAATAATTTATCTGGTGCTTTTCTACCTTGATGTTCCTTCTCTAGAGAAAGGAAGTAGCTGAAAGTCATGTTCCTTCATTATCTTTTCCGCTTTATGGATGAATTTGAGAATGTTCATAAGAGGAGCATTCTTTAATTCTTCCAGAGCCAGCTGGTCGCGGTGGAATATATTCATTCTGGTTCTTGCCAACGCAATGCAGTCGCACAGTATGTGTTCCGTGGTTTCCTCTTCTTCTAGACAGAGCCGGCACTCCGTATCATCAAGAATGTGGATTCTAGTCAGGTGATATTTCAGGTAATAATGGCCTGATAGAAAGCTACTATATTTCCTATGTCTGCTTTGCACATATTGCGCAATTCTTTATTGTAGGTGAATGGCCTTACCAGTCTTTTGGCTTGGCGAAGCCCCTCTATCCCTTCCCAGTGTGAAATTCTGAGACTATGTTCCCAGCTATCTACCCTGGATTTAGCCTCCGCCCAGTTGATACCACAGTATGGCTCCGGACCTATGAGGCTTGCTGCGGAACCGGCCCTAGCCAGCTCGTCAGCAATTTCATTGCCTTCAATCCCCGAGTGAGCCGGGACCCAGCAAATTGCAACCTTATTTGTTGCCCCTAGAGATTGTAAGTTGCTGAAGCATTCTTCCACCAGTTTCGATTCTAAAGAATATGGAACTAATGCCTGTAATGCAGCTTGACTATCTGAATAGATAGCTATGTGTGCGCCCTTGATACCCGTTTTCAGATTTGTCCTCGCACAGATTGAGATTGCTTGAATTTCAGCCTGGAAGACGCTAGGCCACCTGCCCATTGGTTCTGAGATTTTTGTATTTGGTCCATAGACCCCTGCACCGACTCCGATGTTTGTTTTTGAACCATTCTAGACTTCTAGGGTCGACTCAAGGTCCTCCTATGTCCCATTCATCACGGTCTGAGATAATAATCTAAAAATTGCGATCAAACTGTCGTTTTGGACTCATATTGTCCTCTATTGAGCAGATTATGTTTTGATCTGGTATGTTATTTAAAATATTGAAATGACCATAGTCATGAGGTTCTTGTCTAGACAAGATCTTCAACTTTAATGCGCTTCTAGCAGCACATTTTTTCACGAATGCATATCCAATTGCCTCGAAGCCTAACCCTTGTAGTTTGACTAAGAGATCGTCAATAACTAAAGACCATAGAAGGGGTGACAACACACAGCCTTGGGGACAGCCTTTCATTGCCTTAACTGATACGGCCTCTACTCCCAGAGATGAGCTAATTTCTCTGCTTTTTAACATCGTTTTAACCCATCCAACAGTCGGTTTATCGATATTTTTGCAGAGCATAGCCCCCTCTGTAGAGCCGTAACCGGTATTATCAAAGGCACCCTCGACATCTAAAAATGCACATAAAGCAATTTCCTTGGAATATTGAACTTTCTCTATCTTTGTTACAATGTAATGAAGAGCTCCCTCCGTGGATTTTTCCCCTATTATATGCAAACTGAGATTGATGCAGAGGTGTTGTTCTGTCTAGCGTTTCTCTAATATGTAGATCCACCAATCTTTCCATAGTTTTTAGAAGAAACGACGTGAGACTGATAGGTCTGTAAGATTTAGGCAGTTCGCTGGACCTCTTGCCCAATTTTGGAATAAATACCACATTGACTTTACGCCATATGGATGGTATGTACTCCCTGCTGAAACTGTTCCTAAAAATAGCAACAAGTGATACAAGCATTATATCCAGACCTCTTATCAAGAGGGCTGGAAAAATGTTATCCTCACCTGGTGTCTTGAATGGTTTGAAGGACACAACAGCCCATTTAACTTTGTCACGGAAGCCACCGAGCCACCGGAGGGATTGACCGCTCCGAAAGCTCGCTCGCGAGGTAAGCGGCGGAAGAATGTTGCTGAAAACAGAATACCCACCTGGTATGCATCTGTTACTGCTGGTGGCGCCACGACCCCAAAGTGTACGAGCGAAACCTGGGTGGCGGCTAATGTGGCGGGGAAGAATGTTGCCAATAAGCTGCAGTTTGCCCAGCCCCTCGTATCCAGCAAAACCATCTGCCCGGCGAAATCTTTGCCAGTGGCGGGTAATGAGCTGGACCTTCGCCCAAGCACTTCCAAAGGTGCAGCCAAGCCATCGTACAGCGTGAAGGCTACCGGCCCGCAACCAATGGCGGTGATTGGGAAGCTGGGGCCTTACCATCGGCTAACTGATGCAGAAATAAAACACTGCAAAGGTCATCTGATTCGACGCGTCATTGCCTCCGGTCCTGAAGCTAATGCGAAGGGCTATGAGACAAAGGACGCCACTCTACAGGTGTCGTGCGCGTCTCAGGCCAACTTTGATTGGCTCAGGGGTGCAGTCAATGACGTTCCCCCCATGGGACCACTCGCTTCGCGGCCTATAGCGAAGCAGGCGTGTCCCTCAGGAAGGCCATCTGCTGGATTCCGGATCCCGATCTGACGACCTTTCTTGTCTGCGTGCTCAGAACCCTGGCATCAACACGAGGCTTTGGAGAGTTATTTCGCACACCAGGGGTAGCAACGGGGATTGTAAAGAAGGTGATAGTTTTGTAGTGCGAGTGGATGAGGCCACTGTTTATGTCATGGTTTCTCGGTACCGGAGCCGTCTGAGTCTCTTCTTTGGGACTGTAACCTTTCATGTCTTTCCTAGATGAGTGGCTCGGACGATTCTCGTAGCTATCGTCCTTTGACGGTAACGCAGATCAACTAGCAGAAGTCTAAAGCCGCTACTGTACTCCTAAGTAGACGACTCACCCAGCTGCACACATCACCCCACATAACAATATTACAAGAGCCCTGGTTCTTTAGGGGTCGCCTCTGTGGCCTTCGCTCGTTGAAAGGGCCACGATATTATATGACAGAAACTCGATTAGACCTAGAACCGGTCTTATAATATCATCCCATCTCGCAGAGACCTGCCTTGACGTATTGTGTTGTCAGGATCTGGTTGCGGCAGAGATAAGTTTTAAGAGTATGCACGGATAGTCGAGGTTCGTGATTGCATCTGCTTACTTTCCTTACGATGCTTTGGAGGCGCCACCATCTGGGCAGGTCGCTACTCTCGTATTGTTCTGTGAGCGTCGCATTCTTGGTCTCGTTCTTTGTTGCGATGCTAATGCCCAGCATACGATCTGGGGCAGCAGCAACTGCAATGAGCGGGGTTCTCGACTTTTCGAGTATATTGCCTCCTCCAGCCTGAATATCCATAATGTAGGCAGGCAGCCTACTTTTGTGACTACGAGAAGGCAGGAGGTAATTGACGTCACCCTGTCAAATCCAAGACTAGGATGGTCGATCAACAACTGGAGGGTCCTCGCCGAAGACTCGTGCTCGGACCACAGATACATTGAGTTTCAGTGTGGCGAGCGGGCGCAGGTGCCATTCCCCACCAGAAACCCAAGAAAAACAGACTGGCCAAAGTTCAGTGAGGCACTGCGTAGCAATTACGTGACGCCAGTGAAACTTCGCAAGGAGCAGAACATTGAGGCGGCTGTTGAACATCTCAACACCGCTCTATGTTTGACAGCTTCAAGTCGCCCGGACTGGATGGCATATATCCGATTGTGTTGAAGGAAGGCATTGAGTTAGTGTTGGCAGCACTGAAGAAGATCTTCACTGCATGTCTCGCACTGGCCTATGTACCACGTTCGTGGACGATGGTGAGGGTTGCTTTCATTCCTAAGGTTGGAAGAGACGACTACACCAATCCCAAGAGCTTCACACCTATTAGTATGACCTCGTTCATGCTAAAAAGTTTAGAACGGCTGGTGGAGCTTCGCATGCGTAGGGAGTCTCTGAAGACGCATCCACTCTCTCCATTTCAGCATGCCTATCAAAGCGGAAAATCCTGCGAGACGGCTCTGAAAAATCTTGTTGGAAGGATAGAGCGAGCCATCGACAGGAAAGAATACGCAATAGGCATCTTTGTGGACATAGAGGGTGCGTTTGACAATGCTACTTTCGACAGTATGTGCGGCTCTGCTAGGCGGCATGGCGTAGAACGGGTCCTAGTAAATTGGATACGTTCAATGCTGGCCCAGAGAATCATAACGGTGCGGGCGGAGGAAGATTTGCTGGTGTCGTCTGGGGTTAACAGAGGCTGTCCCCAAGGTGGCGTACTGTCTCCATTGCTCTGGTGCATGGTAATCGATCCCCTGCTTAACGCCATTAATGACTCGGGTGTATACGCTCAGGCATATGCGGATGATGTTGGCTGTCTTGTGACAGGTCCATCCCTTATGATTGTCTGCAGAAGGGTGCAGAGAACTCTGGATATGATTGACACTTGGTGCAGTGCGAATGGGCTATCGGCTAATCCTCTTTACCAGAAGGAGAAAGCTGGATGGACTTATTCTGCCTACACTAAAAGGAGTCACTATCCAGCTATCCAAGGAAATCAAATATCTTGGAGTCATCCTTGATAACAAACTTCTTTGGAAAACACATGTCGAACTGAAGACATCCAAAGCACTGTCAGTTTTCTGGCAGTGTAAGGGTATTTTTGGTAAGACATGGGGTCTTTCCCCTAGCAAGGTCCTATGGATCTAAACAGCTATGGTAAGACCTATTATCACCTATGCATCGATTGTTTGGATGAGCAGACTCTCTCTTGTAGGGATCAAAAAAGGTCTATCAAAACTACAACGTGCTTTGGCCATATGTTGTACCGGAGCATTTCCGACTACTCCAGGCCCGGCACTTGATGCTTTGGTGAATCTCCCGCCACTAGATGTCTTCATCCGCGGAGAGTCCGTTAAGGCCATCTGCAGAGTGAAACATAGTGGCCACTGGTATGGGGTGTACTCGATATTGGACGACGGCGGAGGCACTGACATCGATTCTGCAATCCTGTCTATGCCCCCGGACTCCATGTCGTCAACCGTCATACTAGAAAAGCGGTACAATGTGTTGCTGCCAGAGGCTCGTTCATTGTTAGATCCCGAGAACGAGCCCGGCAAACACTGCTGCCGTATTTTCACTGATGGCTGCAGGACTGAAGAAGGTTCAGGTTCTGGTGTCTTCGTGGAATCTTGTGGGACCCGTCGGTTCTTAACCCTTGGTCTGCATGCGTCTGTGTTTCAGGCGGAGGTGTATGCGATACTTGAGGCGATGGACTTTGTTGTGGAAAACAGGTGGAAAGGCAAATCTATTTGTGTCTGCAGTGGCAGCTAAGCTGCGCTCTTGGCCTTGGATAGTCCGACCACCACTTCCACGATAGTCAGGTCCTGCAAATCCAGGCTAAATTGTGTTGGAAAACATAATAGTCTGACGCTGACTTGGGTCCCGGGACACGCTGGCATTGCGGATAACGAGACCTCTGACTCTTTGGCCAGGATGGGCTCCGAGGCTGTTTTTATTGGCCCTGAGCCTGTTCTGCCACTCCCTTCTGCTGCCATCAAAGCCACTGCAAACAAGTGGTTGGTTTCGACCCACAAGCGAGCATGGCGGGCTGAGAGAGGCTGCGGATGGACGAAAATTAGGCTACCTGCTATCTCTGACCGATGGTCACGGTTCCTTCTATCTTTAGGTAGGAGGGACTGCATTCTGTTGGTTGGCGTGATGACGGGGCACTTTCTATGGGCTAGGCACATGGAAAGGATTGGCATATCAGACAGTGCGCTGTGCCCAGCCTGTGGAGAAGAAGGCGAGACGACGGACCATTTTCTTTGCGTCTGCCCTGCCTTTGCTCGAATCAGGTTTGGGATTTTTGGCACTGATGTGCTGAGGAGTAACCAACTTGGCTCCTTGGCACCACAGGATCTACTTCTATTTCTTCGGAGGTTGGGTAGATTTAAAGCCGAGTAAAAGGGAACCTTAAGTGCAGTACAATGGATATATACTCTGTCTGAGTGCTGCGCTTACTAGATTGTTCGGACAAAAAAAAAACAAAAAAAAAACAAGTGATACAAGCATTATATCCATTATCAAGAGGGCTGGAAAAATGTTATCCTCACCTGGATTTAACTCGCCCATTTAACTTTGTCTGTGGTAAATATTACTCCAGACAAACTCCAGGATCTTTTGTCTAAGACGGCCCTGTCTTAGATTTCCTTGAGGTCACACTGTTGTTGTCACCACACATTGTATCAGTGTCAGAAAAATCCATTGACTCATGCCCCGATTCAAGATTCTGCGGTGGTGGCATCGAAACCCGAAAAGTTTCATTCTTTGCACCTGCAATCAACACCGTAGATGTTGACGCGGGGCATAGTGGGTCAATAACACCTACCAACGTAGATGTTGTTGTGATTTGTTTAGGTGCATGTCCAACTACTCTGCACGCAACCGAAGTTAAGTTCTCCTGCCCAACAGCTGGCGCAGTCGCAATTACCGACGATGATTGCCCATCAGCAGATTCATCGTTGATTTTTGGTTTTTGTTTTTTATTTGTTAGGTCCATATAAAATCCCACGAGTGTTAGGGAATATAGGTCACCCACGGCAGAGCCCTTGTACCATGGGAAGGCATTTAATTAAAACTGGAGTTCACCAGCTATCCGGAGTTCGCATATTCGAGAGTAACCACCCTATTAGCCACGCATCCTGCGGCATATGCTGTTCCACCTTGGCTTAGGAGTCTGACTATCTTAGCCAGATATCATTAAAAAGCTGATGTGTGCCATTAAATATAGCACGTCACCAGTCTCCCAACGCACCTCTGTTTCCAGCCGTCATCACGTGTAGGTGAAACACAATTACGGCATGTACCTAAGTACATGTTAGTCCCCTTGAGTTACCTGCGGCTCTGACAGCTCTTATAGTCTTAATATTATTACTATTATTATCCTTGACAATGCTTCGAACTAGTGTTGTTTTTACAGGGGGTTTTAATAATATGTTATTTTATTCCATGCAACGACTCTATGTGGGTGTGGAAGAACTCAGTATGGGCTTTCCCCGTTTGACTCTCATGCGACGTAATTCCTTCGTGGTTTGAAAAGAGCCGTCGTATTGTGGTGCCACCTTAGTGGCAAAGTATTCTTTGGCTTAGGACAAGTGGTGTTGTTTAACCAACACTAATTGGCCAATGACGGGTAGCCACGATTGGTTTTGCAAGTTGGAATAACTCCTCAGATCGTGTGTGCCCGCTTGACATTTTGTTTCATGATGGAGCTGCTCTGTTCGTTCATTAGGAGTATTCCAGTGCCAAACGTTATTTCATCAAAGAGCGCGTTTGGCAATCGAAGTTCGCGGCCTTGTACCAAATGTACCCCGACGTGTCGGAAGCGCTGGTGCTAATGGGCAAAGTCAACTCTGGGAGGAAGTCGTCCCACTTCCGCTGTCGTTGGTTCGCAAATTGTGCCACCATAGCCTTGATTGTGCGATTGGTTCGTTCCACTGCGTTGTCTTGCGGAGAGAGGTGATTGGTGATTATATATATATATATATATATATATATATATATATATATATATATATATATATATATATATATATATATATATATATATATATATATATATATATGTATATATATATATATATATATATATATATATATATATATATATATATATATATACATACACATATAAAAAAACATATAACTACATACACACCCACAATCACACACACACACAGGAGGGAACCAGCCAGGCAAATCATCTAATTGCCCCTCACTGGGAGGGGCTAGAGCGATCCTAGTGTGGGACACCCTCAAGAAGACTCACTGCCTCCACGTGGCGGCCCCGGGCAATGCCACACCAGCACCCGCTGATGGCCAGCTGAAGTGAGCAACGCACCAAGGGATAGCGATGACCCCCTCATGGGGCGGCTGTCTGGGCAACGGGGGACAACGAGGGATCAACGATGGAACAGCGAGGGACCTTCGTGGGACCACAAAGGGACATCGTGGGATCTGTTGTACCTCAAATATATATATATATATATATATATATATATATATATATATATATATATATATATATATATATATATATATATATATATATATATATATATATATATATATATATATATATATACATATATATATATATATATATATATATGTATATATCGCTGTTCCATCGTTGATCCCTCGTTGTCCCCCGTTGCCCAGACAGCCGCCCCATGAGGGGTCATTGCTATCCCTTGGTGCGTTGCTCACTTCAGCTGGCCATCAGCGGGTATATATATATATATATATATATATATATTTCTCCTCTCGTAAGCGTTGCAGAATGTGTTGTATTCGGTGTATCAGATAGGCATCTGGAATGGGTCTAGCGTTTAAGCACCTGTAGTATATGCAGAGCCTCCACCTCTCAAGATTTGTTCCATGAAAGTTCACTTCATGACAGTCAATGGAGTACAGAGGGAAGGCTAACACTTTTTTTTTTAAAATGCATAGCTCAAGATTTAAAAAACCACTATAATTGGCAAATATGAAAATAATTGTATTATTTGCAAAGCTGGTAATGTACGATGTGAAATGGCGGGAAAATGTGTTCCTGCACCTGTTGAAACATATGTTATGTTTGACAGCTCACAGCTGTTCGAATATATAAATTAAAAGTTCATTGGGGTATTGGTAATCGAAAATAAAAAAAATTGGCGCAATTCCACATTTCAAACTTTGAATTAAAATCAGCTAGTTTGACAGTTTCTGCCACTGTGCTGTGGTTGGTACTCTGGGGTGATTGGTATTGCCACTTAATGTTAATTTATAGTTCTAATATTACCAAAAATAAAATAAAAATAAATTGAATAATATGAAGTAAAAAAAAAAATATATATATATATATATATATAAATATATATATATATATATATATATATATATATATATATATATATATATATATATATATATATATATAAATGGTTAATGATGAAGTAGACTAATGAAAAATATTGCTATATTGTTACCAAACTAAAGATGAAACTGTCAAGTTCTTTTGGATTACCACTGAAAGCGGGTATTACCGTTGCGGCAGTGTCAATGCTAAAGGCAGACATATTATTGTCGAGTCTCTCTGTAATTGGTCAATTAATAGATTACGTACCGTATCGTAGTTTTATTAAAATTCTGTGTGACTAGCTACAATATTCTTATCTTGCTCGCTATTTTAAATTTCGTTGAGGTTGAGTCGCCGTAGTTTCGTCCAGCTATAGAGATTACTTACAGCGGATTGTAGTGCTGGAGTAGACACTTGTATGTCAGTGCCGGTAGAGAGCAAGGCAGTATCATTGGCAAAAGTTGCAATTTCATACAGGAGGTACAGCATAGGTTCTAAGACGCTTCGTTGGGGCACTATAGTTTTTATTTCTATTAGATTATAATAGGAGTCTGTTTGTTTAAAGCAGAATTAGCAGTTTGAAAAATATGCTTTGAGGTAATCACAATATTGTTTTGGCAGTTGGTTATGAAGCTTAATAAGGCCACACCTTGTCAAACGCCTGAAATATATCTAGGAACACTGCGGAGCAAACTTCTTTTTTTTAGAGCATTATCAATTATGTTGATTCGATAATATCGGCCGTAGTGAAATATGCCTGTACAAAAAACTTCATGAGCCTCCTTCAAGGCTTAGCTATCATTATAAGTTCTGCCACAAGCTAAGTAAAAACATTTTACAGGAGGCGATTTATTGCTTTGTTATTGCACTCGATTTATTGCTTTCTTATTGCACAAGGTTTTTAGTGGCTTTATTCAGCTAGGTCTAGTCAGCTGGGGACCTAGTCATCTGCCACTTTGTGTGAAGTGTGCGTTTCGTGGAAACCATTTGTTTTATTTCATTTGGTTACCTACAACCTGGATATGAAAACTTTAAAGCGGGATTGTTTGCCCAGCGTACTCTTTATAAAGTTTTGGTTAATGACTGCTTCCTCTAGTTGTTCATAATTTTCAATGGGAGTATTTCTCCGTGATCTACCTTTGCTGACGTATTTTTGAAAGATTTACACTTTGTGCACGTGTGCACGGCAATATGCGGTTGCTCTTTTATGATTTTATTTCCATTAATTGTTACATAGACTGCAGCGTGGTCAGAATCCATATCTACGCCATTTTCAATTACGGAATAACTTTTTGATATTTTCTTTAAAATGAAGAAATCAATAAGATCTGGTATTCTGGTCAGCTGGCCAATACTTTGGGTTACTTATCTATAACATTTCACAACCCGATTGTTGTAGGGCTTTGAGAAGTTCCTGCCCTTCAGTCGTGATCAGTCGCGAGTCCTTCTTAAGAGGTTTGGCGTTGAAATCGCCCCCAAGAATGAATTTCTCTCCAAGGATTTTTAATAGTTCAAGATATTTTCGCTAGTAATACTGTGCCATGGTGTACTATATAAGGCGGCTATTGTCAATCGTAACAAAAGTCACTTGAAATTCATTAGATATTATCTTCACACCCTCACTATGTTTAATGTTGTTACTCACTATGACAGCATTGCAACCTCGTACATATTTGCCAGGATGGATTTGGCAATAGAATTTGCAATTATTAAATTTTTGGAAGATTCATACGGTAAAATGGGTTTCTGCAATGAGGCATATACCGATATTCAGTTTCCAGCAGTAGTTCGTGTTCATTTTGATGTTTCATTAGTTCGTTGTATTATTGTGTTGTACAGCAATATTTTAAGGGTTCTAATCATCATACTTTTTTGTTTTTTGAGATTGATTTTAAGTGAATGAACTTGTTGAAGTTTTCGCTTATCCAGCTTAGCAATGTTTTGGAGCAAAATATCATTTTCAGAAAAAGCGTTTTTTAACAGTTTCAGCTTGGTACATCAGCTTCCGATGTTCACTACCATTCTTGCGCTGAACAGCATTCATCAAGCTGTCATAACAGTCTCGCTCACATTTTGAGATAGTTTGAGGTACATCCGCGGCAGCACTTTTCAACGAAACGGTTAATGCCGGCACTTTTTCGCGAGCACTCCAACTATTTGTGCTATCAGTAGTCTCAAACTGCATTCTGAACACGCTAAATGTAGTGGTTCCACCACAGGTGGCTTCAGTTTTATTAAGGATAAAGCAATAGGCAATCCTTTGTTCTATTTGTTGTTGTTCTGCTTTTGCTCGTTCGCAATGAATTTTTTGTTCTACTGATTTTTCGAACGACTCCTGCCGTGTCTCAATTTCACAAACCTTACTGTCTACCATCTCGGACATTTCCTTCATCTACTGTGAGCTCTTTGCCACTAGTTGTGGAAGTCGTGTTTCACTCTACTCTAACCGCTGCTGCATCTTCTCATCGACTGCATGAGAATTTAGTTGTTACTGCTCTTTGATAACTTTGACAGTTTAAGCATTTTGTTGTAACTGTTCTTTGACATCCTCTTTGATAGTTTGAGCATTTTGTTGTAACCGTTGCTGGATTCTCTCATAGACTGCTTGAGGATTTTATTGTAACTGCAACTTTATTGCCCCGAGGAGTGAGTTACCAGTATTAGTTCTTTGCGGTGTTTCTTCCTCTCGAGATGTCGTTTGGAATTCATACTCGTCGACGTCTATACCCTGCTTCACCAAAGCGCTGCTTAACCGCACCTGCAGTTCCGCTTTAAGCTTTTGTGTTTGCAAGTTTAAGCTCCATCTTGAGCTGCTCCAATCTCAATTTTTCAAATTTAACCATTGTTTATTACAGATACACAATCCGACTTCTGACACCAATTGTTACGAAATTGACCTCCTGACAATTTATTCTAACTCTCAAACTCGAATTCGTTCCACTGGATTGTGCAGTAAT
The DNA here is from genome assembly GCA_920105625.2 of Clusia tigrina. Classification (NCBI taxonomy): domain Eukaryota; kingdom Metazoa; phylum Arthropoda; class Insecta; order Diptera; family Clusiidae; genus Clusia; species Clusia tigrina. The sequence continues at coordinate 149,087,681 of OV050030.1, forward strand.
CAAACAATCGCTTGGTTAAGTTAAAATAATTAACTCTATTTAATTATTGTAATTTACACATTGAATCTTAGGCTTAAAGTTTACTTTAATACAATTTTGCACTTGATTTAATTATTCATTTAATCACTTTATTTCTTCTTAATACTGTTACTATTGAATTTCATAATTACACTACGATTGCTGTTCAACTGTGTTGACTTTAATTGTGTGGTGGATTATATACCTCTCCTGTGTTTAACTGGGACATTCTAGAATATTCTCTACATTTCGAACGAAGTTTCGGGAACATTCTAGAGTATGCTTTTACGCATTTGTGGGAGCTTATATACCTCTCGTGTAGTGAATTACAATGAATAGAGAATAAAAGTATGCAATCATTTATGTTTCGACATTAATAAATTGAATAGTTATGAAAAATTCCGTAGAAACCTACAAAATCGGTTGAACGACATTGAACACAACAACAAATTAGATCCCAATACAAAACAATGACATGTTTCGAAATATAGCATGGAATGCAAAAGGGCTAAAAAAAACATCAAAGAGAGCTAGAAGTTCTATTAGATCTAGAAAAGATTGACATATGCCTAATATCTGAGACACATTTTCCAGACAATCTCACATAAAATTCAAATACTACAACGTTTATCACACTATGCATTCGAGCAACTGCGCACGAGGTGGGAGTGCCATAATTATAAAGAAAAACATTGAACATTACGAAGAACTTAACTAAACTAAAAACCAGTATATTTCTATCACGGCTATTGTTCTTCTAGATACACTATCTCTTCAGACGAATATAAAAATCTTATCAATATGCATAAATACCAATTTATAATGGGCGGAGACTTCAATGCGGACAAGACACACTGGGAGTCGCGCTTGACTACATCAAAACGACGAGAGCTATAAAATACAGTAAATGAAACGGAATGTGAGTTTATTTTGGCAGCTAAACCAACTTATCGACCGACTTTTTTATGACAAAAAAACTTTCAGTGAATTGTATTCAAATCAAGGAGGTTCTGACCTAAACTCTGATTATTCCCCAAAATACCTCACTATCAGCGACACAATTGTCGAAAAATAACAAAATCCAATCCTTTACATCAAAGAAACGGATTGGAAATCGTGTAAAAAAGCTCTTCAAAAATAGAAGCAACAGCTATCCGATCACAACAAATGGCAGCAAACGCGCTCCCTTAACGATAATCCTAATCTTATCAAAGCAACCCAGTATATAAGGTGAGAGATCAATGAATAGGTATGTATCAGAGGTAATAGCTAATAAAAAAGCGACAACTCTCTTTGGAAATTCACAAAATACCCTAAAGGGTAAGCTGCCATGTCTCACCAGTCAAAAATGCAAATAACACGTGGGCCAGAAGCGATAAGGATAAAGCTATAGCATTCGCAAAGCATCTGGCTAACACCTTTCTACCAATTACACTACTTTACAAAATAAAATCCCTCTCTACGAGGCTCCAGAGGCACGTAAACGAAGAGGCCAGGAAACTTCCCAATTCTACAGGCCTAGCCCGACGACTCCATTGTAGGAAACCACATGAAGTCGTTGGCTGCTATTATAAAGTAGGGATTTCAAAAATCTATTCACAAAATTTCCTACAAATGTTAAAATCAACCTGCTTGTTACTTCATTTTTTTATAGTGTCAGTAAACATTGTATGTATTTATGTATATTTTATCTTGAAATAAAAAAAAAAATTATATGTTTGTCTTTCCTCTACTATTGTGGGCATCTCCAAGTCTTTGTGGATAGTCGAATTTTTTACAAACCATGGGGCTGCTGGAATTCTTAATTTTATAGATTGCACCTTGGAAGCTTCTCTATGTTAGAGGATGATTAAGTGCCCACAGTTGAATTCCATACGCTCAGATAGGCTTAAAGACTTCTTTGCATATTAAAACTTTATTGTCCAATGTGACCCTTGAACATCTGTTTAGAAGCCAATGAAGTTTCGATGCTTTTATCTTTTTTTTTATAACCCCACTTTATTTCATTGCAATCTATCCTAGAACATTAAGCAATTATTATATCTTAAAATTAGTTGAAATCTAAAACTTTCTTAAAGATAGATTTAAATCTAAACAATTAGAATATTGTAAAGATGGTCGCAGGATCGCCAATGTATTATGTTATGTTTTTTTTCTTTTAATTTGAATTTTTTAATTTCTTTTTTTTTGTTTGTTTTTTTATTTAACTTTTTTTTTGAGTTATATTTTAATCACATTTCATTTTTTTGTTTGCTTTTTTATTTTTTTTTAGTTAAATTTTACTCACAGTTATTATTATTATTTAATTTACATTTTAATTAAAAGATGGAGGCAGCTGTTTCTAAAGGAAATCGTCTTTTAAGTCTACGATTGGTTGGGTTATTATTCAGTGGGGCTGAATCAAGTATGTTAGAGTGCCTTGAAAGGGGATCACTATATCTAAAGTTATATTGAAGTATCTCTTCACTTATATTTGGAATCACTAGATCTCGGTGTAAGAGTTGGTTTGTTACATACCTGATCTGAGTTCTCCTTGCTTCAATGTGTTTTCTCCATGTCAACCTTCTATCAAGATTAGCACCGAGATAGTTAACATTTTCTTTTTATGGGATAGTTTTGTCGTTGAGAAGTAAAAAAGGGGTAATATCTCTTCTTAAGGTAAGTGTAGAGTGGGTAATTGTGGTCAAGTCTCAACTAATATTAGATGTTTTTGCAGTTTTTACCATGCGGACTTTGGGTTATCAGTTGGCTCGAATCGACTGAATATAGTTTTTGGGTAGGGTGTGAATACATTTTTCAATACCTCAGCGAATGCATTTCCTTTTTCAGAGTCACTTCTAGCCCAACTACCATTAGATAATCTATCGGGTGTATCCAGAGCGATCAGGTTTTTTACCTTTCGGATTATCTTTCACATTGACTGATCCGAAGTTTTGTGTTACTCAGACTGATAAAGTACTGCTGAAGATCGATCATGCTTAATGAAAATATTTCAACAAAACATACACGACGAATGATCTGCCTGAACGATTTAATTCACTTAGTGAGAATGTTATAATAATCCTGTAAATAATATCTATGTAGTATAGTGTACCAGCCACACACAACATTATTATCATAGAGATACATACTCATAGGTAAAAATAATGTAAACAAACGCAAGCTCACGAAAACTCTGTAAACAAACATACGCGATGCCACTGATCGATGCAGAATTTCTGAACCACTGAGCGAGGCCATCGAGGTGGAAATAGATCAAAATTTTAGATATGGACACAGAAGACATAAGAAGATCTAATCTCATTAGGTTATTTTCAATCTGTAAACGACCACTATCGGAAATATCGAAATTTATCAGTGTCCTTCTGTGTCGTGCAAAGACGAGGTAACCATTTAAAACTATTTTGTAGTTCATTTTTTAAACTATTTTAGTATTTAATATAAAAAAAATATCTTTGACTTTAGTTGTAAATGTTTATAAATTAAAAAATAATAACAAAGGGAATGTTTATGTTGAGTTATAGATGAATGCTTAGAGGAAGCGTATGCTTGACAAATATACCAGAATATGTATTAACTATAATGATTATGATTCTAATATTATTCATAGCATACAAACTAGATAAGTATTTTAAGAAATATATACATAAGCATCGGAACAACGCTAATAGAAATGCTATTACACCGGTCTAAATAAACATAGTAAAATAAAATAGCTAAACATATATCATGTAATCTAATTTATAATTCATAAAAATTCTTTAATATTAAAGTACGTCTACTACGAGTAATTATAGTGAAATTTGATACAAACAGTACTCATTTATAATATTTGTCAACAATTTGATATATTGATATTCTTTTGTGATACAAAACGGCGAGGACGTGTAAATCCTTGTTCAGCCACTGTGACTACATTTTACAGTGTCAAATAAATAAAATTTAATTTAATTTCCAATCTGAGCATAAAGACTCAAATAAGTGCATTCAATATTATTTAATTTTTTATTTAATATTAAGAAGATTAGAAGAGAGAAAAAAGCAATTAACTAACAAACAAAAGCGTGCAAAATTAGCGTGACACGATACCCCCGCGGGAGCGAAAGCTGTCTATCAAATGAAACGGGCGCTCTCTCCAAAAACTTAAAAGTGAAACTTCAACTATAAAAACAATGTCAACCGATGTCAACAAGAAGACGGAGAAGTCTGCCCATAGCACCCCCTCAGTACAGGCAGATTTATTTAAATTAACTCGACCAGAAAAAGATTTAAATCAGTGCACGACAGCAGTGAACCAGCCACTCACACCAGCATTGTCAGCAGATGTCATCAGTCCTACTAAACGTATCTTTCTCACTCGATCTCTCCCACAATCAGCGCACACGCAATTTGTTGAAACCACACTCTCCTCTCACGACCATACACAAATGGAAAAAACCAAAGCGTGTTCTCAACAAAAAGGACTTAGAAGGACAAATTTAACTACAGAATCATGTTATGATCTTTACTCTGATCACTCGGCAATAACAATTATAATTAAATCTAATACTATCCCCATAACAGAATTTCATTCAACTCAATCCAATAAATTTACAAACTGGTTAAAGTATCAAAAATTCATAAGTACTCATCTCCAATGTAACTGCAAACTGAAAAATGCACAGGATATACTAGTATACTCTGTTGTTCAAAAACTCAACCTTCAGATGCTATTAGGGTCTAAAGTAGCCACACCCCTGAGAAACAAAGGGACAGTAAAAAATTCAACGATTAGGCCTAACGATATCAAGTCACTAGTTAAGCAGAAAAAGGATCTAAGAAGGCAATGACAACGATTCAGATCACCAAACATCAAAAAAAAAATTGGCATGCTGTTCCAGAAAAGTGTGAAAGATATCCAGCAGTACCTTGGTAATCTATCCCCTACCTTATCCAATGACCACTCACTCCTTACTGACCCGCCTCTTCGTTTAAGTGATGGGAATTGGGCGAGGAGCGAAAGTGAAAAGAGTATGTTGTTCGTTAATCACCTTAAAGCAGTATTTTCCCCTAACCCGCCAACAACGAACTTTCAGTTTCCGACGTTGAGTACGAGATCCAGTAAATTTTCGCTGGTATTTAAAGAGAAACATATACTTCAAGCGGTGTACAAACACTCCCCGTAAAGGAACTCCCCCATAAAGGAACTGCCGCAGTCAGCTGTGATCCAATTGATACATATTTTCAATGCTATCTTTCGTATTAGCTATTACCTCACGGACTGGAAATTTTCCAAAATCATAATGATTGCGAAACCAGGTAAGGATAATACATACGTGTCGTCCCGTCCTATAGGCCAATTAGCCTTCCACTTCTTAATGTAATTAACCCAATAATAGATGATGGTCAAATGACCCCCAAACTCCAATTCGGCTTCAGAAAACAACATAACACGATAGAAAAAGTTCATCGGATCGTCACCATTATTAAAAAAACATTTGAAAGTAATGAATATTGCCCAGCTGTTTTCTTGGATATAACTCAGGCTTTTGATAAAGTATGGCATGAAGGACTGTGATATAAAATTAAAAAACTATTACCCGGAAACGTGCATAATTTACTTGAAAGCTATTTATCACAGAGGAAATCTGTGGTATCTCATAAGGGATTCACATCAAGCCCATGTGATATACAATCCGGAGTGCCGCAAGGAAGTGTCCTGAAACCACTACTGTACTTGCTCTACGCGTCAGTATGCCGACATGCAGTCACACATTCCCTTCAACGTTTGCGGTCGATACGGCCATATTATGCTCTAATGCAAGTCTCACAGTAACTACAAGAAACATCCAGATACACCTTAACCCTCTTGAGGTATGGCTGGAAAACTGGAGGATCTAGATCAACGAATCCAAATATTCGCACGTCACCTTCACTTTGAGATTTGGAACGTTCCCCTCTCTTACGCAAAAAATTTTTTTTTTATTAAATCATTTATTTGTTATTGTACCTTACTCCATAGGAAATTAACAATAATTTATCAAATCTTAAAACTAATGTATTAAATATGCTCTTTGCCTATTGCTTTGAGCTATTTGGGTTCATATATAAATTAATTATAATGTGAGTAAGTCGATAGTCGTCAATTCTGTGAATATGAAGATTATTTCTGTAACGAATTTATTGACAAGACAAGTTACAACAGTAGTTGCAATTGCGTATGTGTGGTTATGCCACCGTAATAATTTTTCAGAAGAAGAAGAAGAATTGTTGAAACATTTTTTTTGCCAGATCTTATAGCTATTTCGGACACGCCACTTGTCCTCATCAGAGATCTTTCAATGAAAGGCATATTTTCCCCAAGCATTTTTTATTATGTCTCAGAAATCAACAGCACACCAATTATGAACCCTCCCAGGAATCGAACCTGGGCCTACAGCTGTTGTAATCTGTCCATCCAGACAACTACGCTAACTGCAGGTGGTGAACTGACTGAACAAATTCTGTGCATGTACTGTCTCATTCCACCACCCTCTAATCAATGTTTCAATAATTCTTCTTCTTCTGAAAAATTATTATGGTGGCATGACCACACATACGGAATTGCAACTACTGTTGTAACTTGTCTTGTCAATAAATTCGTCACAAAAATAATTAATTATAATTTTAAAAAGAATTGGGAAACAAAATTTAATATAGATACATGTTACAGATTAGTCTGTAAATAAGTTTATAAATCGTTTGTATATCCTTATGAATGTTTTTATTTTTGACAAATTTTTGCGCCGGTAATTGTTCTTAGGATTTTCGACTGTGCCCTTTGGATAAGTTCTAGGTTTGAGGTGCTCGCACTACCCCAAAGTTGCACTCCATATGTCCATATGGGCTTACACGCCAGTTTGCCACGAGAGGCGATATTTGGATTTTGATGGGTACTTAAAATAGCTGTGTCGTCAGCAAATGTGGAAGTAACTAGGCTGTTATTTATTGGTAGGTCAGACGTATATATTAGGTAGAAAATAGGACCAATCACACTCCCTTGTGTTGCTCCAGCATATATTTGAAATTCGCGGGTTACAAATTGCTTGTATTTCACCTTTCTATTCGCTAAGTAAGCTTCCAGCACTCTGTGTGTATTGTATGGCAGAAACTTTTTAATCTTGTGCACTAGCCCCTCATGCCAGACTTTATCGAAGGTTTGGACAATGTCTAGAAATATTGCTGAACAATATTACTTCTGGTCGAACAATATTACTTATGGGCCGATATGCGTTGGATCTATTCCTGGTTTAGGAATCATCGTAATTTGCGCTATCTTCCAAAAGAAGGATAGCATTGAACAATTTGGTGAGGTGTATAAACGCTATGTGTGGCAATTCCATGACAATTTTATTTGTGATTGGGTCATATTCAGGGGACTTTTTTGCATTAGGACCTGTTTTAATGACACACTCTAAGTCTTTGATTTTTAGTTGAAGCGGCTGAGTCACTTTGGTTCTAGGTAAAGTAGGGACCTCGAAGTTATTGCACTGAGCATTAGGGCAAAGAACCGTTTGTAGATGCGCAGCAAACGCTGCTCCTTTTTCTTCGTCGCTTGTGGTCCAACTTCCATTTCCAAGCCTTACTGGTGGCTCACTTTCCTTTTGGCTTTTTGCAACCTTTATAGCTCTCCAAAGTGAGTAATGGTGCATTTAAGCGAGCCCAGATATTTAATAGCTGTGTTTCTTTCAACGCGAGTGTAAATAAAACGCCAAAACGCTACCCGTCGCTTAACATTTTAGCATTTGGCAGCACTGGTTTTGACAATTAAAATGCTTATACATACAGATTTGTAAACAAATTTTAAAGAACAGGAAAAATAGAAAATGGCAAATTCGGAGGAAGCATTGGTAATTTAACTTTAAATACTTATTAATTAATACAAGATAATATTTTATATATGTGATTACTTAGGTTACAACTATTTTATTGGAGGACAACAGTACTTTACGTCGACTCAAAGAGCAATTGGAAATAAAGGAATTGCTTGACATGGTGTATGCGCAGAGCTCCAGTTCCAGCTCAAGCTCTGAAGGATCTGGCATAGACCAAGAGGAGCATACTAAATGCGATGAGTTTGTGGCAACTATACAATCATATGGTGATGCGGACTTCAGATCCCATATGAGGCTGCAGCGTACAACTGTGGAATATTTAATATGTATGTATGAATGTAAAAGGTTTAAAGTTAAAACTTATTTTTGTTTGCATTTGCATTTTATTAAATTTTTTACCCATTTGTTTGAATAGCTTTGTTAGAAAACAAAATTAACCTATATTTGGCATTAAATAAATTTAAACGTTATTTAAAAAAGGTTTTCTTAATTTATTGAAAAATTTCTTTAATGAGAAAAATATTTCACTATAATATAAGCAATAAAAAGGTACATTTTCAGTTACTTAAAATTAATAACATAAAATTTAAAAATTCAAATTCCTCCGTACGCGCCTGGTAGCATCTCAGCAGCCCCAATATCTCCTCTCTACTCCATCGCTTCCGTTTGCTATTGAACACAAAAAACAACAATTTCAATTTATTTCAATCAATCAAAATATTTATAAGTTAGTTTCACTTTCATTTTGAATTTAAATTAAAAGTTATTAAATTATTTACAAACCTATTTTCTTTGTTCTCCATTTTATATGACAGATTTTTATATAATTACAGCCACTAATTCTTGGTTTACTCTGTTTCTCGTTCACAACAGACAACAAAATGGTTTTGGCAGCACTCCTGTTTGAGGTGCTAAACTTTAAGCGCATACAAGCACCTTGTCTTAACTAAGCGGTCCATTTGTATGGATAAGCGGGCGTTTTATTCAGACTCGCGTTGCAAGAAACATAGCTAATATAGGTGTCAATACTTGCTCCAGCTTCCTTTTGAAGTACATCTCTAAGGTGATTCTGTGACAATTCTAATATCCTCTTTAGGGCAGGTGACCTATATTTCTGCCATTCTCGTCTTAGGCGTGTTTTTTCCTTAACAAGACACTGCACATGGGTTGAAGTTATATAACGGATAGCAACCTTCATCATTCTTTCTGCTGGTGTTGCACACGCAGCCGCTGCTACTAACAGGGAATTAAACTCGTGGAGCTCTCTAAGTCACCTTAGTTTTTAGGAGATTACTTAAGTATTTCTTATACTTGAGCCAGTTCGTCTTGTTGGTGGTCAATTTGGGCGATCTATGTACAAGTTCAGGAGTTTTGTTGAAGTATATGATGACAGGCGAGTGATCGGAGGACAAGTCGGAAATTGCTTCAGAGGAAAACAGTGCCCTGTTTATGTTTTTGATCACAGCGAAATCAGGGATTTTACGCTGGTCCGCTGGCCTTTGTTCATTGCTTCTACATTTTGAACGGGTGGAGAACTAGCTAGACTTTCAGTAGGTACTTTTCAATACGTTTGAGTACGTCATTGAGGACGACAATGGCGGAGCATTGGCTGGATTTATACTAGTGTAGTTAGGTGCAATATTGCTACGTTCACAGCGAACTAGCTTTTGTGTTGTACGCGCCTTCATCTTCAGGTCTGTGTAAACTGGACACCCTCTATAGTTGGCCGTGTGGTTACCACCACAGTTGCTGCATTTTTTACATTTTTATCAAATTTGTCAAATTTACATTCAACGGAGGGGTGAAAATCACCGCAAGCGACACATATTGTGCGTGGAGTGCAGTAGGATTTCGTGTGCCCATATTCCTGGCAATTTGAGCATTGTACCGGACCTTTGCGCTTGTAGGGCTCCTCAATTGAAATTTTACGATGTATTAAGTAACGTAGGCTATATACAGGGTGGGTTTCATTTTTTCTCAGATTTCTCGTCTCTGGAACGAGCTCCACCTAAAATAATGGTTGAGGTATTTTATCCCTGTTTTTTATGTTAAATATTGTTTTTGCATTGAATCCGGCGTCTGCCAGCGCTTCCATTACTTCGTCTGGTTTAACTTCTGGTTCTATTCCTTTTAATACAGAAGTTAGGCCTTTGCTACTTTTAAATTGGTACGTGTAATAGTTTTTTTTTGTTGTCGTCAAGGTAATTAGCAAAAGAGCGATAGTTTTTTTCGTTATATATTTGGATTTTTGTCTCTTGTATGTTACCTTTTTTGAGCGAGATTATGTGAAAATTATTCTTGCCTATTAGGGGAGCAATATTTTCAACCAGAACGTTTGAACTTTTTTCACGCAAGTAGATTATCGGCGGTTTAATGATTTTTTCAAATTAATTTATTTTACATGAAATTATTTCATTTTCTTTGGTTGGCTCATCATTAAGTGCGGCAAACCTGTTGTGGTACATTGAGTTAGTAGGTTGATCAATTTCATTTCTTTTATATATTTTTGTTGATTTATTATTTTTTGGGGGCTTAGTTTCCGTTTAATTTGAATATACCGATCCATCCTTGTTTGTATAGTTGGAGATTGAGAGGAAATTGTTGTATTTGTTGTGTTTGAATGTTTCTCAGACGGTATTGAGCTTAGCAAGCGTGTGTTAGCTGTATTTGAATGATAATGCATTTGTGTGTTTGGGTAGGTGCGATAGCGGCTATTTTCTACTCTTTGTTCTTTAGCTTCTGGCGCGGAACTATCATTGAGAGAGTTTTGTTCACTTACCGTCTGATTTGACATAGGTGTCGATTGCTCTAGTTGAGCAGTAGTTTGTTGTTCCGTGTTTTCTGCAGGGGCGCCTGCTGCTAACGTTTGCTGAGTTGGTATATTTAAATGCGCATGCGCTGTGAACTCATGAGAGGTTGGTTCCAGTGAAATTTTTGGTGTACTGCTTACTGATGATGCAGAAGGACGCGCGGGGGTGGGACATCGATCTCTAGCTAGAGGTGGAGAGCGCAAAATGCGCATGTATAATTTGTTTTTGTTGTATGTTTAGTTATTACCATTATTTGGACTTTTGCTTATTTTAATTTAATTAATTTTGATTTACGCTAAATGAAGTACCCATCCCCGAAGGTTAACATTTTTTTCTTTTTTAAACTCAATATGGATTTATTTATTGCATCTTTTCAATCGAAACCAACAATAATTTTACAAAGCTTACAACTAATAAATAAATTGCTGCTCCGCGCCAGTGCTTAGAGCAATTTTAGTTCAAGTATTATGTAAATTATATAGAAAAAATAAAAATAAAAATTCAAATATAAAGAAACTCTATTTTTCAAAAAGTGGCCTTTTAAGACGAGATGTATTTATCCTTTGAAGCAGATTCCTTGCTAGTTCGTTTGGATGACACTGAAGTTTGGATTGGTATTTTGTTTTTAAAACTGCTAGTTCTTCTTCAACGGGTGCTATATTCGTGTCGCGGTGAATATTTTCGTTTCTGACGAACCATGGAGTGCCGCTGATCGTTCTCAGAATTTTCGATTGAGCCCTTTGAATTATTTACAAATTTGATGCACTAGTAGTGCCCCAAATCTGAATACCATAAGTTCAAATCAGTTTAATTACATCCTTGTATATAAGTACTTTATACTCCAATCGCAGTTTTGATTTTCGGCTGGTAAGCCAATACAAGGAACTTGCCTTGAGTTTTATTTGCATTTTCTTGGCTTCTATATGTTTTTTCCAGGTAAGCCGTTGGTCGAAATGCACTCCTAAGTATTTAGCCTCTGTTGCTTGCGGGATTACAATGCCATTTAAAGAGACTGCCGGACAAGAACTGGGCTTAAGAGTAAATGTCACATGTACACTTTTTTGCTCATTTACATTGATGCGCCAATCTGCTAGCAACCTTTTTATTTTTTTAAAGTGATCCTCTAAATCCCGGGAGGCTATCCGTGGAGCTCAGCATAGCTATGTCATCCGCGAAAGTCGAGGTAACGAGGTTTTTGTCAGTTGGCAGATCAGAAGTGTACAAAGTGTAAAGCATAGGTCCAAGCACACTACCTTGTAGTACTCCAGCCATCATTTCAAAGTCTGGCGTTACAAATTCTTTATATTTAACCCTAAATTTGCGATTTGTTAAATATGACAAGCATATACTCGTATAAGGCTCACATGGAACAAGCATATATAATCGAAAAAAGCTTGTCTTGGCTTGTAAACCAACACTCGAAACTAAGCCTTTAATAGAAATGCCTTCTTTACAATGCCATTATAAAACCATTATGGACTTTCGGAATTCAATTGTGGGGCACAGCGTCGCCCGCAAACATCGAAAAACTGCAACGCAGTCAATCCAAATTCCTTACTTATATTCCTTACCTATATACCTTAAATTTCTTATAATTGTAATTATAATTAAGTTTGTGTAAAGATTAGAATTGATTTGATCCATTTTTCGGGATAGACAAAAATCGAAGACAAGCTAAAACACGTCCACGCACAATAGCTGTCAAAAACTGACTGAACATTCAAAATGGCTAAGATTGTCAACATAAGTGAGGGTCATGAGTACCAATATAAAGCCACAAAAATATCGAAAATCAAACATCCGTTGCCCGCGAAAATTCAAATCCGCGATACTTTTTGAACTGACCTCGTAGATATCCAAATCGAAGAAAGAAAATATAATAAATAAGCTATAGCAAACAATGATTAAATATTTAAAATATGTGCCATAGAAGAATTTAAGGTAATGAATGCGCAAATTAAAATAAAGAACAAAATTCCTCAAATTAAAAATTACAAGATATGCCGCCCCCAGAGAGAGAGAGAAAGAGAGTAATAAAGCGAATTAAATGAATGTAAACTGATAGATGAGTTTCATTATGCAACACATGGAGGCCATTTAATAATAAGAAAAGCCCTGATAAAAATTAAAACTGATATATATATGGAAAAATATGAATAAAGTGGTAAAAGAATTTATTAGGACCTATGGCTTGAGTGTACAATACAAACAAACAAAACATACAAAAGAACAGTTGAAAGCGACGGATGCACTAGAAAGTAACGGGTTCTAAACTAATTTCTATGTGTCAAATGGATTCTATATTCCAAATAACAACAAAATTTTAAATTTTTTTTAATACTATCCCATACAAAGGATCTTATAAAATACTAGAAAAATCACGAATTAATTTAATAATAGACTAAAATCTACATCTAAAGAAGTACATAATAATCAATTAAAACCCTACAATGTACTTTTAAATTAAATAATACTATAAATAAACAATGTAAGAACAAATCACATAAGATATTAGACAATAAGAAGAACAAATTCAATACTACTTCAAAAGAAATTATTTGTTATCACCCCTCATTATTCTCTTAACATTATTATACACGCAGATACTCATAAGTAAAAGCAAACAAACACAAGCTCACGAAAACTCTGTAAACAAACATACGTAAACAAACAGACGCAAGCTCACGAAAACTCTGTAAACAAACATACGCGATGCCACTGATCGTTGAAAATGCAACGCGTGCGAAAGAACAGGGTTCTAGTCGGGGCAACGTACCCAGGGAGTTTCTATTTACTTTGGGTGCGCTGACCGTACTCAGCTGCAATGCATTGAATGAAAATGAATTTGCGTGTTCAAGATAATACTATCAGTTTGCGTTTTGAAATATCGATCCATTGGAATTTCACTTTGGAAATCCAATGGAATCGACAGCATAATTTGTCAAACGAAATTCAGATTGTATCAAGCCCCATACTGTTGGATTGTTGTATATCTCATTCAGCGAAACTCGCTGTAAAAAACTGGGCCATACGCCTGTAAATTAGCGGTGGCGACTCCGCTGTATAATAATACAGTCCGCACAACTGATTTACTTTGGTTTCATAGGCATTGCAATACAAACTGAGCTTAACGACGAACCTTACAACAGGAAGGAAAATACCTGTTGGAATTAGAAGAAGATCCGAACACAGAATTCTTGAATGAAAATACTGAGGAAGATGCTTTGTTTTCAAATTGGATTTAAAAAATATTATTAACCAATTTTTGTTGGTGGATTTTTCTATCAGTAAATTTTACCTGAGTTAAAAAAGTTCCATGTCACCTTCAATGCTAGGTATATCGATGGGCGAGATATCAAAATGGAGTTTTATTTATTGGCTCTCAAAATATTTATCACTCGCCGTGCTTGACTCGTTTCCACCTGTTGCAACCTGGTGTATGAACACCTTTTCTGGACCTTTTTTAATAAAATTATAATTAGTATTGAAATTAAAAAAATTAAATATCAATTGATGAGGCTTTCATGCCAAAGGTTCAATTTCACTAAATATCACTTGGTCATATACTGCATGTATATCATATGGTAGGTAGCTGCGAGGGTGGGTGGTCGAAAAATCGATCATTGGCGTTATCAAATGTCGTTATTTCAATCATCATTCCACATTGAGTATTTTATGACATTTCGTGCAGCTCTTATTTGTTTTCTGGCATCAATAAAGAAAAACGCTCTCTTACGAACAGAGAAAAGAAATAATTAGTTTACTTTTCTTGTTTTACGTACTACAATAAAACTGTAAGTGATACCATTGCATGATTTTGTCATTTTGTCAAGTTTTGGTGTAATTTATTTCGATATTTAACAGCACAATGAGTCGGTCGCAGTATTTAAGTATTATGGAAATGCAAAGCGTTATGGAAACGAGGTGCAATGATGATACCGTACTTTGGCAGACATTCCTGTATAATGTTTATTCGTGGCAAACCAAAACGCTTTGGATTCGAGTACGGGTGCGTGTGTACCAGCGATGCTTATCTCTTATTCGCACACGAGAAAAAATCGTACTTCGTGGACAAGTCGTGTTGACACTACTTCATAATGTAGAAAATCACGAAATGTATCGAAATTACTTCGAAAACTTTTTCACGTCTTAATATTTGCTGTCTCTCCTGAATGAGCGTCGATTTTTTACTTTTGGCACTCTCCGTAACTATCGTTTTATCGCTGCCGTAATGAACAATGCAAAAAATATAAAACGTGGCGAGTTCGATTATCAATTCGATAAACAGAAAGAAATATTATTGTTTCGATAGGCAGACGTGACCATGGCTCAAAACTACGAAAATTTGGTGATAATGAAAAGCGCCCACCGATACGATCGTACGACCAAGAAAATAGACGCAACCACATTTGATCAATACATACAATCAGTACATAGCACAGTGGTCGAAATGGTCAATCTGGCGGCGTTTAACTCAGTTTTTGAAGTTTAAATTTGAGTAACGGTTTAATTGTTTATGATTGGCAACACTCCACTGATAAAAATGACATTTTTCGTTTCCTTATGTATCAATATTCGCCCCAGCTGTAAACATGACATATGTTGGGGTACGTGAAAATTAGAAAAATTGTTGCATTTAATCCGGGGTGTAATGTAGATCGCCTCCACGCGGTGCACCCTGGGTTACGCTAAATGGTCTACACTCCCCCAGGTGCTGCTGTTTTCTTGCACGGGAGTTCAATAGCACCAATTGGCACGACCCCCATCCTTCGTCCCCGGACTTCTCTTTGGACCAATGTAACTGTTCTGATTGCCCTGGGCTGGTAGCTGTAATTTTCTGGACCTAGCTGTCTTTTGTCACGGTAGCACCAAGGTGAAGCTTGAGTGTGAACGGCTCTAGTCTAAGGTTGCAGCTGCCCCCGTCCCGTTAAAACCTTGGCAGGCCTCAAAGTACGTTCGACGTCTGTTACCGTTAGGTCGGTAGTGTGGGTTCGGTTGAGTGGAACTCCCGATTAGCACTGGTCTGGCTCTGAGCACTTGACCCCATAAGGGCTTGTGCCAACCCTCGCATGGCCTCCCTGCTTGCATAGATTACCATGGGACCATATTTAGTGACCACACATTCGGACTGAGATAGCGGCTTTGAGTGGGGACCCTTATTGCATGGACACAACAAAAACTAAAAACACAAACACAAACACAAACAAAATTTCCGCGCATATCCCCTCAGGGATGCGCAAAACCCTGGCTAGGCAAATGCCCACCAGCAACACCCCCGCCCTTGGTTCGAAGACAAGCAGCATAAGCACTGCCCCTTCAACAAGCACCACAGCTTCGGCTAATAAACCACCCAAGAGCTCTTCGCTGTCCCCAGGCTCTTCAGCGGCTGCTAGGGTATTGACTCACAAACCAGCAGCAGTCGCTCCGCCTAAGCCCTCTTCAGCAAACGCCTCGATATTGCCTCACAAGTCGATGGTAACTGCTCCCCGTACCGCTCCTCCTTCAGGTGCACTTACCAACGTGAACCCGAGTACAAGGGCGCACAGGACGCGTAGAGCGGCTTACCGTATTTTGACGAGGCTCAACGCTTCAGAACCATCTCAACTGTCAGAATACGACAAGGGCAAGCTTGAGTGGGCAAAAGCACACGCTGATGTGCGTGTCCACTCCTCCACTGCACAAGCAGCCGGTAACCCCAAGAGGCAGAGATCAGCCGATCGCCCGAGCCAATCCACCCAAAGCATCCCTAAGCGCGTAAGGCTGGCTACACCCAAGCCTAAGCTTTCCAAACCGCTTAGTGAGATTGTGAAACAGAGCCTCACATGGGCTGTGGTCGACTCTGCCAATGCCGATGGGACCATTACTCCTGCCAATTGGAGACAGGTCGAAATGGCACTTTTACCAATATTCGTTGAGGTTATGTCCCTCAACCCTGGTCCTTCACCCAGCTGCCGTGACGCAGGGTGGTATCAAGGACATATTAAGATCGTTTCTTGCTCGGACCAACGCTCGGTGGATCTATACAAGGTAGCGATCAATAGGGTAGGTGAGATATGGCCGGGTGCACAGCTCAACGCTGTACCTTTGGACCTGGTTCCCCAACGCCCTCGCTCCAAAACATGGCTTCCTGCCGAGCCCTCTGAGCCCGAGGCAATCTTAAAGATCCTCAAGCTCAGCAACACCGATCTTCCCACCGATGGCTGGAAGGTCCCGAAAGTTGGTGATCCCAAAGGCACTTTGCGTGAGGTCACCATCATTTTGAACGAGCAATCCCTTGTTCCCATCAACTCCCGCGAGGGGGTGATTAATTATGGCTTTGGAGCCATCACTCTCCGCATCTACAAGTGCGATGCCCAAGCCCCCCAACAGCCTCCCCCAGCTGGTGCTGTCCCACAAGCCAATGCCAAAGAGCCTAGCTGCTCGGGCCCGGCTCTCACCCCTTTGTCGGGTAGTGACAATGAGAGTATGTGCTCCGTTACAACCAGAAGCAGCCGCTTCTCAACTTCCGAACTGGTCGGAGAATTCTTCGACCACATGGACACGGATGCGGCTGGTGGATACATCTCTCCAATGTCCGAAGAGGAGGAGTTGAATTCCACTATAATCACTCTTCCAGACAATGCTGAAGGTACTACAGATTAACCTTCAGCATTCGAAGACTGCCTCGGCAGCATTGCTGCTCCGCCTCTTGGATATAGGGGCGGAGCTCATTCTCGTCCAAGAACCTTGGGTCGAAAATGACCGGGTTTCTGGACTCAATGCATACGGATATCGTATGGTATATATCGAGGATCAAGGTAAACCAAGAACCTGCATTCTGGTAAAAAGCTGCGTTAATGCTCTTTTACTCCCTGGATTCAGTGACAAAGACAATGTTGCCATGGTCATTGAAATGGGTCCACGGACCTTCTGGATCTCCTCTAACTACATGGCTCATAACTATGGCGACTCCCCGCCACCAGACATACTAAAGCAAATGGTTGCTGTAGCCCACCAGAAACAGATTCCGGTAATTATCGGCGCCGATGCCAATGCCCATCACGAAATATGGGGCAGCTCCGGCACAAATGATCGAGGTGAGTTTCTTTTCGACTTTATCATTTCAAATAACTTAGGCATTGCTAACCGGGGAAATGAGCCGACCTTCCTTATCCGTAAGGAAGGAAGTGCTTGACATCACCCTCGTCAGCGATAACTACTCCAACATGATAAGCAATTGGTTCGTCTCACAGGAATGCTCCTTTTCGGACCACTGCTATATCACCTTTGACATTGACTTGAGGGAGACTACAGGCAATACAGAATCTCTTAAACCAGTCAATAGAAAAAACACGAACTGGCCTCTTTTCCGGCTCAAACTGGGGTCATGCTTAGCAACGACTCCCCCTATTATCCACAACTGTCCCGACATTGATCGGGCGGTCGACGATCTGACCACAGCTTTTAAAAAAACCACTCATATTTCTTGCATCACTCCCGAACCACGGGGCAAACCTAAACCTCCGTGGTGGAACTCGGAAATTGCAAGTCTTCGCAAAACTTGTAGAATGCTTTTCAACAAAGCTAAAGTTACAGCTGAGTGGGCCCCTTTCAAAAATAAACAAAAAGAGTTGAAATACGCCATTAGGCGAGGGAAACGAGCATCATGGAGGGAATTTTGCGAAAGCATTGAATCGACGTCCGAGGCTAGCCGTCTTCGTAAAATTCTCCACTCCTCTAACAAAGCCCTTGACTGTATCCAAAAACCAGATGGCAGCTGGACTCACTCAAGCGCCGAAACCCTTGATATCCTACTAGACAGCCACTTCCCAGGGAGTTTAGCCTCAGCGGATCAAGCACTCTACCAGGTGGAGCAGGTTTCCCATGATAGCCTTCCCACATTCCAAGTGACAAAAAGTCACCTTGAGTGGTCCATTCAAACCTTTAAGCCATACAAGTCCCCCGGACCGGACGGCATCATTCCTGCCGATATCCAAAATGGGGAAGAGATTATCCTTCCATGGCTGCTACAAATATATAATGCAAGCCTCAGAATGCAATATATTCCCTTACGCTTGCGCACGGCTCGGGTCGTCTTCATACCAAAAGTTGGGAAGGCCTCGCACACCAAACCTAATTACAAACCCATAAGTCTAACATCCTTTCTTCTTAAGGTTCTAGAAAGAGCTCTTGACCTACATATCAGGACATCGATCAACCCTTCTCTTCTCTCTGTATCTCAACACGCTTACTCTAAAGGCAAATCGGTTGAAACAGCACTTCCTTCTCTCATTTCTCCAGTTGACAAATCCTTGGCGTACAAGGAATTCACACTTGCCATATTTCTGGACATCGAGGGAGCATTCAACAATGTATGCCCCAACGCTGTCATTTCCGCACTCTATAATCTTAACCTGAATTCAGGTCTTCTTAAATTTATAGAGCTTCTACTAAAATCTAGGATCATCACTTCCACGATCGGCAGTGCCCAATCCAAGAGGGTGGTTAACAGGGGCACGCCTCAAGGAGGTGTTTATCACCCCTCCTCTGGAACCTGGCAGTTAACACACTACTGGTGAGATTGGAATCTACTGGATGCAAAGTGATAGCCTATGCGGACGACATAGCAATCGCGGCATCCGGCAAATTCCCACAAACACTTTCCGAAAAACTTAACTATTCACTCTCTATTGTGTCGAACTGGTGTCGCGAATTCGAACTTGGGGTTAACCCATCCAAAACCCAGACTATGCTTTTCACTAGGAAGTACAAAATTCCAAAGTTTACAATGCCTAGTCTAAACGGCACTCCGCTCTCTTTGAGCACACACGTTAAGTACTTAGGCCTGATTCTCGACCCAAAGCTTACTTGGAAAGCCAATCTAGCTGAGAGGGCACGTAAGGCAACATGCGCTATATACTGCTGTAAAAGAGCAGTTGGTGCACGATGGGGACTTCGTCCTCGAGTCGTGCTCTGGCTCTACACGGCCATCGTTGAACCAAACCTGTTATACGGGTCGGTATTCTGGTGGCAAGCTCTCGAAAAAGCCAGTAATATCAAAAGATCCTTGATAAAATCAGCCTTGATAAAATCAGAAGATCCATTGCTCTACTGATCACTGGCGCTCTTCGTAGCACACCTACGAAAGCCCTTTTTGCCATGCTGCACTGGCT
Organism: Clusia tigrina; assembly: GCA_920105625.2. Classification (NCBI taxonomy): domain Eukaryota; kingdom Metazoa; phylum Arthropoda; class Insecta; order Diptera; family Clusiidae; genus Clusia; species Clusia tigrina. The sequence goes on from OV050030.1 coordinate 149,107,514, forward strand.
CCCCTCGGGGATCCTGGTTCAGCAACAAGCCAAGTTGACAGCGATTAGACTTAACGCTCTTTCGCACTGGCGCATAACCCTGACAGGCCATGCTTCAATTCTGAATCAGGACCCACATGTCCCCAACTTTATCGATTATATGTCGGTCTATCCCGATTTGAACAGGGAATTCGACCTCACTATTCCAAGTCGAAGCGACTGGACCTCAGAAAACCGAATCGTCGGTGAAACAGTCGAAATCTACACCGACGGTTCCAAGCTTGGAGGTAGAGTCGGCAGCGGTATTTATTCCGACAAGCTGGACTTAAACATCTCCCTACGTCTCCCAGACCATTGCAGCGTTTTTCAAGCTGAGGTCATGGCCATTTACCACGCAGCCAAATGGATGCTGAGTAGTGATATCGGCGCAGTTGACGTATCTATCTTCTCAGACAGCCAGGCCGCCATTAAATCTCTTTTTGGCTCCACGGCCACATCAAGACTAGTTCATGAATGTCGAACATCTTTAAATGAGCTCGCAAGTTACTCTCGGGTGCACCTAGTCTGGGTTCCCGGACACAGCGAAATCCCGGGAAACTGCGAGGCGGACGAGCTTGCCAAGGCAGGCACGCTAATGCATGACATTCACCCCTCTGTAAACATCGGCATTCCACTGGTAACAGCCAAGCTCGAAATCAAACAGAAATATCTGGCTGACGCCTACAAATCCTGGGCTAACGAGGAATCCTGCCACACGGCTAGACTAACTTGGGCAAGCATGGACAAAAATAGAACCAATCAACTTCTTCGACTTGATCGCGTATCACTGTCGACAACTGTGTCGGTTTTGACCGGCCACTGCATAATGGGGCAGCACGCAGAAAGACTGGGCCTACCCTCAAATGACTTTTGCCGAGGCTGTGGCTTCGAGGAGGAGGACGAGACGGTTTTCCACCTCTTATGCCACTGCCCATCCTTGAGCAGAAGAAGAATTCGCACCTTTGGTGCCCTATTTCTTACAAGCCTGACAGAGCCAGAGAGTCATCCATTAATATTAGGGACATAGCCAGGTTCATCAAAGTATCAGGATGGTTTCCTGAATCATGACGGGGGAGTCGTGCCTTTCCAGGCGCTGTCCTTGCGCTGACTATCACCATCCCAAGTATGGGAACTTTTTTAGTCAGTGCTTGAAGGGCGCCACACCGTGGTAACACAATGGGCCATTATGTGTGCTCAAGTGTGCTTTTGGCAAACTGGGCGGCCACTCCTACCTACCTACCTACCTACTTTGCATTTAATCCGGAGAATATATCTTGAGGAAACAAGTGCATTTGGTAAATTATTTAATAACATAATGTACTAATTTAAAGTGGAAGGTATGTATTTCAAAATAATATAAAAGTTTGAGACCTGTGTTTAGTAGTTAATGAGAAATTCATTGTGGAATTTACAATGTCTGGTAGCGTATTGAAAGTGGTCTTCGCCAATCATTTGTGGATCAAAACTTATATGTGTAGTCAAGTGTACTGTCCAATTCTATTTTTTCTTTGTAACTTGGTTTGTCGTAATTGCGAAAAGCCCAAATTTATCTGCGATATTTTGCGTATTGAATGATAAATGCATTTTATAGGTACATTGATTGTTCCCAAACGCAAACTCTTTTTAATATGGGAAACGAAATGAATCCTACTAAAAAAATTTTGCCTGTAGAGACCCACGTATTTGCTAATTTAATTGACAAAACCAAATATACTAAGGAGGAATGCAGTGAAATCCATAGAAAATTAAGAAGCTTCGTAATAATGCTGGTGGGAAAGTGGAAAAATTGCAGTAGGAATTTGCATGCGTTTGAAAATCAGAACAAAGATTGGTTAGATAGTGACCTTATATTAGTGGAGCCAACAAGTTCTACTAATGTTGGACGCAAGCCAAAAGAGTTTACAGAATGCACCGCTAAAACACAAGTCAAAAAAATTTCACAGTTAGTTCACAAAAGTTCTTGCGAGGAACTTGTGGTAGCGGAAGTGTCAGTTTATACAATAAAGGAAAAAGAAGTGCTTCGGAAATAGTAAGTATGGTAAATTCTGATGCAGAAGTGGCAACAAAAATAAAAAAAAATTGTGTGTGAGACCAAAGATCCTATTAAATACACACCTGAAGAAGCTTTGGCTCTGTACGTGGACGGAGGTTTTACGAAGCACTCGTACAAATTAATGCAATCTGGTGCAAAAATACGAAATGCAAACATTTATCCATCCTACGATGCTTTATTATTAGCAAAAAAGAAGTGCTACCCGATTGGAGTGCAAATAACCGATTTGTTTGCGGAAGTGCCTCTGCAGAGCTTGGTTGATCACACTGTAATGAGAATTGTTGCCGCGCAGAAGGAAGATTTCATAAACCTCAACGAGGAAACCATAACTGCCGTATACAAATGGGGCTGTGACGGCAGTAGTGGACATTCAACTTATCACCAAAGCTTTAGCGACACTGAATCTAAAAAACCGATTGCTACTTATTTGCTGTGTGCATTGTGCCCTTGATAGTGAAAATGGGAGCTGTTATACTGTGGCAAAATTTGCGACCTTCTTCCACTCGCTTTTGTAAATCAATCAAATTGATTAACGAAAAGGAAACTACTGCCTTGGCTAAGTCTGAAATTGAAAACGTAAATAAACAAATTTCGAAAATTATTCCAACATGCTTTGAAACTTTTCAAATTCATCATGAATTCCACACGACAATGATTGACGGAAAAATTTTTAATGTGGTTGCAGAATCTGCATCTCAAACATGTGGCATTTGCGGAGCTACACCGAAAATGATGAACAATTTGAATGCCGTTAAAGATCGAACTGTTAAAATAAATATGTACCAGTATGGTTTGTCAACACTGCACTGTTGGATAAGGTGTTTTGGGTGCATTTTACATATTGCGTACAGACTGCCCATAGAAAGATGGCAAGTTCGTGTCAAGGATAAAGATGTTGTGGATCAAACTAAATTAAAAATACAAGATAAGTTATGGAAAGAAATGCGCTTATTAGTTGATATTCCTAAGCCTGGTGCGGGTACTACCAACAACGGAAATACAGCTAGAAGTTTTTTCCTACAACCAAAATTAGCTGCACTTTTAACTGGTATAAATGAGGAGTTAGTCAGTAGGTTCGGCATTATTCTACGAACTATGGCTAGCGGATATAAAGTTAATACTGATGAATTCCACATATACTGTATGCAAACAGCAGAAATCTTTGTAGAGCGGTATCCTTGGTTCTATATGCCTTCATCCGTACACAAGATTTTAATTCATGGAGCTGACATCATAAGTAATGTCTCCCTCCCTATTGGAATAATGTGAGAAGAGGCACTAGAAGCGCGAAACAAAGATTTAAGGAATTTTAGACAACATCCTACCCGCAAGACTTCAAGAAAAAATACAATGGAGGACTTAATGCACGCACTTCTTTTTTCTTCTGATCCAGTCATTTCCACATTATCCAAAAAACCAGCTAACTTTTCCAGGACCGACATCAAATTAGATAATGATATAATAAATTTGCTTTCAGAGTCAAATATAGAAAAAGATACAGCTATATCCGATACCTCGGATTCAGAATAAAAATATAATATTTCTTTTAAACTATTTTTTCCTAAAATATAATTTAATAAAAAAAGATTAAAAAAAATTTTGTTTGAAGCTAAGCTTTTTTTCGAAGGGCCCAAAGGTGTTCCGATTGGCCTGAAATGTCGTACGAGTCATTTTTGGGTAATTTTTCATAATACAGAGGGGGAGTTAAAAAAAAAAGGTAAAACAGTTTTTTTAAAAAATCGAATTTTCTGAATATATGGGATCTATACTATATGGTTGTCAGATTTAACCGAAATTTTGCGAATATGTTACGAGATATATAGATAACTATCCCTGTAAAGTTGACTTAGATCGGATAAGAAACAGCCGAGATATTAATTAAACGCCGCCAGATTTGCCAATTCGACCACTGTGCATAGGTGGGGTAAACTTGCATAAAATATCGTGTCAAATTATCGAGTTGGAATTCATGGCAAAAAGTGGTAGTGGTGTCTCTTCAGCCACAGTCTCAACACATCTGTTGCAAATGCTTGGAAGTTGGGCTGCTTTATGACAAAAAAAAATTGATTGATGGTTCTGACAGAGTTCCGTATGTCACCGTTTTTAGTTGGTAATATTACAGGTTTTCGGTGGGATCTTTCCTCCAAACGATTAGCTGGTACTTTCGGTCGTCCGCATGAACCAAAATTTGTCTGTACATTTTTTGTATATCAGACGTGAAGACAAATCGTGGACATCGGAATCGCAGTAAAATCGTAAAGAGTTCGCTTTGAATCGTTGAAGGTCGTTGAGAGCTAAACCTGTTGACGTCTTCGCTGAGGCATCAAACACGACTCTTAACTTCGTGGTGCTGCTTTCTAGTCGCTTGAAGCAATCATGCGGGATGAAATAACATGGTGATATTATGCTGTCGAGATTTGTTTTTGTCATGTGCCACAATGATTCGTATTCGTCCATGAATGCGGCATACTGAACCCTCAATTCCTTATCTGCTGCCAGGCATCTCTCCAGTTGATAGAATCGATTGGTTGCGATTTTCTTTGAGTCGCCTAGAGCGGATGTATGTTCTGCGAATGAAATTTTTACTATGTATCGACATTGATGGTTTCGAGTGGAGTTCAGTGCGAAAAGAGTTTCACATAGTTTTTCTGTGCCAGACATTGTTGGTTTTGTGTCTTCCATTTCTTCAAGGTTCGAAATTTTAAAACTCCTTGTTCGTGACTGGAATTAGATGTTGACGCGCTGGTTTGCCATTTTTCTGCTGTGACCAATGCCTTCAATGCGGAGCGTTACGTTGCTTGGAGTAATTGCTAGCCGCTTGATCAGCCGTTCGGTCACTAAGTTGACCTGTGAGCCGGAATCTAAGATGGCTCTGAACTCATTAGATTCTCCGTTGCTTGCCGTGATCGTTACTCTGGCTGTTGCGAACAAAACATGGCCTTGGCTGCTGCTGATGTAACTGATGAACTCGCCGCTTTGGGTTCTATCGTATGTTTTGTTGATGAGTTGTTGGTTCCCAAGTGCAGCAGTGAATTGTGTTTTCTGTTACAATTCGAACAGCCGCGTGCGGTGCGGTGCATATTTTTGATGTGTGGTCACCCTTAAGGCAATTAACGCATAGTTGTTGCCTTTGAGCCCAGTTAAGTCTAGCTACTGCTGATGATTGTAGAAATGATTTACAATAATACAGCGGATGGTTTGTGCCTTGACAAAAGTTGCATTTCGTAGTCGCAGTTGCAACTGTAGACACTACCCTTGATGAATGTGGTCTTTCTCGTCCACAGAGAGTTTCCAGAGATTGGAAACGATTTCTTCTGGTGTTAATATTTCCTCAAAGATCTTGTAATTTATGGTCTCCATCTCGTCCTACACTTTGTTGATGTGTTTTATTTTACTCTCGTAGTACTCCTGTGGTTGCTTGGTTATCATGTTCGACAATCTAGAAAATAACCGGCGAAGAGACATTAATAATCCTTCTTGTTTGCGTGTGATGCCGCTTATGTTGGTTGTGGCATCATTCACTTGCCTTTCTGTAGGCGATGGAATCCCTGCGGGGCGGTGTTCTACTAGATGATGGGTGCTGGTTCTGGCCATCAATGGGATTTCAAACTCTTCTCGGTATTGGGTGACAAGGTCGGAGATTTCATGGTAGTAGTCATTCGTGAAATACGGATGGTGCATGGATATATTTTCGAGCAGCCATACAATAAGGCTCGGTTGTTCGAATTGTGCCCATGCCTCATTTAGTCGTCGACAGTGTTCTTCAAAATAGGACGTATACTGTTTTCGTTGCACCGAATCCTTTTTGTAGTTCCGGATTATTTTCTGGATTCTTCTTCCGTTTTCCTGCTGTGATGCAACTAAGTCGCTAAATTTCTCTATACTGCTGCTTCCTTGCGCACACTGATGTGATTGCTGCTTGTTGGTTCGCAACGTTGCACGTTGTTGGTTTGATGAATTGCGGATAGCACTGGTACTTGCATCAGGATATCGCGAATGTTACATATTTGTCGGTGTCACCAATGTTTTATTCCTAACTTTGATTCCTATACAGGATCTTTAACCTGGATAGGAGGTAGGAAGTTGAGTAAATTGTAAATTCACAATTTTATTTTCATATTATGGCCTTAAATATAATTCTAAATACAATTAATTGCAATAGCGAAAAACTTAGTTGCTGCGGTAAAAATGTATATGCAACAAAATATTGAAAAATGCAAATGCAGCAAAATATAGGATATTGGCTTATGGGTAATGAACTGACGTTGACTCAAGGCCAACGGAACATTATATTGTTGTTAATATGTTTGGGTGCATAATTACTTCTGCTGACTCGCCATCATACGGGTGTTTCACTTACTGATACCAAAGGTAATTTACTTGGCGCGTGCTGTTATGTGGCGGATGACGCCATTGTTGTGCCTACGAAAATTTATTTTTCGTACAATACTGAATATCACAATAGTAGCAAGTTGCAGTAAATCACTTCCGAATAAAATAACTTCAAGATCTGATTTTAAAGGTTTTGATTCAGTTTTAGAATAATTGTGGATACGACATAGATTTCGAAGAAATTAACTCGTAGTATACTGCTTCCAGTGTCAGAAATTTCAAAATCGGAGCATGATTCAGAAATTTACCACAACTTTCCTGAAAGATGAGTGAGATAATAAAATGGAAAGTTCACAACGGAATTTTTGCGTAACGCTGAAAATGCTATATTTGTGCGAGCAATAAACGCAATCCACCCTGAAACATACAATTTAGAAAGTCAAAAGTATGGCAGATATTGTGGCTATTAGATGTTTCTGAAAATTGTATATGACTCGTTTATTAATTGTTAATATACAACCGTGCCTACTTCGGAAAGGTGTTGATCTATATGCACCTGTGCTACAAACATTTTCACGATAAGCCTGGAACTAGGCATAGTACCTAAACCTTGCACGAAGGCTAGGATGGCTTTCATACCGAAATCAGGCAAAAAGGCGTGTGGTCCGCCTTTTTCCCTGATTTCGGTATAAAAGCCATCCTAGCCTAACGTCATTCCTGCTAAAAGTTATGGAAAAAATTCTGGATCAATATATCAGGGAAACTTTTCTTAACGATTCTCCTCTTCATATTGAACAATATACTTTCCAATTAGGCAAATAGACTGAGACAGCCATACATAGTTTAACGAGCAAAATTGAAAAGGTAAAAAAATATTTCTGTACATCGGTTGACATTACGGGGGCTTTGGACAATGCTACTTTCAGATCAATTGAGGACGGGATGAACAGGAAAGGTATACAGAGATTGATCATAACATGGGTTCTCAAAATGCTGAAAAACAGAACAACAATCTTGGAAACAGGGACAGCAAAGCTTATTGTCAGGTCACCCAATGGATGTCCAAAGGGGGGCTTCCTATCGCCACTCCTATTGTTATTGGTTATCGACGAGCTCTTACAAACTTTCAATGACCTCGAATACGAAGTTCAGGGTTTTGCGGATGATTTGGAAATTATGGCCAGAGGCACTACCATAACAGATCGCATGCAACTAGCTCTTGACATCACTCAAAACTGGTGTCAGGAGAAAGGACTCTCGATAAATCCGAATAAAAAAAACATGGTACCCTTCATCAAAAGAAGGAAACTGAATCTGGGGACCTTAAGTTTAGGGACCACGAACTTAACAATGTCCAATGAAATGAAATATATGGGAGTAATCGTAGACAAAACTCTAACTTGGGAAAAACCACTTATCATACATAACTAGTAAAGCCTTAAGAGCAACCTACGCTTGCCAGAGGTTGTACGGAAAAACATGGGGACTACGACCAAAAATGATGGCGAGGTCATATAAAACAATAATGATTAAATAAAGGCTACATACACTTTGTTGGTATGGTGGCCAAAAGTACACCAAACAAAAGCTCAGATGACCCTTAACAAGATTCACCGTATACCCTGCTTGAGTGTGACAGGAACAATGAGAACGTGCCCAACACTAGCTTTGGGAATGATCACTGGACTGACTCCCCTACACCTGGTTGTTAAGAGGATGGCAGCCAGCGCGGCCCTAAGGCTACCTAATCTAGCCCATCTTAAAGAAGGCAACTTAACGGGGCACGCGAGTATTCTGGACACTGTCTGCAATTTTCCGTGCCTCATGGTTTTCGTCAAGATGGAGAGAAAATTAGAGATTTCCAAGTACTTCAAAGTGGTCATCAGTGACCGTTCAGCTTGGAGAAACTATGAAATAATAATAAAACAGGACTCACAGTTGTGGTATACAGATGGGTCCAAAATGGAATATGGCAGTGCAGGAGCTGGAATTGTAGGGCCAAATTTCCAAAAAGCAATTGCAATGGGAAAAACAGCTTCCATTTTTCAGGCGGAGGTCCACGCTTTAGAGTTATGTGCTAGAGAATGTCTACGCAAGGGGTACACGCAACACCATAATATGCATATTCTCAGATAGCCAGGCAGCTCTGAAATCATTAATAAACTTCTCATTGCAATCAAAGCTGGTCTGGGAATGCTCTAAACTTCTCAATACTCTAGCAGCGAGAAACACTGTTACGCTAATGTGGCTACCGGGACATGAGGGACATGAGGGCAACGAAATGGCAGACTCTTTGGCAAAAAGGGGCGCAGACACTGCCTTCATAGGTCCAGAACCCTTCTGTGGGGTAAGCAGTAGCTTCACAAATAACTTGTTGTGTGAACAGGAAATACGAGGTCTGCTAAACTACTGGAGAGCCCAAAAAGGCAAGCGGTAGTCGAGACTACTCATTGATCCTGAACACATCAGGGTGGATGTTTCTTTAAACCTCAGCAGAAATGACGTCAAACTCTATACTGAACTTTTAACAGGACACTGTAGACTAAATTACCATCTGAAAAAAATAGGCGTGGTAGAAGACGATTCCTGTCGACTATGTCAAGAGGAGCAGGAAATAGCAGAACATATTCTATGCACTTGCCCAGCGGTGGGAAGAAAAAAGTCAGTGGGTTCGTATCTCCAAATCACCTAGTTAAAATTAAGCCCACAGCAGTTACGAGATTTATATAGTCTAGGACTGTTTTAGTTGGGTACGAGGCTGCACATTAGATCTCTTACGTCGCGGTGTTCTTTTAGCCCGTTAATAATAATAAATAATTAACTGTTTTTATTATCGTCCAGAATTTTTTCTTATTACTTAATTGTGTTTTACTGGCCTACTGAATGTTCGGTTGGGTAGAACACACGAGTAGCGAAACAAATGTAACGCATACAATAATTGAGTATACTAACTCCTTTCAAGAAAATTTTGGAGAAACTCTGGAATCTATTTTTCGATTCTAAAAAGCTTTCAACTGTTTCCCTTCCGTTCATAATGTGTGTGCGTTTAGAAAAGGTCATGCAGAGCGTAGTAGTGTGTGTGGCGTTGACGAAAGTCTGCTTTGCTTTGAACTATTTTGTTGCGTGATTAAAGTAATTAAAGCACTAAAAACCTACATATGTGGTTGTTTGCTTCAATTATTATTATAAGCTTTTATTAGTTTCTTCCACATGTGTTAGTACAGAGGGCATTTAAAAAGTAGTATAAGTATTAAATAATTACGCACATGCTTTTAGTGTGCGGTAATTATTATAATAATTTTTATGTATACTTTTATGGTGTTACAGTTCAGACAACGGCAACGGGCAATACACTATCGGCATTTTATATTCTGTAGGTCAGGTGATTAAGCACCTGACAACAATCCACAATTACGCAACTGGAACCCCAGCAAAGTGTTTACTTAAGAAATAAGACACAATTGTAATTAGTATATAAGGCTTATGATTTTAAGCCCTAAACTCTTGTGATTCTGAAAGTAAAGACGGGTGTTTCATTTTGGCAGCATTGAGCATCTCTAACAAACATTGTTTGACCCAGGAACACAGGGAAGAAACCCTCATGTAGGCATATTCTGCAACTAACTGGAGGAAATCCAGGGCGAGGAAACCATGAAGCAGGCAAAATATCCTGCAACTAACTGGAGGAAACCCAGGGCAGAGAAAACCCTGAAGCAGGCAATGCAACCTGCAACATACAAGAGGACAACAAACAAGAACATGCGGTTGTATTGGTAGCGTAATATAAGTAGTCTCAACATATAGGCGTTGCGATGTTGCATGCAACTCTGACTGGGTAACAATCGACCGTCAATGTGATCGGACTGTATATGTATGTCGGCTTTGTTGTAAGGATTTGTTTGCTTGTTTATCGGTTGGAACATTTATTTTGCACAAATTTTTAAATGCTCATCATGAGGTGCATACAAAACAGGTTGTTGCATAATGACATGATTTCATAGTTTGTTTATTTTAATATCGCGACGCTTTCTAAGTGGTATCAATTATTTTATAATATTAGTGTTAGTAATCCTGTAATCGTTCTTCGTAATTTGTTTTTGAGAATGCTATTCTTTTACTCTGCGAGCAGACACGAAATCAAATATTAAGCACTATTATTCTCTATATATAGAGAAAAACGGGGGCAAAATGTGTAGAAATTATCGTCTTATTCAACAAAAAATCATGGCGAAGTTGTTCAATTAATTAAATATAATTTCTATACTTATGAAGTTGAAATTATTTTTGCTCTTCGACATTATACCGCAGTTGCCTGTATATTTCACACGGAGTAATGATTGTTTTATTAAATAATAAACTAAAAATCCGTTGTAATAATGATAAAGTGCTTTAAGAGTTTTAAATTGGAACTTGAACAATCTGCCGTAGGAATGTTTACTACTGAATTTGTATTTGTAATTTAGGGATTTACGAGAGGAAGAAGTTATCGAGAGTGATTCTGCTAAATATGGCGCAACTAATGGGGATGCAGGTCTGAGGAATATCATCATTATTATATCCGACTCCATCTTCTCCTTTGTAAACTTTCACATCGCATCCCAAAGCCATTGCATTACTGGGGTGTTTTCTTCTATGATGACCACCATGTCACCACTTATTTGTGTACTGAAGCTCATTCAAGTATTCTCGTGACCATCATTTCCAGAACTCGTTTTTGAGTTGGGAGACGAATCTCCTTGTTTTTCTGAAGTAGCCTTGCTATCAATTTGCGCGATTAAAGTTTCACCTATGAGGAAATGCCCTGGGGTAAGCGTCGACATGTAATTTGGATATTCCGACATAGGTGTTTGGGGTCTTGATTTCAGAATTGCTTCTACTTCTATGATGATGGTTTCTAATTCTTCGTAGATGATCGATCCCTTCAATGTGCTACTCAATAATAGGGTTTTTCCCGACTTTACAGCTCGTTCCCACAGGCCTCCAAAATATGGTGCTCTTGGTGGATGAAGACAGCCATACATAGCTTAACGAGCAAAATTGAAAAGGCGTTTGAAGGTAAAAAAATATTTCTGTACATCGGTTGACATTACGGGGGCTTTGGACAATGCTACTTTCAGATCAATTGAGGACGGGATGAACAGGAAAGGTATACAGAGATTGATCATAACATGGGTTCTCAAAATGCTGAAAAACAGAACAACAATCTTGGAAACAGGGACAGCAAAGCTTATTGTCAGGTCACCCAATGGATGTCCAAAGGGGGGCTTCCTATCGCCACTCCTATTGTTATTGGTTATCGACGAGCTCTTACAAACTTTCAATGACCTCGAATACGAAGTTCAGGGTTTTGCGGATGATTTGGAAATTATGGCCAGAGGCACTACCATAACAGATCGCATGCAACTAGCTCTTGACATCACTCAAAACTGGTGTCAGGAGAAAGGACTCTCGATAAATCCGAATAAAAAAAACATGGTACCCTTCATCAAAAGAAGGAAACTGAATCTGGGGACCTTAAGTTTAGGGACCACGAACTTAACAATGTCCAATGAAATGAAATATATGGGAGTAATCGTAGACAAAACTCTAACTTGGGAAAAACCACTTATCATACATAACTAGTAAAGCCTTAAGAGCAACCTACGCTTGCCAGAGGTTGTACGGAAAAACATGGGGACTACGACCAAAAATGATGGCGAGGTCATATAAAACAATAATGATTAAATAAAGGCTACATACACTTTGTTGGTATGGTGGCCAAAAGTACACCAAACAAAAGCTCAGATGACCCTTAACAAGATTCACCGTATACCCTGCTTGAGTGTGACAGGAACAATGAGAACGTGCCCAACACTAGCTTTGGGAATGATCACTGGACTGACTCCCCTACACCTGGTTGTTAAGAGGATGGCAGCCAGCGCGGCCCTAAGGCTACCTAATCTAGCCCATCTTAAAGAAGGCAACTTAACGGGGCACGCGAGTATTCTGGACACTGTCTGCAATTTTCCGTGCCTCATGGTTTTCGTCAAGATGGAGAGAAAATTAGAGATTTCCAAGTACTTCAAAGTGGTCATCAGTGACCGTTCAGCTTGGAGAAACTATGAAATAATAATAAAACAGGACTCACAGTTGTGGTATACAGATGGGTCCAAAATGGAATATGGCAGTGCAGGAGCTGGAATTGTAGGGCCAAATTTCCAAAAAGCAATTGCAATGGGAAAAACAGCTTCCATTTTTCAGGCGGAGGTCCACGCTTTAGAGTTATGTGCTAGAGAATGTCTACGCAAGGGGTACACGCAACACCATAATATGCATATTCTCAGATAGCCAGGCAGCTCTGAAATCATTAATAAACTTCTCATTGCAATCAAAGCTGGTCTGGGAATGCTCTAAACTTCTCAATACTCTAGCAGCGAGAAACACTGTTACGCTAATGTGGCTACCGGGACATGAGGGACATGAGGGCAACGAAATGGCAGACTCTTTGGCAAAAAGGGGCGCAGACACTGCCTTCATAGGTCCAGAACCCTTCTGTGGGGTAAGCAGTAGCTTCACAAATAACTTGTTGTGTGAACAGGAAATACGAGGTCTGCTAAACTACTGGAGAGCCCAAAAAGGCAAGCGGTAGTCGAGACTACTCATTGATCCTGAACACATCAGGGTGGATGTTTCTTTAAACCTCAGCAGAAATGACGTCAAACTCTATACTGAACTTTTAACAGGACACTGTAGACTAAATTACCATCTGAAAAAAATAGGCGTGGTAGAAGACGATTCCTGTCGACTATGTCAAGAGGAGCAGGAAATAGCAGAACATATTCTATGCACTTGCCCAGCGGTGGGAAGAAAAAAGTCAGTGGGTTCGTATCTCCAAATCACCTAGTTAAAATTAAGCCCACAGCAGTTACGAGATTTATATAGTCTAGGACTGTTTTAGTTGGGTACGAGGCTGCACATTAGATCTCTTACGTCGCGGTGTTCTTTTAGCCCGTTAATAATAATAAATAATTAACTGTTTTTATTATCGTCCAGAATTTTTTCTTATTACTTAATTGTGTTTTACTGGCCTACTGAATGTTCGGTTGGGTAGAACACACGAGTAGCGAAACAAATGTAACGCATACAATAATTGAGTATACTAACTCCTTTCAAGAAAATTTTGGAGAAACTCTGGAATCTATTTTTCGATTCTAAAAAGCTTTCAACTGTTTCCCTTCCGTTCATAATGTGTGTGCGTTTAGAAAAGGTCATGCAGAGCGTAGTAGTGTGTGTGGCGTTGACGAAAGTCTGCTTTGCTTTGAACTATTTTGTTGCGTGATTAAAGTAATTAAAGCACTAAAAACCTACATATGTGGTTGTTTGCTTCAATTATTATTATAAGCTTTTATTAGTTTCTTCCACATGTGTTAGTACAGAGGGCATTTAAAAAGTAGTATAAGTATTAAATAATTACGCACATGCTTTTAGTGTGCGGTAATTATTATAATAATTTTTATGTATACTTTTATGGTGTTACAGTTCAGACAACGGCAACGGGCAATACACTATCGGCATTTTATATTCTGTAGGTCAGGTGATTAAGCACCTGACAACAATCCACAATTACGCAACTGGAACCCCAGCAAAGTGTTTACTTAAGAAATAAGACACAATTGTAATTAGTATATAAGGCTTATGATTTTAAGCCCTAAACTCTTGTGATTCTGAAAGTAAAGACGGGTGTTTCATTTTGGCAGCATTGAGCATCTCTAACAAACATTGTTTGACCCAGGAACACTGGGAAGAAACCCTCATGTAGGCATATTCTGCAACTAACTGGAGGAAATCCAGGGCGAGGAGACCATGAAGCAGGCAAAATATCCTGCAACTAACTGGAGGAAACCCAGGGCAGAGAAAACCCTGAAGCAGGCAATGCAACCTGCAACATACAAGAGGACAACAAACAAGAACATGCGGTTGTATTGGTAGCGTAATATAAGTAGTCTCAACATATAGGCGTTGCGATGTTGCATGCAACTCTGACTGGGTAACAATCGACCGTCAATGTGATCGGACTGTATATGTATGTCGGCTTTGTTGTAAGGATTTGTTTGCTTGTTTATCGGTTGGAACATTTATTTTGCACAAATTTTTAAATGCTCATCATGAGGTGCATACAAAACAGGTTGTTGCATAATGACATGATTTCATAGTTTGTTTATTTTAATATCGCGACGCTTTCTAAGTGGTATCAATTATTTTATAATATTAGTGTTAGTAATCCTGTAATCGTTCTTCGTAATTTGTTTTTGAGAATGCTATTCTTTTACTCTGCGAGCAGACACGAAATCAAATATTAAGCACTATTATTCTCTATATATAGAGAAAAACGGGGGCAAAATGTGTAGAAATTATCGTCTTATTCAACAAAAAATCATGGCGAAGTTGTTCAATTAATTAAATATAATTTCTATACTTATGAAGTTGAAATTATTTTTGCTCTTCGACATTACACCGCAGTTGCCTGTATATTTCACACGGAGTAATGATTGTTTTATTAAAGAATAAACTAAAATTCCGTTGTAATAATGATAAAGTGCTTTAAGAGTTTTAAATTGGAACTTGAACAATCTGCCGTAGGAATGTTTACTACTGAATTTGTATTTGTAATTTAGGGATTTACGAGAGGAAGAAGTTATCGAGAGTGATTCTGCTAAATATGGCGAAACTAATGGGGATGCAGGTCTGAGGAATATCATCATTATTATATCCGACTCCATCTTCTCCTTTGTAAACTTTCACATCGCATCCCAAAGCCATTGCATTACTGGGGTGTTTTCTTCTATGATGACCACCATGTCCCCACTTATTTGTGTACTGAAGCTCATTCAAGTATTCTCGTGACCATCATTTCCAGAACTCGTTTTTGAGTTGGGAGACGAATCTCCTTGTTTTTCTGAAGTAGCCTTGCTATCAATTTGCGCGATTAAAGTTTCACCTATGAGGAAATGCCCTGGGGTAAGCGTCGACATGTAATTTGGATAAGCGACATAGGTGTTTGGGGTCTTGATTTCAGAATTGCTTCTACTTCTATGATGATGGTTTCTAATTCTTCGTAGATGATCGATCCCTTCAGTGTGCTACTCAATAATAGGTTTTTTCCCGACTTTACAGCTCGTTCCCACAGGCCTCCAAAATATGGTGCTCTTGGTGGATGAAGACAGCCATACATAGCTTAACGAGCAAAATTGAAAAGGCGTTTGAAGGTAAAAAAATATTTCTGTACATCGGTTGACATTACGGGGGCTTTGAACAATGCTACTTTCAGATCAATTGAGGACGGGATGAACAGGAAAGGTATACAGAGATTGATCATAACATGGGTTCTCAAAATGCTGAAAAACAGAACAACAATCTTGGCAACAGGGACAGCAAAGCTTATTGTCAGGTCACCCAATGGATGTCCAAAGGGGGGCTTCCTATCGCCACTCCTATTGTTATTGGTTATCGACGAGCTCTTACAAACTTTCAATGACCTCGAATACGAAGTTCAGGGTTTTGCGGATGATTTGGAAATTATGGCCAGAGGCACTACCATAACAGATCGCATGCAACTAGCTCTTGACATCACTCAAAACTGGTGTCAGGAGAAAGGACTCTCGATAAATCCGAATAAAAAAACATGGTACCCTTCATCAAAAGAAGGAAACTGAATCTGGGGACCTTAAGTTTAGGGACCACGAACTTAACAATGTCCAATGAAATGAAATATATGGGAGTAATCGTAGACAAAACTCTAACTTGGGAAAAACCACTTATCATACATAACTAGTAAAGCCTTAAGAGCAACCTACGCTTGCCAGAGGTTGTACGGAAAAACATGGGGACTACGACCAAAAATGATGGCGAGGTCATATAAAACAATAATGATTAAATAAAGGCTACATACACTTCGTTGGTATGGTGGCCAAAAGTACACCAAACAAAAGCTCAGATGACCCTTAACAAGATTCACCGTATACCCTGTTTGAGTGTGACAGGAACAATGAGAACGTGCCCAACACTAGCTTTGGGAATGATCACTGGACTGACTCCCCTACACCTGGTTGTTAAGAGGATGGCAGCCAGCGCGGCCCTAAGGCTACCTAATCTAGCCCATCTTAAAGAAGGCAACTTAACGGGGCACGCGAGTATTCTGGACACTGTCTGCAATTTTCCGTGCCTCATGGTTTTCGTCAAGATGGAGAGAAAATTAGAGATTTCCAAGTACTTCAAAGTGGTCCTCAGTGACCGTTCAGCTTGGAGAAACTATGAAATAATAATAAAACAGGACTCACAGTTGTGGTATACAGATGGGTCCAAAATGGAAGATGGCAGTGCAGGAGCTGGAATTGTAGGGCCAAATTTCCAATAAGCAATTGCAATGGGAAGGTAGGTAGGTAGGTAAAGCGGCCACCCGAAAAGGGCGCACTTAGGCCAACATTGACCCTTTGTGATACCGCATGGGACAGCAGGTCCCATCCCTTTCAAAGGTCCAGCCATTTGGAGTTTTTAATGAAGCTGTTGATGGAGCTAATCTTTTTTTTTTGAGATATCTCCCAAGGAGTCCAAAAAGTAGTCGCCTAGGAAAGTGCGCCTCCTTCTGGACAAAGCTGGACACGTGCACAACAGGTGAGCAGTATACTCTTCCTCCTCCTCGTCCATGCAACTCCTGCAGAAGTCATTAGCGGCGATCCCCAGCCTACACCCGTGTGTGCCTAGAGTCCAGCGTCCCGTTAGGACGCTAATCACGGAGCCTATGCTTTGTCTATTTAGAGCCAGTAGGTCCTTAGAGCGCTAGACATTTATCTCTGGCCAGGTTTGTCTAGCTATTTTACATCCTGAAAGTTCAGACCAGCGCCTGCCCGCTGTTCCTGAGTTTATTGTGTTTACTAAGAGCTTACATGTGGCAATAGGAATACCGAATTGCGACCTATCTGGTTCAATCGGTATGGTAGTACTCTCACGGGCAAGTTTATCCGCCTTGCAGTTCCCTGGAATATCTCTGTGACCGGGAACCCATCACAGATGCAGACGGGTCTGCTTAGCTATCTCGTCAAAAGATTTGCGGCAGCTCTTGACGGCTTTTGAGGTGATAATAACCGAATCCAGGGAGCGCAAAACAGCTTGGCTGTCGGACAGAATGCAAATATCTAGTCCAGATATCTTCTTCTTCCTTAGCCAAGACAGTGCTGCCTCTATAGCCGCGACCTCTGCCTGAAAAACACTGCAGTGGTCGGGCATCCTGAAGGACATGTTAATATCCAAATCTTCTGAGAATACACCACCTCCCACCCTACTCTGTAGTTTGGATCCATCTGTGTAGATGTGAACCCCTTCTACATGAGTGGGGATGCCATCCTTCCATTCGTCCCTGGAGGGAATGGAGATCTTGCACATACCATTGAAGGCGTACATTGGTGTGATGTAGTCGAAAGAGTCAGGAATACCCTCAAAATGTTTTAAAATGGACGCATGACCTATATTTCTGGCATCCCATTGATGCGTAGCTTTTAGTCTGATAGCTGAGTTTGCAGCCATTTTTTCGCCAAAAAGCCTAACAGGCAGCAGATTGAGCATAATATCCAATGCTGCCGTTGGAGTCGTTCTAATGGCACTACTTATGAATACCTCTGCCGTTCTTTGTACCTTTGTTATCAGCTTATTGTATGTGGACTTACTTAGGGCTGTCCACCAAGCAAGCACCCCATAGAAAAGGACTGGTCGTACCACAGCTGTATATATCCAATAGGCTACCTAAGGCTGTAACCCCCATTTTCTGCCTATGACTCTTTTGCAAGAGTACAGAGCTACCTGAGCCTTCCTAATGCGCTCGCTTATATTGGCCTTTCAATTCAGCTTCCTATCTAGGATCACACCCAGATATTTAGCCTCCTCGATAAGGTCAATATCTGCACCCATTAGTTTTGGAGCAATAAATTGAGGAATTTTATACTTCCTAGTGAAGAGTACCAGCTTAGTCTTGGTCGGATTAACCCCCAACCCACAGTCAGTAGTCCATTTAGAGAGAATGTTCAGCATGTTTTGCATCAAGTCCCTCAAAGTAGATATATATTTACCCGAGATACTAATAGCAATATCATCCGCATACGCAACCACCTTGCACCCTTCCCTCTCCAGTCGAACAAGCAGCTGATTTACCGCAAGATTCCAGAGTAGGGGTGAAAGAACTCCACCTTGAGGTGTGCCTCTGCACACGGACTTCTTGGCCGACGCCGGCCCCAGCTGTGAATTGATTATCCTGCTACTAAGCATGTTTTCAATCCACCTGCTAATGGCGGGTTCCACCTCCAAGTCTCGCATCGCACCGACTATTGCGTCTGATTTGATATTGGTAAAAGCTCCCTCAATGTCCAGGAGAGCCACTAGGGAGATCTCCTTGTTGTGCAGGGAGCACTCAATCCTAGAGACTAAGGAGTGTAAAGCGGTCTCCACCGATTTACCCTTAATGTAGGCATGCTGAGAGACTGACAGCTTCTGTCTGTCTATAGTGAGCCTCAGATGAATATCTAACAACCTTTCCAGGATTTTTAGACAGAAGGAGGACAGACTAATGGGTCTTAAGTCCCCTGGAGCTGTGTGCGAGCTCTTGCCGGCCTTGGGTATAAAAATTACCCTCACATGCTTCCATGAGTCTGGAATATACGCTAATTCAAGACAACTATTATAGATCTTTAACAGCCACTCTATTATAAGATTCTCTGACTGCTGAATTTCAATTGGAGCTACACCATCTGGGCCAGATGCTTTAAATGGTTTGAAGCTATGGATAGCCCATTGCAATTTTGGCTTCGTGACTATGTCTGAGTTGACTTCAACTACATTCCCGCTGGGATTCGTTCTCCGCGGAATGGTACTCGAGCAACCAGGGAAGTGAGTCTCCAGAAGAAGCTCTAGAGTCTCATTACTATTAGAAGTCCAGGTGCATCCTCCCTCCTCAGGTAACCAGGTACCATTGGAGCAGTTGATAGGATCTTCCTCAACCTGGACGTCTCAGAGATATCTTCTACGTCACCGCAAAAGTTCCTCCACGATTCTCTCTGTGCTTTCCTAAGCTTACTTTTGAAGGGTCTGAGTGCTGCTTTATATAAAGCCCAGTCTGCACTATCTCTAGACTTCTTTGCGCTGTTGAAAAGTCTCCTACAGTTTTGTCTGAGTCCCCTAATTTCCTCCCCCCACCATGTGGGTTTTTGTTTCCCCCTGGGTCTACTGAGGGGGCAAGAGACCAATAGAGCCTTATTAAGAGCAACCGTTAGAACCTCCACAGACCTATCAATTTCGTCACACGTGCTTGTGCTTGTGGGGTTCTGAGGTAGTAGTCTAGCTACAGTCACCTTGTAGAGGTCCCAGTTTGCTTTCCTCACATTTCTAAAAGCCTTAGGGATAGGTAGACTATCTAGAAGATCAAACTGCATTAACCTATGATCCGAAAAGGAATGTTCCTCTAGAACTCTCAAATTTGAGATCCGATCAAAAATTGATTCGGAGGCAAGGGTTAAGTCAAGGACTTCTTGCCTATTAGCAGTAATGAAAGTGGGCTCTGACCCCTTATTGCATACAGAATGGTTAGTCGTTACAATATATTCATATAATGACTCACCTCGGTCATTGACATCCGTGCTTCCCCAGATATCGTGGTGCGCATTGGCATCGTATCCAATAATGACAGCCACCCGTTGAGCCTTTGCATCCACAACAAGCTTCTGTAGGTTGGGTTCTGGAAGGATCTCATGGTCATGCGCCATATAGGCCGAGACCAACCAGTACCGTCCCTTGCCAGTTTCCAGGCAGACGGCCGTTAGATCCATGTTGCTGTAATTGGGGTGAATAAATGAGTTAACATTATTCCTAATGAGGATACAAGACCTAGGTCTTCCTTCACTTACGGTATACAGCAGTATGTAATTTTCAGTCCTGAGATCACATACCAAGCCCCCGTGTGTCCAGGGTTCTTGGATCAGGACAACGTCTACTCCGCCTTTTGCAAGACGGAGCTGAAGGCTGGCAGACGCCGCCTTCGAGTGATGGAGGTTAATCTGCACTATTCGTAGCATCTCTGCTACTTGTAGCGCTGGTCACCTCCACCACCGTGACATCAGCCTCAGACTCCGAGTCTGACTCCAGAAGGACTTCCTCCTCACTGAGTGTGGTTGTCCCTAGGAGACTCTCCAAACCCCCCACAGTTGACATAGAGTCACTGCGTTTCGGGTGCATGGCGGAGTCCTCAGCAGCAGCAGGATCAGCAGTTACCCCTGAGGGATTCAATACCGCTTGATCCGTGTAAGACGGTTGCTCGTCCTTTTTGTAGACCTTAAGGCTTGTGGATGAGAAGCCATAGCCAACGACCCAATTGGATTTCGATAGAGTAGCCAGAGATTCGGCGTTCACCACAAGGGTTATTGACCGGTAATCCCCTCTTGGTTCCTCTACCTTAGTAACCTTCCAATTATTAGTCGGGAGCTGCTGGTTGCTCAACCTAAAAATCTCCAAGATAGCCTTAGGGTCAGACGGTTCGGCTGGGAATCACGCGCGCGCTCTAGGTCTAGTAGGGATCAACTCCCTAGGTACGACTTCGAGCCTTGCGCCTGGCCATGCTTCCCCTATCCTGGAGATCGCAATCTTATAAAGGTCGACCTTTGATCCACGCAGGCAATCAGCTTCGCGTGGCCCTGATGCCATCCGCTGTCGCGAAAAGAGGGAAAACCACCTGGGAATTCCTTCAAAAGCTGGAGGTAGAGCCTTGAAAGGCTTACTTCTACCTTTTTCCAGCACTCAGGAGCGATACTGCCATCCGGGTCATTACGATCTATGGCCGCCATGACCTGGTGTCTTTTCAGCACTTCGCTGAAGGACTTCCTGGTGACAGTACCGCGCTTTTTAAACTTCTTTGGGTCCGGGTGGGTGGTCTCTTCTAGGGACCGTTGCCGTTTTGTAGTCTGTTGTGTTGGAGCTTGAGACTCCTTCACGACTTTCGTCGCCCACTCGAGGGAAGCCTTCTGCTTCAACGTCCTCTCCTTCTCTGGGATCCGCGACAAGCGTTCCACCGTCCGGAGAGCACCCCTTTTTACCTTGTAGAACATTTTGGTTCCCTGTTTAGCAACACTATCGCAGCACGTGGCTTTGCTTGTGCCAGGCTCGTCGTCCTTAGCTACAATAGCCGCCGCAGAGTGTGCAGAGGATTTTGGATTCCCATCCGAAATAGCGTTTAGAGACCGCACGTCAGTTTTTTTTATTTTTAAATTATTCATCTGGTTCTTACGGCCACCCGCTCGATTAATCACGCTAAGGCAGCCAAAAATTTGAAAGGGGAATTGGTTGGTCAACTGTGGCAGCGCCCCGTACCACAGCAAGGCCACCGTTACTACCTGAGGCGGCCTGGTGTCAGGAAGGGGAGCTCCGTTAGGATACAGCCTAATTAACCTCCTGGCTGCAAAACAACATCCAATGGGCACGATCCCAAGAACACCCTGGATTAGGAGGGAGACAGTTCTTAGTTGGATTACTCCGCAGTAGTCAGTCCGGTTAGGGTAAGCCCATTAGAGCCGAAACTCCGCCATCCTAACCCATTGCGTCATTGCAATCCCTTAAGCCTTCGTACCCCGACAAGGTGACTGCTCTTCACGAAGGATGGGAAAAACAGCTTCCATTTTTCAGGCGGAGGGATACGGGATCTAGAGTTATGTGCTAGAGAATGTCTACGCAGGGGTACACGCAACACCATAATATGCATATTCTCAGATAGCCAGGCAGCTCTGAAATCATTAATAAACTTCTCATTCCAATCAAAACTGGTCTGGGAATGCTCTAAACTTCTCAATACTCTAGCAGCGAGAAACACTGTTACGCTAATGTGGCTACCGGGACATGAGGGACATGAGGGCAACGAAATGGCAGACTCTTTGGCAAAAAGGGGCGCAGACACTGCCTTCATAGGTCCAGAACCCTTCTGTGGGGTAAGCAGTAGCTTCACAAATAACTTGTTGTGTGAACAGGAAATACGAGGTCTGCTAAACTACTGGAGAGCCCAAAAAGGCAAGCGGTAGTCGAGACTACTCATTGATCCTGAACACATCAGGGTGGATGTTTCTTTAAACCTCAGCAGAAATGACGTCAAACTCTATACTGAACTTTTAACAGGACACTGTAGACTAAATTACCATCTGAAAAAAATAGGCGTGGTAGAAGACGATTCCTGTCGACTATGTCAAGAGGAGCAGGAAATAGCAGAACATATTCTATGCACTTGCCCAGCGGTGGGAAGAAAAAAGTCAGTGGGTTCGTATCTCCAAATCACCTAGTTAAAATTAAGCCCACAGCAGTTACGAGATTTATATAGTCTAGGACTGTTTTAGTTGGGTACGAGGCTGCACATTAGATCTCTTACGTCGCGGTGTTCTTTTAGCCCGTTAATAATAATAAATAATTAACTGTTTTTATTATCGTCCAGAATTTTTTCTTATTACTTAATTGTGTTTTACTGGCCTACTGAATGTTCGGTTGGGTAGAACACACGAGTAGCGAAACAAATGTAACGCATACAATAATTGAGTATACTAACTCCTTTCAAGAAAATTTTGGAGAAACTCTGGAATCTATTTTTCGATTCTAAAAAGCTTTCAACTGTTTCCCTTCCGTTCATAATGTGTGTGCGTTTAGAAAAGGTCATGCAGAGCGTAGTAGTGTGTGTGGCGTTGACGAAAGTCTGCTTTGCTTTGAACTATTTTGTTGCGTGATTAAAGTAATTAAAGCACTAAAAACCTACATATGTGGTTGTTTGCTTCAATTATTATTATAAGCTTTTATTAGTTTCTTCCACATGTGTTAGTACAGAGGGCATTTAAAAAGTAGTATAAGTATTAAATAATTACGCACATGCTTTTAGTGTGCGGTAATTATTATAATAATTTTTATGTATACTTTTATGGTGTTACAGTTCAGACAACGGCAACGGGCAATACACTATCGGCATTTTATATTCTGTAGGTCAGGTGATTAAGCACCTGACAACAATCCACAATTACGCAACTGGAACCCCAGCAAAGTGTTTACTTAAGAAATAAGACACAATTGTAATTAGTATATAAGGCTTATGATTTTAAGCCCTAAACTCTTGTGATTCTGAAAGTAAAGACGGGTGTTTCATTTTGGCAGCATTGAGCATCTCTAACAAACATTGTTTGACCCAGGAACACAGGGAAGAAACCCTCATGTAGGCATATTCTGCAACTAACTGGAGGAAATCCAGGGCGAGGAAACCATGAAGCAGGCAAAATATCCTGCAACTAACTGGAGGAAACCCAGGGCAGAGAAAACCCTGAAGCAGGCAATGCAACCTGCAACATACAAGAGGACAACAAACAAGAACATGCGGTTGTATTGGTAGCGTAATATAAGTAGTCTCAACATATAGGCGTTGCGATGTTGCATGCAACTCTGACTGGGTAACAATCGACCGTCAATGTGATCGGACTGTATATGTATGTCGGCTTTGTTGTAAGGATTTGTTTGCTTGTTTATCGGTTGGAACATTTATTTTGCACAAATTTTTAAATGCTCATCATGAGGTGCATACAAAACAGGTTGTTGCATAATGACATGATTTCATAGTTTGTTTATTTTAATATCGCGACGCTTTCTAAGTGGTATCAATTATTTTATAATATTAGTGTTAGTAATCCTGTAATCGTTCTTCGTAATTTGTTTTTGAGAATGCTATTCTTTTACTCTGCGAGCAGACACGAAATCAAATATTAAGCACTATTATTCTCTATATATAGAGAAAAACGGGGGCAAAATGTGTAGAAATTATCGTCTTATTCAACAAAAAATCATGGCGAAGTTGTTCAATTAATTAAATATAATTTCTATACTTATGAAGTTGAAATTATTTTTGCTCTTCGACATTACACCGCAGTTGCCTGTATATTTCACACGGAGTAATGATTGTTTTATTAAAGAATAAACTAAAATTCCGTTGTAATAATGATAAAGTGCTTTAAGAGTTTTAAATTGGAACTTGAACAATCTGCCGTAGGAATGTTTACTACTGAATTTGTATTTGTAATTTAGGGATTTACGAGAGGAAGAAGTTATCGAGAGTGATTCTGCTAAATATGGCGAAACTAATGGGGATGCAGGTCTGAGGAATATCATCATTATTATATCCGACTCCATCTTCTCCTTTGTAAACTTTCACATCGCATCCCAAAGCCATTGCATTACTGGGGTGTTTTCTTCTATGATGACCACCATGTCCCCACTTATTTGTGTACTGAAGCTCATTCAAGTATTCTCGTGACCATCATTTCCAGAACTCGTTTTTGAGTTGGGAGACGAATCTCCTTGTTTTTCTGAAGTAGCCTTGCTATCAATTTGCGCGATTAAAGTTTCACCTATGAGGAAATGCCCTGGGGTAAGCGTCGACATGTAATTTGGATAAGCGACATAGGTGTTTGGGGTCTTGATTTCAGAATTGCTTCTACTTCTATGATGATGGTTTCTAATTCTTCGTAGATGATCGATCCCTTCAGTGTGCTACTCAATAATAGGTTTTTTCCCGACTTTACAGCTCGTTCCCACAGGCCTCCAAAATATGGTGCTCTTGGTGGATGAAGACAGCCATACATAGCTTAACGAGCAAAATTGAAAAGGCGTTTGAAGGTAAAAAAATATTTCTGTACATCGGTTGACATTACGGGGGCTTTGAACAATGCTACTTTCAGATCAATTGAGGACGGGATGAACAGGAAAGGTATACAGAGATTGATCATAACATGGGTTCTCAAAATGCTGAAAAACAGAACAACAATCTTGGCAACAGGGACAGCAAAGCTTATTGTCAGGTCACCCAATGGATGTCCAAAGGGGGGCTTCCTATCGCCACTCCTATTGTTATTGGTTATCGACGAGCTCTTACAAACTTTCAATGACCTCGAATACGAAGTTCAGGGTTTTGCGGATGATTTGGAAATTATGGCCAGAGGCACTACCATAACAGATCGCATGCAACTAGCTCTTGACATCACTCAAAACTGGTGTCAGGAGAAAGGACTCTCGATAAATCCGAATAAAAAAACATGGTACCCTTCATCAAAAGAAGGAAACTGAATCTGGGGACCTTAAGTTTAGGGACCACGAACTTAACAATGTCCAATGAAATGAAATATATGGGAGTAATCGTAGACAAAACTCTAACTTGGGAAAAACCACTTATCATACATAACTAGTAAAGCCTTAAGAGCAACCTACGCTTGCCAGAGGTTGTACGGAAAAACATGGGGACTACGACCAAAAATGATGGCGAGGTCATATAAAACAATAATGATTAAATAAAGGCTACATACACTTCGTTGGTATGGTGGCCAAAAGTACACCAAACAAAAGCTCAGATGACCCTTAACAAGATTCACCGTATACCCTGTTTGAGTGTGACAGGAACAATGAGAACTTGCCCAACACTAGCTTTGGGAATGATCACTGGACTGACTCCCCTACACCTGGTTGTTAAGAGGATGGCAGCCAGCGCGGCCCTAAGGCTACCTAATCTAGCCCATCTTAAAGAAGGCAACTTAACGGGGCACGCGAGTATTCTGGACACTGTCTGCAATTTTCCGTGCCTCATGGTTTTCGTCAAGATGGAGAGAAAATTAGAGATTTCCAAGTACTTCAAAGTGGTCCTCAGTGACCGTTCAGCTTGGAGAAACTATGAAATAATAATAAAACAGGACTCACAGTTGTGGTATACAGATGGGTCCAAAATGGAAGATGGCAGTGCAGGAGCTGGAATTGTAGGGCCAAATTTCCAATAAGCAATTGCAATGGGAAGGTAGGTAGGTAGGTAAAGCGGCCACCCGAAAAGGGCGCACTTAGGCCAACATTGACCCTTTGTGATACCGCATGGGACAGCAGGTCCCATCCCTTTCAAAGGTCCAGCCATTTGGAGTTTTTAATGAAGCTGTTGATGGAGCTAATCTTTTTTTTTTGAGATATCTCCCAAGGAGTCCAAAAAGTAGTCGCCTAGGAAAGTGCGTCTCCTTCTGGACAAAGCTGGACACGTGCACAACAGGTGAGCAGTATACTCTTCCTCCTCCTCGTCCATGCAACTCCTGCAGAAGTCATTAGCGGCGATCCCCAGCCTACACCCGTGTGTGCCTAGAGTCCAGCGTCCCGTTAGGACGCTAATCACGGAGCCTATGCTTTGTCTATTTAGAGCCAGTAGGTCCTTAGAGCGCTAGACATTTATCTCTGGCCAGGTTTGTCTAGCTATTTTACATCCTGAAAGTTCAGACCAGCGCCTGCCCGCTGTTCCTGAGTTTATTGTGTTTACTAAGAGCTTACATGTGGCAATAGGAATACCGAATTGCGACCTATCTGGTTCAATCGGTATGGTAGTACTCTCACGGGCAAGTTTATCCGCCTTGCAGTTCCCTGGAATATCTCTGTGACCGGGAACCCATCACAGATGCAGACGGGTCTGCTTAGCTATCTCGTCAAAAGATTTGCGGCAGCTCTTGACGGCTTTTGAGGTGATAATAACCGAATCCAGGGAGCGCAAAACAGCTTGGCTGTCGGACAGAATGCAAATATCTAGTCCAGATATCTTCTTCTTCCTTAGCCAAGACAGTGCTGCCTCTATAGCCGCGACCTCTGCCTGAAAAACACTGCAGTGGTCGGGCATCCTGAAGGACATGTTAATATCCAAATCTTCTGAGAATACACCACCTCCCACCCTACTCTGTAGTTTGGATCCATCTGTGTAGATGTGAACCCCTTCTACATGAGTGGGGATGCCATCCTTCCATTCGTCCCTGGAGGGAATGGAGATCTTGCACATACCATTGAAGGCGTACATTGGTGTGATGTAGTCGAAAGAGTCAGGAATACCCTCAAAATGTTTTAAAATGGACGCATGACCTATATTTCTGGCATCCCATTGATGCGTAGCTTTTAGTCTGATAGCTGAGTTTGCAGCCATTTTTTCGCCAAAAAGCCTAACAGGCAGCAGATTGAGCATAATATCCAATGCTGCCGTTGGAGTCGTTCTAATGGCACTACTTATGAATACCTCTGCCGTTCTTTGTACCTTTGTTATCAGCTTATTGTATGTGGACTTACTTAGGGCTGTCCACCAAGCAAGCACCCCATAGAAAAGGACTGGTCGTACCACAGCTGTATATATCCAATAGGCTACCTAAGGCTGTAACCCCCATTTTCTGCCTATGACTCTTTTGCAAGAGTACAGAGCTACCTGAGCCTTCCTAATGCGCTCGCTTATATTGGCCTTTCAATTCAGCTTCCTATCTAGGATCACACCCAGATATTTAGCCTCCTCGATAAGGTCAATATCTGCACCCATTAGTTTTGGAGCAATAAATTGAGGAATTTTATACTTCCTAGTGAAGAGTACCAGCTTAGTCTTGGTCGGATTAACCCCCAACCCACAGTCAGTAGTCCATTTAGAGAGAATGTTCAGCATGTTTTGCATCAAGTCCCTCAAAGTAGATATATATTTACCCGAGATACTAATAGCAATATCATCCGCATACGCAACCACCTTGCACCCTTCCCTCTCCAGTCGAACAAGCAGCTGATTTACCGCAAGATTCCAGAGTAGGGGTGAAAGAACTCCACCTTGAGGTGTGCCTCTGCACACGGACTTCTTGGCCG
This sequence comes from Clusia tigrina, assembly GCA_920105625.2. Classification (NCBI taxonomy): domain Eukaryota; kingdom Metazoa; phylum Arthropoda; class Insecta; order Diptera; family Clusiidae; genus Clusia; species Clusia tigrina. The sequence continues at coordinate 149,135,622 of OV050030.1, forward strand.
ACGCCGGCCCCAGCTGTGAATTGATTATCCTGCTACTAAGCATGTTTTCAATCCACCTGCTAATGGCGGGTTCCACCTCCAAGTCTCGCATCGCACCGACTATTGCGTCTGATTTGATATTGGTAAAAGCTCCCTCAATGTCCAGGAGAGCCACTAGGGAGATCTCCTTGTTGTGCAGGGAGCACTCAATCCTAGAGACTAAGGAGTGTAAAGCGGTCTCCACCGATTTACCCTTAATGTAGGCATGCTGAGAGACTGACAGCTTCTGTCTGTCTATAGTGAGCCTCAGATGAATATCTAACAACCTTTCCAGGATTTTTAGACAGAAGGAGGACAGACTAATGGGTCTTAAGTCCCCTGGAGCTGTGTGCGAGCTCTTGCCGGCCTTGGGTATAAAAATTACCCTCACATGCTTCCATGAGTCTGGAATATACGCTAATTCAAGACAACTATTATAGATCTTTAACAGCCACTCTATTATAAGATTCTCTGACTGCTGAATTTCAATTGGAGCTACACCATCTGGGCCAGATGCTTTAAATGGTTTGAAGCTATGGATAGCCCATTGCAATTTTGGCTTCGTGACTATGTCTGAGTTGACTTCAACTACATTCCCGCTGGGATTCGTTCTCCGCGGAATGGTACTCGAGCAACCAGGGAAGTGAGTCTCCAGAAGAAGCTCTAGAGTCTCATTACTATTAGAAGTCCAGGTGCATCCTCCCTCCTCAGGTAACCAGGTACCATTGGAGCAGTTGATAGGATCTTCCTCAACCTGGACGTCTCAGAGATATCTTCTACGTCACCGCAAAAGTTCCTCCACGATTCTCTCTGTGCTTTCCTAAGCTTACTTTTGAAGGGTCTGAGTGCTGCTTTATATAAAGCCCAGTCTGCACTATCTCTAGACTTCTTTGCGCTGTTGAAAAGTCTCCTACAGTTTTGTCTGAGTCCCCTAATTTCCTCCCCCCACCATGTGGGTTTTTGTTTCCCCCTGGGTCTACTGAGGGGGCAAGAGACCAATAGAGCCTTATTAAGAGCAACCGTTAGAACCTCCACAGACCTATCAATTTCGTCACACGTGCTTGTGCTTGTGGGGTTCTGAGGTAGTAGTCTAGCTACAGTCACCTTGTAGAGGTCCCAGTTTGCTTTCCTCACATTTCTAAAAGCCTTAGGGATAGGTAGACTATCTAGAAGATCAAACTGCATTAACCTATGATCCGAAAAGGAATGTTCCTCTAGAACTCTCAAATTTGAGATCCGATCAAAAATTGATTCGGAGGCAAGGGTTAAGTCAAGGACTTCTTGCCTATTAGCAGTAATGAAAGTGGGCTCTGACCCCTTATTGCATACAGAATGGTTAGTCGTTACAATATATTCATATAATGACTCACCTCGGTCATTGACATCCGTGCTTCCCCAGATATCGTGGTGCGCATTGGCATCGTATCCAATAATGACAGCCACCCGTTGAGCCTTTGCATCCACAACAAGCTTCTGTAGGTTGGGTTCTGGAAGGATCTCATGGTCATGCGCCATATAGGCCGAGACCAACCAGTACCGTCCCTTGCCAGTTTCCAGGCAGACGGCCGTTAGATCCATGTTGCTGTAATTGGGGTGAATAAATGAGTTAACATTATTCCTAATGAGGATACAAGACCTAGGTCTTCCTTCACTTACGGTATACAGCAGTATGTAATTTTCAGTCCTGAGATCACATACCAAGCCCCCGTGTGTCCAGGGTTCTTGGATCAGGACAACGTCTACTCCGCCTTTTGCAAGACGGAGCTGAAGGCTGGCAGACGCCGCCTTCGAGTGATGGAGGTTAATCTGCACTATTCGTAGCATCTCTGCTACTTGTAGCGCTGGTCACCTCCACCACCGTGACATCAGCCTCAGACTCCGAGTCTGACTCCAGAAGGACTTCCTCCTCACTGAGTGTGGTTGTCCCTAGGAGACTCTCCAAACCCCCCACAGTTGACATAGAGTCACTGCGTTTCGGGTGCATGGCGGAGTCCTCAGCAGCAGCAGGATCAGCAGTTACCCCTGAGGGATTCAATACCGCTTGATCCGTGTAAGACGGTTGCTCGTCCTTTTTGTAGACCTTAAGGCTTGTGGATGAGAAGCCATAGCCAACGACCCAATTGGATTTCGATAGAGTAGCCAGAGATTCGGCGTTCACCACAAGGGTTATTGACCGGTAATCCCCTCTTGGTTCCTCTACCTTAGTAACCTTCCAATTATTAGTCGGGAGCTGCTGGTTGCTCAACCTAAAAATCTCCAAGATAGCCTTAGGGTCAGACGGTTCGGCTGGGAATCACGCGCGCGCTCTAGGTCTAGTAGGGATCAACTCCCTAGGTACGACTTCGAGCCTTGCGCCTGGCCATGCTTCCCCTATCCTGGAGATCGCAATCTTATAAAGGTCGACCTTTGATCCACGCAGGCAATCAGCTTCGCGTGGCCCTGATGCCATCCGCTGTCGCGAAAAGAGGGAAAACCACCTGGGAATTCCTTCAAAAGCTGGAGGTAGAGCCTTGAAAGGCTTACTTCTACCTTTTTCCAGCACTCAGGAGCGATACTGCCATCCGGGTCATTACGATCTATGGCCGCCATGACCTGGTGTCTTTTCAGCACTTCGCTGAAGGACTTCCTGGTGACAGTACCGCGCTTTTTAAACTTCTTTGGGTCCGGGTGGGTGGTCTCTTCTAGGGACCGTTGCCGTTTTGTAGTCTGTTGTGTTGGAGCTTGAGACTCCTTCACGACTTTCGTCGCCCACTCGAGGGAAGCCTTCTGCTTCAACGTCCTCTCCTTCTCTGGGATCCGCGACAAGCGTTCCACCGTCCGGAGAGCACCCCTTTTTACCTTGTAGAACATTTTGGTTCCCTGTTTAGCAACACTATCGCAGCACGTGGCTTTGCTTGTGCCAGGCTCGTCGTCCTTAGCTACAATAGCCGCCGCAGAGTGTGCAGAGGATTTTGGATTCCCATCCGAAATAGCGTTTAGAGACCGCACGTCAGTTTTTTTTATTTTTAAATTATTCATCTGGTTCTTACGGCCACCCGCTCGATTAATCACGCTAAGGCAGCCAAAAATTTGAAAGGGGAATTGGTTGGTCAACTGTGGCAGCGCCCCGTACCACAGCAAGGCCACCGTTACTACCTGAGGCGGCCTGGTGTCAGGAAGGGGAGCTCCGTTAGGATACAGCCTAATTAACCTCCTGGCTGCAAAACAACATCCAATGGGCACGATCCCAAGAACACCCTGGATTAGGAGGGAGACAGTTCTTAGTTGGATTACTCCGCAGTAGTCAGTCCGGTTAGGGTAAGCCCATTAGAGCCGAAACTCCGCCATCCTAACCCATTGCGTCATTGCAATCCCTTAAGCCTTCGTACCCCGACAAGGTGACTGCTCTTCACGAAGGATGGGAAAAACAGCTTCCATTTTTCAGGCGGAGGGATACGGGATCTAGAGTTATGTGCTAGAGAATGTCTACGCAGGGGTACACGCAACACCATAATATGCATATTCTCAGATAGCCAGGCAGCTCTGAAATCATTAATAAACTTCTCATTCCAATCAAAACTGGTCTGGGAATGCTCTAAACTTCTCAATACTCTAGCAGCGAGAAACACTGTTACGCTAATGTGGCTACCGGGACATGAGGGACATGAGGGCAACGAAATGGCAGACTCTTTGGCAAAAAGGGGCGCAGACACTGCCTTCATAGGTCCAGAACCCTTCTGTGGGGTAAGCAGTAGCTTCACAAATAACTTGTTGTGTGAACAGAAAATACGAGGTCTGCTAAACTACTGGAGAGCCCAAAAAGGCAAGCGGTAGTCGAGACTACTCATTGATCCTGAACACATCAGGGTGGATGTTTCTTTAAACCTCAGCAGAAATGACGTCAAACTCTATACTGAACTTTTAACAGGACACTGTAGACTAAATTACCATCTGAAAAAAATAGGCGTGGTAGAAGACGATTCCTGTCGACTATGTCAAGAGGAGCAGGAAATAGCAGAACATATTCTATGCACTTGCCCAGCGGTGGGAAGAAAAAAGTCAGTGGGTTCGTATCTCCAAATCACCTAGTTAAAATTAAGCCCACAGCAGTTACGAGATTTATATAGTCTAGGACTGTTTTAGTTGGGTACGAGGCTGCACATTAGATCTCTTACGTCGCGGTGTTCTTTTAGCCCGTTAATAATAATAAATAATTAACTGTTTTTATTATCGTCCAGAATTTTTTCTTATTACTTAATTGTGTTTTACTGGCCTACTGAATGTTCGGTTGGGTAGAACACACGAGTATCGAAACAAATGTAACGCATACAATAATTGAGTATACTAACTCCTTTCAAGAAAATTTTGGAGAAACTCTGGAATCTATTTTTCGATTCTAAAAAGCTTTCAACTGTTTCTCTTCCGTTCATAATGAGTGTGCGTTTAGAAAAGGTCATGCAGAGCGTAGTAGTGTGTGTGGCGTTGACGAAAGTCTGCTTTGCTTTGAACTATTTTGTTGCGTGACACTGTAGACTAAATTACCATCTGAAAAATATAGGCGTGGTAGAAGACGATTCCTGTCGACTCTGTCAAGAGGAGCATGAAATACCAGAACATATTCTATGCACTTGCCCAGCGGTGGCAAGAAAAAAGGCAGTGGGTTCGTATCTCCAAATCACCTAGTTAAAATTAAGCCTACAGTAGTTACGAGATTTATAAATAGTCTAGGACTGTTTTAGTTGGGTACGAGGCTGCACATTAGATCTCTTACGTCGCGGTGTTCTTTTAGCCCGTTAATAATAATAAATAATGAACTGTTTTTATTATCGTCCAGAATATTTTCTTATTACTTAATTCTGTTTTACTGGCCTACTGAATGTTCGGTTGGGTAGAACACACGAGTAGCGAAACAAATGTAACGCATACAACAATTGAGTATACTAACTCCTTTCAACAAAATTTTGGAGAAACTCTCGACTCTATTTTTCGATTCTAAGAAGCTTTCAACTGTTTCCCTTCCGTTCATAATGTGTGTGCGTTTAGAAAAGGTCATGCAGAGCGTAGTAGTGTGTGTGGCGTTGACGAAAGTCTGCTTTGCTTTGATCTATGTTGTTGCGTGATTAAAGTAATTAAAGCACTAAAAACCTACATATGTGGTTGTTTGCTTCAATTATTATTATAAGCTTTTATTAGTTTCTTCCACATGTGTTAGTACAGAGGGCATTTAAAAAGTAGTATAAGTATTAAATAATTACGCACATGCTTTTAGTGTGCGGTAATTATTATAATAATTTTTATGTATACTTTTATGGTGTTACAGTTCAGACAACGGCAACGGGCAATACACTATCGGCATTTTATATTCTGTGGGTCAGTTGATTAAGCACTTGACAACAATCAACAATTACGGAACTGGAACCCCAGCAAAGTGTTTACTTAAGAAATAAGACACAATTGTAATTAGTATATAAGGCTTATGATTTTAAGCCCTAAACTCTTGTGATTCTGAAAGTAAAGACGGGTGTTTCATTTTGGCAGCATTGAGCATCTCTAACAAACATCGTTTGACCCAGGAATACAGGGAGGAAACCCTCATGTAGGCATATTCTGCAACTAACTGGAGGAAATCCAGGGGGAGGAAACCATGAAGCAGCAACATACAAGAGGACAACGAACAAGAACATGTTCATTACGGTTGTATTGGTAGCGTAATATAAGTAGTCTCATACTGCATGCAACTCTGACTGGGTAACCATCGACCGTCACTGTGATCGGACTGTAGATGTATGTCGGCTTTGTTGTAAGGATTTGTTTGTTTGTTTGTCGGTTGGAACATTTATTTTGCACAAATTTTTAAATGCTCATCATGAGGTGCATACAAAACAGGTTGTTGCATAATGACATGATTTCATAGTTTGTTTATTTTAATATCGCGACGCTTTCTAAGTGGTATCAATTATTTTATAATATTAGTGTTAGTAATCCTGTAATCGTTCTTCGTAATTGGTTTTTGAGAATGCTATTCTTTTACTCTGCGAGCAGACACGAAATCAAATATTAAGCACTATTATGCTCTATATATAGAGAAAAACGGGGGCGAAATGTGTAGAAATTATCGTCTTATTCAACAAAAAATCATGGCGAAGTTGTTCAATTAATTAAATATAATTTCTATACTTATGAAGTTGAAATTATTTTTGCTCTTCGACATTACACCGCAGTTGCCTGTATATTTCACACGGAGTAATGTTTGTTTTATTAAATAATAAACTAAAACGTTGTTATAATGATAAAGTGCGTTAAGAGTTTTAAATTAGAACTTGAACATTCTGCCGTAGAAATGTTTACCACTGAGTTTGTATTTGTAATTTAAGGATTTACGAGAGGAAGAAGTAATAGAGAGTGATTCTCCTAAATATGGCGCAACTAATGGGGATGCAGGTCTGAGGAATATCATCATTATTATATCCGACTCCATCTTTTCCTTTGTAAACTTTCACAACTCATCCCAAAGCCATTGCATTACTGGGGTGTTTTCTTCTATGATGACCACCATGTCACCACTTATTTGTGTACTGAAGCTCATTCAAGTATTCTCGTGACCAACATTTCCAGAACTCGTTTTTGAGTTGGGAGACGAATCTCCTTGTTTTTCTGAAGTAGCCTTGCTATCAATTTGCGCGATTAAAGTTTCACCTATGAGGAAATGCCCTGGGGTAAGCGTCGACATGTCATTTGGATCTTCCGACATAGGTGTTTGGGGTCTTGATTTCAGAATTGCTTCTACTTCTATGATGATGGTTTCTAATTCTTCGTAGATGATCGATCCCTTCAATGTGCTACTCAATAATAGGTTTTTCCCGACTTTACAGCTCGTTCCCACAGGCCTCCAAAATGTGGTGCTCTTGGTGGGATGAAGTTAAATTTGATTCCCTTCTTGCAGCATTCCGATATTATTGCTTCTAGTCCACCTGTTGGATATATAGTTGTTGATAATTCAGATAATTGAGTTTTTGCACCATCAAAGTTGGTTGCATTATCACTATATAGGTTTTGACAAAGTCCTCGTCGACCAATAAGTCGCTGGAGAGCCCCAATAAATGCTTCGGTTGTTAAATCGCGCACAAGCTCTAAATGAAAAACAACAGAATACTGCAATCTATCGTTTGTGGGGTCATTTGCCTCGAATCTTGTAGTGAACCCACAGTGAACCACAATAGTCTACTCCAGTATTTATGAATGGGCGGGATGCAGTTACACGGTTTGTCGGTAATTTTCCCATTATTTGGTGTAATAGTTTTGGCTTTACTTTATTACATCTCGGGCAACATTGTACCGTTGATCTTGCCATGGGTTTTCCTGTAACTCGATGAAGTGACCTAAAACAATTTTTATGGTTGATTATGTATATGAATTCTCCACTATCAACTGCTGTTAGTGCTGCTAGTGGTGCCTTTCGCTTCCTTTATATGTCTTGTGACATGGATAGAGTTGCAGAACATATGGGAGGCAAAAGAGTTTCCTTACCATGCAGGAAAAATTGTCCATAAAACCATAAAAAAATTTTTGCCATTACTGTGATTGGTGACAGGATTCGTAATGGGTCAAATATTCTTGCCAAGTGTGAGGTGACAGTTCGTTTTGAGATCAATTTGTGTTCTTCCAGTTTTACCTTGATTCGAAAATTGTCTGATTTGGGATTTATGTCAGACCAAGTGTTTTGATTGACTCGCCATCACTGTTTCCGAATACCAAGTTTACTTCCTGGTCCCTTTCCGGGATGTCTTGAAGTAATCGTTGGTGATTGGCACACCACTTGCGCAAGCTGAAGCCTGCATTTTTTAAAATATGTATTATTTGCTGCTGAGATTCGACTGCCGTTGTCAGCCTATCTGAACTACTGAGTCCATCGTCTACATAAAAATTATCTCGAGAATATTTAGCTCCCAGCGGGTGACTTGTAACGCTGTGTTTTGGAATCTGCTGCAAGCATTTGATGGCAAGATAGGGTGCTGATCTAGTGCCATACGTTACGGTATTTAGTTAATAGTATTTCAGGGGCGAGTTAGGGACATTTCTAAAATGATAATTTGGTATTTGCGAAGGTTCGGATGAAGAAAGATCTGCCTGTACATTTTTACAATATCACTGGTGGAAACAAAGCGTTGGAGATGGAATCGAATTTATATAGAGAACATTTCACTCTGCACAGATGGTTTTGTGGGTATTAAATCGATCAACGACAATCCTGACGTAGTTTTCCATTACGCATCGAAGACTATGCGCAGTTTGACCGAGCCCCTTATTCATCCATAAAATATATGTATTTTTGCTTGATATCTTCGGTTTTTATCAAATGTCGTTCTAGCGCCAGGAACGTGTTAGTTGCGATTTCCTTGGAATATCCTAATACTTCTGGTTTTTCATGCAAAGGTTATTTGACCATAAATCGTACCTCTGCTGTTCTAATTTTGATTCACAGTGTCACAAGCGTCTCTTCCTACAGACCAATTAGTCTGCTATCAATTTTTTCAAAACTCTTTGAAAGTTTGATAATAAAGCGTATTAAAGACGTTGTCAAACAGTCTAATGTTATACCAAACCACCAGTTTGGGTTTAGAGAAAAACACAGTACTATCGCACAAGTTCATCGCATTGTAAACACTATACAAGAAACGTTCGAAAAGAAGCAATACTGTTCCGCAGTTTTTCTCGACATCACTCAGGCATTTGATAAGGTCTGGCACGAAGGAATCTTGCACAAATTGAAATGTATGTTACCTTTTAACATCTACACATTGCTCGAAAGCTATCTTTAAGGTAGACGCTTTGTGGTGAAACAAAAAAGCTTCTTCTCAGATGAATACCCTATACAAGCTGGTGTACCGCAAGGCAGCGTATAAACCCCCTGCTCTATACGTTGTTCACTGCAGATATGCCAACAAACGGCAAGACTATCACCTATACTTTTGCCGATGACATAGTCATATTGTGTACTCACACAAATCCGAAAGAGGCGTCAAAACTTCTCCAAGTACACGTCAACATGCTTCAGAAATGGCTTGACCACTGGAGAAAGCTGCAAAAAGCCCAATCGAAAATCCTTCGAATGATTACCAATGCTCCTTGGTCATCATCAACATCAAAAACGTTAACATCCACAGAGATTTACATATCCCGTATGTAACTAAAGAAGTTTCCCGACTTGCTGAATCTTACTTAGCAAAGGTAGACAAGCATCCCAATGCATTAGCGGGGCGCCTACTACAGCATCAAGGAGACACCCGCCTGAAAAGGATGGACGTGCTGCGCTTAGCAACAAACTAGATTTTAAGCTTATTCATTACGCTATTATTTAAGTATTGCGCTACTTCTTTCCATATTTCCATAACTCCTCAAAGCTCTGGCACTGGGAGGTTGGTAATGATTGATATGAATTTAAAAGTGAAATGTTAAATATACTATGAAGATTTATTGTTAGTTCTAAGATATTATTAGATGATTCAATAGAATATATATTTAAAAAATAATAAAAAAGCAGTGTTGACACTGCTTCCCAAGACGTTGAGAACCCATTTATTCTGGACTGGAGATTGACATTTATCCTTTGCTGGGCTCTTTTGTGTCTGTCACAAATTCCTTGAATACACATCGAAATGGCTTTAGGGGAAATTCCTATTTCTTTCACTATTTGTTGACTAACAATAGTTCACTTGGGATCTAGAATCAAGAATTGCTCGACATTCCATTAGGTTGCCACTGTCGGATGTGAGTTGTATCTTGGCTGTACTCAATAGCACATATTTTTTAGGCCCTTGCTCTCCTGCTGCAGCCAATGTTGATGCTTTTGGGTAAGGTTGCGAACGGCTTATTGTATTCTCTATTGTGTTGATCGCCTTGATTCTGCATCTTCACAATGAAGCAGTGCATTTTATTTTTTGTTACATTTCATACAATTTCTTGATACAAATTGATTTGCCGTATGACCAGTTTTTAAACAATATAAACATAACTGGTTTTGGCGCACAATTTTAACTCGATCAGGTGGTCCAAGTTGTAGAAACTTCTGACATGCAAATAGTGGGTGCATGCTATTTTTGGACAATTTGCATAAGTTGTTACCTGGTGAGAGGACACAATTGATGTAAGAGCCCCCGCCTGTGTGGTTGGTGGCTTAGGTTTGTATCCGATTGCTTCTAATGACTGGAAGTGGATCTCTAGGAAGCTCAAAAATTCCTTTATTGTTTTTAGCTCTTTGGGCTCGGTGACTAACTGCATATAGCGAATGTATATAATTCGATCCAACTTCTTTACTAATAAGTGTAACAAAAGCGTATCCCGTGACGCACTGTCAACGTCTAGATTGTTCAGTGCAAGCAAGCATTCTTGTGTCGTGTCATGTAAAGCCTTAATAGCGCTTGCTGTTGCAGTGCCAGATGTTTGACCCAATAATTATTGGATTAGTGTTGCTACCAAGATTAATCTATTATTGTAATAGTGTCCAGACGGCGGGATAGTTGCCTTCTGTTATCGCCAGGTGACTAATTAATTTTTCAGCTTGGCCGATCAAATTGGATTTTAGGTACCACATTTTTTGCACATTTCGTAGTGGTTGATTGTGCTCCATTTGTGAAATTCAATCAACATGTGCCAATTCATGTAATCACCTTCAAATTTTGGAATTGTTACTCTTGGCAATGGTAATTTACTATCAGTTCGACTTCGCAAAGAAAAGTTGCAAGCTCATCGATGGTCAGAAGCTCTTTGCCAATCGATGCCTTTCTGCTCCGGAATGTATTTTCATTCAATGCCTTTGTCCGCTGAAAATTGTTGAACTTTATTTGCTTTAACCAGCTCGAAAAGTTCCGCTATTTCGTGATCTGCTCACTAAAAAGTTTTCGCGTTGTCGGATATTATGACCCAAGGGATACCACGTCGTGCTTTTACTCTCGTTATTACCTCTATGCAGCTTTTTACTGACATGTTTTCGACAAGCTCGATATGAACTCCTCGAATTGATACACATGGAATCAGCATGATGTACGGTTTGCTCAAAGATTCGGAGTTTGGCTCTTTTACATACAGTGGCCCTATAAAGTCGATACCCGTTGTTTCAAAGAGTTTTCTTGTCTTCAGACGTTCTACCGGTAAAATTACCATCGGCTCAGGACCACATTTACCATAAAGTCGTTTGAAAATTATGCAATTCTGTATAAAAGACTGAATCATTTGTCGACCTTGCACTATCCAGTAGATTTTTCTGATGAAAGTCAACACCATGTTGATTCCGCCATTCAGTGTTTCTCTGTGGGCCTCGTATACAATTAGAATGCTTTGCCAGGAGTGTTTCGGTAAAATAATAGAGATAATCGCTGTTTCGTTAAAATAATAACCATCTGCTATCGGAATGTGGCTTTTCATGCGTAAAACGTTGTTAACCAAAATCGGATTTACAGACAAAGTTTTCGATGTTTTTGGCACTTCGCCTGGTTGTTTGATAGATGAAATTTCCTCGTTGTAAAATTTTTGTTGTGTTGGCTGTATCCAATATAACTCAGCCTGCCGTATTTCGAAAGATGTGAGCTCTTCTACAATATATACAGCATTTTATTGAATTTTTTCGTTCTATCTAATTCTTTCGGTTTTCTTGAAAAAACGCAAAACGATTGCAGTTACCCATATTAATCGTTTGTAAATGCTGAATTTTTCAATTGTTAAAATTTTCTATTAAATAAACCAGAAAATTTTAACAATTATGTGTCATCATTTTCGGAAATATTTTTCAGTGTGTTGATCGCTGAAAGACACATTTTGTTTTCGACCTATCTGTTTACTTTTCAAGTAACCATGCTGGACCATGTCTCCACAGTTCTGAATATAACAATTTTTCGGCTTTAAGACCTCGAGTGAGCAGATCAGCTGGATTATATTTGCCTTCACAATGTTGCCATTCCTAGACATTAGTCAAATTGTTAATTTCCTTTACTTTCAGCGTTATGTACGATTTCGTATCTCTGCCGTGTCCCAGTATCCAATTAAGGACAATTGTTGAGTCGGTCCGTAAAGTTACGGTTTCCACCATGACATGAATTGAGCTCAAAATAAATTTTTTGAGACGAGCTGCCACTAATCCAGCAGTAAATTTTGGTAAAGTTAGCTCTTGTTCATAATTATTGTTAAGTGGACTTACGCGATTCTTTGAACAAATAAAGTTGAATTCAATTTTACCATCTGAATGCTACAGCTACGTATGATTCTGGGCTAGCATCTGCAAATACATGTAATAGCTTTTTCACTATTTTGTTTTTGCCGAAGCATCTCAATATCGCCATATCGCTTAATAGCTGAAGTTCCTCTTGCTAAATTTGAAATTCCTCTTCTAGCTCCTCGCTTAAAGTTTTCTCCCAGAGCACACTTTCTTTCTGAATGTTTTGAAATAGTAACTTTATTCTTACAGTCCTAGTATTCCCAAGGGATCATACACACTCGTCATTGCTCGGGTTAAATAACATTTTGTCGGGCGTAGTTTTTTCACGATCTCGATTGAGTTTTTCAAGTCGACGCTAATTTTGTCCCTAGCTGTGCACCAACTTACGCCAAGTACCTTTTGAATGATCGGATGTTCGACGTCGTTACTCATAAACTGTCGCTTTAGTTGTAAGTCGTTTGAGCTCCATTTTCGCAAGTTAAAATTTGCTGCACTCATTATTTCAATTACAGTCGCTTGAATCCTTTGCTTCCAAAGATGTTGGTACGGTCAAAATAATGTCGTCTACGCTGAATGATTTTTGAAGTTTTTCGCAGATTGATCAAAATGATCTGTGCCACCTGAAAGGAGATTAATAACGTAAAAACGTAACGTAGTAAAAGAAGAATAAGCTAAATGGGCATTTCAGATGCAGCTCAGCCGTGGAAATTGTGAGATTTATGATCTTAGAACTGAAATTTAGAGTTTCAAAGAAGGTTGTGAGATAGCGCATTAGAGTCCCGCAGGGGCAGATGAGGAACACTTATTAAAGTGCATTAGGCAAACCACAGGTGATGCGTTTGATTTACTAGCGCATAGCTCAGTAAGCACGCTGTCAGATTGGTACGCGCTCTTGGACAGAACTTATTTAAAGCAGAAATCGTATGATGCACTCATAGGAGAAATCCAAGAGGCTACTCAAAAACCTGGGGAAGATCTGAAAGCCGGGTGGCATCCACTTAGATCTTTAGGAGATGCTGCTGGAGCGGAACAACAACACATATTTCACAGAGCACATTTCAGTCTATAAAGCACAAATAGAAAGGGCTATGATTTCTGTGTTCAAGGCATGCTTGATAAATGGGGACTTGACCTAACTTCGCACTAAATGTCACACAAAGATCTATGGTGGAGTTAGTTCAGGCAGTCTTCTCGGCGGTAGCGGCCATTCAACAGCGGGCTATGACAGGTGGAATCTGTTGGACTAGCATTCTGTTTTAGACTAAAAACATTTTACTGTGATAAGAATACAGTTATCTCTAACATGCAATCCCCGAGATAAAACGAACAGGATGAAAAAGTTGCTCAAAAAATTAGAAACAGAGAGAACATTAAATAGTGAGGAGAGATAATCTAACGAAAAAATGTGAGGAATACAGTGATGTCTTTCTACTAGATGGGGACGCTGCCGTTCACGTCTACAATAGAGCAAATAATTCCGATCGCCAAATGCTTATAAATCAGAATCAATATAGAACTTCAGAAGCACATCAGGAAAAAATTAATCGACAAGTGGGGGATATGATAATGCCAAGCAATTCTCTTTGGAATTCACCTCTGTTATTGGTACCAAAAAAGTCAGCAGGCAACACAAAAAAATGGAGATTAGTAGTCGATTTCAGAAAACTAAACGATGTTACGCTAAAACAGGTTTTTCCAATCCCTAGAATAGACGAAATTCTAGACCAATTAGGTCATTGTAGATATATCTCTACACTAGATTTGGCGGGTGGATACCAGTGTTAATGGAAGCGGAAGACACATCACTGGGCCATTTTGAGTTTAAGCGAATGCCTTTCGAACTCATTGGTGCACCAACAACTTTCCAGAGACTGATGAATAGTAGCAAACCAAGAGCAGCAAGGCACCAGTTCGGTACCTAGCGGAAGATTCTGATTCAAAGAAGATTAAGTCCATAAGAAAGAGGTGCAAGTTTTCCTGGGTTTAGAGAATTATTATAGGAAGTTCGTGAAGTATATGGCTCAAATGACACTGCCTATAAATAAATTATTGAATAAAGACATAAAATTCGAGTTGACAGTGTCATGTCAGAATGCATTCGAATAGTTGAAGTTGGCTATCACAACGCCACCTATCCTGGTTTACCCAGATTTTGGCGAACCTTTCAGATTGACAATAGACTCCAGTTGTGAGGCATTAGGAGCAGTATTGTCGCAAAATCAATAAGGTCGCAATCACCCCGGAGCTTTTGCTAGCAGGGCGCTGAGTGATACTGAAAAACGGTACTCTACTATTGGGAGGGAACTGCTCGCTATAGTATCGGCAACTCATAACTTCAGATCGTATCTCTTGGGTTCGCAATTTACAATCTTTACCGACCATCAATCAGTAAATGGCATCTTTAATTTTGGGTACCAGACAAGCAGACTGGCATGGTTCAGGCACAAATATATACATTTGACAAGGCAGACAAGCCGGGAATAACAAATTTAAATGCAAATGGACTAACCAGAGCGCCACAAGCAATAAAGGTTCTGAGTATCGTCAACAGGAACGTCAGAACTATTCTATTGGGAAAAAACAATGCAGGCCATAAAGAAAGGTTGACAACAAACTAACGAGAGGCAAAGATACTGTCACGAGACTACATGAAACAATCAACAAAAACCCTGAGAATAGTAGAATCATGGATAGAAATAGAAAGGGTACAAATAGAAATAAGATTCCTGAAAGCCAGAATAGAGGCATTTAATGACAGGTAAAGCCACATAAAATATCAATTCATCTACCAGGGATTGAAGAAATGTCTGCTCAGATTGGATAATACACAGACACATGCACAGATAGGCACGCATAAGAATACGGTGTTAAAAGTTCAGGAAGCAGGGATTTTCTTTAGCGAAAGTAAATAAGCAAAAGCAAAAAAGTGCTCGAACTATACGGACGTGTTTTATACTAAGCTCTGTGTCGCGAAAATTTTAATTTCTATTTCTGCTTTGAGTGAGATTAAGGCGATTTATTTTACTTGGACACTTTTGATTTGCAATTGCACCAAACATGCCATGTGTATGTGGTCCAAAGTTTGTTCGAGGTCAGCCTAAAATACAATGTGCTAAAGCAAAGAATTTTTTCACATGGAATGTGTGAAAGTCCTACCAGCTGATCTAGATTACTTGCAAAAATCTGATAGTCAGTTTCGCTGTAAAATTTGTGCGATCGCGTGCCGAAGCTATATTCGTTCGCCACCTGCATCTGCAGCTCTTGTTTCTCCGTTATTTACCTTGGACACTCTATGCGCTACCAACGCGGGTACATCAACCGCACCTATGTCCTCATATACTGCCGCCGCCGCAGCTGCAGCTGCTATTTGTCCAACTAATGCTACTTCTAGCGCAAGATTCCTCTCTTCGGGGAAGGTTGTCCCCAAGTCTAATCATGCGTCTGCTGCTTCTCGCACTCTTAACGCTGCTTCTAAAGTACCACAATATGCCGATTCTTCTGCAATACGTCTTCCCACACCTTCTGCTTTGCTGCTTTTCTCATCGTAGCTCGGATTGGGTCAACGTGAAGAAAAACAACAGAAGGAAAAAACCTCTTGTTGTTGGTTCTAATGCTAACTCTGAACTTGACGTGTCTGTTCGAATGAAGTGGCTACACTTGTCATCATTTGCGCCTTTTGTAACAGCGAAAAATATCAATGATTTAGTTTCAAATCATGCTGGGATTGATAAACATCTTCTCTCAAGCTATAAACTTTTAAAGAAGCATGCTTCGCTGAATTCCCTGAAGAGAGTTAATTTTGAATTGGGTGTGGCTGAAGTCCTCTATGAAAAGCTGTTGTGGTTCCGGATCTGTGGCCTGCTAATGTTAATGTGCGTCCATTTCCTTTTTTTTTTACAAAAATCGGGGAGCAACAGACGGTTAGTTAATTTAACAAGTACATGCAATTAGAGTAAGCAATTGTCGTCCTTATACTCAATGCTATCAATAACACTTACGATGCCCGATTAAAAACAGAGATTTTGCTTCTCTATATATTGTGAAAATGCTGGAGGAGTGAGAACAAAAACATCTCGGTTCACACTTGCTATGTCTCTCCGTGCATATGACATCCTAACGCTAACAGAATCTTGGGTTCATGAATGCATTAGCTCAGCTGAACTCTTATGATCATTTTTGTCTCTATCGATGCGATCGATGTCCAATATCATCTGGCTATGAGCGCGGGGGTGGCGCTTTCATATCGGTGAGAGCTAATATTGCCAGTAAACTTGTCCAGTTGCAGTCACTGAATGATAAACTAATTGAGCAGCTTTGTGTAAAAGTTCCTATCTGGAAAGACGCTGTAATATATATTGTTTTATCGTATATTCCAACAAACAGTCCTATTGACTTGAAAGCTTTTCATTTAAAAAAGATAAGTTTAAATTCAAATCAGCATTGTATAGTTTTTGATGATAATAATTTATTGGCTTTTAACATCGAAACATATTTAGAGAGAGAATTTCAATAGAGCAAGATAACTGACAAGATAATTTATAGTGTAATTAATAAATTTTTTACTCAAATATCATCTATCCAACTTTTTATTTTCGAAACTCTTCTGCCTAGAAACGGTTGACGGGATTACAGCTCCGTTCGCTTCTGCGTAATGGTGTCGGATTGTTGTGAGTTAGAATCAAGCTGCCTGCGCGTAGTGTCTCACATCATCGACTCCTAACAGATGCCACACATTCTGTGTGATTAGCATGTGTTAAAGTTACTTAAGAAAGTACATATTTTTAGGGTGCGAGTATTTAGAATTAATATTACCTATGTAATATTTATTATGTAAACTTTTAGGGTGCTACAGTTTCGCAGTCGAGCCACAGAAGGGCATTGAAAGTTAGAATGCACCATCAACATTTCAGAATGGCGTAGGTCAGTTGGCTTGACCAACTGACACCAATTAACAGGTGCGAAACTGGAACACCAGAAAGGTCAGTTTTTGTATTGTAATTGTGAATTGTAAATAGTATATAAGAATTAGTATTCTAAGAATAAAGCGGCATGTGATTTTTATCTTGAAACCGGAAAGTGTCTGTGTGTTCTCATTTAGAGCTAGTGATTTTAAAGTTTTCAGCTACGCGCCCAGCGAACCGCGACAGGACGTCTCTCGCCGACAAGCAAGGACACCACCCTAACATTTTGGCGCAGCCGGTCTTAAGGACCTACAGGAAGAATCCCAGGGCGAGGAACCTGAAGCAGGGAAGCATCCTGAAACGAAAGTCAAAGGATCCAAAGGACACAGGACCTTAAGAGAAAGGTGTCATCGAATAAAATGGTGAGTGCTACGGCGACCCTGAAGGCGCCGTAGCACTGGTCAGAGAAGTTGCAACATACAGGCGCATTTGCGCTGTTGCACGCAGCTTGGAATGGCAACCATAAACCGTCAGTATGATCGGACGGTCTATGTATGTTCATCCTAGCTGTGAGGATTTTTTTTGTAGGGGTTTTGTGTTTGTTTGTCGTTAGGGATATATTTGGATACACATTTTTTCACTTTTTTACACAATTAAATACCATGAGCTTAGGGTATTAGGAAGAATATAAATGTTTTTATTACGTTGCGCATACGTTACGGGATTATTTTTTAATATGGATTCGAGTTTCCGGGAATGAATCAAGACACTTTTGCCTGTAAATAAAATTTCGGTTTTTGCGAATTGGGAGGATTTTTGGGAGTATTAAAGTTGGTGATTGGATATGGGGACACATATGAGGAAAACAAAGAGTATCTGTGAGGAAGTCAAGGACCAATTTGCATTGATGGAAGGACTTAATGGACGCCGGTAGACAGCGGAACTTTGTGATGGAAAACAAGTATAGCAGAATATGTATATAAAGATAGAATTTACGGTGGAATGTTTTTTTTTAATAACTCTGTTTTGAATCATTAAGATAGAATAAAATATTGTAACAAGTTTTAACAATTATTGGACTTTTATTTGTAATTGGGATACGCCATCTGTTCTGGCATTTGAGATATGACGAAGGAAGCGCAAGGATTACTGCTGATGCAGGAGCAAATTGGCGAAGTGATTGAAAAACTGGTCCGTGACTTTAAGAAAGACGGCAGGTTACGTAAGGACAACGTGTATTACCGCAAGCGAATAACACAGTTGCAAAATCTGGGGAGAGAGTTCAACAATAATCACGGGCTGTTGCTGCCTCACGCAGTTGAGTACGGCAAAGGAAAATATTTCGCGGAAAATTATGCAGACTACATAAATAGTGTGATCAACGAATGGGCAGATACATTTAGTTCTGAATTAGAGGGACTAGGACAAGGGATTGTGAGTTTGGTTTCGCCAGACGAGGCAATAAGGAACAGATTGAAATCAATACAGTCAGAGGTGAAACTGTTTACTGGGAAAATTGTTGACCAGTTCGAAGCGAGTACGAGCAGGGAAGAAGTTCAGGAATTGTGGAGGCAGGCGAACGCCGGAGGAGCTGTGTCACCATTAGAAGTAGCGGATCAAGCCTTGATGGCAATCCAAAGAAGAACAGAAGAAAAGTTGGTCAGTTTTCATAAGAAAACAGAAGATTTGAGAGCACAAATAGAGTATCTTGAGAAGAAAGTAAACGAACTTTCTCAGAGATTGACGGAAACAGAGGAAGCAGCATCGCTGTTGGAAAAGGAGTGTGCGGAATTGAAAAAAGCACGGGCGACCAATAGGACCTCACTGAATAGGGAGAGATCAAAATCAGCATCAGCTGGATTTACGCAGACAGTATTGACATTGCCTCCGGAAGTACGTTGGCCGGAATATTTAACACCAGAAGGGATAAGCCGCATGGTAAAGCCAAAATTTGTACTTACGGAAGCAGTAACAGTGCAGCAAAGTCCCGATACTGTAGACAGAATTTCGCCTGTACGAACAAACTATCGAAGACTAATTAGTTTGAGTCCGTCACTGGCCAATTACCTCTCAGATCCGGGAGAAGAGAGTTTGGAAACTCCCAAAGAGATTAATAAAGCTAAGGTTTTACCAGCAAATGAGAAAACACAAAGGAATAAAATGGGCATTCTGGAAGTTGCTCATGCGGTGGAGAGGTTGGTGCCCATGTTCTCAGGAGTCGAGTTTTATGATCTGAGAGCTGAGATCCGGCGCTTCAAAGAAGGTTTTGAGCTAGCGCAACAGAGTGTTCCGGAAGCGGATGGGGAACACTTAATAAAGTGTATTAGGCAAAGAACAGCAGGTGATGCGTTTGATTTACTGGTGCATAGCTCAGTAAGCACCCTGGAAGAATTATATGCACTTTTGGATAGGACGTATTTAAAACAGAAGTCGTATGACTATCTCGTTCGGGAAATTCAGGAATCAACTCAGACACCGGGGGAGGAATTGAGAGCCTCTCTGGGGAACGCTGCTGAGACGGAAGCCAACAGGCAGTTTCCAGAAAACGTTGCAGCATACAAGGCTCAAGTGGAACGGACTATGATTTCTGTGTTCAACGCAGGCCTGATAAATATGGACTTAGCTACTTATACTCTTACTCTCAGGCCGAGGAGTATGGCAGAGTTAGTGGAAGCGGTCTCTTTAGCTGAAGCAGCAATACAACAGCGAACGACAACAGGTGGAATCTGCTGGACTGATGCTCCTACAGATGTAGGAACAGTACAGCAGCAAAACAGATGTGGTGTCGGTAGATTGATGGGCCAATTTCCGCAACAAAGAGACCAGGAATTTCTGGTTGGGAGGTTCCAGCCAAGGAAACCAATTTGCTCATTCTGTGATAAACCAGGGCACACAAGGGAAGAATGCGTTACACGGAAAAACACGCCCTACTGTAGGGAGTGCCAAACTTATGGTCATGAGGCAAGTAGACAGTGCCAACTAGACACTAAATGGGGTCAAAGTAGAAGGCAGCCAGCTACGAGGCGACCGGTTCCACCCTTGAGGGACAGCAGGGGTAACTTTAGTAGTCCCCGAGTTAATTCAACGGAAGGAATTAACCAAGGAAGAAATCCTTTCAAAACTGGGTGTGGTCAGCAGCGACCAATTAGGGATTCCAGAAGTGAACAAAGGATAAGCAACACCAAACAGGGGCTAAGATGCTTCTCATGTGGACGAATGGGACATCGGGCAGCAGAATTCAGGGATAGACAATCCCAACAAAGGAACCAGGGAAACTTCCAGCGGCCCAGTCGAGGCCAGTAGACTGGAAAGCCAAAAGAAAGAGAGTAATAACTAGGCCGGAAGTACGTGGGACTAGTAATGTAGGAACTACAGTCCAGGAGAAGGAGGAGCAAAAGGCTCTCCAGTATCACGAAGAGTTAGGGAGTGGATACACGTCCATATTGGGAACAAAAGGAGGTTGCTTCGCTATGAGCAGGATAGGTGATGCCTTCATCGAGATACCCTGCGAGGAAGCAGCGAGTGGAAAGCAAGTGCTATTAGTAGATTCAGGGGCGGACACTAGCCTCGTAAAATCTAGTGTTTTACGGAAGGGGCTAGATATTAATCAAATGGACTTAAGAACGCTTAACGGAGCGTTTGGAGGGTGCATTAGGACATTGGGGTCGCTCAGAATAGGGCACAGTGGAGTTAAGTGTATGAGTTTTAGAGTGCATGAAGTGGAAGTGGATAGGAAAGGTATCCCGGCTGATGGGATAATTGGCCGCGATAATCTTTGGGGCCGTACCATACTGGATGCGCTCGACAAGCAGTTATCATTCTATGATAATAATAAGAATAGAATCCTTACTCTTCCATTAATATCATGGCACGAAGGAACCGTGACTAGGGTTAAGAAGTGTGGTATGGAGGTAATAAACGGAAGGTTAACCAGAGTAGTTACTATGCATGTAAATACGAAACTTAATACTGTTGCTTTGCACAAGCAGCAGCTAGCGGAGGGCGTATATATGGGAGAAACCATAACGCACGTTGACAAGGGTATGGTGTACGCTTGCGTACTCAACGCATCGGAAAAGGACTACCTGATGGATGAGGATTTTAGGCATAAGTTCACTAGTTACGATAATTTTAAGGAACCGAATTATAGATCGGTAAATCAGATTAAACAAGTTGATATAGGAAAAAGAATGGAGAGAGTGCTAGAATTACTGAAGTTAGACCCAAGCGTAAATTCAGAAGAGAAGGCATCAATAGAAGCCATTTGTGCGACATATTTTTGCTGGAAGGAGACCAGTTGACATATACACCAGAGGTAGAGCATGAAATACCTACTAGAGTGGATCAACCACCAATTAACCAGAAACAGTACAGATTGCCACAAGCTCACAAAGATGAGGTAAATAGGCAAGTGGAAGGAATGTTAAAAGAAAACATAATTTCACCGAGTATCTCGCCTTGGAATTCACCAATAATTTTGGTACCAAAGAAGGGAGGTGCTCAGGGTCAAAAGAAGTGGAGAATGGTCGTCGATTTTAGGAAATTGAACGACGCCACTATCAAGCAGGTGTTCCCGATACCAAGGATAAAAGAGATTCTGGATCAATTGGGACATATTAGATATTTTTCTACGCTTTATTTAGCGAGTGGCTACCACCAAGTTCTGGTGGATACCCAAAATAAGCAGAAAACCGCGTTCAGCACCGGTTTAGGGCATTATGAGTTTAACAGAAAGCCGTTTGGATTAACAGGAGCACCGGCTACCTACCAACGGCTAATGAACCATGTGCTAACAGGCTTGCAAGGGTTAGATTGTTTTGTGTATCTCGATGATATTGTAATTTATGGGAAGAACTTGCAGCAGCATTCGCAACGCTTGTGCAAGGTGCTCCAGAAATTACGAGAACACAATTTGAAATTGAACACGGAGAAGTGTCAATTTCTGCGAAGAGAGGTGGTTTATTTAGGCCATCGTTGCTCAGAGGCAGGAGCACTGCCTGACCCGCAGAAGGTGGAATGCGTAAAAAATTTAGCGATTCCGAGAAACAGAAAGGAAGTGCAAGCATTCCTAGGACTAGTGAACTATTATAGAAAGTTCGTAGAAAGACTAGCCGGAATTGCGTTGCCAGTGAATAAGTTGCGACGAAAAGAGGCAAGGTTCGAATGGACAGAGAGATGTCAGCAAGTATTCGAGAGGCTAAAAGAAATAATCAGCTCGCCGCCAATTTTGGCGTACCCCGACTTTGAGCAAACTTTTTGTTGACCACTGATGCTAGCAATGAAGCATTAGGGGCAGTATTGTCACAAGGGGAAGTCGGTAATGACCGAACAATAGCATTCGCAAGCAGGGCACTGAGCGATACGGAGAAAAGATACTCCACAATAGAGAAGGAATTCCTAGCCATAGTGTGGACTACGAAGAATTTTAGGGCATATCTGCTAGGACGCCCATTTAAAGATATTCACTGATCACCAGCCGTTGAGAGGCATAGCCAATTTGAAAGACCAGACGTCTAGGCTAGCCAGGTTCAGACACAAATTGTCTGAGTATGATTTTGAAATCATATACAAACCTGGGAAAAAGAATCTGAATGCCGATGCACTCAGCAGAGTACCGCAGGCACAGAAGGTATCAGTAGTGCAAACGAGGGCCAAAGCACGGTCAGATAAGGAGAAGGCCGAGAGAATTCAAGGGGATAAAATTGATGCAACAAGAAATGTTAGCAATGCAGGTGACGCTGCTTATGAACAAGGAGCCAGTAGTGTGGAATGGCTGGAGGATATAAAGGATATCCAGGCTGTGTTTCCATGATTCACCTCTAGTTTCCATGATTCACCTCTAGGTGGACACCACGGAGTTTGGAAAACTCATGACAGAATTAGGCGAGTATACGGATGGAAAGGTATGCTCAAGGACATTAAAAAATATATGAAGAGTTGTCCGAAATTTCAGGCCAATAAGAGTTCAAGGCTAATAAAGATGCCATAACTGACACAGATGTGATAACTGACACACCAAAACAACCATTTGATAAAGTTCATATGGATATTGTAGGTATTTTACCTGAGACAGTTTCGGAAAACAAGTACATATTGACGTTCCAAGATGATTTCTCAAAATATATGGCGTGCGTGGCTATACCTGATGCTGAAGCAGGTACGGTGGCCAAGGCATTCTTTGATGAAATAATAGCACGGTACATCATACCTAAGGTTTTGATAAATTTCGTATCGAAATTATTCTCAGAAACATGTAAAATGCTGGGAATCAAGAAGTTGCACATAACACCATATCATCCACAGGCGAATGGCTCATTGGAACGTAGTCATCGACCTATGGCTGAGTACTTGCGCAGTTTTGCCAAGGAATACGGCTCGAATTGGGATCAATGGTTGACTACTGCAATGCATGTACACAACAATACTGTGCATGTATCAACGAAGCAAACTCCGTTTAGGACGCTCTACGGGTTTGATTTCAACATGCCAGCAAATCTGAAGCGCAAATGTGCGCCAGTGTACAATGCTGATGACCCGAATAAAGTGCAAAAGTATCAGCTACAGCGAGCGCACGAATTGTTTAGAGAAAACCAGGATTGTGCTAAACGAATAGCCAGGGAAGCGTATAACAAGGTATTAAACCCAGTAGTTTTTCAAATGGGTGACCGGGTACTAATGAAGAATCAGGCTAGGAGGAACAAATTCTCACCTGTGTGGATAGGTCCGTATGTAGTAGCAGAGATTCGCAGCCCCGTTACAACAGTAGTAACAATTAAAGACAAAAATAAAAAGCTACATAATAATTTGTTCAAATTATTCCACGTTAGACCACACAACTAGATTCATGTGTTAACAGTGTTTTACAAGTGTAAACACAAGAATAACAACATAAACACGTACGTGTGTGCATCAAATAACACACACAGCGCCGATTTTCAAAGTCAATGCCAGCAGAAGTGTGCCGCTTAAACTCGGGCAAGTAAAATTGACGTAATGAAAATGTGCTTATTAGGCACTATGGCCGAATGAAGACAGTACGGAAAATATCTTCTAAATATCAAATGATAAAAAAGGGGTTCATTGCACGTAATTAAAAAATAAAATAAAATAATAAGACAGTCGTGGGTAAGTAATATAAAACTTAACTTCAAATATGTACATACGAGTACATACGAGTATGTAAATATACATAGGTTTTTACTGTTTACTGATTAGGTAATTAGCGTATAGAAATTTGAATAAATGTTGTGTTGGGATATAAAAAAAAGATGTATAGTTAATTGGGGAAAATAACGTTAGCAATTAATTCTAGGTAATTAAAGCTCCTCGAATGTATGTGTGTAGCCATATACGAGCTAATTACAGGATGGAAAATAGAATCGTTAATGGATATATACATATCAGGCTAGAAGTAAATTTAAATAAAAAGTAATTGTATGCGATGAAAGATATAATCATGCAATGGACAAAGTTTTGACACAAACGGGATTATTTTATATAATCTGGTTTTTGTCGGAGGACGAATGAATTCGTTCAATACTGAAATAAGTAATAGTTCACGTGTTGAAAAAGAGCACGGAAAATAAATCGAAGCAAAACTGCTTCCCTATATGGCAATAGTAACACATGGTCCAGTCCTCTTTTCCTCTAGGATGCAGTAGCGAATCCAAAAATGTAAGGGGAAAGGACGAGTGGACGTAAATTGAATGATATAGCATTCAACTATAGAATAAGCTTGTTATAGAAATATTGTTTTTTTAAAATATATTTTCAGGAATAGCGTATGTTTAAGAAAAGTTATAAATTAAAAAATATTATTATCGATCAGAGTACACAGATTACCTCATTAAGAGTGTATCTTAGAGAAATACCGATTGTCTCCACATCAAAGCCAAACGATGTCAAATACCATTATGAGGAAGCTCAAGAGAAACGCTTCCACCATAAAACGCATTGCTGCAAAGTAAGAAGGAGTATTCTAATCTCTCATGTATTCCAAATATTTTTTACAAGTTGAATACTATAAGCAGAGCTAGTACCACCTAAAGCCGTGGGGTACGCTATATAATTGGAAAGAAGAAGTCCACTAAAAGCAAAGTTTAAACCAAATCGCCAACCTATAACATCTTTGTACGTACCGATCCAGAAAGAAGGGAGGGGTATGCAGAGTTCATCGAGGGACTTCACTCTCACAGGACGGGCGTTATCAGGACCAACAATTGCAGAGGACCGTATTTATAAGAAGCGTAGCTATATATGTTATTAGTTTGTAATTTTGTTTGTATATACGCCAGTGAGAAAAGAGTCGATGAAAGACCAAATATAAAAAGGGGAATATAACTAAAAAAAAAGATGGAAATAAAAGAACAAAATAAAACAAAAGAAAAAAAGAAGAAAAAAAGAGAGAAATAAAAGAACAAAATAAAACTAAAGAGGAAAAAAGAAAAGAACACAAAAGTAAAAAGAAAAGAATACAACAATTGAACCCAAATAAGGCGAATTTGAAAAAAGAAAAACTATACATATGTACTATAGGATTAAGAAAATGCACAGATTGCTTAAAGTGCAGAAAAGAGAAAAATATTGTAAAGATTCATTAGAAGTTAGTTGCACTAACTTCTTTTAGAAAGAGGGGAGGGATGTTGTGAGTTAGAATCAAGCTGCCTGCGCGTAGTGTCTCACATCATCGAATCCTAACAGATGCCACACATTCTCTGTGATTAGCATGTGTTAAAGTTACTTAAGAAAGTATATATTTTTAGGGTGCGAGTATTTAGAATTAATATTACCTATGTAATATTTATTATGTAAACTTTTAGGGTGCTACAGTTTCGCAGTCGAGCCACAGAAGGGCATTGAAAGTTAGAATGCACCATCAACATTTCAGAATGGCGTAGGTCAGTTGGCTTGACCAACTGACACCAATTAACAGGTGCGAAACTGGAACACCAGAAAGGTCAGTTTTTGTATTGTAATTGTGAATTGTAAATAGTATATAAGAATTAGTATTCTAAGAATAAAGCGGCATGTGATTTTTATCTTGAAACCGGAAAGTGTCTGTGTGTTCTCATTTAGAGCTAATGATTTTAAAGTTTTCAGCTACGCGCCCAGCGAACCGCGACAGGACGTCTCTCGACGACAAGCAAGGACACCACCCCAACAGGATTAGACCGTTCGTCGCGAAGCTGAGTGGTTTCGGCAGAGATCGGCTCTTGCGGAGCTACCTCACCTTCGGTTGGTTGTGACAGCAGTCCATGACGAATGTTGACTTGTGGACGCTGAGGCGAGCCAACATCGCTTCGACGAGGTTGTAGTTGGTTTTGGTGGCGTTTACAAAACCCGGAAAGAGTTTTTACAACATACACCATATTGCCAAGTAGTCTGTCAATTACGCCTTTTATCCACTTTTATCCTATAGAGTAGTTGCGTAGGAATACTGGTTGAGCAGGTGTAAACTTCGGAGTGAACGAAGTGTTTGGAAGTTGCTGGGAATGGGTTGGAGTCAGCAATGATAAAGGCGTGCGCATCTGACGTCCATGCAGTAGTTCGGCTGGAGATTTTCCTTCAGATTGGGAATTGCGCGATACGACGATAAATACTTAATTATAGCAGCATTTAAATTCAAGCCATCCTCCATATTATTTGGCGTTGCTGTTTTAAACGTTCTAACGGCGAGTACGTTTGACGCTGAGTGGAATGGCGCTGTGGTTATGTGCTTTATGCCGTTTTGCGCACAAAATTGTTTGAAGTTGTCAGATGTTAACTGTGGCCCGTTGTCACTTACGATGGTTTCTGGCAAACCTTTCATGGCAAATATTGCTGATAATGTCGAAATTGTATCGTTGTGAGACAAATGGATATTGTGAATGCGCATCTACACAAATGAGCCATATGTGGTTAAAGTTAGGTCCAGCAAAATCGATATGTATGTGTTCCCAAGGGCGTTGGGCCTCGGGCCAGCTATTGTATTGTTTCACTGGGCTCGAAGATGCAATTTTGCAGACCTCACAGTTACATGCGAGCTTCTCGATGTCCTTATCGATGTTGTACCACCAGCAATGGTTACGAGCTAGCTACTTCATTTTGACTACGCCCCAATGGCCTTCGTGTAACAGGTTCAGAGTACTTTGACGTAATACGGCTGGTACGACTACTCGCGTTAAAAGGCCCTGTTAGCAAATAAGGTCTTTAAAAATACTCAATGATAGTTTTCTATTGAAATAAGGTAAAATGTCGCTGTTTTCGCTACCCAGATGGTTTCGCCAACCATTTTGAATAAAATCGCGAACTTTTTTGAGTGTAGCATCGTTTTTGGTGTACTTGCGAATTAAATTTGCCTCGATAGGAGTATCAATGATATCTAAGTTGTAGCAGGCTTCATCTTGGTCGAACTTGGGGTCAGGACCACAGGGCAGTCGCGATAATGCATCAGCAATTCCATGTTGTTGTAGTTGGTTGGTATCTTATGTCAAATTGATAAGCCATTAAAATAAAGGCCCAGCGTTGAAGACGGTACGAAGTCATCGTGGGGAGTTGCTTTTCCGGACTAAATATACGGACCAGTGGCTTGTGGTCAGTAATAAGAGTGAATTTGTGGCCATACAAAAATTGATGAAAGCGCTGAACTCCAAAGATTATTGCGAGACTCGCTTTCTCTATTTGGCTATATTTTGTTTGGTGCTGATCGAGCGTTTTCGAGGCAAATGCAATCGGTCTTTCAGTACCGTGCGGGTACACATGTGAGATGACAGCTCCGATTCCGAATGAAGATGCGGCAGTGGCTGGCAGAATCGGCAGATGTTCTTGAAACTGTGCAAGTTCTGTGGCTGTAGTGATGTGCTCTTTCAAAATTTCGAATGCATGCTGCTGTTGGTATCCCCACTCCAATTTGACATTTTTCCGCCTTAGTTTAATGATCGGCGCAGCGGTTTGTGAAAAGTTATAAACTGGTGGTAATAGTTCACCTTCCCCAAAAAGGATTCTACATCTTTAAGTGTTTTAGGGTGTCGAAGGAGGCGCACTGCTTTTACGCCGGAGTCATCAATACTCGATCTTTTCTTGCAAAAAGAAACATTTTTCTTTCTTGCACTTAATCTCGCTGGTTTGAAGACGCGAGAGCAATTTGTCGAGGCGTTCGATGTGCTGCTCGATGGTTGGCGCTGTAACAATTATGTCGTCCAAATAGTTGCCACACCCATCGATGCCTTGCAGAAGTTGCTCCAAAAATTTCTGAAAAAACGCAGGTGTACTTGCTATGCCGTAAGGTAAGCGTTGCTATTGGTACAATGTATTAATGAGCGAGGATTTCAATAGAGCAAGATAACTGACAAGATAATTTATAGTGTAAATAATATAATTATTTACTCAAATATATTATTATTATTATTATTATTATTATTATTATATATACCTTCACCATAATTAATTATGAGTGCAAGGTATTGGGGGAATTAGTACTAGCTACAGAGGCTTTCGACTCGAAGAGAAAAAGATTTTTTTTTTATTGGAAGAAGCATTTTTTGGAGACCAAGCCCGTGGCAGGATTTGAACCTGCGACCCTCGGGGGGCGAGTCTAGCATGCTTGCCACTAGACCACAGAGGGCGGCTACTCAAATATATATCAGCATGCATCATAAAGCGTTGACTATCCATTTTGAGTTTTATAAAGTTTAAAACTAGCAGAGGACTTTTCTGAAAATGAGACTTTCGAAAAGGTGATTTCACCAAAAATTTTTTATTTTTTTTTATTTCATAAATTTATTTATTGCCTCTTCGAAGCTTAAACTAACAATAAGCAAGCATATCTTACAAACTAAATAATTAATAATAATACACCTTTCCAATGCTTAGTGCAACACTACAGGTATGTTCATTTACTCAGGCTTTTTTAGCTGCCTCAAGGTAGTCATGTTTTATGGCCCATTTGACCGTGGCCAGTGGGACACCTACATCAAAGGAGGGGAGCAGCGTACCTATTTTGGCCAATTCATCGGCCTCGCAGTTTCCTAGAATGTCGCTATGTCCAGGCACCCAGCATATAGGAGCGGCCATCGAGTACAAGCTTAGAGGTAGTGAATACACCAGCCAGTGACTTGATTGCCGCCTGACTGTCCGTGAATATGCGTATCATCATATCGTATACTTCATTGCGAATAAGCCACTTGGACGCTTGGAATATTGCCATTACTTCCGCCTGAAAGACGCTGCAATGGTCAGGGAGACGATAGGAGAGCTTGATGCCAAGTTTTCTGGAGAAGATGCCGCAACCGACCTTATTCTCCAGTTTGGAGCCATCCGTATAGATGTCAATGGAACTGCCAGTGACCACTAAATTGTTGGACCTTTCTTCTTTACTAGGAATGTAAGTGTCGAACCCATGGTTTAGATTAGGTGTAGAGCACGTATAGTCAACGCCCGTCAGTACGGGCGTGTCCTGCATCAGAATATTGGCGTGGCCCAGGTTCAGCGTAGTCCAACGCGATATGGCATTGAGTCTGGTTGCCGTGCATTTTGCTTGTTGCCTGACCAGAAGCATAGTGGGAAACCAATGTAGGAATGCAAATAGAGCTTTGGTAGAGGTGGTACGCAGAGCCCCTGTTATTAGAACCGCTGCTGTTCTTCTAACCTTGTCAAGAGGTTTTAGGTTCACCGCCTTGTCAGTTGCGTGCCACCAGAAGATAGCGCCGTAGAGAAAGTACGGCTCAACCACCGCCGTATAGAGCCAGGACATGGTTCGAGGTTGGACGCCCCATGTTGTTCCCATGGTTCTCTTGCAACAGTACAGAGCACACGTGGCTTTCCGTACCCTCTCCGCCAAATTTGCTTTCCAATGGAGCTTAGGGTGCAGGATCAGACCTGGATACTTCACGCTATTGCTTAGGCTAAGCGTATTCCCATTAAGTTTGGGTAAGTCAAAACTTGGTATTTTGTGCTTCCTGCATAACCTCAGTTTTGGAAGGGTTGACATCTAGGCCAACTTCAAGACACCATTGGGACAAAATGCTAAGAGAGTAGCTTAGCTTTTCTGATAGTGTTGACAGATATTTACCGGAAACAGAGATAGCAATGTCGTCCGCATAAGCTATAGTGTTGCAGCCGGTCTGATCTAATCTCCTAAGTAGTGTGTTCACCGTCAGATTCCATATGAGGGGTGAGAGCACACCGCCTTGTGGAGTACCTCTCTTGACAGTCCTTTTAGCATGTACGTTTCCTATTGAGGAGCTAGTGACGCGTGTTTTCAGTAGCTGTTCGATGAACCTAACCAAGCTGGAGTCCAGGTTCAGGTTTACTAAGGATTTAGTAATGGCAGAGGGACAAATATTGTTGAATGCCCCTTCTATATCGTGAAATACGGCAAGAGTATATTTTTTGTTGGCAAGAGATTTCTCTACTTGCTCAATGAGCACGTGAAGCGCTGTTTCCACAGGCTTGCCTTTAGTATAGGCATGTTGTGATTTGGATAAGCACGTGGAATTAATAGAGGTCTTTCCAGTGTTTTCAAAAGAAAGGAGGACAAACTAATTGGTCTATAGTCCTTAGGCTTGGTGTGGGTCGACTTTCCCGCTTTAGGGATGAGAACTACTCGAGCTTCTTTCCAGCTTTTGGGAATGTACGACCATCTTAGGCATGCATTATAAATGTGGAGTAGCCAAGGCGCAACCGCACTTGCAGTGTGCTTTATGTCCGCGGGAATGATTCCATCAGCCCCGGGAGATTTAAAAGGCTTAAAGCTGTTCATGGCCCACTGAATATGCGTGTTGGTCATTTGGAAGTGGGTTGAGTGACTTAAGTAGTGGTAGGTGTTAAGAGACCTGCAATCCACAAAGATTTCATTCCCCGGGAAGTGTGTTTCTATTAGGGCGTCTAGAGTCTCGGTTTCAGAGTCAGTCCAGGTACCGTCCGATCTCTGAATACATTCCAGAGCCCGAGGGGTGGTATTGAGAATCCTCCGGAGTCTACTTGTCTCGGACGAGCTTTCTATGTTGCCACGGAAGCCTCGCCAAGACGCTCGTTTGGATCTCCTAACCATATACTTGAGTTCGCTTTGTTTGTCTTTGAAAGGGAGCCAGTCATTTGTAGCTTTGGCTCTGTTGAAGAGCTTGCGGCATTCTTTTCGTAGCTCAGCAATTTCCGAATTCCACCAAGGGGGTTTTGGTTTTTCCTTGGCTTCGGGAAGTTGTAGGCTGATTTGGCAGCAGAGTTAAATAGTGCTGTAATTGCTTCAACCGATCGATCTATATCGAGGTGATTATTGATGGTGGGAGGAGTCGATTGCAGACCCGACTCCATTATGGCCTGGAGCTTTTTCCAGTCAGTTCTTTTTCTGTTAGTATGCATTTTGCGCTCTGCCGTATCTAACGTATCAGAGATCGCAATTCTAAAACAGATGTAACAATGGTCCGAGAAGGAGCATTCCTCCAAAACGCGCCAGCTCGAAATAAGGTGAGACGAGTGATTATTGCCAAGGGTGAGATCGAGAACCTCCCTCCTATTTGAGGTAATGAAGGTTGGCTCTCTCTCCCTGTTAGCAATGACTAGGTCGTTAGTAAGGATGAAATCAAAGAGTGACTCACCCCGCTCGTTGGTATCCGTGCTGCCCCACACCTCGTGATGGGCATTGGCATCGGCCCCGATGAATACCGGGATGCGCTTTCTATTAGCCTCCGCTACCAGCAGCCTTAAAGCATTCGGAGGCGGCGTCAGCCAGTGGTCGTGCGCCATGTAGCTGCTGACGATCCATGTAGCCATGGTGTTGGTGGAAATAACCATGGCTACATTATCCTTTTCGCTGAACCTGTGAAGAAGAAGAGCGTTAATATTGTTCTTAACAAGAATAGAGGCTCTGGGTTCACCTCGATCCTGCACGAATACTGTGCGGTATCCGCTTATAGTGAGTCAGCGAACCTGATCACTTACGACCCAAGGTTCTTGGACCAGTATGAGTTTCTCTCCTTTTTGAGTCAGGTGGAGGATCAGGGCTGCCGAAGCAGCCATGGAATGGTGAAGGTTAATCTATAATACCCTCACCATTCACGGAGGTGGCCATAATCGTCACGCTGGCTGCCTCCTCTTCTGACAGAGGAGGATCAATAACGTCGTCGATATTAGTTATCGGACTTCCGCAGAAACTGCCTACCGATTCTGCGGCCGAAGCGTAACTCTCCCCATCATCGAAGGTGAGATCCAGTTCGGCCTGAATGGGGGGCTTGTATGCTCCCTGGTTGTCGCTCTTATAGACCTTGAGTGAGATCGAACTAAAGCCATAGTTGATCTCTCCCTTTTTGGCATTAATAGGGGCTAGAGAGTCCTCATTAAGAATAATGATGATCTCTCGAGAGTTGCCTTTGGGCTCGCTTATTTTTGCGACCTTCCAGTCATCCGTGGGGCGGTCGTAGTTACTGAGCCTAAGCAACTCCAGAATTTCTTCCGGCGAGGAGTGCTCTGCCGGAACCCAGGCCCTAGAACGCGGGCGGTTCGGGATCTGGTCTCTGGGAACAGCTAAAAGCTTGGCCCCCGGCCAGGTTTCGCCAACCATTGAGATGGGATCTTATAAAGCTCAGCCGAGCGCTCATCTGAGCACGCGATGAGCTTTACGTGCCCCTGATACCATCCCGCGTCCCGGCATACAGGTGATGGGCCAGGATTGGCCCTCAGGATGTCCCTGTAGATCCTGAAAAGGGCCTTCTCCACCATTTTCCAGTTAGCTGGGGAAATGGTACCGTCACTGTTTCCAGTGTCAACGATTGCCCAGATGAGGCCCGCTTTGGCTACCTCATTAAATGGCCGAGTCAGTCTCGGCTTGGAAGCCAGTCGTTGGCGCACGACTGATTGGGAGGGATGCTCAGTCGACCGTTGTCGTTTCTGAGCACCCTCAGGGGGTGGCTGCGGACGAGAACCAACATTTTGGTGGGCCCATGCAAGCGCTCCCTTGCCTTTATCAGACAGTGAAGCGGGTTCGGCAGATTCCAACCTTTGCAGAATCCTGAAGGCGGACCTCCAGGTTCTGTACGCCCGTGTAGACGCATTCACATGCGTGCGAGCACCTGAAGGGAGATTGGTGCTGGGGCCCGTGCTGGAGGAGGTTGGCTTATTTGCCGAAGCTCTCCCTATACCAGCCCGAGGAACGGACGGAGGGGCGACCCTAGCACCCGGCCTAGCTGCCCTGGTGCTGGGGTGGTCCGAAGCAAGGTTTTTCTGACCCTGTGAGCATGCGCTTGTGGCTGAGAGCGCGGCTGGCCTTTTGGCCGTAGCACCCGACGACATCCTTGGTCTGACGACAAATGTCCAAGACGAAGTTGTTGTTGCGCTTAACGCTGTTTTTCGCCTAACTAAGCTCGTTGTTGGTTTTGGCTCCCCTTGTGGGTTGGCCGCTGGTTTTTTGTTGGATTTTAAATAAGTGTTCATGCAAAAAGGGTCCCCACTCAAAGCCGCTATCTCAGTACGAATATGTAGTCACTTTATTGGTCACATGGTTATCTATGCAAATGCAGGGAGGCCATGCGAGGGTTGGCACAAGTCCTTATGGGTGCGAGTGCTCAGAGCCAGACCAGTGCTAATTTTGAGCTAGTCTCAACCAAACCTACATCGTCAAATGACGACGTACATCGAACGTACTTTGAGGCCTGCCAAGGTTTTAACGGGACGGAGACGGATGTGACCTTAAACTGGAGCCGTTCGCACTGGGTTTCACCCCAGTGGAAATTGGTCCAGAAGCCACACCCGCCAGCCCTGGAGCAATCAAATAAAAAGATTGTTGGGGGGTAGTCCGTGGACGAATAGGTTCGTGCCGTCTGACATCAGATGCTCTCCACAGGGAGGTTGCACCGGATGCCGGGGGGGGGGGATATAGACCATTTAGCGCTATCCAGAGTGCACCACGAGGAGGCGATCTACACTACACTCCAATCTTGGTGTCAGAGAGCATGAAGTTATATAATTGTTTTGCTTTTGGTGTTGTTAGCCGTGAGCCTCAGTGAGTGTGCTTGGCATTGTAGTCGCCAGCAGCTAGAAAGCTTGTTCCAAGTGTGGAGAAGAAATCTGAGAACTGGTTACTTGTTATTTTAAATCTAGGTGGGCAATATACAACGGATATTGTTAAGTTATCCTCCCATCCGTCCAGACAAACTGATGTTGCTTGTAGGTACTCCTTGTTGTATTCTTCCATAACGAAGTGTTTTATTCTTTGTTTGATTAGGATTCCAGTGCCACCATGGGCTTTATCAGCAAGATGCTTTGTATCATAGAATTTATATCCCGGTATGTAAAAATTGTGTTTATCGGTTAGATGCGTTTGGGATATAAGAAGTATGTCGATTTCATTAGTGAGTAAAAATTTGTTGATTTCTAACTTGTACTGGCTTACACCATTTGCATTCCATTGACAGATCTTAAGTACGTTCATTTCGGAGATAGCAGAAGTTGCATGAGCTGGTTTTGGTTTCTCATCATTTCTTGAATCATTGTTTGTATGGAGGTCATGAACTGAGTCATACATTGTGTGAGCGTTGCTATCATTCCTTCAAAATTATGCAGATTTGAGCCAGTCCCGGACTGCTGATTCCTAACTTAAGTACCCCTGCATCTGTGGTTGTGCAATGGGCGGTATATTTGGTCTAGGTTGAGAGCGCTTATTCTTTAACTGAGGGTCATTGTTCTTAATTTCCTGGTATACAGGGCAACCTCTGTAGTTGGCAGTATGGTTACCACCACAATCCACTTTCTAGCAGCTCTATCAGTTTTAGTCTTCGTACATTCTGATGTGGGGTGTAAACCACCACAGGCAACACATACACTACGAAGAGTGCAGTAGGACCTTGTGTGCCCAAATTCTTGGCAATTAGAACATTGAACTGAGCCGTTTCGTTTGAGAGGCTCCTCCACAGTAATTCTGCGATGCATAAGATAGCGGAGATTATAAATTCCATGCACTTCTCCATTTTTAAGCTTTTGGGTTTCAGGCTCCAAGGTGACATGGAAATTTTTAGGACCAATGAGCTCGGTAAGCTTTGCAACTAATTTACTGGAGTTACCTTCTCGTAGGTAAATGGGAGGTGGTTTGATTATAATATTAGGTTTGGGTGCGTCTGCCTCCTCAGCACTTTGAAGAAGTGCGAAGCGATTATTACTAGAGATTAGGCTCTCGCTAGTTTTGCTGATTTTTGCGATGTTAATTTTGATTGCACTCGATTTTGGGCTTCGCTTGCGCTTGTTTATAAGGATATACCTATCTAAACCAGTTTGTGATGTTCCACTTTTCCCTGCTGAGTTGTTTGAAAAATTTTTGGTTGAGTGGTTTGCATTGATGGTTGGTGTGAGTGCATTTTCAGTACGCTCAGCCACTGTTGGCGAATTTGTTCTAGCACGATCGGACGAGTGAGAGAGAGACGTGGAAGGAACCTGTTTGCACTCTTTAGTTATGGACGCCGTTGGGCTGGGTGTTGAACATTGAGCGCTCCAAGAGGGCGCATGCGCAGAGAGTGCCAGAAACACTTTTGCACATTGGTTCTGGTTTGAGTCCGAACTGTGTGTACTTGCACTTGCATTGTTAAGTGCAGTCGCAATTGAACGCTGTGAAGTTGCAGTTGCATGAGGGCCGCTGCCCGGCCGTTCGCCGTTGGGGGACATGCTACCTCCGCTCGCCTGTCTCTGTTTTGCAAGCAAGCAGATTTTGCCATAGCATTTGATAAGTTTGACCGCAGCTTTTTCTTAGAAAATTGAAAAAATTTGGCTGATAATATTCTTTAATTGTTTCCTAACCAATAGAAAATTATTTGTTAAGATCGGTGCTATTTTCTGTGACATTGCTGTAGACGCCTTTTTATACCACAGCGGAACCATTTTGGTCCTCTGTTATTTTTATTTTCATAAATTCTGTACCTCAATGTTTCAAATTTTCAAAATGTCTTATGTTCGCTGATTACGTTAAGATGTTTGTTGACATTTCACAGTTATCAGATTGTTATGAGCTAGAAGATGACTTATCAGATTTTCATGGATGGTGCGAATCAAACAATTTTAAGTTGAACATTAATAAATGCTGTGTACTTACTTACACCAGATCAACAAATTCTACTTTTTATGAATATAGACTGAATAATTGTGTGAAAATAGATGAAAGACTTGGGTGTCATCTTT
Source organism: Clusia tigrina (assembly GCA_920105625.2). Classification (NCBI taxonomy): domain Eukaryota; kingdom Metazoa; phylum Arthropoda; class Insecta; order Diptera; family Clusiidae; genus Clusia; species Clusia tigrina. The sequence goes on from OV050030.1 coordinate 149,171,862, forward strand.
AGCTCAAATTTTAGTTTCAACTGTCGTTATGATTATATGGTCTCAAAGTACTACTCCATGCTTGGCTTTATTAAAAGAAATACTGAAAATTTCAAAGACGCAGTAATCATAAAAAAATTTCATGTCTCGCTTGTTCGGAACATAATGGAATATTGTTCTAGTATTTAGAGCCCTTTTTATGGCGAACATTCAAATTGCATCGAAGGAGTCCTAAAGTATGTAACAAGATATGAGCTCAAGAATGTATTGGCCGGAAGGATTACCTTCTTGCGATAGTAGACGGAAGCGTTTAGGTCTTCAATCCGTGAAAGAGAGGTGAATTGTAAACTCCATTTTGTTTGAGTATCATATATTAGCAGATAAAATTAAATGTATACAGCTATCAAATCATTTTGCATGTGTGAAGCTCCAATAATTCTTAGAAATAACAAATTTTTAGTCGATGAATTTTATAAAACTAATTATGCCTCAAATGAAGTAAGTGTATTCACCTTTGTAATAAGTATAGTTATTATTAGATTTTAATATAAATTCAAATCATATTGCTCCTTACTACCTACAAGCTAATGGCTCGTTGGAGCATAGCCACCGGCCGCTAGCTGAATAGTTGCGTCATTTTGTGAAAGAGAATGGTTGGAATTGGAATCAATAGTTACCGTCAATACACCATGTGGATAACAACACAGTGCACGTATCCACTAAGCAAACCCCATTTTCACATTATATAGTTTCCAACCCGATATTCCAACGAAAATACGGAATCCAACGCCATTGTGCAATACTGACGGCAACCCACATATTTTAAGGTATCAAGTACAAAAGGGACATGAGTTACTGAAGAAGACGCAGGAAAAGGCGAAAAGTGTGTCAAAGCAGCAATACGAAGTTTCTGTTAATCCGATACATTACATCCGGAGACAGCGTTTTCCTGCGCAGCAGTAATAAATAGTTTACAACCCAGAACTACGAGGCTGGATCATACGAGCTTATATTCGGATAAAACAAATAATTACAATGCAAAAATTATAGAGATGCGGACTAGATCGAGAGGAAATAGAGGACGTACCTACTGATGAAAGTTACATTTCGTATAAATAAATATACAGACTCAAAATTATTAAATTCATATTTGTTTTATTGTTCAGATAAATGTACATTATAAAATAAAAAAAATATATATATATATAAATGTACATTATTGAAAATAAGGTATAAAATATTGATTAGAATCTAGCTACTGATTCCAACGAAACAGAATCAGACCTTTCAAGGAACACACCTTGTGTAACAAGACCACCAGGCATCCGCAGCTGTTCTAAGCGACCCTGTCCTTGGAGTTCAACAGTAGCATAAACGTTAGCTTCCTTGCCAGTGATAGGTACTCCGAGTGGTTCCACTGCCGACTTAACTCCATTAGCGGTCGATATAGCGCCTGATCAGGGTACCAAAATTGAACTCTCGGTAATTGGTTAAGAAGTCGTATGTCTTCCCAGGATAACTCCTCAGTGGCAGAATGCAGCATCGGTCTCCCTTCCTCACCAAGGTTGGCCATGATTTGTTTATAGTTTAATAAACAGCGGTCCAGAGTAGGGGTAGATGTGGGACTTTCCATGGTGCTAACTGTGACTTGTGACAGTCCAATGAATCGATATTTACGAAAGCCAGGTTTTATAGGCAGGTTATTCCGAAAAAATGTTGTTTGGGCTTACAAAAGTTTGCAATAATCGGAACAAGCATAATTTTGAACAGCGTATGACAAATGGGTGATTTGCGGATCATTTAGAGTGAACAAAAGAAAAGTGTAGATTGTAAGGGTAAAGTGGTTAGATTTCAGTATAAACGTGTTGTATTAGATGACTATGATAATTCTCCACATGGGTGCAGATTATTGCACATTAATATGCATCTACTATAAAAATATATATACATATATATATATATATATATATATATATATATATATATATATATATATATATATATATATATATATATATATATATATATATATATATATATATATATATATGTATATATATATATATATATATATATATATATATATATATATATATATATATATATATATATATATATATATATATTTAATCTGTATATCTCCCGTCACACTTATTATTAAGAAAAATAAAGGATTTTAAGAATGGAATTTACAACATACTCGTATGTAACGGTTATCTAACAAAATATATAATTCAGAGCCCTATACGGCGTTAATGTCATTATAAGGTTCATTCCTCTTCCCCTTTGGTATATAGTAACAAAGTAATGAATTTAGTAATGTAGGAGCGCAAGACGAGTGAACCGAACTGGAATGGTATAGCCTTCAGCTTTGAAATTCATTTTTTTGTGCAATTAGAGATAAGTAGTTTCACTTTGTAATAGGTAAATTATGTATGATTTTAGAGTGCTCTATTACTGAAACTTTCAGGGAGTTACAGGACCTTTACAGAAGTGCAGTTGGAGCAGTTACCCAACACGGATGTATTATTGAAGACAACGAGGGAAATATGGTTCGCAGAAGAAGAGTGTGTGATTGTGACGCAGTTGGAAATTGTTTTGAGACAGGTTTAAGAAATTTAGAATATGACAAATAAACTTTCTGAAAAACAAGCTGCTGGCCAGTGGTACTGAGCTAAAGAGTAGGTACGAAGCATCAAAACAAGAAGCAAATGCAATAATAAAAAGATTTCAGCAGAACGAGAAAGCATTGTCTCAACGAAGTAGAATACGGATGTCACTGATGGACGGCAGCTGTGAAATGTTGAAGTGGGCAGCAGTGAAATATTGAAGTCGGCAATAGAAAACCCAGGACCCTGTTTATGGTCACCTGCAAGCGCTCGACGTGAAACAAGCTAAAACCTTATCCATACTGGGCCAAGAGATAACCGTTATGAGGGCATGCTACCAGGGCCCACATGAAGCAATATCAAATCCTTTCACGGAAATGGAACAAATAACACAGTTATTGAATACATGGGAAAGAGACAAAAAGAAGCTCAACATCAACACTGAACACCAATAGCAGAGCAATCAACGACTTGGTAAAGGAGGCTAAAGACGAAGAGAAAGTATCGGGTCTCACCAAATCTTACGAGAGAATTCATGTCTGGATGAATAGGGGAGAAGTCGGCACAGCCGGACTTTTCCTATGATGATCTTCCTGACCAAAAAATGGTGCCAAACACCAGCTTTTCCCTAGGTCACCGTACCAGAAGCAACGAGTACGTATTGCAGCAGTCACCCTAAAAACGACGAACGTCATCAAATCTTAAAACTAATGTATTAAATATGCTCTTTGCCTATTGGTTGGAGCTATTTGGATTCTACTAGTTCATATATATTAATTAATATATATATAATTTGAAAAAGAAGAGGGAAACAAAATTTTATATAAAAACATATTGCAGATTAGTTTGTAAATAAATTTAGAAACATGGTTTCTTTAGACGTGAAGCAGAATTCTGCTGGAGTAGACTTCTTGCAAGTATGTTCGGATGATTTTGCAGGCGATTCAGGTATTTCTGCCTTAATTCTACGATTTCTTCGTTTATAGTGGATATATGTATATCGTTGTGAATGTTTTTATTCTTGATAAACCATGGTGCGCCGGTAATTGTTCTTACGATTTTCGACTGTGCCCTTTGGATAAGTTCTAGATTTGAGGTGCTCGCACTACCCCAAAGTTGCACCCCATATGCCCATATGGGCTTTATTATAGCTTTGGAAGCTTTTAGAAGGACTTTGTATTCCAAGCGCATCTTTAATTTTTTGTTGATTAACCAATTCAGAGAGTTAGCTTTTAGTCGCATTTGAGTTCTTTTCGTTTCTATGTGCTTCCTCCAAGTTAATCTACGGTCAAGATGGATTCCTAAATACTTCACTTATGTTGCTTGCGGTATTTTTATGTCATTTAGTGACACAGCTGCACAGGTGCTGGTTCTGAGGGAGAACGTTATGGGAGTACATTTCGCTTCGTTAACTTTAATACGCCAGTTTGCCAGCCAAATTTCTACATCTTTAAGGTGTTCGTTTAGGTCACGAGAGGCGATATACGGATTTTGATGGGTACTTGAAATAGCTGTGTCATCAGCAAATGTGGAAGTAACTAGGCTGTTATTTATTGGTAGGTCAGGCGTATATATTAGGTAGAGAATAGGACCAAGCACACTCCCTTGTGGGTACTCCAGCAAATATTTGAAATTCGGGGGTTACAAATTGCTTGTATTTCAATTTGTACTTCCTATTCGCTAAGTACGATTCCAGCACTCTATGTGTGTTGTATGGCAGAAACTTTTTGGTCTTGTTCACTAGCCCCTCATGCCAGACGAAGGCTTGGGCAATGTCTAGAAATATTGCTGAACAGTATTTCTTCTGTTCGAAAACTCTTCTAATTTCGCTTGTTATATGGTGCACTTGCTCTATTGTACCGTGCTCTTTTCTAAATCCAAATTGATGAGTAGGAATGTTGCCATTTTGATTTAGATACGGCATAATTTTCCCAAGTAGGAATTTTTCAAATATTTTTGAGACGGTGGGTAGAAGGCTTATGGGCCGATATGAGGACACCTGCGTTGGATCTTTTCCTGGTTTAGGAATCATTGTAATTTGCGATATCATCCATATATGCGGGAAATTACCCAAGAGAATGATAGCATTGAACAATTTCGTTAGGTGTATTAACGCTATGTGTGGTAATTCCATGACCATTTTATTTGTGATTAGGTCATATCCAGGGGACTTTTTGCATTAAGACCTATTTTAATGATACTAAGTCTTTGATTTTTAGTTGCAGCGGCTGAGTCACTTTGGTTCTAGGTAAAGTAGGGACCTCGAAGTTATTGCACGGAGCATTAGGGGAAAAAACTGTTTGTAGTTGCGCAGCAAACGATGCTCCTTTTTCTTCGTCGCTTTTGGTCCAACTTCCAATTCCAAGCCTTACTGGTGGCTCACTTTCCTTTGGGCTTTTTGCAACCTTTGTAGCTCTTTAAAGTGAGTAATTGGTGTATTTAAGCGCGCCCAGATCTTTAATATAGGTGTCAATACTTGCTTCAGCTTCCTTTTGAAGTACATCTCTAGGGTGATTTTGTTACAATTTCAATTTCCTCTTTAGGGCAGGTGACATATATTTCTGCCATTCTCGTCTTAGGCGTATTTTCTTCTTAACGAGGCACTGCACTTGGGTTGAAGTTATGTAACGGGTAGCAACCTGCATCGTTTTTTCTGCTGGTGTTGCGCACGCACCCGCTGATGCTAACTAGGAATTAATCTCGTGGAGCGCTCTCTCTAAGTCATCTTTGTTTTTAGGAGGAGATTCCAGGCAAATATGTGTACTCACGTATTTCTATTTGAGCCAGTTCGTTTTGTTAGTGGTCAATTTGGGCGATTTATGTACAAGTTCAGGAGTTTTGTTAAAGTATATGATGACAGGTGAGTGACCGGGGAACAAGTCGAAAATTGCTTCAGAGGAAAACAGTGCCCTCTTTATATCTTTGATCACAGCGAAATTAATAAGATCAGGGATTATACGCTCGTCCGCTGGCCATTACGTGGGTTGGCCGCTTGAGACAAAATCTAGATGATTTCGATGATCAATTAACACATCGTACAACTGTTTGCCTTTAGGGTTTACCAGACGAGAACCCCTGTAGGTATGCTTAGAATTATAGTCTCCAGCTGCTATAAATTTTCTTCCGAGTGTTTGAAAAAACTGCAGGAATTTTCCTGACGTTACTTGGAATCTAGGTGGACAGTATACTGCAGAAATTGTTATAATTTCGCCACAGCACTGAAAGGGGATTGAAGTTGCTTGGATGTGTCTTTCGGCATATTGGTCACGTAGGAAATGTTTTATACGGGCATTAATGAGAATTTCTGCGCCTCCGTGCGCTTTACCGTCTGGATGATTGGTTTTGTAGAAATTGAAACATGAAATTGCAAACTGAAGTTGTACTTATCTGTTAAATGGGTTTCTGAGATAAGCATTATGTCAATTTCGCTGTTGTACAAAAAATTCTTGATTTCTATTTTGTGTTGGATAATTCCGTTGGCATTCCAGTAGCATAACTTTAATTGATTCATTTATTTTTGAGAGAGCAGTGTTTTCATCAGTAGATTCTGATTTTGTATAATTTCATGAATCATTGTTTGCATGGTTGACATTAATTGGGTCATGCAATGCGTTAGGTAACAAATTATTGCTTCTACATTTTGAACGGGTGGAGAACTTGCTAGATTTTTAGTAGGTGCTTTTTTCAATACGTTTGCGGACGTCATTGAGGAGGACGAGGGCGCAGCATTGGCTGGATTTACACTAGTGTAGTTATGTGCAATATTGCTACGTTCACAGCGAACTAGCTTTTGTGTTGTACGCGCCTTCATCTTCAGGTCTGTGTAAACTGGACACCCTCTATAGTTGGCCGTGTGGTTACCACCACAGTTGCTGCATTTTTTACATTTTTATCAAATTTGTCAAATTTACATTCAACGGAGGGGTGAAAATCACCGCAAGCGACACATATTGTGCGTAGAGTGCAGTAGGATTTCGTGTGCCCATATTCCTGGCAATTTGAGCATTGTACCAGACCTTTGCGCTTGTGGGGCTCCTCAATTGAAATTTTACGATGTATTAAGTAACGTAGGCTATAAACAGGGTGGGTTTCATTTTTTCTCAGATTTCTCGTCTCTGGAACGAGCTCCACCTAAAATAATGGTTGAGGTACTTTATCCCTGTTTTTTATGTTAAATATTGTTTTTGCATTGAATCCGGCGTCTGCCAGCGCTTCCATTACTTCGTCTGGTTTAACTTCTGGTTCTATTCCTTTCAATACAGAAGTTAGGCCTTTGCTACTTTTAAATTGGTACGTGTAATAGTTTTTTTTTTTGTTGTCGTCAAGGTAATTAGCAATAGAGCGATAGTTTTTTTCGTTATATATTTGGATTTTTGTCTCTTGTATGTTACCTTTTTTGAGCGAGATTATGTGAAAATTATTCTTGCCTATTAGGGGAGCAATATTTTCAACCAGAACGTTTGAACTTTTTTCACGCAAGTAGATTATCGGCGGTTTAATGATTATTTCAAATTAATTTATTTTACTTGAAATTATTTCATTTTCTTTGGTTGGCTCAGCATTAAATGCGGCAAACCTGTTGTGGTACATTGAGTTAGTAGGTTGATCAATTTCATTTCTTTTATATATTTTTGTTGATTTATTATTTTTTGGGGGGCTTAGTTTCCGTTTAATTTGAATATACCGATATTCTGTTTGTATAGTTGCAGACTGAGCGGAAATTGTTTTATTTGTTATATTTGTTGTTTTTGAATGTTTATCAGACGATATTGAGCTTAGCAAGCGTGTGTTAGCTGTATTTGCATGAGAATGCATTTGTGTGATTGGATAGGTGCGAGAGTGGCTGCTTTATACTCTTAATTGTTTAGCTTCTTGCGCGGAATTATCATTGAGAGAGTTTTGTTTACTTACCGTCTGATTTCACATAGGTGTCGTTTGCTCTAGTTGAGCAGAAGTTTGTTGTTCCGTGTTTTCTGCAGGGGCGCCTGCTGCTAACGTTTGCTGAGTTGGTATGCTTAAATGCGCATGCGCTGTTAACTCATGAGAGGACAACGCCGTTGGTTTCAGTGAAGTTTTTGGTATACTGCTTATTGGTGATGCAGAAGGACGCGCGTGGGTGAGACATCGATCTCTTGCTAGAGGTGGAGAGCGCAAATGCTCATGTATAATTTGTTTTTGTTTTTTCTTTTGTTATTACCACTATTTTGACTTTTGCCTATTATTAATTTTGATTTTTGATTTACACATTAATTTAAACAAAGGTGCAGTCTCAAATCTATCTCGGCGATTTGCGTGATCTCTTTAGGTGTTCACAATTTGTATTATTTTTATTATTTTAATTTTATATATTTCCCCTTTTTTTATGAAACTATGTGTAATGTTTCAAAAACACATCCGCACAGCCTGAAATCACAATGCAGGAATTTTTCTTATATCTTTGAGAGAAAATATGATGATAATTTGTATTTAGTTGAAGAGACATGTAATTTGATTAGCAGCATTAAGGAGAAAATTACGACGCTGAGTGTGAAGAAGATGCTGTATCGTCTGATATCCTGGTGAATAGTATTCCAATAATGGATAATCTAACTGACAGTGTTAGTAAAATGTGCACTGTGGTAAATAGTGGCACTGTGAAAGTAAACAATGTGTTCAGAATAAACAAAAAAACAATAAAAGCCGCACTTCAATTATCATCAAACTCTCTTCAATGTATGACCGAAATCGACTACTAAAAGCTCTGTTTATTTTTGTTAAACAAATACGAGGCAGCTTACATTTAACGACATAATAGAACAATAGACTCGAAAGACTTGTCAAAGGCGTAATGTCCCATGCAAGACAACTGAAGTGAGAGATGAGAGATATATTTTCCGTTCGTGGTTGCATTTATGTAAAAGTGGGTAGGGATGGAGAGACCTTATTAGATTAGATTTTGAAAGCATCCGACGCCTTGCTGGTAAGCAGGAGTAATTATATTTTTAAAGCTATTTGTTAATTGGTTAATAATAAGCTAGTTCTTTAGCTTTGTTACCTTAACGCTAAAAGTTGCTCCAAACTTAGATTATTTGAATTATTTGAAAATCCAAGTTTTTGATATGTATTCGGTGAGGGATTTTTTTTAAGGATTGGTGGAATAGCATTTATTTTTGCTTTTTCCGACGTATGTCACGGGGTCAAGAAACCCACCCAATCGACCGAGGCACATTGTTATAACGTACGGAATCGGCGACCGATCAGCAACAGTCCGGACTATCCTGAATCCGTGATCGCGATCACGACCACGACAATGGGATATGATTTAAAAACAGCTGCAGATTAACAAATCAACAGCTGTGTGGAAGGATCAATCAATCAACTATTCCGATATGAAAGTATAGAGTTTTTAATAACAAATAGGGGAAAATCAAACAAAGAAAAGTATTTGTTAAACTCGTGAAGCATAGCACGGACTGAGCCAGACAACGCATAATTAGATCTATACATATGCAATCTAATGGGAGTATAAATTCTAGACGAGCCAATAGGAACATATAAATCTATAGTACTCAACAATAAAGAATATATAGTTTCGTCTTAAACAATTTTACTACAAAACAAACACTAATCCTTGCCCTCCTACTTTCCAACGTAGGAAATTGCAATAATAACGATGTTCGGACGGTGGAAGACTAATGGATTCCTTTTGAAAGAATGCATTGCAAATAGTAGAAACTGCTTTTGAACAGATTAAATTTTCACAATATAGCACTTATAGTGGGGATTCCAGACGAACAAGGGATATATAAAGAGTTTTAGTGACATACACCATCTTTTTATAAAGCTAAAGGTAGCATCAAGTTTCTCTGGCAAAGCATTCTTGAATAAAACCCCTTGTATGCGACCACTTAAATAGGCTTTAATCAAAAAAAGAAGTTTACTGGGAATACCAATACAATTTAGTTTCTAATTTAGCTTGTTATGGGTAACTTTATCAAAGGCCTTACAGACCTACAGAAAACCCTGAATAACTGAATAAGAGAATTCAAGAAGATTTGTAACAGTGGATCTTCCATTGGGAAATTATAGACTTTACTGAGATTGCTCATTGAGCTGTAATGATGTACTCAAACAATTTAGGAAGAATACTAAGCTTGACTTTCCCTGGTAATTGGATACATCAGACTTAGCTTTACTTTTATGAGCTGAATCAAATAATACTTTTCCCAACGAACAGGGTAGCTCAAGTGAAGCGTTAAAAATTCAAGTATATGCACTCAGCGCACACTTTTAAATTGATCGATGTAAATGTAAGAAATAAATTTTTAGAGTGACCGATAGTTCCTCCTTCGCCATATACAATAACAGCTTGCTGGTGAATTTAGCTTTATTATGGGCAGTGACGTTCATATAATAAAATGTATTTATTCCATTATATCAATTTCAATAGGAAGTGACAAAATAAGTCTGAGGTTTATTAAAATAAATCACGCTCTTAGAGTCTCCATTTTCTGCCAACCAAGCGTTTTTAGGTATAAAAGACATTTCAAGTTCTCTCAACTTTGTGTTCAGTATTCATTAGAAAGTTGGCAAACAGCATCAGTTCTCTGTTTCATAAATTCACCCAATAATCCAGGAGCTGAGATAATCTAGCGTCTTATGCATAATCTCATTGTGTTGATACTATTAGTACCACATTAGGAGCGTACATCATTACTTTAACTCATTATTTGTTCAGCCTAATGAGGATACTATTTTTCCCAGTGAAGACAAGAGAAGCCTCGAGTAATGACGACTACCGCAGACGAAAAACGGACAATGATTTCCTGATATGCACCTGGAATATCCGGACCATCTATAGGAAAGATGCATCTATCCAACTGGCGGAAGCCACGTGCAAATTAAGGCTGACATCACCGCCATCCAGGAGATGCGATGGAAAGGACAAGGCTGCTCAAAACGAGCATACTGCGATATATACTATAGCTGTCATGCGATGAAGCACGAATTTGGATGCATCTTCATTGTAAGCCGAAGACTACGCCAACTTGTTTCCCGGCGAAGTTCTTTAACATTAACCTGATTTGCGCGCACGCCCCGATGGAGTAGAAGGACGAAGCTGCCAAGAATACATTCTACGCGAGTGTAGAGGACGTGTACGATCGTTGCCCGGTCCACGACGTAAGAATGGTCCTCGGTGACTTTAATGCGAAGGTCGGAAAAGAAGGCGCATTTGGCTCCACAGTCGGTTGGTTCGGTCTCCATGAGACCACTTCGAACAACGGTCTGAGACTGATTTACTTTGCCGTGGCGTGAAACATGGTCTTCAGTAGTACCAGATTTCAACACCTCGACCTCCACAAGGCCACCTGGCTGTCCCCGGATCAAAAAACGCGAAATCAAATTCATCATGTTGTGGTCGACGGAAGGCATGGTTCCAGTGTGCTGGAGTCAACATTGACTCCGACCATTATATTGTTGTAGCCAAGATCCGCATGCGGTTATGCAATGCGCACAGGCATGCAACGTATGATGGATGTCGCTAAGCTGCAATCACAAAGAACGGTAGAAGCATTATCTGCGCAACTCTCGGTTAACCGCAACCAACCAATCTCTGGACCCGACGACGCCCGTGGACTCTGGGTGCACACTCCATACGTGCTGCCGCGGAGAAACTCATTGGTTTCCGGCGGCCACAACGCCGAAATCAATGGTATGACCAGGAGTGTCGTGACGCGGCTGCAGCAAAAAACGACGCATATAAGAAGAACATGCAGTCAACTGTAACGTGAGCTGTGCGAGAAAAGTACCGTGAAAAGAGGAAGGCGCCTTTTCAGCCGAAAAAAAGAGCAGGAAAAATGTGAGCGTGAGAAACTCGAAGTGTATCAGGACAAGAAGGATGCACGTAAATTCTATCAAGAGGATAATCAGCCTACCCAAGTTTTCAAGCCTGGTGCACCCACTTATAGAGATTAAAATGGTAACCTAGTTACAGATACGCTTTGTGCACTGAGATTATGCCTACAGCATTTTCGAATCTATTTACGGGTGAGGATTCCACAAATTCCACCCAAGAGGAATGCAGTGCGATACCACCAGTCGACGAGGAAAGAATGGAAGTCCCACTACCAATCCATGACGAGGTTCGAGTTGCTATCCAGCGACTCAAAAACAACAAGCAGCGGGTGCTTTCGGCGTGCCAGCCGAATTGCTTAAAGCCGCCGGCGATGAATTATAAGGTCCTGTCGAGCATACTGTGTGAAAGATTGAAGCCGCATACAAACAGACTGATTGGGCCTTATCCACCATAGAGCAGATTTTCACACTACGCCAAATCCTGGAACAGACCCACGAAAATCAAATCGACACCCATCATATCTTTGTTGATAATAAAGCTGCGTTCGATAGCCCGATGCGGAATTGCCTGTACACAACAATGTCTGAGTTTGGCATACCTGCAAAGTCTGAGTTTGGTAAGACTCTGCAGGATGACGTTGAGCAAAATTAGCAGCTTCGTCAAGGTAGGGAACATTCCGAAACATTAATACTGAACGAGGTTACGACGACCCGTTATCCTGCGATCTCTTCAATAACAAGCATCTCAATGGCACCATTTTCTACAAAGGTATCCAGCTCCTTGAGTATGCTGATGATATCGTATATATGATATATTATCGGTCGGACCAAGAGAGATGTTACTGTTGCTTTCAATGCTATTCGAAAGGAATCAGCAAACGTGGGCTTGTCGGTAAACGAGGGCAAAACGAAGTATTTCTTGTATGCAAACAGTTGAGCTCGGCGTCTAGGCTCTAATATTTCAGCGGGCAACTACAACTTTGAAGTAGTCAAGGAATTACCTTGGCACCGCCAATAATGGTGTGGAGATAAAGCGAAGAATAGCAATTGCAATAGGTGCTACTAAGGGCTCAGTAAGCAATTTTGATTGCAGAACCCTCTCTCGACCGACGAAGCTAACACTCTACAAGAAGTTCATTCTCCCTCTGCTTTATGGTGATGAGGCATGGGTGGTATCGCCAACAGATCCAGCCGAGGTGTTCAAGAGGAAGGTTCTTTGCAAAATATGTGCTCCTGTTCGAGTTGCCGATGACTATTGCATTCTAATGAACCGCGGCCTGTATAAGCTCTACGCCGACATTGACGTATTTCTGCGTTTAAACATTCAGCGATAACGCTGGCTGGGTCATGTCCACCGTATGGATGAAGAAGCTCCGGCGGAAAAGGTATTCGAAAGTGAGAGCCGAAGGTCGACGACGAAGAGGGAAACAGTACATCCGGTGAGTAGACCAAGCTGAGGAAGCCCTAACCACAATGGGTGTGGCTAATTGGATAGGCCGCGCGCGAAGCAGAGGTGCCTGGCAAGGGGTGTTCAAGTCGGCCGTAACCCGACCACGGGTTGAAATGCACACCTAAGAAGAAGCAGAAAGAGGATACTCTTACGTGCCGCCAAATGGTTCACTCCCATATAAGCTGAAGACTGCTGGATTGCCTTGATGTGAACATTATTAAAGAAACTTCAATATCTAGAATAGTATCGTATAGTATTTCGGTTGTCTTCCCAATGAGATAGGCATGCTGTGCACTGGATAGATTAAACTTTTCCAGATAATTGCATAAGTAGGTTTCTAAAAGCCATTTAAACGTTTTCAGTACGAAGGATGTTAGGATGATCTGCCTGAAATCAGTCCTTCGTACATTCGTGTCTTCTCTGACTCATCGTTGGTATAAAATTAACCCTTAGCTGCCTCTAGCTAGCGGGAATATGGTTTACTTTCAAACATGATTTAAATATATTCCCTACTCGTAGTATTACCGCATATGCACCTGTATCTATACTTGTTATGAAGTGACATCCTTAATAAACGTTCTTTACATCTAGAAAGTGCCGGATATGTACAGGAGAGATGATGTATTCTCTCCAGTTCCATCTCGTTCTTGCAACTGCGACATAAACCATACCCAAAAATTCCCATTCTCTTGCAAAATTTCTTATTAGATAATGTCCTGTTAGGGCTCCTATTATATTCATAGTTTATAGTCTATTGAATCTAATGACATTGTTGGATACACGTAGATTTAGCTTTGGCAATGTTTGCTTGCCGATTTCGCAGTTAGTGCCATAGTTTCACCGTTGGTTGGTAAAGTTAATCGGCGTTTCCGTTATTAGAAGTTTACAGGTTGCTAGAGCTATACCCATATGCCTCCTAACATTTGGCATACAACTGTCTTGCTGTTCGCTGGTATATCCTTACCTGGTACTCAGTATGGCATGCTGCGGAGAGAATTTCTCGCACCATATCCCTCCGAATTGTGAGTAGATGGCGCGGGCAAATGTTCGTGCCGGTCGACAGCTTTCTTTAATATCTACCATCGGTCGGCCCTGTCAAGTGCTTACGTGCGATTTCTCGCCAGTTGACTCGGCCACTACTCATTGAACCAGCGAGGGAGCCGCATCATAACCACATATTTCAAGTTTAAAGCAAAAAGAAAAGTGACAAAAATTATAATTCATTGAAAACCTCGTAATTGTAGTTACATACATATGGAAAATAGTTTGTGTGAATAATGACAAGTGAACGGTCCAATACAGAAGACACACGAACAGTGGCACATAACTACAACTATCATTTTCTCTTTGCAAACTTAATTCACTTGCGTTCGCGCTAGCTGTGTCAGCATAATTTGTGTAACTATATGAGCAGTTGTTTGTACGACTTAAATTACACGAACAACTACATACAGTTACTGTTCATTTATTCGCTCTCTTTCTGCCAATTTGCAGAGCTGGGTCAACCGACTGTTCGATGGGGCTATCTGCGATTAACCCGGGTGTGGGAAATCTTTTGTTTGCTCTGTAGGTTTTTATGTTCAAGGGCGCACAGCATCAAAACACGCGGTTGCGATCAACTCATTAAGTCGGTTGGTCATCGATCTGAAGTAGGCGTGTGCGGAGTGGGTGCAGGTGTCTTACCAACAAACCACTCGACAGCAACTCTCCTCATTTCTCTGAGTGGTCGTTCAATACGCTTCTTTGCGGTGGTGTGTAGGTGTCTTGTCACCAAACCACCCTACAGCGGTTTCATTACCTTTCTCGATCAAGTAATTCGGGAGTCTGCAGTACGCGTGTGCACAGTGGTTGCAGGTGTCTTACCACCAGACCACTCGACAGCAACTCTGCTAACGCCTTTGAGTGATCGTGCAATATATTTATTTACGGTGGTGTGTAGGTGTCTTGTCACCTGACCACATTAGAACGAATCAGCGAACGACTATCGATCTCAACACTAGAGTGGAGAATTTCAGCGGCTGACGGTATTACGACCTTGCCATCAACCCAGAATCGAATATCCAACTCCATTTCTCTGATTTCCTTGAACCTAGACTCAATTGTCATAAATCATTGAGCTTCGATTCAGAACCACAAATTGTTGCAATGCTTATCCGATTCGTGCACGCGGAAGCGGCTCGTACCACTTTCGTAAGTGATGTCGAAAGTCGTCGATTGGAATGAAAGACAGTCACTCCGCTACACGATGCTATCGGAGAGGTCGACTCTCTGTGGGGTTTCGTCAAAAACATCCAGGCGAAGGCGATGATTGAAGCAATCGGCAACAAAGATGGTGTTGCACTGCGGGAGCATCTCCGGCAGCATCTCCTCCAACACCTATCGGCGGGGTAAGATTAATATGATGAAATGGCTTTCGTGCCTTCAGAGTGCGGCATCATCTTTGGGGCAATCTTTCTCGGCCGAATGCACCGCGCTCTCCCCGTATTCAAACCCACCAAGCGAGTGAAACAAGGGAGGTATGTATTATTTATGTATTATTTGCCTGCTCACCTCAAACCTATCTGCCCTAAATTTCAGGAAGCCAGTGTCCCAACCAGGTGGCGTTTGGTACGAAAGCACGGCCTGTGTATGAATTGTTTGACTATCTCGCATAGAGCGGCAAATTGCCCCAGTACTGACTTATGCTTCTGTCGGGAGCGTCACCATACCATGCTTCACATCCCAACGTGTACTGATACGTCAAGCCAACCACCACATGTTCAAGTTCATACGACGCCAGTTATGCGCGCGGCATATAAGGCGGGACCCAGTCAAAGTCAACTTTGTGGTCGACAGCCAAACCGATTGCAGCTCGGTACCGCCATGAATAACCTTAAAATGCGGGGCGTCACTTCTATGGCCTAGGCTCTGATAGATTCGGGATCTGAGGGGTCTTTCATTTCAGATCGCCTCCATGAGCGCCTTAAGCTGCCCGCGTGCACAATACATGCTGAGGTGTCTGGGGTGAAGATTGAAGTGACTCCAACCTTTACAAAAGTCTGCAAGTTGGCCATCGGATCGCAGTACGACGTGAATGTGCGGCTTCTGGTGTCAGCCAAGGTACTGCCTACCCAGAACGGAGAATTGCCACCTCTTCAACTCAATAAGTGCGAACACAAACAGCTGGGTAACATCTAGTTGACTGACCCGGGCATTATTAATTCATCACAGGTCAATGTCTTATTGGGTGGGTCTGCGTACTCACTGATCTTGCTTGGTGGGTTAAAATAGAATGGTGTGTGGTCCCAAATTCCGCAAGAGACAATATTCGGCTGGGATCTTACGGGTCCTCTACTCTTCAACTAAAGTTCATCCTTCGCCACAAAATGCAATTTTCGAAAACCGTCTCCTACGACAGCCGTCGCAATCGAAATGGGGACATTGCAAAGACTTTCACGAGACGACAGCTCTCCCAAACTCATGCAGCAGGCGTAGATTCGTCGGGATGCCTTGGAACGTTACCGAACCACTCAATCGAATCAAATAGATTTCTTCTATGCCATACCAATAGCTTCGGTTCAACACGTTGCAATGAAGCAATATAAGTTCAATAAATCATGGCTGGGTAAACACCCAGAAAACAATCAACTATATGCCAAGGGAATACATGAAACACAACCACATGTCCGAAGTTTCGCCTCCGTCCGTATCCCCGGTGCCTCACTACTACCTACCGCACCACGCGGTATACAAGCCAGAGAGCACCTCCACCAAGATCCGGGTGTTCAACGGGTCGCAACCGACCACGAACACCATCAGTTTGAATGATTTGTTGCCAGTGTGGCAATCAGACCTTACCCGACTCATCGTTCAGTGGCGGATGTTCAGGTACATCCTCAACGGAGATATACAAAAATTGTACCGTCAAATCTTGGTGGACCCTACCCAGACAGCGTACCAACTCATTCTTTTTCGAGAAAACCCAGCCGCTCCCACAGAGGATTTCAAGCTAAGAACGGTCACCTTTGAATTGTGCTCCTTATCTCACGATAAAGACACTCTTACAACTGACAGATGGCATGTAATACAATGCACTTGGGATGCGCTGCGCAATGTAATGTACATCGAGGCCCCATTGATTGGCACCCATTATGTCTCCTCTGCAACCCGAGGGCAGAACCAACCGATGGGTTTCCCTGGACCGACAGGGAACTCGCTGAACAAATGGGCTGCCAGCTGTGAGCCCATTTTTTCCGAACTATCGTCTTCACACATGAGGAGTCTTGTACCCCTAGTACCGTAGGTTCTCGATGCGGCCAGTATTGTGATATATTTTCTTTACGTTTGAGAACCATTCTAGAAATTTCTAGACACACCAACCGAAAGGTGTTGTATATTGCTGCGCAACTTTTCGACTCTTCAGAAGCCACCAACCAGATCTTAATTCAACAAATCTGGTGGGAGGAAATCTGTTGGGACGACCAACTGAATCCCGCTACTCTAGTTAGATGGGAAGATTTCTATTTTCAATAGCAGGCGATCTCCCAAATACGCGTGCCACGCTGGGTCAGATTAGCATCTGATAATCACACTGAATGTCAGGCTGTGTTACAAACAAAACAATACCTTAGCAGACTAATGGGGATTGGCAAAATTCGAGGATTTATTCTCAATCCCTGCACCCAGCCTATCGTTAGACTTTACCTTCGTCCCCCAACTGTGTCGCCTATGAGACGAGTAAATAAAACAGGAGATGGGTACCAATACCACTCTCAGCTACAATTAAGGCTACTAATGCGTAACTGGGAAGATTTTTGTTCTATTTCAACTTTCTGATGGGGGCCCGACTCACTGATCTACGTAAACCTGAGGAGACCGCGTTTCCATCCACCTGGAAGGTTTGGTGGGCAACGTCAAAGCAAGCGAAGCCGTGTGATCTGATGAGAATCACGCCAGCTGTTGCCAGACTTGTTGGGAATTTTCGCAACGTGAAGATGATGTTTGACCCAGGAATCCGAACATGGACTATCACCAATGGAGTAATAACGCTGGAGGACGAACCCCTTCCTCTCTGGGGTGTAGCGTCATTACGATTGGATTCTTGTTGACAACCCCGTATATTTTTTCTTTCCTTCATTCTCATAATCTATCCTGTTACTTCACCACCTAATTTTTCGTTTTCTTCTCATCCTGATCATTCATCACTCCGACTAACCGAGAAACTAAACACAAAGATACAGCCTCCACTGCACAGCTTGTGCTGCTTTAGGTAATCCAGTATCCAATTGACCACCCGGAACCATCACCTCCAAAACTGCCGAAGGCAACCACTCGTCAGGTACAACCCCACCGCACTAAACACACGTTGTGCTAGATGTGCCGCAACGAAGGCCATCGAATGGAAGGTGTATTTCTTGCTCTCCACCCCCGAACACGGGGGATCAGGTAGTCACCTCGGGGTGAAGCTCTTTACCCTGCTGCGTCAGCAGCCCCCATGCGCCATCTGCAGAGGATAATGGGATTCGGGCGCGTCCACGGGGCCTCTATTTGTCATACTTCAAGGGGGGGGGGGGGCATGTTCACGCCGTGAACCCCTATTCCCGATGGCTTCCACCCGCGTGCGAACTTGGCCATATTCTTCCTGTCAATTCGGATTATGGCATGCTGCGGAGAGAATTTCCCGCACCAAGACCCTCCGAATTGTGCGTAGATGGCGCGGGCAAATGTTCGTGCCGGTCGACAGCCATCTTTAATATCTACCGTCGCATCATAACCACATATTTCAAGTTTAAAGCAAAAAGAAAAGTGACAAAAATTATAATTGATATTTATAAAAAATATAGTGTTAATTTAAAGGAAAAAGGTAATTTTTAATTTGGTGCTGCGTAGACACAATGTTTCATGAATAGCGGTTATTTCCGCTTGAAAAATACTGTAGTTACTGATTAGTTTGAAGGACTCACTGATTGTGGGGGTTTTGGAATAGTTCCCAGATGCTACTCCGGTATTAAGTTTTGATCCATCTATACCTTTATGGTATCAGGTGATGGATCAATCATTAGACTCAAAAACATCGTTTCTTCCGAAATACCTTGACTTTTTCCCTTAGGCTTAATTGGTTCTAGATGAGGGATTTTATGTTTCCTGGTATACAGAATGACTTGAGTCCTATCCGGATTTACTCTCAGACCACAATCTTATGCCCACTTTGAGAGAATATGTAGAGTATTTTGCAACAAATCTGTTAGACTGGATATGCATTTTCCGAAGACAGCAATAACAACATCATAAGCATAAAATAGCACTTTACATTCCACCGCTTCTAATCTTAACAGGAGATTGTTAACAACTGAGTTCCATAGTAGCGGTGAGAAGAGACCGCCTTACGGTGTACCCCTGCTACGGAGGACGAATTCTCCTAGATTCGTCTCAATGATTCTGCTATTCACCATTTTACAAATGAAGCCTACCAGGCCGTGTCCTCAGATAGAGAGTTTATTCTAACTTTACGACTATTCGATATATTTCTCTTCTCGTGCCCAGGGATATCTGAACAGCCTGGAAAATCCGTATCAAGTAGAAGCTCTAGAGTCCTTACTAGTTACAGTGAAGACGCAATCCACTTTCTATAGCAGCTCCCAGTTCTGATAACTTACTATTAATATCTTACGAAGTTTCTAAAACTCAGTTGCTCCATATACTTCTTCACCAAATTATTTCAAGGATTGCCTTTGAAAATTCTATCCTCCTTCTTATAGACCTTCAGAGCTTATTTATACCCTTTCCAATTATCTTCCAGACGTCTATACTTCGCTTCGTT
Source organism: Clusia tigrina (assembly GCA_920105625.2). Lineage (NCBI taxonomy): Eukaryota > Metazoa > Arthropoda > Insecta > Diptera > Clusiidae > Clusia > Clusia tigrina. The sequence continues at coordinate 149,191,534 of OV050030.1, forward strand.
GAAAGTTCTTCTACTCTTTTCTCGAAGCTTGCTTAGACCTTCCGACCTCCGCAGAGTTTTGGGCTTCTCCATCAGTTTCTTTATCGGTAACAAATCAAACTATCAGTAACAAAGCAAACCATTTTTTGTAGCCCTTCTATGCTTTCTGGTACACTACACGGACAGACACTTAGAGTATTCCCAACTAGATCTACATATGTCTCCCACTGTGTTTTCCTGATATTTTTACCAGTCTAATGATTCGAAAGAGTTTTTTCTAATCTCAAACGAGATGTATATATGATCAGAGAAATAGTGTTCATCTAATGCGATCCAGAGGCAGCGTCTATTACTTCCTGCCTATTGCTTATGAGGAATGTAGGGTTAACACCCCTATTCAAGATCCCCAGGTTAGTTCCAAGCACCTAATCTAAATGGCATTCACCCTTCACATTATTGTCCATGCTGGCCCACAACGTTTGATGGAAATTTACATGCACACCAATAATCAATTTAGCTCCAAGCATTTGGGAGAGCGCTACCAGATACTTAAAAACCGATATTGATAGCTCGTCATGAACGTGGGCCAAGTAACATGTCGATATCCACATCTGCTCATCGCCTAACTTCAGACTGATGGTCATTTGATCGGCGTCGCTGTATTTAGAAAGCATAAAATCATTTATCCTGTTGTAAAGTAATTTGTGCAGGTTATAAAGTTGCGTAAATGAAACTCGTGTTTCTTTGTTAGGGGCATGAAACGGGAAGATAGTTTATTACTGTCACTTTATGTATTTATATGTACAGGGTTGCATTTATATTATGAGAAAATACATTTAGTATAAAATATTATATTCATTCAACACACTTCCGGAATATTTTATATGGAAGCAAAAAAGGAAAAAAACAAAGAAACATTTGGTCGGCATTGACTTGTACTTCATTGTACTTAGAAAACTAAGGCTAACTACATATGACCAAATGCCTCTGTTGTGTTCTAAATTATTCATCAAAAAATGTATGAACTTCGCTTTTAAGTCTAAATGTTTTGTACGCGCCGAAAAAGAATTGATGTTGTGTATATGGCCACAAACAACATTTCGCTTTCCGATCCAGTGTGATATATGCACTGATCCACTTCACTTCTGTGAAGTACGAAGCCCAGTAGCACGGAGTTGAGTTTCTCGTTTCAAACTAGACTTGATTGTTTTAAGCTATATAACGAATTATTTAGCTTACAAACTCTTCCAGAATTGCCATCGAATCCGGCTGGCTGCCTCATAAAAACTTATTCTTTCCACTCAGCATTTAAAAATGCGGTGGCAGCGTCCATTTGATATATTGCCATGTCGTATTTAACAGATAGAGCCAGGAGTAGTCGAAGCGAAGTGTATCGCATAACTTGTGCAAATGTTTCATCGTAATCGATACTATTCTTCTGGCTACACCCTTTCACAACTAGTCTTGCCTTATATCGTTCTGCTACTCCATCAAAATTGATTTTGTTCTTGAATACCCATTTGAATTGAATGGCTTTCTTTCTTTGTGGTAAATCTGTAAGGTCCCATGTTTGGTTAGTCATATTTGACGCCATCTCTTCTTGCATAGCCTTCTTCCAAACATCAGCATTTTCGCAGGATAACGCTTCTTCAACTGTTTGAGGTTCTTCTAATATGAAACTCATTACACAAAAATTATGCGAACTACGCAACTGATTGATTCGTTCAGATCTACGTATCTTTATATCCATTGAGTTTAAATCTTCTTCTGGAATATATATATATATTGCTACTATCATCAATTGAGGTGCCATCGTTGATCGCGTGTGTACTGTCTTCATCTGCTGTCTTGTCCTTTTCTTTTTCTGAAGAATTTTGCGCGCCTTCTGATGGCAATTGTATATTTCCACATCGCCCCTCGGAATTGGCATCACATTTAATGGACTGCTGCTGATTTTGTTAAAATCGGTTTTTCATTTTCAATAAACACACACACGACTTATGATGATTGACTTAGTATCAATGTTGAACAGTCTATATGCTTTTGTGGTAGCACTTTACACGACGAATATGCCACAGATTTAGCTGCAAACTTGATTGTGAGCTTTTGCTTTGGTATGTGGGCAAAGGCTTTGCACCCAAATACTCGCAAATGCTTTAAATCAGGTTTGTTTTTTGACCAAGCTTCCTCTGGGCTCGTTGTATTCGACTTACGTGTGATTCGATTCAATACATATGCTGCCGTGTTCGTCGCTTATGCCCAAAACTGTTAATTTGACCAGAATCCAAAAGCATGCATTGAATTCGTTCCATGAGCATCCTATTCATACGCTCTGCGACGCCGTTTTGTTCAAGTGTATATGGTATTGTGGTTTGATGTAAAATACCACATTCAACGAGGTATTTTCGAACTGACCGTTAACATACTCCTTCCCATTGTCATTGCGTAGAATTTTGATACTTTTGGAGCACTGTTTTTCAACAAATTTCTTATACTTTACGAATTCTGCATATACATCGGATTTTGATTTGATGGGAACTGCAAAAACTTTCCGCGTGTAATCATCGACGAATGTCAGTATATAGCGTGCACCAGAGTATGAGGCTATAGGAAATGGACCCATGACATCTGTATGTATGATGTCCAAGACACTTTGAGCTGAACTTTTGCTGTTATTAAACGGCGATCTTGTATGCTTTCCTTTAACACATATGATGCAACTTGACTTGCCGGACAATTTAAAATTATATCCGTGTGCAATTTTTGTTGCGCTCATCAGATCTGTGCTCATATGCCCGAGTCTTCTGTGCCACAACTCGTAGTTCATAGCCGCAAATACAATCTAGCCTGTAAAGTCCACCGACCAATGTCGTAGATGCATATTGCTTGTTGCTTACCTTATTAAATATTTTGCAAGATTTGTCTTCAAAAACGATTTTTCTACCGTTCAGCGCCATTTGACTTACTGACAATAAATTCGTGCACAAGTTTGGAACTTATTCAACGTTTTTCACTATAACAGTGTTCTTCTGGTTGCCATTCACAATTGACAATTCTACTTCGCCGACACATTCAACGTTCAATGTGTTGTTGTCTGCAATTGCTATTGCTTTATTCGTTGTTTGTTTATTATTACGTAGAACTGCTTTATTGCATGTCATATGATTTGAGTCTACGTATTAATTTGAATCGCTTTTTACATTTGTACACAGCGACGCTAGCAGAACTTTGCCTTATTTTGACAATTCATCGCAAATGCCCTCTTTTTGTTGTAAGTTTGATTTTTGTTGTTTCTAGCATTACCCATGTACAAGGCATTTTCTTCATTGCTTTTTTCGTCAAATTTAGCATCTTTTAGTAGAAGTGATGTTATTGCATCAACAGTTTGAACTTTTTTTTAGTTTTCAACTGCTAGCACCAGTGTCTTAAATTCATTGGGTAATTCAGCCCATAACAACGGTGCATTGAGCTTATCGTCGAGTTGTAGTCCATCCGTATTAACTTTTATAGATATTAGTACCATAGTGTTAATGTACTCCTGCATTGAAGGAAAGTCTGCCAACATTAGCTGAACAAGCTGTTTGAGTAATTCAAACTTCCTAGTGAGACCTTTATCTTCGTAAGCTTCCATTAAACTATTCCATGCTTATTTTGCTGTTTTCTTTTCTGCAATAGTTCCGTAGTTGCTTGGGTCAATCATTAGAAAAATTTCTGCAGATGCACGGTAATCGGCATCTTTCTCAGTTTCAGTTGCAGTTTCACCCGGGCTTGATTCAACTGTTTTCCATAGTCCCTTAATAACAAAGTACGACTCCGCCTCTTGCTTCCATATTTCGAATTTCTCTCTACCATGTAGTTTTTCGAACGGAAAAGACAGTGCACTGGAACTCATTTTATCTAATTAATCGGCAATCTTTTTTTAAAAGAAATCTTTCACAAACGGCCTAAACAACTGTAAGTGCAGAACCACACACAATGTTGTGTAGGCCCATAACCTGTTGTACCGGTTTAGGGCCTTATGAGTTTAATAGAATGCCGTTTGGATTAACAGGAGCACCGGCTACCTTCCAACGGCTAATGAACCATGTGCTAACAGGCTTGCAAGGGTTAGATTGTTTTGTGTATCTCGATGATATTGTAATTTATGGGAAGAACTTGCAGCAGCATTCGCAACGCTTGTGCAAGGTGCTCCAGAAATTACGAGAACACAATTTGAAATTGAACACGGAGAAGTGTCAATTTTTGCGAAGAGAGGTGGTTTATTTAGGCCATCGTTGCTCAGAGGCAGGAGCACTGCCTGACCCGCAGAAGGTGGAATGCGTTAGAAATTTAGCGGTTCCAAGAAATCGAAAGGAAGTGCAAGCATTCCTAGGACTAGTGAACTATTATAGAAAGTTCGTGGAAGGGCTAGCCGGAATTGCGTTGCCAATTAATAAGTTGCTACGTAAAGAAGCAAAGTTCGAATGGACAGAGAGATGTCACCAAGCATTCGAGAGGCTAAAGGAAATAATTAGCTCGCCACCGATTTTGGCATACCCCGACTTTGAGCAAACTTTTTTGTTGACCACTGATGCTAGCAATGAAGCATTAGGGGCAGTATTGTCACAAGGGGAAGTCGGTAATGACCGACCAATAGCATTCGCAAGCAGGGCGCTTAGCGATACGGAAAAGTGATACTCCACAATAGAAAAGGAATTTCTACGAAGAATTTTAGGGCATATCTGCTAGGTCGCCCATTTAAGATATACACTGATCACCAGCCGTTGAGAGGCATAGCCAATTTGAAAGACCAAACGTCTAGGCTAGCCAGGTTCAGACACAAATTGTCTGAGTATGATTTTGAAATCATTTACAAACCTGGTAAACAGAATCTGAATGCGGACGCACTCAGCAGAGTACAGGAGGCACATAAGGTATCAGTAGTACAAACGAGGGCCAAAGCACGGTCAGATAAGGAGAAGGCCGAGAGAATTCAAGGGGATAAAACTGATGCTACAAGAGATATTTGCAATGCGGGTTTCGATGCCAATGAGCAAACAGCCAGTAGTGTGGAATGGCTGGAGGATAAACAAGATATCCAGGCTGTGTTAAAGGGTTTCCATGATTCACCTCTAGGTGGACACCAGGGATTCTGGAAAACCCATGACAGAATTAGGGGAGTATACGGATGGAAAGGTATGCTCAAGGACATTAAAAAATATAAAGAGTTGTCCAAAATGTCAGGCCAACAAAAGTTCAAGGCTGACAAAGATGCCAATGGTGTTAACTGACACACCAAAACAATCATTTGATAAAGTTCATATGGATATTGTAGGTATTTTACCTGAGACAGTTTCGGGAAATAAATACATTTTGACGTTCCAAGATGATTTCTCAAAGTATATGGCGTGCGTGGCTATAGCCGATGCTGAAGCAGGTACGGTAGCCAAAGCATTCTTTGATGAAATTATAGCACGATACAACATACCTAAGGTTTTGATAGCCGACAATGGTTCCAATTTTGTATCGAAATTATTCTCAGAAACTTGTAAAATGCTGGGAATCAAGAAGTTGCACATAACACCATATCATCATTGGAACGTAGTCATCGACCTCTGGCTGAGTACTTGCGCTGGTTTGCCAAAGAAGACGGCTCGAATTGGGATCAATGGTTGACTACTGCAATGCATGTACACAACAATACTGTGCATGTATCAACGAAGCAAACTCCGTTTAGGACGCTCTACGGGTTTGATTTCAACATGCCAGCAAATCGGAAGGGCAAATGTGCGCCAGTGTACAATGCTGATGACCCGATTAAACTGCAAAAGTATCAGCTACAGCGAGCGCATGAATTGTTTAGAGAAAACCAGGATTTTGCTAAACGAATAGCCAGGGAAGCGTATAACAAGGTATTAAACCCGGTAGTTTTTCAAGTGGGTGACCGGGTACTAATGAAGAATCAGGCTAGGAGGAACAAATTCTCACCTGTGTGGATAGGTCCGTATGTAGTAGCAGAGATCCGCAGCCCCTTTACAACAGTAGTAACAATTAAAGGCAAAAATAAAAAGCTACATAATAATTTGTTGAAATTATTCCACGTTGACCACACAACTAGATTCATGTGTTAACAGTGTTTTACAAGTGTAAACACAAGAATAACAACATAAACACGTACGTGTGTGCATCAAATAACACACACAGCGCCGATTTTCAAAGTCAATGCCAGCAGAAGTGTGCCAATTAAACTCGAGCCAGTATAATTGACGTAATGAAAATGTGCTTATTAGGCACTATGGCCGAATGAAGACAGTAGCGAAACTATTTTTTAAATATTAAATGATAAAAAAGGGGTTCGTTGCACGTAATTAAAAAATAAAATAAAATAATAAGACAGTCGTGGGTAAGTAATATAAAACTGAACTTCAAATATGTACATACGAGTACATGCGAGTATGTAAATATACATAGGTTTTTACTGTTTATTGATTAGGAAATTAGCGTATGGAAATTTGAATAAATGTTGTGTTGGGATATAAAAAAAAAAGTGTAGATAATTGGGGAAAATAACGTTAGCAATTAATTCTAGGTAATTAAAGCGCCTCGAATGTATGTGTGTAGCCATATACGAGCTAATTACAGGATGGAAAATAGAATCGTTAATGGATATATACATATCAGGCTAGATGTTAATTAAAATAAAAAGTAATTATATGCGATGAAAGATATAGTCATGCAATGGACAAAGTTTTGACACAAACGGGATTATTTTATATAATCTGGTTTTTGTCGGAGGACGAATGAATTCGTTCAATACTGAAATAAGTAATAGTTCACGTGTTGAAAAAGAGCACGGAAAATAAATCGAAGCAAAACTGCTGCCCTATATGGCAATAGTAACACATGGTCCAGTCCTCTTTTCCTCTAGGATGCAGTAGCGAATCCAAAAATGTAAGGGGAAAGGACGAGTGGACGTAAATTGAATGATATAGCATTCAACTATAGAATAAGCTTGTTATAGAAATATTGTTTTTTTAAAATATATTTTCAGGAATAGCGTATGTTTAAGAAAAGTTATAAATTAAAAAATATTATTATCGATCAGAGTACACAGATTACCTCATTAAGAGTGTATCTTAGAGAAATACCGATTGTCTCCACATCAAAGCCAAACGATGTCAAATACCATTATGAGGAAGCTCAAGAGAAACGCTTCCACCATAAAACGCATTGCTGCAAAGTAAGAAGGTGTATTGTAATCTCTCATGTATTCCAAATTATTTTTACAAGTTGAATACTATAAGCAGAGGCAGTACCACCTACAGCCGTGGGGCACGCTATATAAATGGAACGAAGAAGGCCACTAAAAGCAAAGTTTTAATGGCAAACCAAATCGCCAACCTATAACATCTTTGTACGTACCGATCCAGAAAGAAGGGAGGGGTATGCAGAGTTCATCGAGGGACTTCACTCTCACAGGACGGGCGTTATCAGGACCAACAATTGCAGAGGACCGTATTTATAAGAAGCGTAGCTATATATGTTATTAGTTTGTAATTTTGTTTGTATATACGCCAGTGAGAAAAGAGTCGATGAAAGACCAAATATAAAAAGGGGAATATAACTAAAAAAAAAGATGGAAATAAAAGAACAAAATAAAACAAAAGAAAAAAAAGAAGAAAAAAAGAGAGAAATAAAAGAACAAAATAAAACTAAAGAGGAAAAAAGAAAAGAACACAAAAGTAAAAAGAAAAGAATACAACAATTGAACCCAAATAAGGCGAATTTGAAAAAAGAAAAACTATACATATGTACTATAGGATTAAGAAAATGCACAGATTGCTTAAAGTGCAGAAAAGAGAAAAATATTGTAAAGATTCATTAGAAGTTAGTTGCACTAACTTCTTTTAGAAAGAGGGGAGGGATGTTGTGAGTTAGAATCAAGCTGCCTGCGCGTAGTGTCTCACATCATCGAATCCTAACAGATGCCACACATTCTCTGTGATTAGCATGTGTTAAAGTTACTTAAGAAAGTATATATTTTTAGGGTGCGAGTATTTAGAATTAATATTACATATGTTATATTTATTATGTAAACTTTTAGGGTGCTACAGTTTCGCAGTCGAGCCACAGAAGGGCATGAAAGTTAGAATGCACCATCAACATTTCAGAATGGCGTAGGTCAGTTGGCTTGACCAACTGATACCAATTAACAGGTGCGAAACTGGAACACCAGAAAGGTCAGTTTTTGTATTGTAATTGTGAATTGTAAATAGTATATAAGAATTAGTATTCTAAGAATAAAGCGGCTTGTGATTTTTATCTTGTAACCGGAAAGTGTCTGTGTGTTCTCATTTAGAGCTAGTGATTTTAAAGTTTTCAGCTACGCGCCCAGCGAACCGCGACAGGACCCCAACAGGATTAGACCGTTCGTCGCGAAGCTGAGTGGTTTCGGCAGAGATCGGCTCTTGCGGAGCTACCTCACCTTCGGTTGGTTGTGACAGCAGTCCATGACGAATGTTGACTTGTGGACGCTGAGGCGAGCCAACATCGCTTCGACGAGGTTGTAGTTGGTTTTGGTGGCGTTTACAAAACCCGGAAGGAGTTTTTACAACATACACCCTATTGCCAAGTAATCTGTCAATTACGCCTTTTATCCACTTAGAACCTCTGGAGTAGTTGCGTAGGAATTCTGGTTGAGCAGGTGTAAACTTCGGAGTGAACGAAGTGTTTGGAAGTTGCTGGGGATGGGTTGGAGTCAGCAATGATAAAGGCATGCGCATCTGACGTCCATGCAGTAGTTCGGCTGGAGATTTTCCTTCAGGTTGGGAATTGCGCGATACGACGATAAATACTTAATTATAGCAGCATTTAAATTCAAGCCATCCTCCATATTATTTGGCGTTGCTGTTTTAAACGCTCTAACGGCGAGTACGTTTGACGCTGAGTGGAATGGCGCTGTGGTTAAGTGCTTTATGCCGTTTTGCGCACAAAATTGTTTGAAGTTGTCAGATGTTAACTGTGGCCCGTTGTCACTTACGATGGTTTCTGGCAAACCCTTCATGGCAAATATTGCTGATAATGCCGAAATTGTATCGTTGTGAGACAAATGGATATTGTGAATGCGCATCTACACAAATGAGCCATATGTGGTTAAAGTTAGGTCCAGCAAAATCGATATGTATGTGTTCCCAAGGGCGTTGGGCCTCGGGCCAGCTATTGTATTGTTTCACTGGGCTCGAAGATGCAATTTTGCAGACCTCACAGTTACATGCGAGCTTCTCGATGTCCTTATCGATGTTGTACCACCAGCAATGGTTACGAGCTAGCTACTTCATTTTGACTACGCCCCAATGGCCTTCGTGTAACAGGTTCAGAGTACTTTGACGTAATATATATATGACGGCTGGTACGACTACTTGCGTTAAAAGGCCCTGTTAGCAAATAAGGTCTTTAAAAATACTCAATGATAGTTTTCTATTGAAATAAGGTAAAATGTCGCTGTTTTCGCTACCCAGATGGTTTCGCCAACCATTTTGAATAAAATCGCGAACTTTTTTGAGTGTAGCATCGTTTTTGGTGTGCTTGCGAATTAAATTTGCGTCGATAGGAGTATCAATGATATCTAAGTTGTAGCAGGCTTCATCTTGGTCGAACTTGGGGTCAGGACCACAGGGCAGTCGCGATAATGCATCAGCAATTCCATGTTGTTGTAGTTGGTTTGTATCTTATGTCAAATTGATAAGCCATTAAAATAATGGCCCAGCGTTGAAGACGGTACGAAGTCATCGTGGGGAGTTGCTTTTCCGGACTAAATATACGGACCAGTGGCTTGTGGTCAGTAATAAGAGTGAATTTGTGACCATACAAAAATTGATGAAAGCGCTGAACTCCAAAGATTATTGCGAGACTCTTTTTCTCTATTTGGCTATATTTTGTTTGGTGCTGATCGAGCGTTTTCGAGGCAAATGCAATCGGTCTTTCAGTACCGTACGGGTACACATGTGAGATGACAGCTCCGATTCCGAATGAAGATGCGGCAGTGGCTGGCAGAATCAGCAGATGTTCTTGAAACTGTGCAAGTTCTGTGGCTGTAGTGATGTGCTCTTTCAAAATTTCGAATGCATGCTGCTGTTGGTATCCCCACTCGAATTTGACATTTTTCCGCCTTAGTTTGTTGATCGGCGCAGCGGTTTGTGAAAAGTTATAAACTGGTGGTAATAGTTCACCTTCCCCAAAAAGGCTTCTACATATTCAAGTGTTTTAGGGTGTCGAAGGAGGCGCACTGCTTTTACGCCGGAGTCATCAATACTCGATCTTTTCTTGCAAAAAGAAACATTTTTCTTTCTTGCACTTAATCTCGCTGGTTTGAAGACGCGAGAGCAATTTGTCGAGGCGTTCGATGTGCTGCTCGATGGTTGGCGCTGTAACAATTATGTCGTCCAAATAGTTGCCACACCCATCGATGCCTTGCAGAAGTTGCTCCAAAAATTTCTGAAAAAACGCAGGTGTACTTGCTATGCCGTAAGGTAAGCGTTGCTATTGGTACAATGTATTAATGAGCGAGGATTTCAATAGAGCAAGATAACTGACAAGATAATTTATAGTGTAAATAATATAATTATTTACTCAAATATATTATTATTATTATTATTATTATTATTATTATATATACCTTCACCATAATTAATTATGAGTGCAAGGTATTGGGGGAATTAGTACTAGCTACAGAGGCTTTCGACTCGAAGAGAAAAAGATTTTTTTTTTATTGGAAGAAGCATTTTTTGGAGACCAAGCCCGTGGCAGGATTTGAACCTGCGACCCTCGGGGGGCGAGTCTAGCATGCTTGCCACTAGACCACAGAGGGCGGCTACTCAAATATATATCAGCATGCATCATAAAGCGTTGACTATCCATTTTGAGTTTTATAAAGTTTAAAACTAGCAGAGGACTTTTCTGAAAATTAGATTTTCGAAAAGGTGATTTCAACAAAAAATTTTTATTTTTTTTTTCATATCATAAATTTATTTATTGCATCTTCTAAGCTTAGACTAACAATAAGTAAGCATATCTTACAAACTAAATAATTAATAATAATACACCTTTCCAATGCTTAGTGCTTTTTAGTAATCACAATGTTATATGTTAGTTACTGTAATAAATGTTATACGAGTATTAGTGTTTGTAAATTATTAAGGTGTCGATGTTAGTTGTGCTGGTGATTTCGTATGTTTTAGGCGACTTGGAACCCTATTACATGCTAGTATCCTAGCTAGATGATTTGGGTACTCTTTGATTTTTTGCGCATATATTAAGGTTGCGTCAAAGATTTCCTTTTTTACAAGCGGAATGGTCAGATCTTTGTGAATGTTTGTATTCTTTATAAACCAAGGAGCCCCAGTAATGGTTCTTAGAATTTTGGACTGCGCTCTTTGAATCAGTTCTATGTTAGAGCTGTTTGCGCCGCCCCACAAGGAACTGGCTACCGTAAGTCCAAATTGGTTTTATAATGGATTTGTACAGGAGTGTTTTGTACTCTAGGTTCAACCTGGAATTTTAGTGCATGAGCCAGTGTAGGCTATTTGCTTTCAAAGTCATTTGTTTTTTTTTTGCTTCGATGTGGCGCTTCCATGTCAAACGTGAGTCAAGATGAATTCCTAGGTACTTCACCTTCTATGCTTCTGAAATAGGAACGTTATTTAGTTTTATGGCTGGACATGTACCTTTTTTATAGTAAAGGTAATATACGTACTTTTTGATTCCTTAAACATTAATTCGCCAGTCAGCCAACCAATTTGTTGCTAGGACCAGATGATCTTCCAAGTCACGGGATGCGATTTTCGAATTCGGATGAATGCTAAGCATAGCTGTATCGTCTGCGAAAGTTGCTGTTGTTAAGTACTTATTGGTAGGCAGATCTGAGGTAAATAGTAGATACAACACCGGACCTAGCACACTTCCTTGTGGTACGCTAGCTTTAATGTCAAAGCATTTAGAGTAAGCATTATTGTACCTTATCTTGGAACTTTCTGCCCCTCAGATACGATTCCAATATGTTGTGTACTTTTGTGGGCAACAGTTGTTTTATTTTGTAAATAAGCCCCTCGTGCCAGACCTTGTCAAATGCCTGCACCACATCTAAAGAGATGGCTGAACAATATTGCTTTTTGTCGAATGCGTTTTTTATCTCGTTCACTATTCGATGAACCTGCTCTATTGTACTATGGTGCTCGCGCAAGCCAAAGTGGTGAGTGGAAATAGTGCGTTTTTCGTTTATATGCGGCATTAGTTTTGCAAGAAAAAGCCTTTCTAGCAGTTTTGATAAGATAGGCAGGAGGCTAATCGGTCTATATGATGACGATTGGGAGGGGTCTTTTCCTGGTTTCGGGATCATTGTGATTACTGAAACTTTCCAGGCATTAGGAAAGTATCCTAAGCGCAACAAGCCATTAAATAGTGAAGTAATTAAGATGATGGCCATTTGGGGTAAATCCTTGATCATTTTTCCAGTAATGAGGTCGTGTCCTGGAGCTTTGTTAAGAGCAAGGTTACTAATCGCATTACTTACTTCTTTTGTTTTTAATTTAATAGGCGAGCATGTTGTATCTGGCGTGGGGGTTAGTATAATGTTATTGGTATTGCGAGGTGAGTTGGGGGTAAAAACATATCTTAAGTGTTCGGCGAAAACAGCAGACTTTTCATAATCGTTTCTTGCCCAGTTTCCGTTTTTTGTACGAATCGGTGGAATTCCGCGTGTAGGTGCTTTCATTTCTCTGACAGCTTTCCACAGAGAGTAATTTGTGACGTCAGTCAGAGAAGGGTTTGGATATATTGGTCCAGGCTACGATCTGATTCTAGACGCAAGGCTTTTCTCAAATTTTCACTGGCAATAGATAACTTCCGTTTTAGGAAAGGGGACCTGGATTTTTGCCATTCACGACGCGTCCTCCTTTTTTCAGTAAGGAGAATATCGATTTGGGTTGAGGTTTGTGGGCGCCGGATGCTGTTGCAGTTGTTGTCACGCTTGTCCGCAGAGTGGCGCACAGCTAATCTAAGGGTCGAGGTAAATTGTTCCAGAAAGGTTTCAATGTCCTCATTAGTTTTGAGACGTGGGTTTAGGCTGAGATGACTACTGATGTATTTTCTGTATTTCAGCCAGTTAGTTTTAGTGGGTGTGAAATCGTAGGTAGTGCGTAACTTTTTGTTTAGATGTATTATAATAGGAGAGTGATCTGAAGAGAGGTCGTTAAGGTGTTCTACTTTGAGTTGCTCTCGTTTTAGGTTTCTAGCATCTCCAAAATCAATAAGGTCACGTATCTTGCGTGGGTCTGTCGGCCAGTACTATAGTTGTCCTGAAGAGATAATATCAATCTTGGTGTCGGTAGATAGGTAGGAGTGGCAGTCTTTGTCGCAAAAAGCACAATTAAGCACATAGAATGGCTCGTTGTGGTACCACACTAAGACGACGCGACTCCCCCGTCTAGAATTTTGGGAACCACAGTGATTCCGAAATGAACCTGGCTATGTCCTTAATGTTGATGGAAGATAGTTCGGTTAAGGTAGTGAAGAAAGGTGAGCCTAGGAATTTTAATCTTCGCCTGGCCCGAGCTGGGCGCTGACACTTGAGATGAAGTACTGTTTCTTCCTCCTCCACAGCTGCGACAGAAGTCGTTATGGGGCAGTGCTAGTCTTTCAGCGTGTTTCCCGAGCAGACAGTGTCCCGTGAGCACATTTATTGTAGTGCTGATGGAATTCCTGCTAATATAAAGTAGCTGACTAGTACGCCTTGTGTCAATAGTGCTCCAGGTTTGTATGGCAACACTACAGGTACGTTAATTTATCCAGGCTCTTTTAGCTGCCTCAAGGTAGTCGTATTTTATGGCCCATTCTACCGTGGCCAGTGGGACACCTACATCAAAAGAGGGGGAGATGTCAGGGAGCAGCGTACCGATTTTGGCCAATTCATCGGCCTCGCAGTTTCCTAGAATGTCGCTATGTCAAGGCACCCAGCATATGTGAACTTGTGAGTTACCTGAGACGACGTTCAGGGAGGAGCGCCATCGAGTACAAGCTTAGAGGTAGTGAATACACCAGCCAGTGACTTGATTGTCGCCTGACTGTCCGTGAATATGCGTATCATCACATCGCATACTTTATTGCGAATAAGCCACTTGGACGCTTGGAATATTGCCATTACTTCCGCCTGAAAGACGCTGCAATGGTCAGGGAGACGATAGGAGAGCTTGATGCCAAGTTTTCTGGAGAAGATGCCGCAATCGACCTTATTCTCTAGTTTGGAGCCATCCGTATATATGTCAATGGAACTGCCAGTGACCACTAAATTGTTGGACCACTCTTCTCTACTAGGAATGTAAGTGTCGAACCCGTGGTTTAGATTAGGTGTAGAGCAAGTATAGTCAACGTCCGTCAGTACGGGCGTGTCTTGCATCTGAATATTGGCGTGGCCCAGGTTCAGCGTAGTCCAGCGCGATATGGTATTGAGTCTGGTTGCCTGACCAGAAGCATAGTGGGCAACCAATGTAGGAATGCAAATAGAGCTTTGGTAGAGGTGGTACGCAGAGCCCCTGTTATTAGAACCGCTGCTGTTCTTCTAACCTTGTCAAGAGGTTTTAGGTTCACCGCCTTGTCAGTTGCGTGCCACCAGAAGACAGCGCCGTAGAGAAAGTACGGCTCAACCACCGCCGTATAGAGCCAGGACATGGTTCGAGGTTGGACGCCCCATGTTGTTCCCATGGTTCTCTTGCAACAGTACAGAGCACACGTGGCTTTCCGTACCCTCTCCGCCAAATTTGCTTTCCAATAGAGCTTAGGGTCCAGGATCAAACCTAGATACTTGACGCTATTGCTTAGGCTAAGCGTATTCAAATTAAGTTTGGGTAAGTCAAAACTTGGTATTTTGTGCTTCCTGCATAACCTCAGTTTTGGAAGGGTTGACATCTAGGCCAACATCAAGACACCATTGGGACAAAATGCTAAGAGTGTAGCTTAGCTTTTCTGATAGTGTTGACAGATATTTACCGGAAACAGAGATAGCAATGTCGTCCGCATAAGCTATAGTGTTGCAGCCGGTCTGATCTAATCTCCTAAGTAGTGTGTTCACCGTCAGATTCCATATGAGGGGTGAGAGCACACCGCCTTGTGGAGTACCTCTCTTGACAGTCCTTTTAGCATGTACGTTTCCTATTGAGGAGCTAATGACGCGTGTTTTCAGTAGTTTTCCGATGAACCTAACCAAGCTGGGGTCCAGGTTCAGGTTTACTAAGGATTTAGTAATGACAGAGGGACAAATATTGTTGAATGCCCCTGCTATATCGAGAAATACTGCAAGAGTATATTCTTTGTTGGCAAGAGATTTCCCTACTTGCTCAATGAGCACGTGAAGCGCTGTTTCCACAGACTTGCCTTTAGTATAGGCATGTTGTGATTTGGATAAGCACGTGGAATTAATAGAGCTCCTGATTTGTATATCAAGGACTCTTTCCAGTGTTTTCAAAAGAAAGGAGGACAAACTAATTGGTCTATAGTCCTTAGGCTTGGTGTGGGTCGACTTTCCCGCTTTAGGGATGAGAACTACTCGAGCTTCTTTCCAGCTTTTGGGAATGTACGACCATCTTAGGCATGCATTATAAATATGGAGTAGCCAAGGCGCAACCGCACTTGCAGTGTGCTGAATGTCGGCGGGAATGATACCATCAGGCCCGGGAGATTTAAAAGGCTTAAAGCTGTTCATGGCCCACTGAATATGCGTGTTGGTCATTTGGAATTGGGTTGAGTGACTTAAGTAGTGGTAGGTGTTAAGAGACCTGCAATCCACAAAGATTTCATTCCCCGGGAAGTGTGTTTCTATTAGGGCGTCTAGAGTCTCGGTTTCAGAGTCAGTCCAGGTACCGTCCGATCTCTGAATACATTCCAGAGCCCGAGGGGTGGTATTGAGAATCCTCCGGAGTCTACTTGTCTCGGACGAGCTTTCTATGTTGCCACGGAAACCTCGCAAAGACGCTCGTTTGGATCTCCTAACCATATACTTGAGTTCCCTTTGTTTGTCTTTGAAAGGGAGCCAGTCATTTGTAGCTTTGGCTCTGTTGAAGAGCTTGCGGCATTCTTTTCGTAGCTCAGCAATTTCCGAATTCCACCAAGGGGGTTTTGGTTTTTCCTTGGCTTCGGGAAGTTGTAGGCTGATTTGGCAGCAGAGTTAAATAGTGCTGTAATTGCTTCAACCGATCGATCTATATCGAGGTGATTATTGATGGTGGGAGAGTGATTGCAGACCCGACTCCATTATGGCCTGGAGCTTTTTCCAGTCAGTTCTTTTTCTGTTAGTATGCATTTTGCGCTCTGCCGTATCTAACGTATCAGAGATCGCAATTCTAAAACAGATGTAACAATGGTCCGAGAAGGAGCATTCCTCCAAAACGCGCCAGCTCGAAATAAGGTGAGACGAGTGATTATTACCAAGGGTGAGATCGAGAACCTCCCTCCTATTTGAGGTAATGAAGGTTGGCTCTCTCTCCCTGTTAGCAATGACTAGGTCATTAGTAAGGATGAAATCAAAGAGTGACTCACCCCGCTCGTTGGTATCCGTGCTGCCCCACACCTCGTGATGGGCATTTGCATCGGCCCCGATGAATACCAGGATGCGCTTTCTATTAGCATCCGCTACCAGCAGCCTTAAAGCATTCAGAGGCGGCGTCAGCCAGTGGTCGTGCGCCATGTAGCTGCTGACGATCCATGTAGCCATGGTGTTGGTGGAAATAACCATGGCTACATTATCCTTTTCGCTGAACCTGTGAAGAAGAAGAGCGTTAATATTGTTCTTAACAAGAATAGAGGCTCTGGGTTCACCTCGATCCTGCACGAATACTGTGCGGTATCCGCTTATAGTGAGTCAGCGAACCTGATCACTTACGACCCAAGGTTCTTGGACCAGTATGAGTTTCTCTCCTTTTTGAGTCAGGTGGAGGATCAGGGCTGCCGAAGCAGCCATGGAATGGTGAAGGTTAATCTATAATACCCTCACCATTCACGGAGGTGGCCATAATCGTCACGCTGGCTGCCTCCTCTTCTGACAGAGGAGGATCAATAACGTCGTCGATATTAGTTATCGGACTTCCGCAGAAACTGCCTACCGATTCTGAGGCCGAAGCGTAACTCTCCCCATCATCGAAGGTGAGATCCAGTTCGGCCTGAATGGGGGCTTGTATGCTCCCTGGTTGTCGCTCTTTAGACCTTGAGTGAGATCGAACTAAAGCCATAGTTGATCTCTCAATTTTTGGCATTAATAGGGGCTAGACAGTCCTCATTAAGAATAATGATGATCTCTCGAGAGTTGCCTTTGGGCTCGCTTATTTTTGCGACCTTCCAGTCATCCGTGGGGCGGTCATAGTTGCTGAGCCTAAGCAACTCCAGAATTTCTTCCGGCCCTAGAACGCGGGCGGTTCGGGATCTGGTCTCTGGGAACAGCTAAAAGCTTGGCCCCCGGCCAGATTTCGCCAACCATTGAGATGGCCATCTTACAAAGCTCAGCCGAGCGCTCATCTGAGCACAAGATGAGCTTCACGTGCCCCTGATACCATCCCGCGTCCCGGCATACAGGTGATGGGCCAGGATTGGCCCTCAGGATGTCCCTGTAGATCCTGAAAAGGGCCTTCTCCACCATTTTCAAGTTAGCTGGGGAAATGGTACCGTCACTGTTTCCAGTGTCAACGATTGCCCAGATGAGGCCCTCTTTGGCTACCTCATTAAATGGCCGAGTCAGTCTCGGCTTGGAAGCCAGTCGTTGGCGCACGACTGATTGGGAGGGATGCTCAGTCGACCGTTGTCGTTTCTGAGCACCCTCAGGGGGTGGCAGCGGACGAGCACCAACATTTTGGTGGGCCCATGCAAGCGCTCCCTTGCCTTTATCAGACAGTGAAGCGGGTTCGGCAGATTCCAACCTTTGCAGAATCCTGAAAGCGGACCTCCAGGTTCTGTACGCCCGTGTAGACGCATTCATATGCGTGCGAGCACCTGAAGGGAGATTGGTGCTGGGGCCCGTGCTCGAGGAGGTCGGCTTATTTGCCGAAGCTCTCCCTGTACCAGCCCGAGGAACGGACGGAGGGGCGACCCTAGCACCCGGCCTAGCTGCCCTGGCGCTAGGGTGGTCCGAAGCAGGGTTTTTCTGACCCTGTGAGCATGCGCTTGTGGCTGGGAGCGGGGCTGGCCTTTTGGCCGTAGCACCCGACGACATCCTTGGTCTGGCGACAAATGTCCAAGACGAAGTTGTTGTTGCGCTTAACGCTGTTTTTTGCCTAACCAAGCTCGTTGTTGGTTTTGGCTCCCCTTGTGGGTTGGCCGCTGGTTTTTTGTTGGATTTTAAATAAGTGTTCATGCAAAAAGGGTCCCCACTCAAAGCCGCTATCTCAGTACGAATATGTAGTCACCTTATTGGTCCCATGGTTATCTATGCAAATGCAGGGAGGCCATGCGAGGGTTGGCACAAGTCCTTATGGGTGC
This sequence comes from Clusia tigrina, assembly GCA_920105625.2. Taxonomy (NCBI): domain Eukaryota; kingdom Metazoa; phylum Arthropoda; class Insecta; order Diptera; family Clusiidae; genus Clusia; species Clusia tigrina. The sequence goes on from OV050030.1 coordinate 149,210,005, forward strand.
GAGTGCTCAGAGCCAGACCAGTGCTAATTTTGAGCTAGTCTCAACCAAAAATACATCGTCAAATGACGACGTACATCGAACGTACTTTGAGGCCTGCCAAGGTTTTAACGGGACGGAGACGGATGTGACCTTAAACTGGAGCCGTTCGCACTGGGTTTCACCCCAGTGGAAATTGGTCCAGAAGCCACACCCGCCAGCCCTGGAGCAATCAAATAAAAAGATTGTTGGGGGGTAGTCCGTGGACGAATAGGTTCGTGCCGTCTGACATCAGATGCTCTCCACAGGGAGGTTGCACCGGATGCCGGGGGGGGGGGATATAGACCATTTAGCGCTATCCAGAGTGCACCACGAGGAGGCGATCTACACTACACTCCAATCTTGGTGTCAGAGAGCATGAAGTTATATAATTGTTTTGCTTTTGGTGTTGTTAGCCGTGAGCCTCAGTGAGTGTGCTTGGCATTGTAGTCGCCAGCAGCTAGAAAGCTTGTTCCAAGTGTGGAGAAGAAATCTGAGAACTGGTTACTTGTTATTTTAAATCTAGGTGGGCAATATACAACGGATATTGTTAAGTTATCCTCCCATCCGTCCAGACAAACTGATGTTGCTTGTAGGTACTCCTTGTTGTATTCTTCCATAACGAAGTGTTTTATTCTTTGTTTGATTAGGATTCCAGTGCCACCATGGGCTTTATCAGCAAGATGCTTTGTATCATAGAATTTATATCCCGGTATGTAAAAATTGTGTTTATCGGTTAGATGCGTTTGGGATATAAGAAGTATGTCGATTTCATTAGTGAGTAAAAATTTGTTGATTTCTAACTTGTACTGGCTTACACCATTTGCATTCCATTGACGGATCTTAAGTACGTTCATTTCGGAGATAGCAGAAGTTGCATGAGCTGGTTTTGGTTTCTCATCATTTCTTGAATCATTGTTTGTATGGAGGTCATGAACTGAGTCATACATTGTGTGAGCGTTGCTATCATTCCTTCAAAATTATGCAGATTTGAGCCAGTCCCGGACTGCTGATTCCTAACTTAAGTACCCCTGCATCTGTGGTTGTGCAATGGGCGGTATATTTGGTCTAGGTTGAGAGCGCTTATTCTTTAACTGAGGGTCATTGTTCTTAATTTCCTGGTATACAGGGCAACCTCTGTAGTTGGCAGTATGGTTACCACCACAATCCACTTTCTAGCAGCTCTATCAGTTTTAGTCTTCGTACATTCTGATGTGGGGTGTAAACCACCACAGGCAACACATACACTACGAAGACTGCAGTAGGACCTTGTGTGCCCAAATTCTTGGCAATTAGAACATTGAACTGGGCCGTTTCGTTTGAGAGGCTCCTCCACAGTAATTCTGCGATGCATAAGATAGCGGAGATTATAAATACCATGCACTTCTCCATTTTTAAGCTTTTGGGTTTCAGGCTCCAAGGTGACATGGAAATTTTTAGGACCAATGAGCTCGGTAAGCTTTGCAACTAATTTACTGGAGTTACCTTCTCGTAGGTAAATGGGAGGTGGTTTGATTATAATATTAGGTTTGGGTGCGTCTGCCTCCTCAGCACTTTGAAGAAGTGCGAAGCGATTATTACTAGAGATTAGTCTCTCGCTAGTTTTGCTGATTTTTGCGATGTTAGTTTTGATTGCACTCGATTTTGGGCTTCGCTTGCGCTTGTTTATAAGGATATACCTATCTAAACCAGTTTGTGTTGTTCCACTTTTCCCTGCTGGGTTGCTTGGTTGAGTGGTTTGCATTGATGGTTGGTGTGAGTGTATTTTCAGTGCGCTCAGCCACTGCTGGCGAATTTGTTCTAGCACGATCGGACGATTGAGAGAGAGACGTGAATGGATCTTATGTGCACTCTTTAGTTGTGGACGCAGTTGGGTTGGGTGTTGAACATTGAGCGCTCCAAGAGGGCGCATGCGCAGAGAGTGCCAGAAACACTTTTGCACATTGGTTCTGGTTTGAGTCCGAACTGTGTGTACTTGCACTTGCGTTGTTAAGTGCAGTCGCAATTGTACGCTGTGGAGTTGCAGTCGCATGAGGGCCGCCGCCCGGCCGCTCGCCGTTGGGGGACATGCTACCTCCGCTCGCCTGTCTCTGTTTTGCAAGCAAAGGTGGTGAGCGAACCACATTTGTCGTCAAACTGCTATCGACAGTCATGCAGCGTACATCTTACCTTGCATAGGGGAGAGAAGGTAACCTTCTGTACTCACTCAGTTGCGCGATTACCGGACGCTGCTGTGAAAGCGACTGAGGAAGATCAGGTGTTGGTGCAAGTGCAGGCACACTTTGAGAGCGCATGCGCTGAACAGGAGAGCTCACTGGGTGAGTGGGAGAGCGCAATACGCTTATCCACTGACCGCTATAGTTCCGCTTCTTTATTAGAAGCTAACACAAATTCAAATTTTAAGTTTAAAAACTGATATTTGATATTTCGCACAAACTCCTTTTGCCAATTTCACTCACTGACTTTTATTATGCGTCTATTTCGCTGGGCCTAAAACTCGAAACATTAAATTATTTCACTTTAAATCACCATATAATTGAGGAGCAACCGAAAAACACATTCGAACTCTCTCGCTTTCGATAGGCATTTTAGTTCAAAATAAATGAGTCAAACTTGTCTTTGATTTCGAGAAATATTGTTGATGTTTTGAATAAGAAGAACCAATTATACGTAGTTTGTACATATTTTGCAATAGCATTTGATAAGTTTGACCGCAGCATTTTTCTTAGAAAATTGAAAAAATTTGGCTGATAATATTCTTTAATTGTTTCCTAACCAATAGAAAATTATTCGTTAAGATCGGTGCTATTTTCTGTGACATTGCTGTAGATGCCTTGTATGGTATACCACAGGGGACACATATTGGTCCTCTGTTATTTTTATTTTCATAAATTCTGTACCTCAATGTTTTAAATTTTCAAAATGTCTTATGTTCGCTGATTACGTTAAGATGTTTGTTGACATTTCACAGTTATCAGGTTGTTATGAGCTAGAAGATGACTTATCAAATTTTCATGGATGGTGCGAATCAAACAATTTTAAGTTGAACATTAATAAATGCTGTGTAGTTACTTACACCAGATCAACAAATTCTACTTTTTATGAATATAGACTGAATAATTGTGTGAAAATAGATGAAAGACTTGGGTGTCATCTTTAGCTCAAATTTTAGTTTCAACTGTCGTTATGATTATATGGTCTCAAAGTACTACTCCATGCTTGGCTTTATTAAAAGAAATACTGACAATTTCAAAGACGCAGTAACCATAAAGAAATTTTATGTCTCGCTTGTTCGGAGCATAATGGAATATTGTTCTAGTATTTAGAGCCCTTTTTATGGCGAACATTCAAATTGCATCGAAGGAGTCCTAAAGTATGTAACAAGATATGCGCTCAAGAATGTATTGGCCGGAAGGATTACCTTCTTGCGATAGTAGACGGAAGCGTTTAGGTCTTCAATCCGTGAAAGATAGGTGAATTGTAAACTCAATTTTGTTTGTGTATCATATATTAGCAGGTAAAATTAAATGTATACAGCTATCAAATCATTTTGCATTGTGTGAAGCTCCTATAATTCTTAGAAATAACAAATTTTTAGTCGATGAGTTTTATAAAACTAATTATGCCTCAAATGAAGTAAGTGTATTCACCTTTGTAATAAGTATAGTTATTATTAGATTTTAATATAAATTCAAATCATTTTAGGGTAAGCCTCTTTATATTCTTTAATTAAATCTGTATTCATAGTCTGCAAGATTTAATTATCAGTAAACTGAGTAGACAGAGTAGTAGTGACAGATAATGGCACCAATTTCATTAGAAAGATTTTTTCCGAAACTTGCAAGTTGTTAAAAGTGAAGAAACTCCATATTGCTCCTTACTACCTACAAGCTAATGGCTCGTTGGAGCGTAGCCATCGGCCGCTAGCTGAATAGTTGCGTCATTTTGTGAAAGAGAATGGTTGGAATTGGAATCAATAGTTACCGTCAATACACCATGTGGATAACAACACAGTGCACGTATCCACTAAGCAAACCCCATTTTCACATTATATAGTTTCCAACCCGAAATTCCAACAAAAATACGGAATCCAACGCCATTGTGCAATACTGACGGCTACCCACATATTTTAAGGTATCAAGTACAAAAGGGACATGAGTTACTGAAGAAGGCGCAGGAAAAGGCGAAAAGTGTGTCAAAGAAGCAATACGAAGTTTCTGTTAATCCGATACATTACATCCGGAGACAGCGTTTTCCTGCGTAGCAGTAATAAAAAGTTTACAACCCAGAACTACGAGGCTGAATCATACGAGCTTATATTCGGATAAAACAAATAATTACAATGCAAAAATTATAGAGATGCGGACTAGATCGAGAGGAAATAGAGGACGTACCTACTGATGAAAGTTACATTTCGTATAAATAAATATACAGAATCAAAATTATTAAATTCATATTTGTTTTATTGTTCAGCTAAATGTACATTATAAAATAAAATATATATATATATATATATATATATATATATATATATATATATATATATATATATATATATATATATATATATATATATATATATATATATATATATATATATATATATATATATATATATATATGTACATTATTGAAAATAAGGTATAAAATATTGATTAGAATCTAGCTACTGATTCCAACGAAACAGAATCAGACCTTTCAAGGAACCACCTTGTGTCACAAAACCACCAGGCATCCGCAGCTGTTCTAAGCAACCCTGTCCTTGGGGTTCACCAGTAGCATAAACGTTAGCTTCCTTGCCAGTGACAGGTACTCCGAGTGGTCCCACTGCCGACTTAACTCCATTAGCGGTCGATATAGCGCCTGATCAGGGTACCAAAATTGAACTCTCGGTAATTGGTTAAGAAGTCGTATGTCTTCCCAGGATAACTCCTCAGTGGCAGAATGCAGCATCGGTCTCCCTTCCTCACCAAGGTTGGCCATGATTTGTTTATAGTTTAATAAACAGTGGTCCAGAGTAGGGGTAGATGTGAGACTTTCCATGGTGCTAACTGTGACTTGTGACAGTCCAATGAATCGATATTTACGAAAGCCAGGTTTTATAGGCAGGTTATTCCGAAAAAATGTTGTTTGGGCTTACAAAAGTTTGCAATAATCGGAACAAGCATAATTTTGAACAGCGTATGACAAATGGGTGATTTGCGGATCATTTAGAGTGAACAAAAGAAAAGTGTAGATTGTAAGGGTAAAGTGGTTAGATTTCAGTATAAACGTGTTGTATTAGATGACTATGATAATTCTCCAGATGGGTGCAGATTATTGCACATTAATATGCATTTACTATAAAAATATATATACATATATATATATATATATATATATATATATATATATATATATATATATATATATATATATATATATATATATATATATATATATATATATATATATATATATATATATATATATATATATATATATATATATATATTTAATCTGTAAATCTCCCATCACACTTATTATTAAGAAAAATAAAGGATTTAATGAATGGAATTTACAACATACTCGTATATAACGGTTAAAATATATAATTCAGAGCCCTATACGGCGTTAATGTCATTATAAGGTTCATTCCTCTTCCCCTTTGTTATATAGTAACAAAGTAATGAATTTAGTAATGTAGGAGCGCAAGACGAGTGAACCGAACTGGAATATGTCAGCTTTGAAATTCATTTTTTTGTGCAATTAGAGATAAGTAGTTTCACTTTGTAATAGGTAAATTATGTATGATTTTAGAGTGCTCTATTACTGAAACTTTCAGTGACAGTCCAATGAATCGATATTTACGAAAGCCAGGTTTTATAGGCAGGTTATTCCGAAAAAATGTTGTTTGGGCTTACAAAAGTTTGCAATAATCGGAACAAGCATAATTTTGAACAGCGTATGACAAATGGGTGATTTGCGGATCATTTAGAGTGAACAAAAGAAAAGTGTAGATTGTAAGGGTAAAGTGGTTAGATTTCAGTATAAACGTGTTGTATTAGATGACTATGATAATTCTCCACATGGGTGCAGATTATTGCACATTAATATGCATTTACTATAAAAATATATATACATATATATATATATATATATATATATATATATATATATATATATATATATATATATATATATATATATATATATATATATATATATATATTTAATCTGTAAATCTCCCATCACACTTATTATTAAGAAAAACAAAGGATTTAATGAATGGAATTTACAACATACTCGTATATAACGGTTAAAATATATAATTCAGAGCCCTATACGGCGTTAATGTCATTATAAGGTTCATTCCTCTTCCCCTTTGGTATATAGTAACAAAGTAATGAATTTAGTAATGTAGGAGCGCAAGACGAGTGAACCGAACTGGAATATGTCAGCTTTGAAATTCATTTTTTTGTGCAATTAGAGATAAGTAGTTTCACTTTGTAATAGGTAAATTATGTATGATTTTAGAGTGCTCTATTACTGAAACTTTCAGGGAGTTACAGGACCTTTACAGAAGTGCAGTTGGAGCAGTTACCCAACACGGATGTATTACTGAAGACAACGAGGGAAATATGGTTCGCAGAAGTCGAGTGGGTGATTGTGACGCAGCTGGAAATTGTTTTGAGACAGGTTTAAGAAATTTAGAATATGACAAATAAACTTTCTGAAAAACAAGCTGCTGGCCAGTGGTACTGAGCTAAAGAGTAGGTACGAAGCATCAAAACAAGAAGCAAATGCAATAATAAAAAGATTTCAGCAGAACGAGAAAGCATTGTCTCAACGAAGTAGAATACGGATGTCACTGATGGACGGCAGCTGTGAAATGTTGAAGTGGGCAGCAGTGAAATATTGAAGTCGGCAATAGAAAACCCAGGACCCTGTTTATGGTCACCTGCAAGCGCTCGACGTGAAACAAGCTAAAACCTTATCCATACTGGGCCAAGAGATAACCGTTATGAGGGCATGCTACCAGGGCCCACATGAAGCAATATCAAATCCTTTCACGGAAATGGAACAAATAACACAGTTATTGAATACATGGGAAAGAGACAAAAAGAAGCTCAACATCAACACTGAACACCAATAGCAGAGCAATCAACGACTTGGTAAAGGAGGCTAAAGACGAAGAGAAAGTATCGGGTCTCACCAAATCTTACGAGAGAATTCATGTCTGGATGAATAGGGGAGAAGTCGGCACAGCCGGACTTTTCCTATGATGATCTTCCTGACCAAAAAATGGTGCCAAACACCAGCTTTTCCCTAGGTCACCGTACCAGAAGCAACGAGTACGTATTGCAGCAGTCACCCTAAAAACGACGAACGTCATCAAATCTTAAAACTAATGTATTAAATATGCTCTTTGCCTATTGGTTGGAGCTATTTGGATTCTACTAGTTGATATATATTAATTAATATATATATATAATTTTAAAAAGAAGAGGGAAACAAAATTTTATATAAAAACATATTGCAGAATAGTTTGTAAATAAGCTTAGAAACATGGTTTCTTTAGACGTGAAGCATAATTCTGCTGGAGTAGACTTCTTGCAAGTATGTTCGGATGATTTTGCAGGCGATTCAGGTATTTCTGCCTTAATTCTACGATTTCTTCGTTTATAGTGGATATATGTATATCGTTGTGAATGTTTTTATTCTTGATAAACCATGGTGCGCCGGTAATTGTTCTTACGATTTTCGACTGTGCCCTTTGGATAAGTTCTAGATTTGAGGTGCTCGCACTACCCCAAAGTTGCACCCCATATGCCCATATGGGCTTTATTATAGCTTTGGAAGCTTTTAGAAGGACTTTGTATTCCAAGCGCATCTTTGATTTTTTGTTGATTAACCAATTCAGAGAGTTAGCTTTTAGTCGCATTTGAGTTCTTTTCGTTTCTATGTGCTTCCTCCAAGTTAATCTACGGTCAAGATGGATTCCTAAATACTTCACTTATGTTGCTTGCGGTATTTTTATGTCATTTAGTGACACAGCTGCACAGGTGCTGGTTCTGAGGGAGAACGTTATGTGAGTACATTTCGCTTCGTTAACTTTAATACGCCAGTTTGCCAGCCAAATTTCTACATCTTTAAGGTGTTCGTTTAGGTCACGAGAGGCGATATACGGATTTTGATGGGTACTTGAAATAGCTGTGTCATCAGCAAATGTGGAAGTAACTAGGCTGTTATTTATTGGTAGGTCAGGCGTATATATTAGGTAGAGAATAGGACCAAGCACACTCCCTTGTGGGTACTCCAGCAAATATTTGAAATTCGGGGGTTACAAATTGCTTGTATTTCACTTTGTACTTCCTATTCGCTAAGTACGATTCCAGCACTCTATGTGTGTTGTATGGCAGAAACTTTTTGGTCTTGTTCACTAGCCCCTCATGCCAGTCTTTTTCGAAGGCTTGGGCAATGTCTAGAAATATTGCTGAACAGTATTTCTTCTGTTCGAAAGCTCTTCTAATTTCGCTTGTTATACGGTGCACCTGCTCTATTGTACCGTGCTATTTTCTAAATCCGAATTGATGAGTAGGAATGTTGCCATTTTGATTTAGATACGGCATAATTTTCCCAAGTAGGAATTTTTCAAATATTTTTGAGAGGGTGGGTAGAAGGCTTATGGGCCGATATGAGGACACCTGCGTTGGATCTTTTCCTAGTTTAGGAATCATTGTAATTTCCGATATCTTCCATATATGCGGGAAATGACCCAAGAGAATGATAGCATTGAACAATTTCGTTAGGTGTATTAACGCTATGTGTGGTAATTCCATCACCATTTTATTTGTGATTAGGTAATATCCAGGGGACTTTTTTGCATTAAGACCTGTTTTAATGACACACACGAAGTCTTTGTAATCGTAGTTATTATACGTGCCAAATTATACGATTACTCGAAGTTATTGCACGGAGCATTAGGGCAAAAAACTGTTTGTAGATGTGCAGCAAACGATGCTCTTTTTTCTTCGTCGCTTTTTGCCCAACTTCCATTTCCAAGCCTGACTGGTGGCTAACTTTCCTTTGGGCTTTTTGTAACCTTTGTAGCTCTCCAAAGTGAGTAATTGGTGTATTTAAGCGGGCCAAGATCTTTTTTATAGGTGTCAATACTTGTTTCAGTTTCCTTTTGAAGTACATCTCTAAGGTGATTTTGTGACAATTTTAATTTCCTCCACAGGGGTCACCACCCCTAAGACCTATATTTCTGCCATTCTCGTCTTAGGCGTCTTTTCTCCTTAACGAGGCACTGCACATGGGTTGAAGTTATATAACCGGTAGCAACCTGCATCTTTTTTTCTGTTGGTGTTGCGCACGCAGCCGCTGATGCTAACAAGGAATTAATCTCGTGGAGTGCTCTCTCTAAGTCATCTTTGTTTTTAGGAGGAGATTCCAGGCAAATAAGTGTACTCACGTATTTCTTATATTTGAGCCAGTTCGTTTTGTTAGTGGTCAATTTGGGCGATTTATGTACAAGTTCAGGAGTTTTGTTAAAGTATATGATGACAGGTGAGGAAAACAGTGCAATCTTTTTATTTTTGATCACAGCGAAATCAATAAGATCAGGGATTTTACGCTCGTCCGCTGGCCATTACGTGGGTTGGCCACTTGAGACAAAATCTAGATGATTTCGATGATCAATTAACACATCGTACAACTGTTTGCCTTTAGGGTTTACCAGACGAGAGCCCCAGTAGGTATGCTTAGAATTATAGTCTCCAGCTGCTATAAATTTTCTTCCGAGTGTTTGAAAAAACTGCAGGAATTTTCCTGACGTTACTTGGACTCTAGGTGGACAGTATACTGCAGAAATTGTTATAATTTCGCCCCAGCACTGAAGGGGGATTGAAGTTGCTTGGATGTGTCTTTCGGCATGTTTGTCACGTAGGAAATGTTTTATACGGGCATTAATGAGAATTTCTGCGCCTCCGTGCGCTTTACCCTCTGGATGATTGGTTTTCTAGAAATTGAAACCTGAAATTGCAAACTGAAGTTGTACTTATTTGTTAAATGGGTTTCTGAGATAAGCATTATGTCAATTTCGCTGTTGTATAAAAAATTCTTGATTTCTATTTTGTGTTGGATAATTCCGTTGGCATTCCAGTAGCATAACTTTAATTGATTCATTTATTTTTGAGAGAGCAGTGTTTTCATATTGTTTTCTGATTTTGTATAATTTCATGAATCATTGTTTGCATGGTTGACATAAATTGGGTCATGCAATGCGTTAGGTAACAAATTATTGCTTCTACATTTTGAACGGGTGGAGAACTTGCTAGATTTTTAGTAGGTGCTTTTTCAATAAGTTTGCGGACGTCATTGAGGAAGACGAGGGCGCAGCATTGGCTGGATTTAGGCTAGGATAGTTAGGTGCAATATTGCTATGTTCACAGCGAACTAGCTTTTGTGTTGTACGCGCCGTCATCTTCAATTCTGTGTAAGCTGGACACCCTCTATAATTGGCCGTGTGGTTACCACCACAGTTGCTGCATTTTTTACATTTTTATCAAATTTGTCAAATTTACATTCAACGGAGGGGTGAAAATCACCGCAAGCGACACATATTGTGCGTAGAGTGCAGTAGGATTTCGTGTGCCCATATTCCTGGCAATTTGAGCATTGTACCGGACCTTTGCGCTTGTGGGGCTCCTCAATTGAAATTTTACGATGTATTAAGTAACGTAGACTATAAACAGGGTGGGTTTCATTTTTTCTCAGATTTCTCGTCTCTGGAACGAGCTCCACCTAAAATAATGGTTGAGGTATTTTATCCCTGTTTTTTATGTTAAATATTGTTTTTGCATTGAATCCGGCGTCTGCCAGCGCTTCCATTACTTCGTCTGGTTTAACTTCTGGTTCTATTCCTTTTAATACAGAAGTTAGGCCTTTGCTACTTTTCAATTGGTACGTGTAATAGTTTTTTTTTTTTGTTGTCGTCGAGGTAATTAGCAATAGAGCGATAGTTTTTTTCGTTATATATTTGGATTTTTGTCTCTTGTATGTTACCTTTTTTGAGCGAGATTATGTGAAAATTATTCTTGCCTATTAGGGGAGCAATATTTTCAACCAGAACGTTTGAATTTTTTTCACGCAAGTCGATTATCGGCGGTTTAATGATTTTTTCAAATTAATTTATTTTACTTGAAATTATTTCATTTTCTTTGGTTGGCTCATCATTAAGTGCGGCAAACCTGTTGTGGTACATTGAGTTAGTAGGTTGATCAATTTCATTTCTTTTATATATTTTTGTTGATTTATTATTTTTTGGGGGCTTAGTTTCCGTTTAATTTGAATATACCGATATTCTGTTTGTATAGTTGCAGACTGAGCGGAAATTGTTTTATTTGTTATATTTGTTGTTTTTGAATGTTTATCAGATGATATTGAGCTTAGCAAGCGTGTGTTAGCTGTATTTGCATGAGAATGCATTTGTGTGATTGGATAGGTGCGAGAGTGGCTGCTTTATACTCTTAATTGTTTAGCTTCTTGCGCGGGATTATCATTGAGAGAGTTTTGTTCACTTACCGTCTGATTTGACAGAAGTGTCGTTTGCTCTAGTTGAGCAGTAGTTTGTTGTTACGTGTTTTCTGCAGGGGCGCCTGCTGCTAACGTTTGCTGAGTTGGTTTGCTTAAATGCGCATGCGCTGTTAACTCATGAGAGGACAACTCCGTTGGTTTCAGTGAATTTTTTGGTATACTGCTTATTGGTGATGCAGAAGGACGCGCGGGGGTGAGACATCGATTTCTTGCTAGAGGTGGAGAGCGCAAAATGCTCATGTATAATTTGTTTTTGTTTTTTCTTTTGTTATTACCACTATTTTGACTTTTGCCTATTATTAATTTTGATTTTTGGTTTACACATTAATTTAAACAAAGGTGCAATCTCAAATCTATCTCGGCGATTTGCGTGATCACTTTAGGTGTTCACAATTTGTATTATTTTTATTATTTTAATTTTTATATTTCCCCTTTTTTTATGAAACTATGTGTAATGTATCAAAAACACATCCGCACAGCCTGAAATCACAATGACAATATAATACTTATATAATCGAGGAAATATGTTAAAGTAAAAAAAAAAATACCAATGTATATTAAAAAAAGAGGTCATTGGGCATTATTTGCTAGAAGGTAGTTTCAATACTTTCTCTAGAAAAGGGGGAGTGATGTTGTGAGTCAAATCAAGCTGCCACGAACTCCTAATAGACACTAAACATGTGATGTAGTTAGCATTTAAAAAGTAGTATAAGTATTAAATAATTACGCACATGCTTTTTGGGTGTAATTATTATAACAATTACTATGTGAACTTTTAGTGTGTTACAGTTCCGCTTTCAAGTTGACAACGTCAATGGTCAATAGCCTACAAAATGCACTATAGGCATATTGGCAGGTCAGTTGATTGTACAACTGACTACAATCAACAATTATGCAACTGGAACCCCAGCAAAGTGCTTACTTAGGAAATAAGACACAATTGTAATTAGTATATAAGGCTTATGATTTTAAGCAATAAACTCTTGTGATTCTGAAAGTAAAGACGGGTGTTTCATTTCCAGAGCTTTGAACGCCTCTAACAAACACCGTTTGGACTTCACTCAAGCGCGTGTTATCGGTTGCTAGGGAAGCTACAAGTGAACATAAAACAAGCACTGGAGATTCAGAGAAATTTTCAATGCAGGAATTTTTCTTATATCTTTGAGAGAAAATATGATGATAATTTGTATTTAGTTGAAGAGACATGTAATTTGATTAGCAGCATTAAGGAGAAAATTACGACGCTGAGTGTGAAGAAGATGCTGTATCGTCTGATATCCTGGTGAATAGTATTCCAATAATGGATAATCTAACTGACAGTGTTAGTAAAATGTGCACTGTGGTAAATAGTGGCACTGTGAAAGTAAACAATGTGTTCAGAATAAACAAAAAAACAATAAAAGCCGCACTTCTATTATCATCAAACTCTCTTCAATGTATGACCGAAATCGACTACTAAAAGCTCTGTTTATTTTTGTTAAACAAATACGAGGCAGCTTACATTTAACGACATAATAGAACAATAGACTCGAAAGACTTGTCAAAGGCGTAATGTCCCATGCAAGACAACTGAAGTGAGAGATGAGAGATATATTTTCCGTTCGTGGTTGCATTTATGTAAAAGTGGGTAGGGATGGAGAGACCTTATTAGATTAGATTTTGAAAGCATCCGACGCCTTGCTGGTAAGCAGGAGTAATTATATTTTTAAAGCTATTTGTTAATTGGTTAATAATAAGCTAGTTCTTTAGCTTTGTTACCTTAACGCTAAAAGTTGCTCCAAACTTAGATTATTTGAATTATTTGAAAATCCAAGTTTTTGATATGTATTCGGTGAGGGATTTTTTTTAAGGATTGGTGGAATAGCATTTATTTTTGCTTTTTCCGACGTATGTCACGGGGTCAAGAAACCCACCCAATCGACCGAGGCACATTGTTATAACGTACGGAATCGGCGACCGATCAGCAACAGTCCGGACTATCCTGAATCCGTGATCGCGATCACGACCACGACAATGGGATATGATTTAAAAACAGCTGCAGATTAACAAATCAACAGCTGTGTGGAAGGATCAATCAATCAACTATTCCGATATGAAAGTATAGAGTTTTTAATAACAAATAGGGGAAAATCAAACAAAGAAAAGTATTTGTTAAACTCGTGAAGCATAGCACGGACTGAGCCAGACAACGCATAATTAGATCTATACATATGCAATCTAATGGGAGTATAAATTCTAGACGAGCCAATAGGAACATATAAATCTATAGTACTCAACAATAAAGAATATATAGTTTCGTCTTAAACAATTTTACTACAAAACAAACACTAATCCTTGCCCTCCTACTTTCCAACGTAGGAAATTGCAATAATAACGATGTTCGGACGGTGGAAGACTAATGGATTCCTTTTGAAAGAATGCATTGCAAATAGTAGAAACTGCTTTTGAACAGATTAAATTTTCACAATATAGCACTTATAGTGGGGATTCCAGACGAACAAGGGATATATAAAGAGTTTTAGTGACATACACCATCTTTTTATAAAGCTAAAGGTAGCATCAAGTTTCTCTGGCAAAGCATTCTTGAATAAAACCCCTTGTATGCGACCACTTAAATAGGCTTTAATCAAAAAAAGAAGTTTACTGGGAATACCAATACAATTTAGTTTCTAATTTAGCTTGTTATGGGTAACTTTATCAAAGGCCTTACAGACCTACAGAAAACCCTGAATAACTGAATAAGAGAATTCAAGAAGATTTGTAACAGTGGATCTTCCATTGGGAAATTATAGACTTTACTGAGAATGCTCATTGAGCTGTAATGATGTACTCAAACAATTTAGGAAGAATACTAAGCTTGACTTTCCCTGGTAATTGGATACATCAGACTTAGCTTTACTTTTATGAGCTGAATCAAATAATACTTTTCCCAACGAACAGGGTAGCTCAAGTGAAGCGTTAAAAATTCAAGTATATGCACTCAGCGCACACTTTTAAATTGATCGATGTAAATGTAAGAAATAAATTTTTAGAGTGACCGATAGTTCCTCCTTCGCCATTTACAATAACAGCTTGCTGGTGAATTTAGCTTTATTATGGGCAGTGACGTTCATATAATAAAATGTATTTATTCCATTATATCAATTTCAATAGGAAGTGACAAAATAAGTCTGAGGTTTATTAAAATAAATCACGCTCTTAGAGTCTCCATTTTCTGCCAACCAAGCGTTTTTAGGTATAAAAAACATTTCAAGTTCTCTCAACTTTGTGTTCAGTATTCATTAGAAAGTTGGCAAACAGCATCAGTTCTCTGTTTCATAAATTCACCCAATAATCCAGGAGCTGAGATAATCTAGCGTACATCATTACTTTAACTCATTATTTGTTCAGCCTAATGAGGATACTATTTTTCCCAGTGAAGACAAGAGAAGCCTCGAGTAATGACGACTACCGCAGACGAAAAACGGACAATGATTTCCTGATATGCACCTGGAATATCCGGACCATCTATAGGAAAGATGCATCTATCCAACTGGCGGAAGCCACGTGCAAATTAAGGCTGACATCACCGCCATCCAGGAGATGCGATGGAAAGGACAAGGCTGCTCAAAACGAGCATACTGCGATATATACTATAGCTGTCATGCGATGAAGCACGAATTTGGATGCATCTTCATTGTAAGCCGAAGACTACGCCAACTTGTTTCCCGGCGAAGTTCTTTAACATTAACCTGATTTGCGCGCACGCCCCGATGGAGTAGAAGGACGAAGCTGCCAAGAATACATTCTACGCGAGTGTAGAGGACGTGTACGATCGTTGCCCGGTCCACGACGTAAGAATGGTCCTCGGTGACTTTAATGCGAAGGTCGGAAAAGAAGGCGCATTTG